>CM051460.1:283445111-284066548 GCA_028095005.1 Rhynchospora pubera
GGGAAAAGCGTCAACTCCTAATAGACCTGGATTTCTGCACAAATGCTCTGAGAAGAATGACTAGGCAAAACATTGAGATACAAACCTTAGTCGAAACCCTGATAGCTAGGCTAAAGACTGAGCGAAAGGAAAGGATCTCAATAGAGGCGGAACTCAAAGCATTGAAAGACCGCACCCAGAAACAGGGGGCAGGGCAGAAAAAGGCCATGAAGTCTGGCCATGCTACCTCAGGCAATTCAGGAAACCTCCCACAAAGAAGGAGAGAAGCCGGCATTGTCATCCAAGAAGGACAAAGACCAAAACCCAAAACTAATCATCCCCCAGGGAAAGGAAAAGGGAAAGCCAATGCAGAAAACCATCACCACAAACCAAAACACCTCTGGTCCCATGACAACTCATTCGGGGGGCCTGAAACAGGCCGGCAAGAAAGAGGTGAGAGCTCGCGCACGCGAGTATGCCCTCCCATAAGGTATGGGTCTGGCCAATTGAGACGCAATGCCGAAACTAACTCGACCCGACAAGTGAGGGACAAACGAAACCACGCAGGGCAATACCATATGAAAATGAAATTGGTTAAGCTCGACAACGCTTCCCCTTGCAACAAATTGCCACACAAAATCAAAATAACAGGGAAACTGAAACCAAAACATGGAGGTTCTGATGGGTACTTCAGACACAGGAACCGTGTAAGCCCTTGGGAGATGCCAGAAGCTGAAAATGGGGCACTTCGGGCACAAACCATAAATAGACAGCAAAAACCACATAAAGCAAAGAAAGGAAATGATGCCAAAAGAAAGGCGTACTGCCGATACCACCAAGTCTGGGGGCACTCCAGGGAGGAATGTCTGGCATGGTCTTGGAATGACAATGACCCGTCAGATGAAGAAACAGAAGACGAAGTGTGCCGCGCCATAACCCGGGGTGCAAGCTCTCAAACCTCTGACGGAGAAACTACCTCTGAATATGAACACTATACTGAAGGGGAACTACAGTACAGTAGCTCAGAAGAGGAGCCTGTTGTGCTGGCAATTAACTCCGCTGCAGTCAGGCCACTGGGGAGTGACACTGACCAAAGCGAGACGGAGGAAAAAGAAATCAAACCACCACCAAGACCAAACAAGGGGTCCAACCTAATCCGACAGGTCTCTACTAGGATCAGACCAAGCATGAAAAATCACTGCAATGTCAGCCTGAGATCGGGCACTAGGATACCTGAAAGACAACCTCCCAGAGAGATAACCAACAATGGAACAAGGAACAGAAGTGAAACCACAATAGAAAGTGAAACAAGGTCCGATAGCAGGCCTAAAATGTCCGTGGGAGATTACAATGTGATCGCTCATTTGCGGAAAATTCCCTCACTGCTCAGCATCTTCGATGCCTTAATGGTATCTCAGGAGCTGCGTGATGCCCTGATCTATGCACTGCGGAACCCTGCCAACTTCCAGGCCTATTTTGCCCAAGAAACCCGTGAGGAGGTGGCGCAGATTGATCAAGAGCCATACATTACCTTCACAGATGAGGACCTAATGGCAGGCACGGCCGATCACAATCGACCTCTGTACACCACAGGCACCATCTATGGCAGGAAAATCAACAAAGTTCTCATTGATCCCGGATCCTCGATCAGCATCATGCCACTAAAAACGCTGGTACAGTTGTCACTCAGCATCAAAGAAACAAAGAAGGACAAAATCCGGATCCATGGATTCAACCACCAATACCAAAAGGCTCTCGGTTCCACGGTGATCGATATTACCTTTGGGAACCTGGTCACTCCAGTCAAATTCTTCATTATCGAAGCTGATACCACATACAAGGCACTGTTGGGGAGACCATGGCTCCACGCCAACGGATTGGTTCCCTCCACCCTACACCAGTGCATTAAATATGTCAAAGACGGAAAACAATATGTGATTAAAGGAGATGATCAGCCATTTGAGGCATATGAAGCCGAATTAGATGATGCTAAATACTACAGACCCAAGTCTGGAAAGGGGGCAGCCATTGAACAACAAAAGCCCTCTCCTGAAACCGTGAAGAAAGCAGTCAAAAATGCTGTGCTCAAAGCGGTCATAAAATCACAAATACTCTTAGGTAGTGATAGTGAGACGGGATCGTCGGAAGGCACGGCCGAGGACATTAACTTACCCACTCGAATGCAACCAAATTATTCCAGTGAGGGTGAGGAGCAAAATACTCTGTCCGTAGAAATCCTACCCCTAGAACACTGTAAAGACCTAACACCTCGGGAAAGTGAAGAAGTCATCCCGTTCAAAACCTTCACTGTCCCACCCAAAATAGAAGAACTTGAAACAGGGCACGTTGTTCATCCCAGTATACAATTTGTCAAAATGGGGGAAATTGAACACCAAAATGAAGAGTCAAACGCCGAAAACTGGGAACAATGGCTTGTAGAGGAAACCAGGAAAACGGGGATTCCTCCTCAGCTTCAAGACACCACCAGCACACGGTTGGTTGAATTGTTCCGTAAAGCACAATGCCTAGAGCCAATCCCCGAAAAGCGAGCAAGGATGTTCCGAGATATGTGGAATGGCTACTCTAACAAAGTCACGAAACTTAATGGGAAGGTCGCTAACACAAGGGGCCTAGGATTCAAAGCTCAAACTAAGGGCTCAGGGTCAAATACTCCTCAAAGACCACGACAGCACTCTTGCCACCGCATAACAATCACTGAAATCAAGGAGGGCGAAACAACCCCAGATGAAGGGGAACCTCCAGAAACAGAACAATTCATCCTAGCAGCCAAAAATGCACCAAAAGAGTTAGAAGAAGGTGGTCAAAACACCATCGATAAATTGAAAGAAATCAACCTAGGAACAAAGGAAAATCCAAAGCCTACATTCATTAGCACCTCCCTTCCTCAGGAGATGCAAGATGAATTGACCAAATTGCTAAGGGAATACCAAGATTGCTTCGCATGGAGCTACAGTAAAATGCCCGGGCTAGATCCAGCAGTAGCAGTCCACAAACTCAAAATTGACAAAGAGCTCAAACCAGTCAAACAAGGACCCCGAAGGATGAGGGTTGAGTTGGAAGAAAAGGTGACAGCCGAAGTCAAAAAGCTCATCAGTGCTGGATTCATAAGGGAAGAAGAAACGCCCGACTGGGTGGCCAACATTGTCCCAGTGAAGAAAAATAACGGACAAATCAGAGTCTGTGTTGATTTCAGGGATTTAAACAAGGCTTGCCCCAAGGACGATTTCCCACTACCAGTGACAGAAATCATAATAGACCACACCTCGTCCCACGGGGTATATTCCTTTGTAGACGGATACTCAGGATACAACCAAATCAAAATGGATGAGAGTGACCAAAAGCACACTGCCTTCCGTACCCCAATTGGTATTTACTGCTATAAAGTCATGCCTTTCGGCCTCAAGAATGCAGGAGCCACATACCAAAGGGCCATGACCAGAATCTTTGACGACCTCATACACAAGGTGGTAGAATGTTATGTAGACGACCTTGTTGTGAAGTCCCATACCCATGAACAACACTTAGAGAACCTGAGGCTGATGTTTGAGCGGCTAAGACAACACACGCTGAAACTCAACCCCCTGAAATGCGCCTTCATGGTGTCATCAGGAAAATTTCTAGGCTTCGTGGTGCGGCACCGAGGCATTGAAATTGATCCTGATAAAATCAAGGCCATCCAAGATCTGTCCCCTCCACGGACACTCAAACAACTCCGGTCTCTCCAAGGGCGCTTGGCGTATATTAGAAGATTCATAGCCAACCTGTCAGGCAAAATCAAACCCTTTACCAGGCTCACCAAAAAGGATGTCCCCTTTAAATGGGACGAGGAGTGCCAGAAATCTTTTGATGACATTAAACAATATCTGCAAAAACCTCCTGTATTGGCGGCACCCATCTAGGGGAAACCTCTCATTCTCTATACCACCGCCTTGGACGGATCTCTGGGGGCATTACTTGCCCAAGAAAATGAAGAAGGAAAGGAAAACGCTCTGTATTACCTCAGCAGAATGCTCGTGGGGGCAGAACATGCATACACGCCAATCGAAAAGCATTGCCTAGCCTTGATCTTCGCAGTAAAGAAGCTTAGGCATTACATGTTGGCCCATAAAGTCACATTAATCTCCAAAACTGACCCATTGAAGTACCTCATGACCCGACCTATGCTTACCGGAAGGCTGGCAAGGTGGGCGGTGGCTCTAATGGAATTCGATATAACATATGCGCCCCAAAAGGCTATCAAAGGGCAAGCGCTAGCTGATTTTCTAGCTGCTCATCCTATACCTGATGACTCCCCGCTAGCATGCGACTTCCCTGATGAGGAGGCTATGCAGGTAGATGAAAATGAAACTTGCTGGAAGCTATACTTCGATGGATCATCCTCCATTCAGCCAGCAGTCAAACCAAACTTACCAAAACGACAAGCAGGTGTAGGATTGGTGTTTGTCACCCCAGAGAAAGGCATTCTCCGACATGCTCTGAGCCTGACCGAGCCATGCACAAACAATGAAGCTGAATATGAGGCCCTAATAGCTGGACTTGAAATTGCCCTTCAAATGGGTATCGAGCAGTTAGAAGTCTATGGAGATTCTCAGCTCATCCTGAGTCAGATCGAAGGCCTCTTCAAAATAAGAAAACCAGAATTAGTCAAATACCATGAAAAGGCCCTTGAGTTGATGGCCAAATTTACATATATTACCTTCCAGAAAGTTCCAAGGTCTCTGAATGGCAAAGCAGATGCGTTGGCTAGATTGGCTAATGAACTCAGTGACCCAAGTCAAGAAGAAATTCAAGTCATGGTTCACCGCAGGAGATCCTTGTCCCCTTGTTTCCCACATGAAAGAAACGAGGAAGAAGGAACCCTGTTTACTGACATCCAAACACTTGAAAGAGAACATGAAAAAAAATGGAGAAAAATCACACAAGTCATGACAGCCGAGGGTTCGAACCAAGAGAACTGGAGACAACCCTTTCTCGACTACTTCCAACAAGGAAAATTACCTGTGAACAAGGCCATTAGGGAGCAAATCAGAAAGAGGGCCCTAAGGTTTGTGTATGTGAACAACACACTTTATTGGAGATCCTATGAAGGATCATGGCTCAGATGTATATCAAAGGCAGAAGCCCACCAAGTTATGCAAGAAATTCACTCCGGAGTATGCGGAGCCCACCAATCGGGCTCTCGGATGCGAGTACAAATCAAACTAATGGGCTACTACTGGCCCACCATGATCAATGACTGCGAAAACTTCTCCAGACAATGCCACATGTGCCAAATCCACGGAGATCTCATACACCAACACCCAAATGCGCTGCACCCAACCGTGGTATCATGGCCTTTCGAAATCTGGGGAACAGATATCATAGGCCCCATTGACCCACCAGCCTCAAACGGGCACCGCTTCATATTGGCCGCTACGGATTACTTCTCCAAATGGGCCGAAGCCAGGTCATACCGTGAAATTAAAGCCTCCGATGTGGTCAGGTTCTTTACCACTCAGGTGCTTTATAGATATGGAAATCCAAGAAAAATAATCTCTGACAATGGGACAGCTTTCAAGAATGCCAAAATTGATGCGTTCGCCGATAAACACAAAATTGAATAGAGATACTCCTCTATCTATAACCCAAGAGCCAATGGACTAGCGGAGGCCTTCAACAAAACACTGATCAAGATCCTTCGTAAAACCATCGGAGATAACCAAAGAAACTGGCATGAGAAACTGCATGAAGCATTGTGGGCATACCGCATCACCCATAAAATAGCAACCCAAGCCACACCCTATTCGTTAGTGTATGGGGCAGAAGCAGTCCTACCAATCGAGGTGGAACTCCCGTCACTGAGAATAGCTATGGCAGCACAAATCCCTCTGACTAAACAAACGCAACTAAGGTTGCAAGAGTTGGATGGAATGGATGAAAAGAGACTGGCAGCCCAACAAAACTTGGAGTTACATCAAGCCAGAATGACGCGAGCTTATGAAAAGCTATCAAGACCCAGAACATTTAAGAAAGGAGAACTAGTATTGGTTTTGAGGCGACCTATCCTCGGCCGACACCATGGTCCCAAATTTGCACCAAATTGGGAAGGCCCCTATGTCATAGAACAAGCATATGAAGGCGGAGCTTACCTACTTGCAGACTCAAATGGAAAACATCCTGTCCCCTCCATAAATGGGAGATACCTGAAGAAATATTATGGACAAAACTACCCCGACGTTCCCACAGCCCACCAAAGTCAAAGGAAGAGCAGCCAACAAACCGACTGGGCAGACAATTGCGAGACGGTCAACCACCTCTTCATTTAGGTAAAAATCTCTCACGTCCCACCGGGTCAAGGCTCGACGGGTGCTCCGTTCTTTTGAACACTATGGAGCATTCCTGAGCCAAAACCCTAAAGTAATAAATTAACCTTGAAATAAAATAAACCCTTCAAAATTCCCTAAAGTGACCCTAAGTCAAAATCCTAAATAAAATCCAAGTCCAATGAAAAAAAAACATACACACACACGTCTTATTCCAAAGCATAAAAGCATATGACCAAAAGAAACTAGTCCAAGCTAAAAATACAGTTCAAAAAAAATCTAAAACCAAATCTCCCTAAATACTCTCAAACCCCTAAGTAAAAGGCGAATTTCAAAGTCCAAAATCTAACAAAGTCCAAAATCCAAAACTTTTAAAACTTACACAAAATATTCTGTCCCACCGGGCCAAAGGAAAAGGAGCATTCTGTCCTTATGGACATTCATAGAACATTTCCTTTACAAATGGCCCACACCCCAAAATACGACCCTAAAAAGTCTTGTGCTTTGTCCTTAAAACAAAGTACTAGGTGCCTGTTCATCTCACCGAACTAAAGGATGAACAAAAGTTCTGTGTCTTGAACTCTAAATTAAGACACAAACGGTGAAACTTACCATGGGATTAGTCAAAACCACGTCCTCAACAGTTACAAATTGAAGAGACAACATGTCTGCTCAAAATGTAATCCTTACCCACACCTACCTAAAAAAAATTAATTAAGACCAAACCAAACCTGAAAGCCCCTCTGAAAACGGAGAATATCACGGCTGATGTCCGCCAACCATGTCAAGGAATAGGCCTCATAAATCCTAATACCCAGAGGGGCCCATGGTCGTGTTGGGCCTTAAACCACCGACTACGGTATGTTCCTAGCTGCCGTACCCGACGGTACAGACAAGTCCCGATGGTACGTCCCTTACCACCGTGCCAAAACAACCAACAGAAAACGATGCACAAAGTCCCACTGCGTGCCATACCCAGAATGTCTATTCTACACGTTGAAACGGTAACATGGAGCAAGCAAGTCCCACCGGAGCGATCCTAGCTGCCGAGGCAACAATGTAGAATAGACAAATCCCACCGGTATGTTCCTTGCTGCCGTAACCAAAGAGCAGGGAGAATGACAAAAAAAATATCTGTCCCACTAGCGATATCTGATGTCGCTATCTATGACAATCTAAACCAAATCACTAATAAACCTCAACAGATGTCCATAAACTAAGATCAACAGACCAAGAGTTATTAGGCCTTCAAATTGTCCTAATCAAACCATAAAATCAAAACACCAGACATAAACCATCCAAAATTACCACAATTTGAACAACAACAAAAAAAACAAAACATACAAAACGAAGTAATGAAACAACAAAACCAAATGATCAAACATCCGAGACTTCTTCACATTGGAGGCACTGGAGGCGCCTGAGCTGCGGCCATCGCCCCTGCAAAGGTCTTCAAGGTGTTATGAATTGACTGAAGCACCACCTCGACATTCTCCATTCGCTGGTCTAGCTCCTTAAAACGCTGGTCTATGTGTTCCTGGAGTGGAGAAGATTCTTCAATGGCTGAGCCATCTGGAGAAGGGGGAGAAGCCTCTCTTACCGGACTATACTGATTCACAGCAGCAAACCTATGAAGGATATGACTGTTCACCGGGTAGTTGAGGTCAGGGACCAGAGTGCCATGAACCATCTCCACCCACCCAAAGGAAGTCAGATCTAAGAGCAGGTTGCGCGGGTATAGCATAAGCCGCTCAGTGATTGGATTCCCCCACAGCGTCTTAGGCAATGGAATCTGAGCCCGCTCCATCAAAGCCTCGATTAAATTCCCATAAGGCAAATGGACCTTGGGAAACCTCGTGACATGATGCATATTTTGGAGGATGAGACTGGGAAGATTAGCTTTCTCGCGTTTGAGAAGCAATAAGCGAAGGTAGAACAAAGTCCCTGGGCGAGTCAAATCTGATAACTCACCCTGAGGAAAGAGGATGTAGTTGATAATCAAGAAAAATAGCCTGAAAGGAACATATAAACTTCATGGTCATGAACCTATCCTTCGGTGACAAACAAAAGAAATAAAACAAAAAAAAAAACAACACACGAATGACAAAATTACCGGTGTAGCGCGGGCAAATGCGTAGTAGAGACCAGTTCAGAACTTGCCTCAGATCTGGGTATCTTGAACCACTCGCAGTGGCCCCGGTATGTCCCTTGCTCGCGAGGCCAACTCCCGAAGGCATAAACTGACAAGCCATTTAAAGTATCTGTGGCGCCAATCAAATCAGCCAGATCCTCAACCCCTATGTGAAAGAGTCTGCCGAAAAGATAGGAAGAGGCAGAAGGAATGCCATGATGGTCAAAGGTGACGCGGAGATTCGCATAAAATAACTTGGTGATATCCGGATGGTAAGGAGTGTCAAGTCTTGACAAGCCGTGGAGGCTCCAGGCATTAAGCCACCCTGTTATCAAACTCATATAAGGGGTGGCGAAACGCCCCTGAGGATGGAAGAAAAAGCAGGCGGAAACTTCACGCCCCCCTTCACCAATGTTACTTTGATAACACTCAAAAGCCTCGTCGTCTCGAAACAGATAACGGTTGCCTGGGTCATATGACCAGTTAGGCTTGGAAGGTGGCGCGCCTTGGACAGAGGAACTACCCTCATCTCTGGGACGCTTGGGATTCCTTGGATCTATGACGCCGGCCATGGAAAATGAAGCTCAGAAAGAGAAGAAAATGATACGAGACACGTACACATGATGCCTTATATGTATATAAAGGAAATTAGGGCACCAGAAAGCGTACGTCTTCTCGAATTTACCCATAAATGCAAAAGATCAAGAGGCGTGGCGGTTTGCAAGGAACATGATCGCTTCGCGATCCAAGAATTTTAATGAAAAATGATGAGCCCAATGACACCAAAATATAATATCCATGCCCATAAATCAACTACAATCAAGAGCCCAACAAAGGTCTAAAACATCACATAATCATGATCAGAAGGTCCAGCCGCTACAAAGTCAGGAGCGACCGACTAAAACCAAGTCTAAAACTAAAACCATAACAAAAGAAAAGATACAAAGCGCCAACGCGCTACATAACTCCTACTCAAAAGAAACCCATCATCAACTCAACCTCTCGAGAAGCGTCCGCCACGAGAGAGGCAAAACAAGGAAGGGCTAGCACCACACCTGCGAGAGCTCTCTCGGAATCGTCATCAGAATCAACATCCCTTCGATGAGCTAACTCCCCAACTACTGGATCAACTAATACAGTATCCGGAGACAATGGCAAACCCGTTCCACTAGCAGACGATGACACGGCTAGAGGAGTAGAGTCAATAATAAGAGCCTCCCAATCGGAGTAATCCAATGATGCCTCATCAGGAAACGCCGGAGCTATGTCCAACTCAGGGAAAAGAAAATCATGGAGAGTCTGGAGGGTAGGACTGTCTGAGAGGCTCTCTCCTGAATGAAAAAGAAAAAGATTATGATAAAAATGGAATGTACATCACGATGACAAGGAAAATATGAATATATATACCTGAGCATGGGATGGAAGCATGATCCAGAATGTCTAACTCCATGCCCATAACATGGCTCGTCAGCTCGTCAACACTCATGAAACTCTGAAGGGACAACCGGTATAAGTGGCACAAGTCCCGTAGGCCCAAAGCCCAAAACTCAATGCTGAAGGTCATCAAAGTATAAGGAAACCGACCTAGATGAAGCAAGACAAGAAAAATATAAAATGAAACAGAAGGGAAATTAAGGTAAAAAAGCTCAGTGAAATAAAGCATACCTAGACCTCGAAGCGCTGGAAAGATGGCCGGTGTCGGAGCAGTCTCACAAGAAAAGACGGTAACAGCAACATTCGCCCTATAATCATCCGGAGCAAGGAAGTTACTCGCCTGAATAAATGGAGCCGGAGAGATCAGCCTGGGGCGCAGAATCTCCTCAAACGGCACAGCAATGGTCTCCACCTCGACCTCCTCCATCTCAATGTCCTCTGTAGCAACCGCGGACTCAGCCAGAATGGCGCTACCCCACATACCGGAGCATGCAGTCCCTGGAGAGTAATGCCATGACAAGTTTATAGCAAATCAAAATTAAATGGAATAAAGTTAGAAGGAAAAACGGAAGTAACATACAGAAATGTGGTACAAGGAGAGGAGGCTCCATGGAAAAGCCGCCATCTGAAAGACTTTCCCTCGGCCGTCGTCGAAGCTCATACCGAATCACTTCCTCTTCTGCCAAAGAATCCTCACGTTGCCTTTTCAACCGCCTAACTGCTTCCTCAACCAGCTCATCAGGGTATTCAGGAGAAGGACAACTTGAAGGGGCCAACTCCTCATTTTCCACTGAAGGAGGGAGCCTATGAACACCTACAAAACCAAACCATGACAAACATACATCGATGACAAAGTTAAACAAAAAAGAAGAGAAATGCAATACCTGAGTAGATGGCCCAGCGTCTATAAGGCTCAGATATAAGAGCTTGGGAAAACTCTCCCTCAAGAGGAGAAATACCCTCTACCTTGAAGTGAAAATAACCAAAATCATACCCACCGAGACCTGCCTCAAATAACAAATCATCATAAGAAAGAAAGAAAGTAACTAGGAGGGTAATTCAAATGAGAAAGGAAAGTAACGAACCAGGGAAACGGCCGTCTGGAAGCGAAGGAGGGTCTACATACTCCAAGGGCTTCACACCAATCGGCACAAAACCATCGACCCCAAAAGAATTCTTCAATGGTCTGAACCCACCTTGTCTAACCTCCGGATTTTGTGGAACAATCCGAGAACGAGGGTAAACCTTCTCCTTTAGGATGGCCACACTAACATCGTGAGGGATCTTGGACCAACCTCTAAACCACCTGTCATAATCTCCAGTTAATGTCCCCTGGCGAGAAGCCGGAGGGACAACGCAACTAGTGTCGGTGCCCAAACGCACTGAAAACGCGCTAAAGGCTGCACACGACGGCAAAGTGACTCGAGGAGGGTCAGGAAAACTAAAGACTGCTGGAATAGCCTGGTCATATCCAAACTGCCAAGCACAACGGTGGGGGCTGTAAACCTCATGGATCACCCTGTTCCCCATGCGTATGGATAAACACCCCGCTCTGATACTGACGGCATAGTCCCGATCCCGCCTGTGTCGAGGAGAACACAACTTAGGACATGCTCCCTTTTGACGAGGCGCCACATCCTTGATAATGTATGGCCTCCCAGTGTCTTTAGGCCAACCCTTGTTGAAAGCCTCAGGGCGATAATCCATGATAAACTGGCTACTCTGAGTAAAGCACAAATGAGCGGTAATCTGATCTGGATCACAGACAGTACAACCAGCAATGTGAATCAAACCCGACAACGACTGCCTCATGCCAGCAGAGGTCAGTGGAGTATAACACTTCTCCCAGTAAAGGTAAAACCAGCCAGAGAGAATGTGTAAAGGCATAACCACTGCGGCTCTAGAAGGGTCCCTCGAAGAAGTAAGCTCCCTCATGGACCTATAAAGGTTCACTAAAGCTGGAATAGCCAACGAGACCCGCTTACCGCGAGCCAAGGCATTTGCCACCACGAAAACCCCAGGACAGATATACCCAGCCGGCTCATAGATAATCAGGAAATAACACAACCACCAAGCCAAGAAGGCAGTCAAGACCGTCTCATCATCCAACTCATGGGAACAGAAATCTGAGAATGGCACCCGCTCAGAGGGAATATATGTCTTGTCAGAGCCCAATTTAATCGGCTCTAAAGGATTAGCAAAATGCGCAGCCTTCTTCTCGGGTATCAAATCCGTGAAATAACGAACCCAGTCTCTCAAAGGAACATCCATGCCCAAGCCACGCCGACCACGTGACATGGCAATCTCATAATAAATCTGGAAAACTGCCCGAAGTGATGAAGAATGCAGAGGGAACCCTTTATGATCAGGACCATAGAGCTCAAAATCGGGCGGTACCCTCTCCTCATAAACCAACCCCTCTACTGGCACCCCCATAAGGCCAGACATCTGCTGGAGGTCGATAGTAGCGTCACGGTCCTCTAAGGGAAAGGTATTATGAACATAATTCCAATTGGAGGCCATTGCTTTCAGAAGGGTGGGACTCCATGTATACTCAAACAAGGCCAAAATCACACCTCCAAAAATCTCAACCTTATCCAATTTCTTCCCCATACTACACAGGATGTACCGGGTCCATTCAACTTGCCCGGGACTCCATTTCAAATTACCCTGAACCCTCAAGTTCCCAGGAGACCAAGGAATAACATGTCCCTCCATCATCTCCATACTCAACAAATGAAAATCAGCAGAAAAAGTAGAACGACCAGTGGGACTCAGAAAAATACCTGCAAGGTCACCAGAGGGAATGCCGCGCCTATCTCGACCAATGGAACAATGAGAGGTATAGTACCTATCTCGACGCTCCTCAGTGCGTGAAGGAGGGTCAACAACAAGGCTTGGATAATCATAGATGGCTGGTAAGGGTAGACGGTTGTGCCGAACCAAAAGCCCGTGGAAATTATCCCTTCCTCTGAGAATAGCGCGCTTCCATAAGCGATGAAGGTGCACATGGACTTTTTGAGGGTCCAAATAATCACTGATATAAGACTCGATGGTCTCATCCGAAGGACCATAGAAACCCGTCCTGACAATCTCAAACTGAGGGATAGTATCGTAAATCTCGTCAACCGAAGCCATAACTACCTGCAAGGAAAGCGAAAACCATGTCAAACACTCAGAAAATGCCCACGAATCACTAAGAAAAATGCCTAGAAATTGGGGACACCAGAGTAGACTGATCGATATATCTCACAGTCCACTCTGGTGGGGGGCATTTGTTTGCCTCTAAATTCTGCTGCGTAAAATCCTGAACAATTCCCTATTTTACCATCAAAATCCAAGACCATATAATCAAAATCCCATCCACATAACCAATGACCCAACAAAATAGCCCTGATAATTGGTCATACTGCATGAAAGGAAAACACAGAAATTCTTAAAAATGGACAGTAAATTAATTAATTACAAGGAATGCCATTATGCGCCTGTGATATCCTTATAGTTAATTACCGGAGTCCTAAAAAATAGAAAATTTGTGGCAGCTAAATTCCTCATATTTTTGTGAGGAGCCATGCAAAATTTCATGTCAAATTGACCAATAGAGGGGCACCAAACAATTTTTCTAAAAGCAAGGCAGCCTAATTTCCCTTAAAAATTCGCTCAAATGGACAGCTCCATTTTCTGAAACTAATGGAGATAAACCCACACTAAAACAAAATAAATGGAGGTAAACACAGGTGGGCTTTTAAGCTAATAATAAATCCTGCCTTGGGCTGGGATTGAGGCCCACTTAGACTATGCTCAAGCCCGATTCGATGATCCCTGTTACAAGAAAATCATGTTGATCTAACGGCCACGATAAATCCCAACAATACTATCCGAAATCAACGGACGGATCTAAGCCTGGACTCAAAAATCGAATGGGATTTTCTGATTGGTCGAAAGAGAGTGGGTCCCACAATTTAAAAGAAAAGAGAAAAAGAAAAGAAGGGATGAAACAGTACCGTCTGACACCGCGTCGTACACCAGCGGAAAGAAGAGATTCGCCGCCGTTCTGCGCCGCTTCAGCCCCAACTAACCTCACCGATAGATAGGCGATGCTTCCACGATCTCAGCGACACCAAATTTGCGGAGAATTGGAGAAGGAATGGCCTAATTTGGGGAATGAGGAGGCCGACTGTCAGAGGGGGAATGTCAGAAATTGGGTACAACGGGTGATGTAATTGTGCAATTGAAGCATGCTACATCTTCTCGAAGGGTTTAACAATATACCTGATGAAGCAATTCCAAGCGAAGAAGCTTGTAGGGAAGGATGAGCTATCTCAGCTTCAAGCAAGAATGGCGACGTTGTACAAATGGAGAAGAGAGGGTTGAATGCACTGTGGGAGGCAATAATTGAGCTTCGTGTTGAACAGGGAGCATGCACAGATGCTGTATGTGGCCTCTAATGCTACCACAGTCGAGATGCCTTCTAACTGGATGTCTCCGGTGAAATGGGAAGGAAAAGACAAAAGGAATTGAAGGACTGGAGGGGACGATGACTGTCTTTCATCAGACTACACCCTGAAAAGAAGAACCTAGTATGGTCCCCTAGTACCGAGACCCCAGAGATAACAGAATGGTGATGCAACCTTCTAATTCAAGGAGAGCCGTCTGATGGGGGCAAGAGATGAAATGAAAGACTATGATGGACAATTACTTTGTGCAATGGAAATGCCATGTGGTTAGGTACAGGTGTAGGCATGAGGAATCATGTGCATGGATCACATCTGGCCATTCCTTTACACATCTGACTAGATAAATGGAGGGATGTAAGTGTTGGCAACACTGCCTCAAACACAGGTGCAGCCAAAGATGCATAACATCTCATGATGCATCAAAGCAGCACAATGCGCTTGAAAATGACATCACAAAGTAACCATGGGCATATCTGTCAATTGGGGCATGAGACAAAGCAATATGGAGCATAGTTCAATAGGAAATGAACATAGAATTCCCATTATACCCCTCTGAGCCCTGCCACATATTCCAAATTACCAATAATTGGTGGCAAAATTGGGATCATAAATGCATAATACACACCCAATTACATAGTAGGCACCAACAGAACCAAGTAACTCATGTGAAATGCTTGGTAAATCTGGAGTTGACTAAGGTCAAAACTGAGATTAGGCAAATATAAAATAAGGCGTGAGGCTACTTAATGACTTCAAAATAGGAGTGTTAGCCCAATTAAGAATGCTAAAACCCTGCAAATCTATTGCCAACTGGGTTGCAAAACACCCAACAACAAAAGCAACAAATCAAATTAGGCCATGCATGCCTATACACAGTATTGATGGCTCAAATCATGGTAAAAGCATAAAATTTACCAAGCAAGTACACTGCCTCAGGCTCAATTAAGGCGTTGGGCAATGTAATTTTGCACCCAGACCCCTAAAATAGCAAAGAGGGGCAAAGTAGCTACCCCCCTAGACCCTAGCATTCAGAAACCATCACAACCTCTCATCAATTGATGGATAAAGGAAAATGTGCCACATATGCAACAAGGTACTTGGCGCCAAGATTAACCCCTCCCTCAAGCACATCAGGAGCAAGTGTGTTTACCAAAAAGCATGAGGCCCACTTGTCATGGTAATCCACCATGGCATGTACGAGAAAGTAGAAGTGTAAGCAATCAAGCCACTGCAATTGCACAAGTGCCAAATGTCATGAGCATATTAGATAGTATGCTTGGGCAGTAGAAATCAAGACTGGAGAAAGAAATGAAGAAGTAAGGCGGCAGCTCTACTCTACATCTTATCCACCCATCAAAGATCCAAGCTAGGAAAAGATGCCATGTGTCAAGCAGATGAACATAAACCCTAGGGGTCTTCCCCTATAAAAAAAGATGATCCCCACCAAAAAAAAGGAGAGAATCAATAGACTAGAAACTCTGCTAGTTTTCATACTTACTGTAAACAAAGAAAAGAGGGTAATTATCAGAAGAAAGGTAGAGAGTTGTTTATATTAAGCTTAATACAAATCCATTCTCAAAGAGTTCTTTTCTCTCTGAATTTCTTCTTTCTATTCTTGTGTTCTCTCTTGTTTTACTTGTTGATATTGAAGCTGGGTGTTAATTATAAAGGAGTCCTCATGTAAATCTCTTATTAATACTGTTTCAGAGCCCAAAGACATGGGCAAGGGGTGCTTGCCTGAGAGCGCACACTTGCCTGTGTCAATGAGCCCTCTTAAAATAAAAAAATACATAAGTTCTAGAGAATAAAATCCTGATGAAGGGGCGTGGTTATGTGTGTGAGGGGTACTTGCCAGAGAGCGTACACTCATGCACTTAACTATGCTTCAAATACTGGTAATAAGTGCTTTTAAGGTCATGTTCAAATCTGTGTCAAAATATGTCTTAATATTTTAAAGGGATACTGAAAATAAAGCCTGATGAAGGGGCATGATTATGTGTGTGAGGGGTGCTTGCCAGAGAGCGCACACTCACGCACCTGGCCATGTTTCAACATCAGTAATAATTGTGTTAATTGTTATGCAAAAAAAAAACAAACAGCAAATGAATTTGAAATTGGTCAAAGTGCAATGAAGTAAAAAGTTGAGGGTATATAAGGAAAACCTGTGTCCAGCACAGAAATTAAAAAAAAAAAAAATCTTTTTCCTAGCATGTAGTAAATGGGGACTATTTTGTCAAAAAGTATGTGTTGTCAAATCTGCCTTATTGGAATAGATATTTTCCTAAAAAAAAAGGGGCTTCAAGTCAGTGGCAGTAATAATGGTACAAAATAAAGTTAAGTCTGTAAACAAAGAAGGGGAGGTTGGATTAAAATTACCAAAAGAACACAACAAACAAAAATATATATAAAAGAGTCATTTCACCCTCTTAAAATTCTTTTTGCTTTTTTTTTATCCTTCTGAAAGTATCCTATCTGATTTGAGTAAAAGGTACACTCACAATATCAGCAGAAGTATGTTTAAGCATGAATGGTAAGTTATTCAAAAAAATCCCAATATGCTTTAATAAAAAAAAACTTCACTAGGCCTTGTCTGGAGAGAAAAAAAAGGAAAAAAATACATATCTATACAAAAGAAAGTGAAGAACATACCTTAGAAATTAAATGCACAATGAAATATCAGCATCTCTTTGATTAAAGGAAATATATCAAAAAAAATACATAGCCTCCTAAGAAAGAAGAAAACATGCTAACACTTCTGTCATGAGTGCATAAAACTTGGTAAGTATGATGGCCAAAGCAATTGAATATTGTCTTATGCAGAAATCTAATGAATGATAAAATGATTAAGGCTCAGTGTGACAACCAAACCCCCATAGCTTAATTAATTTGGTAATGGTTATCAGGGGCAAATTCCAAACTCAATATCTGGACCTAAGACTTCACTGTTTAAGGAGTGTGAGTATAATGAATAACTAAGATAAAGTGTCCTCCATCAGATGTCATAAATTGATGCCATAATAGGGTTGTTTACATGCACCAAAAGCCAGGTCCAATACCCAATGAAAGTTCCAAAATCAAAAGTAATGGTAAATCTGTGATGACATACCAAAACCAGACTCATATGGCAAATGATGACTAAAATTGAAGTACTAATGTTCAAATTGATGCCACTAACAACCGTGTGGAGTCACCCTGGTGCTCGACAAGCAATCTCCAGTAAAGAATTGCCACCGTCGTCCCGAATTGCCACCCCGATTCCTCGACAGATGATAAGTGCAACTGGGGGAATACATTCTCAGTAAGAGGATGATGATAAAATTGACAGTAGAACTAAAGGAAGGAGAAAGAGACGATCCCATGAAGCTTGTTTCTGATCGAAATGATGGTCGGAGCGCCGGAGTCAACGATGACCGTTGCGGAGGTCAACAAAAATCGAAAAGAACTGGGGGAGAAGGGAGGAGTTTAGAAGAGGGAACGAAATGAACCGGGTGCATGGTCTCGAGCATGAACCAATCGACTAAGCCAGCCCCAGACCTGGCCCCTTCATGATCTTCTGTGGCACCCCGCACACAGCGGGTCCCTGACAAGCAAACAGCAAACAGCACAACTACAGCCAATCAGAAAATTCCGTGACTTCAAAAATGCATTAAAAATAGCTGGATTATCAGAAAAATTCTCATAAAATATCAAAATGTCAAGAAAATATGAGGAATATTTTGATGTGTTATATTATGCTAAAACACCAAAATACAAGATATTTTAAAATTAATAGGTTCAAGGGATAACCATAAGTAAAAAAATATATATAATCATAATAATAATAATAATGATAAATTTATATTTATATGGTTAAATAAAAGAAAAGGAAATAAAGCAAAAGAAAAATCATTTTGAACATTTTATGTTCTGGACAGCAGGTACGTCTGAACATTTTATGTTCTGGACAGCAGGTACATCTGACATTCCTTGTTCTGAACAACAAGCACAATCAAGCATTAAATTTGCAAACAAAATTGAAAATCACTAAGAAGGTCAAAGATAAGTTCAAAAGTACAAATTTAAAAGTCTAAACTCAAAAGTCCAAAGTCCTAAAGCAAAAATTAAAAGTCCGAACCTGAAACTGACACAAAGTTTAAAAAAAAAATGACACAAAGTCTAAATGACACGAAGTCCAAAAATGACACAAAGTCTAAATGACACAAAGTCCATAAATGACACAAAGTCTAAATGACACAAAGTCTGAAAATGACACAAAGTCTAAAAGTGACACAAAGTCTAAATGACACAAAGTCTGAAAATGACACAAAGTCTAAAAGTGACACAAAGTCTGAATGACACGAAGTCTGAATGACACGAAGTCTAAATGACACAAAATCTAAAAGTGACACAAAGTCAAAATGGCACAAAGCCTAAAAATGACTCAAAAGACACAAAGTCTAAAGTGACGTAAAGTCTTAAAAGTCAAAAGTTCGTCCCTTCAAGACTGCATCGCGTTTCGCCCTGAAGGAGACACCCTCCCGATGTTCAGATTAAGAAAAAAGAAAAGTCAATTCTGGATTATCACTGAAGTTCCTGTCAAGAGAAGGCATAGCGCATCTGTACTCGCGACTTGAACGAAAATCCCAAAAAATCCTTCAATTCCCCAAACGATTGGGAACTGACCTAGAATACCCTATTTTCTAGCGTTGGACTCAAATCTAACAGCCTGTTTCTACAAGTTCACAGCATGTTTGACCAGAAGCAGACTGAAACCTGATGCCCAGATAACTAGAAGGAAAAGTCAATCAGTGGCCTCCATCCAAGTTCCTGTCAAGAGAAGGCATAGCGCATCTATACTCAAGACTTGAATGAAATCCTAAAATCTCTAAATCCCCAAACGATTGAGGATTGATCTAGGATACTAAATTTCCTAGTATCGAACTCAAAAATCTCTGTAACGGCATTAAGCCTGACACAGCAAAGTAAAAGCAACTTAAATGTCTTAAAATGTAAAACTAAAGAATTAAACCACATCATTCATGTTTGCATGGCTCTGTTAAAATAGCTGCCCTTCTGCATTGCTTTTCACCCTGAAACTCCCTATCAAGACACAATCCTTTTATTAAAATGGACTTCATCCACTTACGACATTTAAACTTTGATTATCCCGATCTAGAGGTGCTCTTGGCTCAGTTCGTAACTGAGTTCGGAGGTAATTAATAGTAGGGGCTTGCGCCTACTGGAAAAAAAGGACCTACGACAAACAATCAACTCTCGAGGTACTTAGAACCGCATTAGTGCCCTTCACTCATTTGGAATGGGCAGTGACGACGGGTCTCAAGATGCTCGAGGGGTATCTGATCCGCATTTTCTTCGCCCCATAGAGGACTATCTGATCTTCGGTGGTCGGACTAAAAAAGTGCGAGACACAAGTCCCAGCAGAAACTCTGTACCAAGCTGGATGGTCAGAGAGCAGGCACCGAGTATACCAACATTACTCGGATGAAAGAACGTTGGTCACAGATGGCCAGCAAGTGGAGCTACCGTTCATCTCTGAAGAAAGTTTTAACAGACTTTTGCAAGAAGGGCTCCAACATCTGCATATCGGACTAATTATGGTTCGATTGTACACGTTGCACAGGCGAAGTGCAGGTGTGAATGCACTAGTATTAATCAGAGATACTAGATGGCGAGATGATAGAGCTGTCATTAGCTCTATGGAGATGGATCTCACATCTGGGACGCAGTTGGCATATACTGCCCCAGATATGACTCTAAGTATCCGTGACTTCAGAGATCACATTCAACTAGTGATTCAAACTCACGGGTATAAAGGATGGCAAGGTGGAGAGAGTAACCTTTTACTCTCAAGGTCTCTAATTGGACGACTGTCTAATACAAGCCACACAAATTTCAGATACAATGTTCAGAACGTGGCGGACCACCTGGCAAGTCGAGGAGTTCGGGCCATCCCTGGCTCGCAACGTACAACCACAGAACTCCGTGGAAGGCAGTGGCTTGTGAGACCAGCTGTCATCTCACAAGTTCAGAATCCCCAAGTAGCACGAATCCGAGCAAGGACAGACGGCTCACTATCCGTCATATTTGCGGGGTATACAACAACAACCCCAGAACAAGAAGCTACTCGTGGAGAAAATGATGAGGAAGAACTCGAACAAGAATTCATCAATCTACTCACGCTAGATGATGATTGGCCATATGAAGATGATCCAGAATTTCCAGAAATCTATTCAGACCCTGAGGAATTCAGTGAAAATGACGAGAATGAGCAAGATGATGGTCCCTTATTTGGAAAATGGTTCTTGGCAATACTCAAAGTCGAACAAACTGAACCAACAGTTGAAATGATGGAACCAATAAATCCGTATCAATGGTTTGCTATTGAACAACTAGACAACGAAGACGAACTCGTGCAAATGACATTTGCAGAGTTTAACTGGCTAGAAACCGTTGATGCAGAAAGTGAGTGGTTTGAGGAACAAGCCCTTATGATGACTTGTCAATGGGATGAGTCAGACGAAGACGAGACATTCTCTACGGTGCAATTCCTATCTCAATTGGATGCATCGGCAAACCGAGATGAAGACTTGCTAAGTCTTCTAGCGAAAGGTGGTGGGGAAGATGCCAGCTCCCCAAATTCTAAAACAAAGTGGGACGAAGACTTATTCGAAACGGTTTATATGGTAGAGAGATGGAATACCCACAATTCAAAAATCTCAAAAAGAAAGTGGAGACGGTACTCTCAACCGCAGAATCTTCACTCACAAGGATACCACCTGAACCAATCATGGGACCAGCCATGTACCCACCTGGTTCAAGACAACCCCAGAATTCCCAAATTCCGGAGATAAAAGCACGGTTGGGCAATATCCGCGGTGGTTATGCAAGGTAAATGAACGAAAGGTTTAATTTGCCAACAGCCCAAGCCAGTCAAGGCGCAATTCTAGTTTTACCAGAAGATATTGGGTTATACTCAGAAGTTATCTCTCGATGGGAATCAATCACGCTCAATCTGGTAAATGAGAAAAACTGGGCAGATAACAAATCAAAGGTCAACTACATCGAAAATCTCCTAGGAGAAACGGAGAAAAAGACCTGGATTCAGTGGAGAATGGCATTTCCCACTGAATATGAAGAACTAGTGAACATCGCTGATGATCCGCAAAATGTAATATCACAAATCAGACGAATGTTCCTGTTGGAGGACCCAACAACCGGTCCACTGAAGAGCAAGATCGAGCGTACAACGACCTGGAGAGGCTTTCATGCCACAATGTGAAAGATCTTTTCGACTATATAAACGATTATAAGATCTTAGCTGCAAAATCAGGAAGAATGTATATATATCTCCTGAACTCTCAACAAAATTTTTCAGAAAAATGCCTCCGATCATTGGTGGAGAAATCGAGAAGGCGTTCACTGAGAAATACCCAGGCAATACGGTAGGGGTTATTCCAAGAATACATTTCACCTACCAGTACCTGACAGAGCAATGTAAGAGAGTTGCACTCCAAAGAAGCCTCAAAGATCTCTCATTCTGTAGCCGCATACCAGTGCCAGGTTATTATCAAAAGAACAAGAAGTATGGTCTTAGAAAGGCAAAGAAATACCGAGGAAAATCACATGATACGCACATCAGGGTATTCAAAAGGAAGCATGCAGATAAAGTAAGAAAATGCAAGTGCTTTATATGTGGTGAAGAAGGACATTTTGCCCGCAACTGCACAAGACAAAAGGGCAACATTGCAAGAGCAGCCATTGTCGAAAATCTAGATCTAGATGACGACTGGGATGTGCTATCGGTAGATCAAAATGAACCAGATAGTGATGCAATCTGTTCATTTTCTGAAGGGGAAGGAAGTACTGGTCATTCTTTGATGGCTGGTATAAATGAAGTACCATACGAAACCGCAATGATGATAACAAATGAAGAAATCTCATGGCGGGTAGTGATCTCAGTGACTCAAGAAATCCAAAACTGCACGCATCAATGGGAGGATAACAGCCCAGTGGCACAAGAATTCATGAAGTGTCTGTTTTGCAAAGAACAGACTAATCCAAGGATGAGAGCACATTGCAGTATATGTCGTTTGACTGTCTGCCCGATGTGTTCAAGATTCAACCTGGGAAGAAGGATAACAATACAAAAATCAAATCCCCAGTATGACAACAAGGATACCCTAATCAATGAGCTGATGGGGTATACAAATTTTCTCTTAGCAGAAAATCAAAGGCTAAAGGAAAGAATTGAGGAATTGGAGATGGGAAAGGATCGGGACGAAATGCGAGATCCAACAAAAGGAAAAGCTCCAGAAAAGCCAACTCTTGAAGAAGTTGATTCGGATGATGAAGCAATTAAAAACTATATCCAGAAACAAAATGGAGTAGTAATCAAGATGCTGACAGATAGAAACGAATACATTAGTACCCAAGTTCTGGATCCAAGAAAAGGGAAAAGAGTCTTAAACAGACTCTATAATATTGAGCTGACAATGGAAATACCAGGGGTTGAGAAGTTCAAAATCCAAGCAATTTTGGATACTGGCGCAACAGTTTGCTGTGTAGACCAGAATGCAGTTCCAAAAGAAGCTTTGGAACCAAGTGCGTACCCCATTCAAATCAACGGGGTTAACTCTTCTCAAATAGCCAACCAAAAACTCAAAGGCGAAATGATGGCTATCGAGGAAAACCGCTTTCGTATCCCTTTCACCTATGCATTCCCAATGGAGCAGAGGGATGGGATCCAAATGCTGATTGGTTGCAATTTCATCCGAGCCATGCAAGGAGGGCTTAGGATTGAGGGCCAAATGGTAACATTTTACAAAAATGTTACAACAATCGCGACAAAAGTTGACGCTGAGGTGGCAGCTTCAGCAGCAATCGAAGAACTAGAGCTGTCTGAGCTAGAGTATTTTGAGATTCAGAGAATCACTGCATACTCCTGTGGTGAACAATCGCAGAAATTCAAGGAAAGGTTCAGACCCCTTTTGGAGAGATTAAGAGAACAAGGGTATATTGGAGAAAATCCTCTCCAACACTGGGAAAAGAATCGGGTTAAGTGCAAGTTAGACATTATCAACCCGGATATCACAATCCAAGACAAGCCCCGGAAACATGTCACACCAGCAATGAAAGAGCAATTTGACAAGCATGTTCAGGCGCTACTCAAGATTGGAGTGATACGACCCAGTAAGAGCCGACACAGAACCATGGCAATGATGGTAAACTCAGGTACATCAATAGATCCAAAGACTGTTGCCGAAATCAAAGGCAAGGAGCGTATGGTATTTAATTACCGCACCCTCAATGATAATACCCACAAAGACCAATATAGTTTGCCAGGAATTAATACCATCCTTAAGAAAGTCGGCAACAGTCGGATTTATTCAAAATTCGACTTAAAAAGTGGGTTCCATCAGGTGGCAATGGATCCTGAATCGGTTGAATGGACGGCTTTTGTCGTTCCAAATGGCTTGTATGAATGGCTAGTTATGACATTCGGGTTGAAAAATGCACCAGCAATTTTTCAAAGAAAGATGGACGACTGCTTCCGGGGAACGGAAAACTTCATAGCAGTCTACATCGATGATATACTGGTGTTTTCTGAAGATGAAGAACAACATGCCAAACACTTGGAGGCTATGCTGACAATTTGTGAGAAATGGGGGCTCGTACTCTCCCCAACTAAAATGAAAATAGTTGTACAGGAAATCGAATTTCTGGGTGCAGTTATTGGGAATAGAAAAATCAAACTTCAGCCGCATATAATCAAGAAGATCATTTCTTTCGATAAAGAAAAATTGAAGGAGAAGGCTGGTATGAGATCATGGCTTGGCATCCTCAACTACGCCAGATCATACATACCAAAATTGGGAACATTACTTGGGCCATTATACTAAAAAACAAGCGAACACGGTGATAAAAGGCTCAAAAGCTCAGACTATGAGATCATCAGAAAGGTCAAACAAGCGGTGCAGCAACTCCCAGACCTTGAGCTTCCTCCGAAAGGATCCTACATCATCCTTGAAACAGACGGATGCATGGAAGGGTGGGGCGGAGTATGCAAATGGAAAAAAGCGAAACATGACCCCCGAAACACGGAGAAAGTTTGTGCGTATGCAAGTGGGAAATTCCCAGTGATTAAATCCACAATAGATGCAGAAATCTATGCTTGCATGGAAACAATGAAGGCACTCAAGATTCACTACCTGGATCAAAAGGAGATCACTCTCAGAACTGATTGCCAGGCCATAATCAGTTTCTATAACAAGTCAGCACAAAACAAACCTTCAAGAGTTCGATGGATTAATTTTGTTGATTTTGTTACAGGAACGGGAGTGCAAGTAAATTTCGAGCATATTGATGGCAAAATGAATGTATTGGCTGATTCGCTATCACGATTAACAGCAAATATGGTGAAGACCGAAAATTGTTATTTTGTTAATGAACAATTAGCCGATTTGGAAAAGGTGCTCGAAGAAACAAAGGAAGCTCCTGAGGAAATAATCAATCATCTAGCAACAATTGTCGGGCATATTGATAATATGCTAGATGAAAGATCTTTCTTTCAAAATCTCTAGTGCGAAAGCGGGCATGGTGGACCGCTGGAAAAACCCACCATAACCATTGTATCTAAGGACCCGTCTGGCAGTAATCTATGGAAAACTGCTGACATTTTTAGAAAATTTATTTCTGTTTTATATGTAATTTTGTAAAATTTTATTTTCAGGAGATGGTGCTTGATCATTTGCGAGATTTAATGAGAATCCATGAAGGAAGCTCAACAACTGGGTTTAGACCAGGAAGTAGGCAAGCTTTCCAGCAAGCCGAAAGATGGGCAACTTTAGGAGAAGAGACAGACTCACTTCAGGATTATGAAGTGATCACTGGTGATTTAATAACAGTTTATCCAAGGTCTTTTCATTGGGAAGGAGCCATGAAGCTTAAACTTAAGGAAATACACGATGAGCAAATACAGAAAATCATGAAAGAGGTTGAAAAACTCATAACATTGAGCTATCTTCAAAAGATTCGGCTTGAACAAAGTGCCTCCAAAGACAACTGGGCTAGCAGTGCACTAGAACCAGTTAATCATAACATTGATGAGCTGTTAAGAATTCACCAAAAGATACAATTGATCCAGCAAGGCCATTACTATTAATGAGTCCCACCATCATATGGGAATCACATTATTGTATTAACTTTCGGTACCACTCAAGGTAGGTTGTGTCATTATTAGCCTACTTTATTGGTGCATGAATCTCTTTTTATTTTGTCGGGCAATTATTGTACTATTGATGCCCACTGGTGTGTGTAAGGACAAATTCCACCTGTAAATGCCACTAATTGAGATGGACGATGGGGCCCAAACAGCGTACCCGCACTCAATTATTGAGCATCAAAGGAAGAGTCCCTTAGGCTATATAAGCAGATGGTGTTTCACTTGGCAGGACACACATCCAACACCAAGTAATCACCCTTCTCTTGTATCATTTGCCAGATATCAATAAAATCCCTCAATTTCCTCTCAAAACTTTGGAACCAGTATTCATTAGTAATCAGAAGTTTCAAAGTCGATCCGATCTCAACTATTTCATTCTGGTATCAGAGCGAGGTTTGTTTGCTTAATATCATGGCTTTCTAATTTTCTAATTATTCTAGGTAGGTTTCAAGGGTGAGATTATACCAAACTAATAAGAAAAATGTTCAAATACGGTCAACTACAAAACACTAATTTAAGGTGGAATTTTTAAGGAACCAAAAGAATCATCCTGCCGTACAGTACCTAGGAAAAGAGGGAAGATCGCGGGTTAACACGATGATGTGAGGTTATAACTAAAGTATACCAACCTAAAATTAGTAGAACAAAAGAAGACTAATTAATAATCTGAGTGCATAAATTGGGTATATATAGCAGAAAATTCTATCCAAAGTGGCAAAAACACAAAGGTGACCATAGTTTTGGGTGGCAAAATCACAAACTTGAAAAATCAGGTGGCAATTCCATAATTTCACCAGTTTTGGATGGCACAAACAAAATTGTCCCTTATTGATTTCATTTCGTTGACGAAACTATTTTCAATTTCATTAATCATTTAGCAAGTGACGATATGGTAGAAATTTACACCACGACAAAACCATTTCATTGTTACCTAGCATAGTTTTTTCAACCCAGGAGATAACCAGCATAGCGTCTCGAGTTTTCCAATGCCCAAATTTTGTTACCTAGCATAGTTTTTTCATCTAAAAATGAATTATTTTGATGTATTTGTGCAATTTATTATGATAAAATGACTTGTCTAAAAATTTTGAAAATGAACTATCTTGATGTTTTGTACAATGTTTTTGATAAGGCTTGTTTAAAAATTTTGAAATTTCAGTATATGTAAATAGGTATGCATTATAGAGTTTTTTTTTTAACCTTCTTTCTACTACATGATGCAGGAGCGCCCCCCCCCCCCCCAAAAAAAAGGAAAAGAAAAAGAAGAGCAATAAAGAAAATGATTATTAAATTAAAATAAAGGTTTCACAATTGTCGCACATTGCTTTACTTTTATTCAATCTTTGTTCTGCAACTCCAAAAGTTCTTTACCTTTGGTATGCAGAACTTTGACTTAGAGAACACATACTGTTCATTGATCGGTAGCAGAGGCCTAACCTATGAGTCAATAATCAAGTAAAATAATGGTAAAACTAATGAAATCTGCTGAAATCTTATTAAAAAAAAACAGAGATTATATATTGACTTGCCGAAATAACTTATGACATGTATATGGAATTAAATTAGTTTTTCTAAAGTTTGTGCTATTTTCATATGAGTTCTGTAGGTTCGCGATGCATTGCTGGAAGCATAACGGGAGTTGAGTTCTAATGGTCGGTATCAAAAACTCAAAATAATTCCCAACTAACTTATCAATAACTTTTGAATGCTCCTTTGATTGGATGACGTGGCTCAGATAATTGGTCGGTATCTTGATCAGTGTCATACGCTTCTGCTGCGCTGAAACTCGTCCTCGAGTTTAGCTTATCTTCTTATTGCGATCTTTGTAAACCTCTTGAAAACAGAACGACTAAATAAGAAACAATGAATTGCATAGAGAAGTCTCGGTTTCCATGTTTTTATGCCTTCAAAATTAATATATTGGTTCAAGCCACAAGAATTAAAAACTCAAACTTGGCTCACCATATTCCCGATGCAATTTTTTTTTCAAAAATTCTTCTCCATGTAAGCAACAAGAACATTCGCCACTCACATACGATACACCATAATACATAAGAAACCAAAATCGTGTGGTGCAATCCACAAAAAGGTAATCTCGCACATAGCTCTGTTGTTTGATGAAAAACAACACAAAACTGAGTATTGCAACCGTTCAAGAATGTAAAATATCTTGCATTTGTTGGCATGAGACTCGATTGCAAGAATGGATCGCTATATTCTGAACTCATGATTTTGTTGTTATTTAAATGCAAAGTTTCCAACTCAAACAATTCAGTCATTGTTACCAAAGAATTACTCTCCAAGTTTGAACTCTTTGCAAAGCCAGTAAGAGAGGTTGACGGCACCGATAAGTAATCAACAACTTCTTCATCAATGAATATTGGACTGTCAAAAAGATTCACTTTTGTCTCAGTTTCATCCATCACAATAGACACATCATCCTCATCATCGAGATACTTATAAAAAAATTGGTGGAGAATCAAATGATATACTTTCATGCACAACTCTTTCAGAAATTTGAAAGATATTATCATTTCTCAATTAAATGCTTTTAACTATGACCCATTGGAAACAAGTGCTCTTTTGGGTGTGGAGTCGATGTCGAGCCGCTTCAACACAAGACATCAATGTTGAATTATTGTCATGGAAGGGGTTGTTATCTTCATCTTTACCACTATCATCAGGGTCAGCTGAAACACGATTCAATGTATCGTATTTTGTTCCAGAGTCCCGCGCATGAACAAAATGGTTGTTTCTCTGCTGGAGGTGAGGTGGTAGAGAAACGTTGTCGCCGGAGATGAATTGTTGTCGGTGGTGAGAAGAAAAGTTGATGTAGCTCGATGAATCGTGCCTCGGTCGGCGATCTCGATTCACACGAGTGTTACTTGTGGAAGAACCGTGCCTCAGTCGGCGATCTCGATTCTCACAATTGCTACTAGTGTAAGAACCGTGCCTCGATCGGCGATCTCGATTCTCACAAGTTGTGCTTCTCGAAAGGCCATGCCTCATTCGGCGGTCTTGGCTTCGATTAGCCTCCAATTGCGCAACACACTTATGGAGTTGTTGTACAAGCTGTCTCAGCTCTCGCACCTTCGTAATGCATTGATCTTCGCCTCCATGGTGGATGTTGTGCTGTCTACAACGATCAGCCATCAAACCTAAAAAAGCTCTGATACCAAATGACGCTGTTCGGATCGGGAGACTTAGAGAAACCAGCAAGCGTAACGGTGCATCACTAGAAGAGGAGTAAGAATCGTCCCAATAGTGGATAAAAGAGGAGATAAACTCAACTCATAAGTAAAATTTATATTAATTCAATAATCTTCTTATTACATTCTTGATTTTCAGCTTAAATAGCAATCTAATACAATTAAAAGCTACAACCCATTAATATATCATCTGAACCACTTTTTCTAATACCAAAACACATTAAATAAACTCTTAGAAACCACAAAGATAGCACAAATTATCATAACAGATTATTAACTCACTTTTGACTAATTAAAACTCAAAATAATTCCCAACTAACTTATCAATAACTTTTGAATGCTCCTTTGATTGGATGACGTGGCTCAGATAATTAGTCGATATCTTGATCGGTGTCATACGCTTCTGCTGTGCTGAAACTCGTCCTCGAGTTTAGCTTATCTTCTTATTGCGATCTTTGTAAACCTCTTGAAAACAGATCGACTAAATAAGAAACAAATGAATTGCATGAAGAGGTCTCGGTTGTCATGTTTTTATGCCTTCAAAATTAATATATAGGTTCAAGTCACAAGAATTAAAAACTCAAACTTGGCTCACCACATTTCTGCTGAGATTTCTCAAAATTCTTCTCCATGTAAGCAACAAGAACATTTGCCACTTACATACGATACACCATAATACATAAGAAACCAGAATCGTGTGGTGCAATCCACAAAAAGGTAATCTCGCACATCGCTCTATTGTTTGATGAAAAACAACACAAAACTGAGTATTGCAACCGTTCAAGAATGTAAAATATCTTGCATTTGTTGGCATGAGACTCGATTGCAAGAACGGATCGCTATATTCTGAACTCATGATTTTGTTGTTATTTAAATGCAAAGTTTCCAACTCAAACAATTCAGTCATTGTTACCAAAGAATTACTCTCCAAGTTTGATCTCTTTGCAAAGCCTGTAGGAGAGGTTGATGGCATCGATAAGTCATCAACAACTTCTTCATCAATGAATATTGGACTGTAAAAAAGATTCACTTTTGTCTCAGTTTCATCCATCACAATAAACACATCATCCTCATCATCGAGATACTTATCAAAAATTGGCGGAGAATCAAATGATATACTTTCATGCACAACTCTTTCAGAAATTTGAAAGATATTATCATTTCTCAATTGAATGCTTTTAGCTATGACCCATTGAAAACAAGTGTTCTTTTGGGTGTGGAGTCGATGTCGTGTCGAGCCGCTTCAACACAAGACAAAGACATTAATGTTTGTTTGCTGTCGTGGAAGGGGTTGCTCTCTTCATCGTTACCACTATCATCAGGGTCAGCTGAAACATGATTTAATGTATCGTATTTTGTTCCAGAGTCCCGCACATGAACAAAATGGTTGTTTCTCTGCTGGCGGTGAGGTGGTAGAGAAACATTGTCATTGGAGTTGAATTGTTGTCGGCGGTGAGAAGAAAAGTCGATGTAGCTCGATGAATCGTGCCTCGGTCGGCGATTTCGATTCTCACAATATGTGTGCTTCTCGAAAGGCCATGCCTCATTCGGCGGTCTTGGCTTCGATTAACTTCCAATTGCGCAACACGCTCATGGAGTTGTTGTACAAGATGTCTCAGCTCTCGCACCTTTGTAACGCATTGATCTTCGCCTTCATGGTGGATGTTGTGCTGTCTACAACGATCAGCCATCAAACCTGAAGAAGCTCTGATACCAAATGACGCCGTTAAGGATCGGGAGACTTAGAGAAACCAGCAAGTTTAACAATATATCACTAGAAGAGGAGTAAGAACTCGACCCAATAGTGGATAAAAGAGGAGATAAACTCAACTCACAAGTAAAATTCGTAATAATTCAATAATGTCATTATTACATCATGATATCCAGCTTATATAGCATTCTACTACATTGAAAATTCACTACATATTAATACAATATCTCAGCCACTTTTTCTAATACCAAAACACATTAAATAAACTCTTAGAAGACCACAAAGATAGCACAAATTATCATAACAGATTATTAACTCACTTTTGACTATTTAAAACTCAAAATAATTCCCAACTAACTTATTAATAACTTTTGACTGCTTCTTTGATTGGATGACGTGGCTCAGATAATTAGTCAATATCTTGATCGGTGTCACAGATTAATACTCAAATAGTTCAATTATTTTGTTGATCTATGATTAGTTTATGATTCATGCTCTCGTGATTCTACATCTTGGATCGATTCTCATACAGAGGCGGATTTACATTGTTGGGGGGGGGGGTTGTCAAATTCATTGAAAAAAATCAGTTCTTAGAATGCACTTCATTTCAGAATTGAATTTTCGCTGATCATGATCAATTTTGTAAGCCTACTTGGACAATGAGCATTTACTTCGAAAAAAAATTCGAATTTTTTGCAATCCCTAGTTGAAATTGTAACTTTTGAAAATTGGATCGTATAAACTCTTATCATGAAGTCTTATATACATTAGTATATTAATTAGACATTTGATATTGGTTTGATTCTTTTGATTCTTGCTCGAGCCGGATGATAAAAAATTATCATGTCCGGTTCCTTCGGGGGATGGATCCATACACAAAAATTCACCTATCCTAATAACAAAAAAAACTGACTTGAATGATCCTGTGTTAAGAGCAAAATTAGCTAAAGGGATGTGCTTGGGTCAAATGATCCCAATTTGTTTTTTAAAAAATAATACTTTACATATAAAAAATGATATTATAATATAAAATTCTTTATTGGTGCACCAATTTGAACCCATAAATAATTATGAGTGTATTCTTATGAAATTATTTCAATTTAATGCGATGATATTAGTATTATGAATTTATTGAATCCTATTATGAAATTTTCTGGCTCCGGCACCGTTCTCATATACTATGTTTGAATGAGAGAATAATTTTCTTTATCACTGCTATCGACATTGTTTTCTAAAGTAAAAAATTTATAAGACAATCTTGTAAATTTCACAAAAGATTATCTAATTACCATGTATAATCCAATCTTTACGAATAAATAACAAATGAATTATATTCCAATCGGTATAAGAGTTTAAATGTAGATTATTGTGATCAAATGACTTAGAATGAATCCAGGGATGGTTGAAATGCTCAAACGGTACTCAGAATTGCATTATTTGCAATTATATATGTGTAATTACCATGCATAATCCAATATTTTTGAATAAATAAAATTTAAATCATGTTCTAGATGGTATAAATAGTTTAAATGTAGATTATTGTGTTCAAATGACTTAGAATGAATTCAGAAACGATTCAAATGATCAAACGATGCTCAGAATTGTATTATTTGCACTTTATATGCGTAATTACCATGTATAATCTAATCTATTTAAAGAAATAACATATGAATTATATTCTAGATGTATAAATAGTTTAAATGTTGATTATTGTGTTCAAATGACTTAGAATGAATTCAGAAACGATTCAAATGATCAAACGATGCTCAGAATTGCATTATTTGCACTTTATATGCGTAATTACTAAGTATAATCTAATCTATTTAAATAAATAACATATGAATTATATTCTAGACAGTATAAATAGTTTCAATGCAGATTATTGTGATCAATTGACTTAGAATGAATCCGAAAATGATTGAAATGCTCAAATGATGCTCAGAATTACATTATTGGCAATTTATACGCATAATTACCATATATAAACCAATTTGTTGAATAAATAACATATGAATCATATTCTTGACGGTATAAAGAGTTTAAATATAGATTGGTTAATTAATTAATTGATTGGAGAACTTCACCAAATATTTTAAAAAATAGTGAAAAGGTTCAGAAAAAATATTAAATTTGGTATCCGTAAAGATTTCAAAACGAAGAATATACATAAGCAGCTCTGATTAGTCGTTGTAATCTCATAAATTGAAATTTGGTCAGGTTCAACGAGTGTACACATAAAAAATTTATATCGTCCTGATTCTCAATATTTTTTCTGATTATTAAGATTTTTAATATCGTCCTGATTCTCACTACATTACTTGTGAAAAATCTGGAGAGTAAATCCTTTCCTATAAATAATTTCCTTATTAATATTCATCGTGTCTGATAGATTTCAAAGAAATTATTACCCAAAAGATAATTCAAAAAAAACAATCTCAAAAAATAGTAAGATATACAGGAGCAAATTCTTTCCTTCAATAAATTACTTAATCTTTTTAGGATGCTTCTAGGCATCAGGATTCATGCACCTCAATGACTTCATGGCTTTATGCACACCAACAGGAGTCATCTATACGTCTGTCTCCAACCATGTCCTTAAGCCACTCCAAGTTTACCTTCATTAGTGAAAATAGTAAATCAATAAACACTTTGTACTGGACACAAATGTTTATTCTTCATTTATGCTTCTATAATGTACCTAGACGAAAAAAAATCAGTATTTACATTGTGTAGTATGTGCAGTATGAGAATGAACAAACATCCAAAAGTGGATTGACCAGGATCTTACTATTGTGTAAATGCAACATTTGCCCATGATTCATCTATCGTAAAAAAATATTGTAATTTAATAAATCTCTAGGAATATCAATTAAACAACAAAGAAGAAAATTAAATTAATTGTTCATTGAGTTCATTCATTTGGTTTTTTGTTTAAATAGAGCGCCCCAAGAAGAGTTACATCAGAGGTCAAAATTTTCATAAAGATATAAACTGAACTATACAAACATGTTAAGAGGAAGCGTATGCAAAGATCAACTACTGAAAAGCCCTACCAATAGATTTGATTGTGAAACTGTGCATTTTGATTCTCCAAGAGTTTGACCAAACTGTGCATTTTGATTCTCCAAGAGTTTGAAACCCACATCATGCCTATTGAAGAGCCTAAAATTGGATATCTTTCATAGTCCGATACTTGTTCGCCGAGTAGTTTGCACTTTAAAGATACCGACACACTATCTTCATTTGATGTATGTATATCAACCCCCTTTTATAAGCAATTCCAACAAACAAGAGTTCAATAAGCATTCAAAAAATTAATCATATTTAATATGATACACTAAATCAAATTGAATTTCTAGTTTTCAATACCAAATTATCATCAGCTTGGTAAAATTTGAAAACAAAAAGAGAGGAATTTATGAAAGTGAAATTCATATTGACAGTCAAAGATGAAAGTATATATTTACAGAAAAAATAGAAAAATGAAATTCAAAGGAAACGTGGCTGGAAACTTAATTGATAGCCAATGTGATTTACAATAGGTTAGAAATAGAGAAATACCAGCCTATATCATGAGATCTGGAACTCTTCATTCCTCCTTTGGTGCTCTCATGCATTTCGACTCAAGACTCGAGCAAATAGGCAATTGTGCAGGTAAGAAGGTGGATCTGGTACCGGTATAGAAGGCGATGTGTCAGATATAGAGTTAGTGCATGGTACCAGCATAGAAGGTGGATCTGGTGACAAACCAATACCAGTTAGCAAGCTCACAATCTGAATTTAATATCAAAACAAAAAAATTTAATATATGCCAATCAAATGCAGTGCATATTTGAATTTGTTGATCGCTATTTGCAAACATGCCATGATTGTGCACATTTAAGAATTATCATTCTTAAATGTAGAGTTTCCAGTTATGATGCAAATTCAACAAAAACTTCAAAAATTAAAAAGGAGCTCAGCATGACAATACACGTGGGCCAATGAAAGGAGGAATCAGATATCACCCAGAAGTAGAGAACACCACCTCGTCCTGTTATTGCATGTCTACCTAAAGAACCACCTAGATCCTAGATATCAAATTTTAAACACCAAACAATAAGAGACTTATGATTGATTAGTACTTGAAAGTGACGGTTAGTTTAGAAGAACTCAGAATATGTACTGGTAAAAAATTGACTTACAATTGGCTTTCCAATGACAACAGCAAGTGAGTGGCCATGGAACTTCGAATACTCGTCCAGTATCCATGCCATCGCCTATTCAAACAATACCATAATAGTTTTTAAATAACAGAAAACAAACAATTACATATCAGAAAATGGGTAAATTTGCAACATGTACATGTGCATTAATTGGTCCCCATGTCAGGCGCAGGTACATCAGTATGGGCGCCAATTAGGTGATGGATCTTTTGCGTGAACACACGTCTCAGCCTTTACAAATCACTGCTGCTTAAATCTCCCAGTGAGCACCTAATTCCACCTTTGGCTCCACTATATGGCACGGTGGCCATAGCTGTCTTCCATGTCATCAGTTGGGCCGATGCATTTACTTCGTCAGTAACCTTTACAATTCAAATTTTCAAAATTATAATATTTAATTAGCATAGGTAAGACAAGCACATAAACTAAATAATGTGGTAGTATAGACCATCCATGCATGCTTTAACACCTCAGTAATTAAGCTTAAACAACCCTCTTTTTCCATTATTAATTGCTTTTTTGTATCATATATGGACAGGTTTAACAAAGTAGTTACAAAATTTTCTTTGGTGCTCAGTTTTTCGTGTGCCATATGACTCACGAGAGGTCACTAATAGGTCGGTTGAAACCATCGCAGCTGCTTGCTCTAGAAATTTCACAGGAAATACTCATTTTAGTCCTTCAAATCTCATGAAAATCATACCGGTACAGAAAATCGGATGAAGCTCTAAAAGAAAGGATATCATGATGGCCATAACAGTTGCAAATAATTGAGAAAGTAACTAAAATTTTAAGCTAGTTTTAACAATAATAAAAGATAAAACATACAATTGAACTACTTGAAAGAATCAAAGTTATATTGAAAGAAACTGGTTCCTAAATGATATATAATTTTGCAAGACAATCTTGACTATTGAACTAACTAGCTACCGCATCGCGCTTCGCGCGATGAAAGTTTAATTTAATTTGTACTCAGAGTACTTCACTTGGGTAGAATTAGAAAAACGTAAATTTGAATACAAAATATAATATAATCCAATCCATAGGAAAGAGAAAATAAATTTCTAATAACTTATTTTGCTATAATATGAAGAGAAAGTTTAATATGCACTATAGTGCATAGGGCACTCCGTGCACCGCGGACTTTTTCGGGGGTATTTTTGTAAATTGACAAATATAATTCAACCAATCTAATCTACATATTGAAATCTCATGGAAAACCAAATTTTACAATTTTTGAGATTTTATTACTATTTTTTTCGAATTTTTTAAAACATGCCAATTTTGGAAAATTGTAAATAGTACAACTTCCAAAAATGGCATGTTTTAAAAAATTCGAAAAAAATAGTAATAAAATCTCAAAAATTGTAAATTTTAGTTTGATATGAGATTTCAATATGTAGATTAGATTGGTTGAATTAGATTTGTCAATTTACAAAAATATTCCTGAAAAAACCCGTGGTGCACGGAATGTTCTATGCACTATGGTGCATATTAAACTTTCTCTAATATGAAACAACTAAACAAAATGTAATCGAATTATTTTTTGTTTTCCTTGTGTGATACCAGCTAACCTCGAACAAAGCTTTTCATCGTACGGTACTTCGTTGGTTACATTCCAGATGCAACAAAAAAAAACTCTTTAATAAAAAATGTAAAAAAATATAAAAAATATTCTTCCTACCTATTTATGTTTGTCTACATAAAACATGACTCATTTCGTCGTGGCCCAATCAAACCAATATGCGCTAATTACAATATATATTTTCAACTTCTCAAGCATGACAACAGTCTTTAACCATCATAATGTTTAAGTTATTAAATCAACCTACAATGGAAATTAAAAAGAGAATCAGGAAAATTTACCATCTCGTTGTGTGTGTCTATTTCTTTGTTTACTTGTGTTGCTTATTTGCTTTGGTTGCATTTAGTGTCTTGACCTGAATCAATGTCGAAACAATAAAGATTCGAATCAATGTCGATCCACTTTGGCTCGAAAACATGTCAGCTCTTTTGCAACAGCTAGAGGTCTTAAGGTGCACCACTGAAAAGAGTTCATGGTGTTGTTGTCAATTCTTGGACATAATAGGTGTTTTTTTATGGACTAAGCAAGTTAAAAACAGGGAAGCGCAACATCTTTACCGATGCATACCTGGATGTATTATCCAGTCCATTGGTGCCATCCTTTACATCGGATGCAGGTGTTTATTTGATATTCTTTGTGGTGCTAAGTGGTAACATTTCCTCTAGAACAACATGAACTTCAGTAGAAACACTGCCAAGCATAGATATCATTATTAGGGAATTTTTTGTGTCAGTTCAATTTTTTGTGATAAGTTATGAGGAAGAACAATGCACTATTTCAAAGGTCATACCTTTCCTGTTCGGGTAACTGTGCATCTAAGAAGATCCTTTTTTGGCAACTTGAACTGACATAATGTAGAATTAAGAGTGAATCAGTGAATGGTAAATATAAAAAAGAAAAAAAGAGAGTTCACCTGAGATAGAGGGATCTCTGATCAAAAGCTATCTAGAACAGTCCCTGTGAGTAATGTATAGCATATATAAGCATTTACAATAAGAAAGTGCAAAACAAAAAAAAATTAAAACAACACACAGAGAAACACATAAAATTATGCCAAAATGTAGCACCACCACAATGCCGAATTCCTTTAAACGAAAATGCCTTTATCAGTTGATATGACTTACGGAATAAGCATCGACATGAACTCTGGGCGTAATTTTTGAGGCTGAATAGCTTGGTTCTGGGCCGGTACTCCATCATATGGTGGTCCATTTGTGTCGAGCACTATAGGTGGCAAGTTTTGCTGGAGACTGCAGAAGGAAAAAAATAAAGAGAATGACCATAAAATCAGTAAGCCATAGAGCATAGAACGGATTAGTTAGTATTGATATCGTGTATATTCCTTTTTCTCTTCTGGAGTAGGAGGAGGTGAACACACCTAGTTGCAAACCGCACAATTTTGGGAATATCTTGATCGAAGTAAAGCTTAGAGCCACTAAATGGTTTGACGCCATATCTGCAAGGAGGCCAGACAACATGCATACCTTATAAGCGAACACCAAACAACAAACAAACGTAGCAAAAGAACCAACAAAATGCTGGAGGCCAGAGAGAATACGTACCTTATGACAGAAGACCGAGAGAATAGCAAATGAACAACAATAGCAAGCAGCAGAGGCAAAAAAACTGGAAACGAAAAACATAAATGAATAGTGGTATCGTTTCTCTATTTTCAACGATAGCTTTGTGTAATATATATAATTGAAATCATTTTTGCTATATACTTCAAAATTAGGCTCCATAAAAAAAGTTATCAACTTATTAACTTGTATCATTTATTTCTAACATAATAACTTGTAAAGAACATTTTATGAAGTGCTGACCTTGAAAATCCACAATTTCCTCCAAGGTGACTGAGTTCTTAGAAAAAGTAAGGTAGAAAAATTGTAATTCCTCTGCCCACCATCTCTTTTGCTGCAATTTTGAGCATACTGATAGATCTCTCTGAGGGCTCTTCAAGTTTAGTTTCCTCAACGCTGAAAATAAATTTGATAATCAGCTAATTAGGCAAAAAAAAAAAAAGCTCAAAGATATATTTGTCATGCGAGAGCTGTCCTAAAACTATATAAGTAGATTATAATAAAAATTTTCTTTAAATAAACCTAAATTATTCTTTTGTAACTGAAAAAACAAAGAAAAAAAATCAGAGGCATATATGTGCATTTCTTGAATTAATTATCTGACATGAATAGATGGAAAAGGAGCACAAAGGAGTTTACCAAGTGCTTTATCTCTGGTGAAAACTATCTCGGCACTTGCCCTTGATCAGCATCACTCAACAAAGGTTGTACTCTGCTGAAAGGCAAATGATGGGTTAAATCCAAAGCATATCCAAGATTGAAATGGATCAGAAGCTAATAAATGGTGAGATGAGTTCCACAAATTGAGTTTTTTAGAATAGACAAAAAAATAAATCATAGAAAAAAACTAAAGAACCATTGTTAAATATGAAACTTAAAAAGATGAAGGACAACCCAAGTGAAAAATTGTGTTCTTAATTGTTATTTGAGCTGAAATGAGTTAATAAGGAGTGGTACGAGGCTTCCTTGGGGCTAATTTCAGAAACACACAAAGTAAACCCATTTGTTGCAGCTTAATATACTAATGAGAAAAACTAATATAAGATAAAATCCATGTAGTATTGGCCAACAAATTAAAATCTGTACCTATAAGAGAGAACTGCTTGAACAATTAGAAGGAAGGTCGTTGCTTGAGGTGTTGGAAGTGAAAGTGCTACAATAGCAAGTTGGTAGAGGAGACAGAGCCCGAAAAAAATGAGTGAACAAACCTGCCGCGAACAAAAATGAATAAAACTTAACACTGTGATGCCAAAATCAAAGTTAAAAAATTGAGTAAAAAGAAAGAAAAAAAGCTCGAAAGCAAAGGAAAACCCTTGCCAAAAGGAGGGAGGTAGAGTGGAGCCATGGCGAGAGGCACCCCTGTATTGTTCTTCTTCCGAACTCGTGCAGAATAGGAAACAGAAGCATTGGATAACACTGAAGTCTCCTCGTTGAGCCGATGGTGCGTCGAGAGAGAAAACCCTAGACCTAACGAAGAGAGAGGGAACATGTCTGGACTATGGAGTCTGGACGAACCTTCGCGAGAGAGAGAGAGAGGAAAGGACAGCGAGGTCAGGATCAACCGTGACGGCTCGGTTAGGGTGGCCCGAGTAGAAAGAAAGATTGAAGAGGAAGAAGAAAGGAGCCTCACGGGAGCGAGTGAAGAGAGGCGAACATAAAATCTGGTACGAAAATTTTAGTGGAGGCGAAGGGCCGAGATCAAATCCATCGCAAGCTCAACAGTAAAGCAGACCGTTGCGATTCGATTTCTTTCTACAGTAAAATGAAGCTTTGAAATTGAATACTTATAATAATTGTGCAAACCTAAGGACATTTTGGCAAATAAAAAGTTTGGAAAATCCTTGCCAAAAACAAAGATTTGAACATCTTAACTGATAAGTTGTGAAACAAACACGATCATGGAGGTTCATCTACACTTCTTGTTGTTCTCACGTATTGGCAATCATTGGAGCAAATCGTCTCATCATGGGTCATCTGCACACGTCTTGCTGACGTCATCATGCGGAAATCTGAATTTTTAAGCCATTTTCGGCTCGCTGGCCTGTTGGATGCTTGGATGTTTTTTTTTTGTTGGATGATGTATCATGTATATCACACCTGAACAATTAACACGTTTCTTTGTACTGGGCCTCAACAGTACAATAAAGCTTTACGTAGCAATGGCCCAATGGACCGGTGATCGTATATTGTGGGCTGTGTTTACGTGAAATGGGCCTCTTTTCTGAAATGTGAGTTTTTAACTATCATTAATTCATTGAATCATTGTCCATTTGTCCGTTTAAGTCGAAGCTATTCTTTTTTTCATGACGGAACCCAAAAACTTTACGTAGCAATGGCCTAGTTTTACTTGTACAAAATAAATATTCTAATTAAATGAAATAGAAATTAATATATCATTACTGTCATTCTTCTGTTACCCAGCACAGAAGCTTTACATTGTATTATTCTTTAGTTAAGATATCATCAATTCCAGGTTATTCAAAATTTTGTTGTAAATATAATACGACTAAATTCTATATTCCGAAACACCCATCTAATTAATTACAATTGACACATAATTGCTTTGTTAACACATCAAAATCATTTTAAGGATACAAGTGTTTGACCCCAAAATATTGTGATAAATTCATAAAATAAATTTATAATTTTATGACGAATAAATGTGAAGAATTTGGAAAATTCAAAATAGACCCTAAAATTTATAGAAAAATATCCAAAACTTTAGGAGACCATTAGAAAAATTATGATGCATAGAAAACAATGAAAGAATTTACAAAAAACCCCATTGTATGCAAAAAAGTCCCTAATTTGGTAAAAAAAAATAAATAAAGTAGTAAAAGCGGTGATTTCAGAAAAATATAGGCACAAATGAATTCTACATATTTTTATGAATATTGAGACAAAATTTCATGGAAAAATTCTAATGGAAAGACCTTCAAATAATTTTTCTATGGATCAGCATTAAATGAAAATCAATTAATAGAGAAAATGGAGGCGTGCAGTGTAGCAGAGAAAGAAGAAGGAGAATGCAGCGCTGTATAATCGCCTAGTCAATCATTCCCCAGCGTCGTTTGACCATCTAGAAGACCAGGGGCGTAATAGCACGACAACCGTCGGATGGAAGTCGATCCGTGGGAAGGTAGAAGCAACGGCCGAGATCAATTGGAGGCCCCTTCCTTCCTGAAGAAGCTACCAAGCCCACTGCCTATAAATACACCGATCGAAGATGAAGAAAAGGGCTGGCTCTTTTCGGACTGAAGCACCATTTAAATGGCACTAATAGGTTAGAAATTAGAGAAGAGAGACCAGCAAGAAGAGATAGGTTAGTTGAGACAATCTGTCAAACAGTTGATAGGCATAAGTAATAGAAGAAAGATAGAAGAAAAGGAGCGATAAGAAGCGTGTTTAGCAAGAGAGAAGAGATAAAGATTGTACGAAGATCCGATCTGTAAGTGAATTGGAGGTATTTGAGAAGAACTGCAAAAGTTTCAGTTGTGTATGTAATAGTAGAGTTTGTAGTTGATAAGTTCAGTTTTGGTAGAGATTAACAACGTGAAAGAGTTTAGAGATGAGAATGAGTGAAAAATGAACTTTATTGATTATTTTGGGGATTACAATCTGTTTACAATCTGTCTAATACAGGCGCTTTTCTCTATCAAAATGCCAACCCCCTATACAATGATCTACCCCCTCTATTTATAGGCCTATTTCTCATAACAGAATGCTGACGTCACCCGACAGCCGTTAGCCCACTAGATGCCTCTAGATTCTCCCGACTTATGTTCGGTGAGGTGCTCCGTATGAGTTTGTTATGGCCTGTCCTCCCGACTTCATTTGGGGCGCGCTGTTTAATTCTACTTTTCCCGCTTCTTTACCCCCATTGCGGGCCTCTTTTTGGGTTGGGTTCCATATCCCTCTATTTGGGGCCGAGCTTTATCAGGCCGGCCCTATCATAAGCCCTTGAACTTGGGATGAGTATTCATCGTAAGTTGAAAATCAAGTCGCAAAATTCAGGACTCTTAGGTGAGGCACGAAGTGGTGAAGCCCTTGAGTCCCGAACACATCTCTTGGGTGAGGCACGAAGTGGAGAAGCCCTTGAGTCTCGAACACATGACTCTTGGGTGAAGCCCGAAGTGGTGAAGCCATTGAGTCCCGAACACATGACTCTTGGGTGAAGCACGAAGTGGTGAAGCCCTTGAGTCCCGAACACATGACTCTTAGATGAGGCACGAAGTGGTGAAGCCCTTGAGTCCCGAACACATCTCTTGGGTGAGGCACGAAGTGGTGAAGCCCTTGAGTCCCGAACACATGACTCTTGGGTGAAGCCCGAAGTGGTGAAGCCCTTGAGTCCCGAACACATGACTCTTGGGTGAAGCCCGAAGTGGTGAAGCCCTTGAGTCCCGAACACATGACTCTTGGGTGAGGCACGAAGTGGTGAAGTCCTTGAGTCCCGAACATATGAAACGGTCAGGCGGTCAAGTTACCTGGCTGTCGCTTGGTATGCGCCTTGATCCCCACGCCAACCCTTCCATCTTCGCCTCGTGATCTGTGAAAGTTATTACCGCCTTTACTGCTGTCCTTTCAACTTCTTGCCTTTTATACTCCCATTTCTCTCTCTTCCTCTGTCATTTATCATTTCAGCCTTCTCTTCTTCTCCTCTTTCTTCTCTGTCGAGCTCTCCTTGCTACTCTCCCAAACGATCGTCCATCTCTCTCGCTCCGGTGAGCCCCTCTTCTCGTCCTCCGACAGCCTTCCTCTCCTTCTCCGGCAAGTTTTCTCCGGCGAACTCCTTTCTTTTCAGGTATCCTCTCTCCTTTATCCTCCTTTTGTTCTAAGTTTTCCTTAGAAATACCTTGGAAACGCCTCTATCTGTTTGGTATGAATGTGAGTATATTTAGAACTGGTATGGTTGATACCTACTGTGATCTTGGTATAAAGATTATTTATCCTCCATGTTCTTGCTTATACCCTTCCTATAGTTAGCAAACAGTTCTGTATAATTTCTTGTTTTATCTTTTTAGGTATGGTATGTACTTTACCTTTGTACCGATTGGTATAAAAGGTACAAAAAGTATAAGAGGTACTGGTTACTCCCACTATACTGCTGGTATCTGTTCTGTGGTGATCCCGTTCATTATTACCAGTCCCTATTCTACTTGCATCCGAACTCCTTTCGTTGATGCCACGATCTATCCTTAGGTATTATACTTATGTGCTTTGTTTCCCAGTTTCTATGGCTTCTAGCAGTTCTAAGCCACAAGTTCCATCTTCGGATGTCCCAGAAAAATCTGCCAATTCGGAACGACAGATGGTTGTTCACCCCTCAACTGAGGGAAACCTGGAAGTCGACACTTCTTCACCTGTTCGGGATCCCGAAAAAGGGAAAGGTCGAGTGGCTCCCAGGAAAGAGGTTTTTCGCCGCACCTCTCGTCCTCTTGATGAAGTATTCAAGAAGACGCCTACCTTTCAATCTCAACCTTGGAGTGAGAAGTCTTTGTATGCCTTTTCTTGTCAGATTGGTCTCACTGAGAAGGATGCCTTAGAAGCTGCAGCCCCAGAGGATCGACCCTACGATGAAGAAAAAGGGGCAGTTCTCTTCAAACCGTTATCGAGGTGTGGTTTCAAAGTCCCTCTTACACAATTCGTGATCGACATTCTCTCGCTTCTCGAGATTGCTCCTGGACAACTTCACCCCAACGCCTGGTGCATCATTAGATCCTTCGAGACTGTGGTGACTTTATTTTCTTTGGCTATGGGCTTTGAAGGAATTACAGCTTCCTTACGGATGTTCGGGCATTACTTTGGGTTTTCAAAAGCTGGGGATCTTTGTACCGTTCGGAACAAAGTGAACATGGTCTTGTTCGGGAAGGTCAAGAAACTCGACAATTGGGAAACCCACTTCTGTTATCTTCGTCAGCCGTATCTGGATGTGTTTGGGATTACCAAGAAGTGGAATAAGAACACCGACAGTTTCAATGGTGTCTCCATTGATCCTCCCACTATAGAAGAATATGCTTTTCTTCTCAAATTGGACTCAGTTATCAAAACCGAAGGTCCAATTCGCTTGGTGTTCAATGGGACTTCCTTAGAGGAAGAATCTCCGATACATCTCGGGGTCGAAACTGTTATTCCCCCAGTGGCCCCCCCGAAGGTCTTAAAAAGGGGGGTTGGTTCTACCTGAGCGTCGCCAGAAGAAAGCGCGACGAGATGCTGGGCCTGCTAAAGTGTCACATCCTGCAGTGTCAGAAGGAGGTTTGTTGAAAGGGACTGGAAGTACAGCTAGTGGAAAGGGTCCTTCTCATACCCGACCTTCCCTGGAGACATCTTCTCACCCTCCTCTAGAAAGAGCAACTGTTGATGTTTCCGATGACGAGTTGTTCGTGGTCCCCCCTCGTTTGCCAAAACTTTGTTCATCCAAAGTCGTGATTCCCCCTGCTCCGGAGCCTATTTCAGAATTTGTTCTCGAGGTCATTCCAGAACCTGTTCCCTCTCATCAGATTTCGGAGGGTTCAGCTCGTTCTTGTCCTCCAACTCCTGCCCGATCTCTTCCTTTGGAGGATGAAGACCTGATGCACTCTGCCTCTACTCCTCTTCAAATGCCTGCGAGTTCTCTGAGGTCTCATCTGGATGCAGCTGTTGTTACTCTGAACCCAGTATCTCCTTCATCTTCTCAGTTAACTCATTGCTTGGCAGAGCTTCGAGCGATCTTTTCTGCTCAAGAAGCTCGCATTGCTTCTTTGGAAGTAGAGTTGGCGAATGAGAAGTCAAAGGTACAAAATTTACATGTTGAACACGACCAGCATTATAAGGACTGGCATTCTATGACTCACAACTATGTTGACTCTAACAAATTCATTGTACTGTTCGCTCAGAATCTTCTGAAGGAAAATACCGAGCAGGCCAAGAAATTGGAGGATTTCGAGCGGCTGAGGCATTTACTACTTTTGAAATTAGATTCCTCCTTGAGACAAAAAGACCAAGTCGTGGGTCTTCTGACCTCTACTCGGAAAGATTTGGCTGAGGAAACAAGTAGGAGGCAGAAGTCCGAGAGCGTCTCGGAAATACTCAAGGAGGAAGTGACAAAGTTATCAGTGGAGAATCCCCTTCTTGCCGGGGCTGCCGAGTTGTCTCAAGATGACAAGTATAAGATCTTTGAAGAACTTCTTCCTTCATTCCTTCGTTCTCGTGCTTTCAAAAGGGCTGCTGGAATGCAGTCGGCGTCAGTTCTCAGAAGTGTTTTACTTCGAGTATGTCGCGGGCTCCAATGGTCCTACCCGATTACAGATGAAGAGTTTGGACTTCTTGCAGCTAGTGAAATTCCACATCTTCCTCCCGTTGCCGAGTGCAGCTGGCGCCGTTCTGATGATCGACTTTTGGGCCCAGATGGAAATGTGTTATCGGGTACCATTGATGTTTTGGGAGAAATGTTTGCTCCTCGGTACCCATGGCCTGAAGAACAAGTGCCTTGGCCTGCAGATGTTCCGAAGCCTGTAGATGACGAAGATAATTCGGGATCTGGATAGGCTAGTATTTTTATTGTTTTTTAGGTATAGCTGGGGTTTAGCGAATTAAGGTTTTGGTGATGTGACTTTTGATGTAATATGGTGCTTTGTTTGAAATGAAAATCGTGACTTCTTTTGCCTTAGTTGTCTCTACTCTCTCCTAATTTCTATTTTTTTTTTTTGCGAGATGTTAATAACATCATCTGGGTATATCTTTTGCAGCTTAGTTTCGAGATTTGTTCTCAAAATTAACAAGTATACTAACTCCGAGATACGTTCTCAATAAAAATAAAAATACGTTAACTCCGAGATACATTCTAACGGAAACAAACATATATTAATTCCGAGATACACTCAAGGAAATAAACATACACTAATTCCGAGATACATTCTTAAGGAAACAAAAGATGCATTAATCCCGAGATACATTCTCAAGGAAACAAACATATATTAATTCCGAGATACATTCTCAAGGAAACAAAAGATGGATTAATTCCGAGATACATTCTCAAGGAAACAAAATATGCATTAATTCCGAGATACATTCTCAAGGAAACAAACATATATTAACTCCGAGATACATTCTTAATGAAATAAAAGATACATTAATTCCGAGATACATTCTCAAGGAAATATATTTTCTAACTATTGCTAACTGCACCGAGGATAATTCTTCTTGACTTTCTTTCTGTATATATTCGCGGACAATCCTCAGAAAGAAGTGATTTGGGTCATCTAACACTAACAACCCCGGGCTAGTTAATAAATCTTCCCAGCCTTAGAAAACAATCTCCTAAGGCTGGGGAGACTTCCATCACCCGAAACAAATTCGATCCATTGGATTCGGAACGACTGAGATAACAAAGCCGCTCCTGAATTCACTGGATCCAGGTGTTTCGGGGATGTTCGGAACCGAAGATTGGTGAATATCTGATGTGAGTAATTTGCTTTACATCAGCTATCCACCTAAATCTCCGATTCCTTCTCAGCTATCCTCCTAAATTTCCTCTTATCTTAGTGGAATATATTTTATTTTTCTTTTTCTTTCTTTTTGCCATTGTTGACTTCAAGCTTGGTGAATGTGTTCTGGTGCCTCCTTTGGGGAAGACGATGGGTTCTATTTATAGCTTTTTATCAGCTAACTGCCAACTAACTGTATTAATTGTCAGCATTTATTGTCAGATTTGCCCAGTTTGTCTTTATTTCCAAGTACAAACAAAGTACAGATATTTGTCAGCTTTTCCCGACTTTATTTTTCCATGCGCTTACTCCGAGAATTCTCTCGAGGAGGGTCACGACTTTATTTTTTCATGCGCTTACTCCGAGAATTCTCTCGAGGAGGGTCACGACTTTATTTTTTCATGCGCTTACTCCGAGAATTCTCTCGAGGAGGGTCACGACTTTATTTTTTCATGCGCTTACTCCGAGAATTCTCTCGAGGAGGGTCATGCGCTTACGCGAAGGTTGAGATAATCTTCTCGGATCTGCGTATGAAGCTCGTTGATGAGGTTTGTCGCCGCCAGATGCGTCCCCTCCTGCTATGAACATCACTACCGGAGATCTTTGTTTTCTTCTCTAGGTTTATTCGGAACATTTTGTCGCTGAATGGGAATATTGTTCGGGTTGTTTCGGTTGTCGGTTCTTTTCCATTGGTTATTATATGGTTTTCGCTGCCATTGGTTGTTGAAAGATTCTCTAGTTCGGTTATCCTTGGCTCCTTCTTTCTCAATGTATTTCTCCAGCAGGTGCGTATGTCGGATTAACCTTTCTATTTCGTCCTTCAACTTCAAACAATCTCGGGTGCGATTTCCCGAACTGCGATGGTACTCACAGTAAGCCGACTTGTCAAACTTCTCTGCTTCTACCAATGGTTCAGGTTGTTGCAACTCTTTGCTATCTTTGATGACGTTAAACAATCGCTCCCTGGGTTCTGTACATATGTGGTAGGTGGAGTATAGAGGTGCATATGCCTCTCCCGTCTTTCTGTAATTGTGGAGTTTGTATGTCGCTCCTTTTATCACCTTTGCATTCCTTCTTCTCCCAGGAGATCCATTGCGAGGTTGAGGCAGAGGGGAACAACTTCTTCTCGTCGGCGTTGTGATACGTCGCTCCGTGACATCTTGCCAACCCATTCGTTCTGCATCTTCCTCTGCTTGTATCACTTGTTGTGCACACTCCCTGAATTCTCGAAAAGATCCACAATCTTTTTTTATTAGCTCATATCTCAGATTTTTACTCAGAATACCTTGTAATACTGCCGCCAGCACTAGTTTCTCATCAAAATCGGAAACTTTGTATGCCTCTTCCGAGAATCTCGCGAGATATGCTCGTGATGATTCATATGGTTCTTGCTTTAGGGTCATGAGGCTTGTGCACTTGATGGTTGGTGCTCTTAATCCTCCGAATCTTCCCAAAAACTTGTCAGTTAGGTCATCAAAACTATGGATTGACCCTCGGGGTAGTCGCGAATACCATTCCCATGCACTTTCTGTTAGCCTTGTCGGGAAAACTAAACACATCACCCTGTCGGATGCATGTGTGATGGCCATCATTGCTCGAAAACTATTCACAAAAGCTTGAGCATCTTTAGCTTCTCCTCCCGGATATCTATCAAGATGGGGGTAATTTTTCATGTCAATTCGCGCCCCTTGGTATAACCTTCTCGCCAGGGCGCCAACGGGTGGTGACCCTGATCCTTCTGATTCACGCGCACTATCTGAACTATGTTCGCGGCGCTGCCTTATTTTCGCACGGCCCCTAGGAGATCTTTTCTCTTCGCGTTCCCTTCTTTCATTATTCAGGTTTCTTCCCGACAATACCTCTCTGTCTTCGCCCGTTTGTGGTGCCCTTGTTCTTTCCACTCGAGATCCTAAGGGCTCTTGATTCACTTGTGGGGCAGGTAATGTCGGGACAGGAACTGCAAAAGATGGACTTGGATTTGTTGGGATGATGTTTTCAGGAGGTCTTGGAGTAGTTTGTGGCCTAGGATGTTCGGGTTGTTGAGGTGGTCGTGTCCATGAGTAAGGATTAGGGGTGTTCCACGAATTATGTACGCCCCATTGAGCTGGATGGCCCCATGAAAAATAGGTGGATGGAGCCTCTGGTCTAGGAAAACCATAAGTATTATGTTGGGGAGGATACCAGTCTGTCATGTGGGCTTGTGGTATTGTGTGGTGAACATATCCCGTGGGATGCCATTGAAACATATGTGGAGGCTGTCCGACATTGTACACTTGTGGTGTTCCTGCTCTCCATGCTACGCTTTGGCGAGGATCAGCGACATATCCGTAACCTTGAGGAGGTGTTACGTTTGGCATCTGTCGCGGATCCTGGATCTCCGGTCTTGGTGGATTGAACTGAACTGTTGGAGTTGGAGTAACTGATGTGAAGGCTGCTTGCAGTGTTTGCTCTACAAGGTTTGTGAGATCTGCTTGAGAGAGAGAGCGTTGGTTCTCTAAATTGGTGGTGCTTCTCTGTTTTGCTGTAGATGTTTCGGGTTTTTCCAATCTTGGCTCTTCACGAGGTTGTTGAATAGCTTGCAAGATCGGGTGCATTGTAACTGGTGTTGTTCTCTCTGACTCTTCGCGAGATTGTACAGCTTGCAAGATCGGGTGTATCACAACTGGCACTGCTCTTGTCGATCCCAGATCTAATGGTGTATCGTTGTCTGGCTGTTCGGGGTTGATTGGTCGCGTAGTTGAATCGCCGACCACTGTTTGTGTTCTTGAAGTTTCAGCGTTTTGCTTGTTTTGAAGCTCAGCGTTTATCAGATCTGGTTGTGGTGGATGAACTGCACCGCCTGGTGCCTGAGGTGTGGAGAACTCGATCTGGGTTTGAGATTCAGATCTAGCTTCGTGAAGAACGCGGTGTTTCTCCTTGTTTAGTTTATCGGTAGCAAACTCCAGATCCAACCGCCTGGGTTGAATCGCACTCCTATTCTCATCCATTTCTCAGGTTACCAAATGCAACTTTGAATTGCCAATGGTCGAATTCAGGTGGGCGCCAGTTGATAAGCTCAGTTTTGGTAGAGATTAACAACGTGAAAGAGTTTAGAGATGAGAATGAGTGGAAAATGAACTTTATTGATTATTTTGGGGATTACAATCTGTTTACAATCTGTCTAATACAGGCGCTTTTCTCTATCAAAATGCCAACCCCATATACAATGATCTACCCCCTCTATTTATAGGCCTATTTCTCATAACAGAATGCTGACGTCATCTGACAGCCGTTAGCCCACTAGATGCCTCTAGATTCTCCCGACTTATGTTCGGTGAGGTGCTCCGTATGAGTTTGTTATGGCCTGTCCTCCCGACTTCATTTGGGGCGCGCTGTTTAATTCTACTTTTCCCGCTTCTTTACCCCCATTGCGGGCCTCTTTTTGGGTTGGGTTCCATATCCCTCTATTTGGGGCCGAGCTTTATCAGGCCGGCCCTATCAGTAGTATTATTTGATGATATTATTTCAAGGCGGTGGTCTGTACCTAATCTTTATTTCTAAAAAAAAGGGGACATGCAAACATGCAACACGATATGTGAACCCTGTATTAGACAAATTGTATACACGCATAATGTTAATTTACAAGATCGGTATCAACTGTGTATGTCCAATTGTGGGTATGATGTAGCATTGAAACGTCGAGTTTATAAATAGAGAATGCGAAGACTGAAATTTCCAATAAGACATGAGTACGGTGTAGCTTTGTGTATATACTTAGGGCCTATTAAATCTTAGTGTAATGTTAAGACCTAGCTTTGGTGTATCGGTTTAATGCCTTCCCTATACTGATTCCTCATTTAACTTGTATGACTTCCCTGGTGTTGTATCATATCCTCCCAGTACCAATGCTAAACAGAACCCATTAACACTCCAACCTCATTCCCTTGGTACCGTTTCTGTACCAGTATCAAATTTTCAAACCTTATGTGTCCTTGTACCGACCTTATCACTGCTGTGTGCCCATAACTGAAGCCCCTTCTGTCGAGTCAGACCAAGTAAAATACAATTAGGGAGTTGGTGAACAAGTGAAGTCCAAAACCAAGTTGGGGCCCAGTAAGGAAAATTAAGTAAATCGGATTGAACCCGTTAAAACAGAATTGAAACAAATAAAAATTACAAAACAACCTCAATTCCGTAAAATTTACCAAAATAATCCCAAAACCCAGAAAATTCAAATAAAATATTTATAAAATTTTGAAGATCAAAGTAAACCAAATTTATCGATATTTTTATATAAAATCTGTAAAACTAACAACCTTTTGAGTTCTTGAAGTATTTTCATTATACAAAGTGAATTTCATAAAATGATAAACACAATAAACTTTTTTATAGTAGAATTTTAGAAAATAAAGTCTAAATAAAGGCAAAGTAAAACAATTTCCAAAAAATTATCTCCAATCAAGTCTTTTCATGTATATATTTGCAAAAATGATAAAAGAATTTGAAAATCCCTAAAATACAAAAATCAAAATAACAAAATTATAAAAAAATCGCTAGGAGTTTAGAAATTCTCAATTAGGTTCCGTCAATTAGGTCCGGTACCATCAATTGAGTGTGTTTTAAGTTAAAAGAGTAAGCCCCCACAAAAATGCAAAATCATTTTAGAGACGATTTTCCTAGCCTTTTGCATACAATTCTTTAGATCCCTTAATCAGTGGTTCTCGTGAGCGATCACGAGGTAATTAACAATAGGGCTTGCGCCTATTGGAAAGAAAGGACCCACAAAATTAATAAACCCTTTTAAGAAGCGATTCTTGTTTTGGTTTCTCTTGTCGTCAAGAGAGTCCCTTATAGATATCAAATCATAAGGGGGGTGAATCTAAGGCGTTTTCCTTTTTTCGAAGGAACCCATTCCATCTTTTGAGAGAATGACGAAAAAGCCCATACAAAATGTTGTGAATATTTTTTATTTACAACTGTATTGGATTAAATAGTTTATAAATGAGATGCTACATATGTCGATTTTGCCAAAGCAAAAATTGATTATCACAAAAGAAGCAGATGCTACTTTCGGTTCTTTATCGAGCTGAATAAACCAATTCAAAAGCACCAATCTCCTCGAGAGAATCTGTTATACTAAACGTCTCTAAGTTTGTCGATTGAAAACAATATCATTTGGCATTTAACAATCTTCTTTGAGTTTTATAGGAAGAAGATACAATTTATGAGGACTTGGATAAAAGCTTTAAGAAAGATCAAGATCAAGTCTTTAGAGAGCTTGTAGGCTAGTTTAGACTAGGATAGAAGGTATACTTTAGTCCTTGTTTATTCTTGAAATGGTCTAGATAGCGAAAAGCTCAATAAACCAGCAAAATCATGTTTTCAGTGACCTAGCGTCGTACAATGCTAGATAGTGGCACACAACGCTAGAACAGCTAAATTCATACTTTTGTGAATCAACGTTGCACAACGCTATATAGAGTTAGGTAACGCTGATTCACAACGTTGTACAACGCTCAGTAGTGTTGTACAACGCTGCAGTTAAGAAACTTGGAAAATTTCCTGAGTACCATCGTGCAACGCCATATAGCGTTGCACAACGCCACAAAAATCCCAAGTTAGCTGTCCCATGTAAACAGTCGTTTTTACATGCAAAGTTTCTGGAGACGTTAGCCAACGTCTTTCAGCATTGGGTAACGTTAGCGTTGTGTGACGGTATATAGAGTTGTACAACGCTCTGTTGAATCTGTCAGAGTTGTTCCTTTTGTCTCCTTTTAGCGTTGTGTAACGCCATTCAGTGGCAAGCAACGCTCTGACAATTTCCAACGGAATTGTCGGAGCTTTCTTTTGGTTATACACTCCTTCGTTGTGCGACGGCAAATAGCGTTGCACAACGCTCTGACAGACCAACGGCTATATTAAAGAGCCGTTAGAATTTACAACGGTCATATTCCAGCGTTGTATAACGCTATTTAGCGTTGTACAACGCTGTGGCCTGTTTTTGCTGGGGAACTGCTCATTTCGAGCCCTATATATATCCACCCCTTGTTCTCTCTCCAACTAACGAGTTAGAGAGCTTTGTCTTGCAAAATTAGACCAGAATTGAGCCTTTGAGCATAGGGATACTCTCCCACTTGAGCTTTTCATAGCTAGACCATCTTGAGAGATTTAGTAGCCTCAAACACCACCGTCCCGACATTGTCGCTAGGTGTAGGTTGGAATAGGTTGAGAGCTCTTCTCCTTTGAGGCCGTTGTGCCATTCGAGTTAGGCCGATCCGCCTCGAGTGTCCTTGTGACGAGGTGATTCGGTTCGAAGTTGTAGTCCCGTTCTTGTTGGAATTGAACGGAGCACGTCCTTTGGTGGTAGCGAAACTCCCGGAGACGTACGACTAAGGCTAGCTTATTCTAGCGGGTCGGAACTCCGTAATCACATCGCGTGTTCAATTTCTCTCTCTCTTTCTCTTTTTATTATCTTGCATTGTGAATTGCTTGTGTGCTTGCTTGTATTGGGTACCAATTGAATTGTGTTAGGGTAGTTCATACTAAACCGGTCCAAACCTTAATCGCTTCCGCTAAACCTTGATTAAACCGCCTCTTTTAGGGACAACAGGATCAAATACTAGAACAATCACAATAAACACAGGTTGCCATATCAGATGGGACCGATCAAAACGGTTATAACCGTCTTTGACTACCTAACTGTTTTGCATTTTATTAAGATGTAAGAAAATAAACTATTCTGCATTTTGTATGAAACAGAGATAGAGAAATGACAGGTTAGGTCACGTGGGAAAGTGGGAGGAGGCACTATAATCACCTCTTGCTCTCGACGGCGATTGTACTCGGTGGTGCAGAGGCGAGAGAGATAGATGTGACCGTGTTCGGCGAAGAAATGACAGAGCGACGCTGCAGAAATCTAATTTTACTCATTTCTCCCTCGATCTCTCTGCTGAGGTCCTTTGCAATCTAATAATAAAACCATAACAAAAAATTTAGACGAAATGCGCGAAATAAACGACCACGAAACGTACCAGTTTCACTAATCGTTTCGTTCTGAGACGAAATAATATTTCTATTTGCGTTGGTTGTTCCGTTCCTTAAACGAAACTGAAATTTTTATCCATTACCGTTCAGTTCCGGACGAAACGAAACGAAAAAACGATTGAAACTGCTACCGTTTTCAGCCCTGGGCCCCGAGGCATGACAGAATTCCATCTTAACTTTGTTTTGTTTCCTACGGGATGTTTTTTTTTTTTTAAAAAAAAAGCTTTGTTCTGTTTAATTTGTTTGCGGTGAGGAATCCTATTTAAACTTTTTACTGTGAGTGATTTGACATTGCTTGTTGAATTGATTACCTTGCACAGATTGTCTAGCTCGTCGTTTTGGGGCTATTTCTGTGAGTCTAAGACAAGGTTGTTTGATTTTGATTTTTTAAGTACCCAACTTGAGATATCACCTCGCAGTACTTTTTGTTGATGAATCAGCTCGACAAGCGAAATAAGATAATTAAGCTCTTATAAAAAAAATATAATTTAAATTTCATTGATGATTTAAAAAAAAACATATTTATCGAGCCAACTTAGTTGATATTATCATGACATGTTAGAAAATTACTGTTCAATTGATTCATTTTTCTAATCTTGAATTGACGGGCGATTTTTTTTATTTTTAAATATAGAAAACTAATATGACATTTCCTTTTTACCTATAAAAAAACAAATTGATTATTTCATACTAGTGTCGTGTTCGATGCCTTTATAAAAAATCCTACAAAAGTAATCCCAAGTTCCAAAAAAATAAAGTATATTTCAACTTTAGTTTTTTTTTTAAATAATCATGTTTCAAAATAGTTCATATTTTATACAATAAAATAATAAAATTTACTTGCGTAAAATAGTCTTAACAATCCAATACGACTCTCAATTCGGACCAATATCCTCTGGAATGGCTACACGGTAACAGACGAATTTTCAGTTCGTCTAATCTAATCTCGATAGGCAAATTTTTATGGGCTGCATAAATCTTGACGGGTCTAATATGAATTACAGTGCACCTATCATCAATCGGACGGACAGAAATTGGTGCCATGTAGCCGCTACAAAGGATTTTGATTCCTCTCAACTCGGCAAGTTAGAACGCTGCAACACACATAACTTCAGAGTAATGCCGCAGGAAACCCGAAATTTATTTTATTCCCTCAACCATCCCCAGTCTTTTTGTTTTTACGAGTAATCTTGGTACAGAGCTCATTATGACAAATAATTATGAGGGAATTTGAAGTTCGTTGGAAGAGCAGCAGCCTAGCAGCTCATGATGCCTCCATCACAGCTTTCTCCAGCCTTAAATTAAACTCACACTATTAAACTCTTCTACACTTCATTATTGATTTCTCTTTTTTTTTCAACTAGACCCTGAAAATTTCAGATTCGCAGTTTAGTACTTTTGGTAAAGTATAAACTTTTTAAAGAGATTAATTTTGAGTGGACGATGCGTGGATTAATATATCTACCTACCTTTTAATCCAAGTCATTGAAAATGGTAAAGAATTTATTTGATAAAAAAAATGAAAGAGTATTGCTCCACTTCATGTGAGATAATTATTCATCAATATTGATTCAACTTGTGGCCACCTCGCCGGACACCATGCATGCATATAATAAATAATAGAAGACCTTAATTGAATTTGAAGATAATAATTTATGGATGGCATCTGTTACCATTGCGGGTCCCAGTTAATTGACGAAAGATCATACCTCAATTGATCATAATGGAATAATATGATTTGCACAAAATTGTCATTACTTGATTCCGCTGAATAAAAAAATCGAACGGTTTAATTTACACACCTTGATTTTAGAAATCTAATTTTAAAACTGATTTAATGCACGATTGGATTCGCACGGCCCGCGTACGAGAATGACAACACACAGCCAACGGTATGGAGCAATGGGGGAGTAGGTAAAATAAATTATAATAATTAAATAAATTGATATTAGGTGGGGACTGAATAATAGATAATTTAATTGAATATCGGCAATAAGCCAATAAGGATCACTCATCATCTTGCCCGTAAATTAGCAAAAAAGGAAAATTTTGGACCAGCGATGTTACTAAACAGTATGGAGGAAAAGAAGGGGTCATTTCAACGGCACACTTTTACTATTTATGGAATGCTTGATATTTTACTAAAAAAAACGAATATGCTTGATATTTTTACTTATAAAAAAGAATTAAATTATTCCACTTCTAGTATTGGTGGATCCGTGGATGCATCATAAGAACGTAACCCTTCTTTGGAGTGCTTTTCATTAAAAAAAATTTCTTCCACTTCTATTGTTCACTAAATCTTTTTGGTCGAATTTTAAAGACATGTTTCCTAAACTCTAAAGAGAACTCGATGTACTATAAATCTTTAGATATTCTCTAAATTCGTTTTGGTCGAACTTTAAATGCAGGTTTCCTACTATATAAAAGAGCATTGAATCTACTAAAAATCTTTAGATATCAGATGTGGCCCCTTCTTAAGAGCTCGTTTGGATGGTATGAGGATAAAGAAGGAATAAAAATTTTAGAAAAAAAAACATTGGAAAGAGTGTAACTTTGGCTCTGTTTGGATAGGTGTGGGAAGAAGAGAAGAAAGGAAGAAGTGGGAAGAAGTATTGGGAAGTGTGTAACTTTGTGAAGAATTTGGATTGTTTATAATTTTTTTTCTTCCTTCTTCCTTCTTCTTCTTCTTTCTTCCTATATCCAAACGCACCCTTTGGGAAGAGTGAGAAGAGTGTTATTTCGGAAAAAATGAAATATTGTTTGGATGGTGAGTTAGGAATAAACAGATTAATATTAATTTAAATAAATTATTAAAAATTACTAATTAAAGAAGTTAGGAATATTATTTTAATATTAAATAAATTACTAATTAAAGAGAGTACAGAATTTCATTTAGCTATTAGTATTTGAAAATTTGAAAAAATAGTTAGAAAATATGGGAAAAAAATTCATGGAGAACAAATTTTATATATTTTTTCATTTTTTTTACTATTTTTTTTTATTTTTCAATATTCGCAATCTAAAAAGTTCTGAACCCTCAAATTTTAAAATTTGAAAAAATAGTTACAAAATATGAAAAAAATATAAAATTTGATTTTATATTCGACGTTTAGATCATCCGTTTGAAATTTTAATATTCGACGTTTGGATCGTGTTTGATGATATCTACTGATCATAAAATATTTTTCTTTCTTTCATGATATCTTTCGTAACGTCTCTGTTCTGAGCAGTTATGCATTCACAATGCTGAATTTATGAACGAGATTTTTTAGTATATATGTTCGAATTCCTGCAAAGTCCTGCTAAGGGCCGGTGCAACATTTTATCAAGCAAAGTATTGATGAGTTCACGTTGACGTGCTGACAAACCTGACTAGATATGTCAAGGATAGATCTAGAAATAATGACATAGTACTATAGATTTTTGCAAACATTTTATTTTTGGGAAAATATTGAACAAGAATCATATTGTAACTCATTCCGAGTCTGCGGCTGTACAACGGACGGGTTCTTAATTTTTTATCAACATTTCAATCCAATCCAATCGTACCGGGTTATAACATTTGTTTAGTTAACCCATCCGTAATTTAACTCAACCCATATAAATTTTTATTTACGGATTTTTATAGATTTTCGGGTTAAACGGGTTATGAATTATTATCGTACTTGTCGGTGTTTAAAAAAACGGTGTGCATTTGTGATATAGGATTTTAACTTCTCTGTGAATTTTTAGTAACGTAAATTTAATAAATTGTAGGGTTCGTCTAAATGACAGATAATTTGATAAATCTTGTATTAGTCATTTAATCTAACTTCTCTGGTGAACGAGGCGTTTTCATTGGGAATTAGGAAAAAGTAAATGCACATTTTTTTTTTCAAAGTTAACAACCGGTAGACATTTTTATCAAGGAAATATGTTTTTTTTTAGAAATATCAAGGAAATATGTTCACACATTGCATAGATTTACACCACTTATAGTTTATACGTAAGCAAAAACTGACCTGTCATAAAGTAAATGCGAACTTGATATTTCTACGAACAGCATGAGGCAAAGCGTCTCTTTGGAAATAATAAAAAAAAATGAATGTAAAATTATATATGTTCATGCGATACACATATCAGATAAGAATAAGATCAATAAAAATTGAACGGGTCGGGTTTTTATCTGGATTATCTAAAAAAAATATAACCCGACCCAGTTGTACCAGGGTAGCAAAATTAAAACCCGAACCAATCCGAATCATGCTTGAATCCGTTAGAATACGGGTCGGTTAGACGGGTTAAACGGGTCGGACGAATTTTTTATTTTGTTGTACAGCCTACCCATGATTTGTGAAGAAACGACCGTCTTGGCTTGTTGGCAACATAAGTTTCTTAAAAATAAATAATAAAATAATATATAAATGTAATTTACTGAAAGAGTGAAAAAAATAAGAGTAGTATTTTATTGATTGAGAGGTTAAAATACAACTTGGTATTATTTGAATTTTTTGGACACTTATAGAATATTAAAGTTTGATAGAGAAAATAGTCTTTTCCGCAATTTTAAAGTTTCATTCCGTATTTGAATTTGACACTAAAAGTACTTTACTAGTAATTTTTTTATTTCATAAACGCTAATTTTGCGAGTCTTAAAGATGCTAGTAATTATTTCCTAATTTCTGAGTTGGTCGTAATTGCTCTGCTCGGACCGTGATACTTATAGATCCAGGAAATTGTATGAAAAAAATGTTTGAAACTTGTCATGTATTTCCAAAAAAGTTGTCCTTGTTTCAACAAATTGGGACAGTAAAATAATTGAATTCGGAAGGCCTAACGCCTTCCCACCGGCATGCCTGATGCCTTACATGGTCCCGAAATTGGCTCTACGGATTATTTTCGGCCCTCTGTGGCAGATTTCAAGCATCATTCCGTGTGGCAACTTGTCCGCATTGAGGCTCCGTTTGGATAGATGTGGAAAGAAGAGAATAAATGAAAAGAAGTATTTGGAAGTGTGTAACTTTGTGAAGAGTTTGGATTGTTTAATAATAAATTTGGGCCCTTCTTCTCTTATTCTCTTCTTTCCACTCCAATCCAAACACTGCATGAGATTTTGAGAGGTCGAGACCCAAACTACTTTATGACTAAGATTTGATATATAACACTTAGAACAAAAATTTATATAACATGTTGAATTGTATCATATATTTTGTTACATACCACATTTATACCTTTTTTTTCAACTTTTTCATAATCAAAATAAAAATTATTTCTTTGAAAATTGGGGAGACAAAACTGTTTGTGATTAGATATAACATTTCTAATAATCTTTACTTAGCTACTTTAGTTTATCAAATATTAATATCGTTGTGCTATACATTGTTCAATTATAAACTTATAATAATTTTTTCCGAGTATTTCCTCGAATAAAAGAACTAAATTCTCTATTTATCATAATTAATATTGTTTAGTGCATATTAATCTGCCAGTTTTAAATGTGCTTAGATATATTAATATTAACTTTATAAAATGACTGTAAATTATCAATAAAAATTTACAATACTTCCATGATAATATTAGTAGCAGATGTTATTTATTTCATTATTTGGTTTCTTGTCAGTAGCATACCATACCGTATGCTAGTCAAGAATTGATTTAGCAATAATCTCGGTATGGTAGACCCAAAATTTGCGCTGTGGAAAAACACAACACGTGGCACCGCTCAGCTAACGGGGCCCACACGTCTCTCGTATAGTCGTATCGCTTCTCTTTCCCTTCTTTTACTTAGGAACGCTTTTGTATTGTGTATTCTGCTTGACTGCTTTTTGCCATTCCAAGTATTTAGCCAAGTCAAAGAAGGAGCGATTTTTCGGCCATAACAAAGCAAGTTTACATAGTAACCCTAGAATATTTCATAATTTTACAACAGTAAGAGCAAAATTTGGTTTTTCCGTTGTATATTTGGAAAGCTAACTTTGGATTTAACTTATTTTTACAAGAAAATGATAATGATATTGATACAGACAGATAAACAATTATGGCTACTAGTTGCAAAAAAATTTCATTGTAACTTTAATTATAAAAATAGATTAATCCTATCTACACAATTATAAAATTAGATGAGAAATTATAACTAACTCTAATTAAACAACAAAATATCAGTACATTGAATTTCTCATAAAAATATTATAATTTTTTTATTTTCTCTCAAATCTTAATCAAATTATTTTTTGAGTGAGTAAATTGAATAATATAATAATTGGATTATTACGTTCTCCCGACAAAAAGTACGAAGGAAAACAAAATACATTATTGTCCAGATTGTGAAGCTAACAAAGTGGTCCTATGACAAGGGCTTATCTACAAAATTGCGCCACTGACAAAAAAAGCAGTGCTTGATTCTCTCGCCAAAGGAATCGAACTATTCATCTCCCTTCACTTTTTTATTTTAACCTTTCTCTTCCACAATACTCTCTCTCTCTCTCTCTCTCTCTCTCTTTCAGCTCTGCAAATCCTTCTTCTAGAGCTAGTAGATAAAACCTTAAAACGCTCTCAGAAGGAAAATATCTCAGATCTCCACCTTGTTTTAATAACGCGAGCTTCAAAGGTACAATTCGGGGATCTTGATCGAGCTTTATTTCGAGATTTCCTTTTCTTAAATTTGTAGTAGTTAGAGATTTAGGGTTTCTGATTGGAATGCAGCTTATTTCAGGTGGTTTCCAAGGATGTCTGGCCACCTTGATCGCTTCGCTATTCCTTGTGAGTGAGAATATTAAGAAATTTTCTTACGAATTAGTCAAGATCTATTTTTAAAGAGAATTTCGATATACACCCTGTATTTTCGCGAAATTTGGAAATTGCTTACTTGTGCTGCGAAATGTAGTTCTTGGAGCGTTTCCTCCTCTTTACTAGATTGTTTTAGTGTCCACATGGTATCTATTTCAGCTGATTCACTATTTTCTTTGCAAAAATTTCTTAAAATCTAATTTAAAATCTTCTGTTAAGAACACAAGTTCTAGTTCTAGCGATGATCTTTTTCTTTTTGGTTCACATGACCTTAGGCTAAGTTCTTAGTAAGTTGTCCTTTATGATGAAACTTTCCTGATGAGGTCAATTTTAGGCAAATTTGGGTACAATTGATAAGGGTTTCTTGCTGTTTTACCTATTGATTATTGTTATTGTTTTGCAAACAATCAACTACAAATTGTTTTTGTAGCCTGTACATAATGTGCTATTGGTAATGGCATATGAGAAGAAATTTGAGGCAACTGATGCCATTTGTATAATATGTCTGATCTGTTCTTTTAAGGATTTCGAGCTCAGTAATTGCAGAAATTTACCAGTGCTCTGGTATATCAGCTACTAGGGTCCTTTTATATTCATGGTCTTTATCTTACTTCCTTGCTAAAATTAAACCCTTCATAAATTGCGCTTCGATCTGTTTCTACACATTCTTTTCTAAGAAGACAGTAACTTTGAATATTAACACTATACCGCTGAAGTAGATTAGATCTGTGGTTATTTATAATAGTCAGAAACTTGGAATATATAATAATTGTCTTGGTTTCTAGTAGAGATGGTCGTGGTTAAGGAGTGGATGCTGTCTAAGCAACTTGGTACTCTTCAATTTGTTTTGACTTTTTTATTTGTTATTCTTGTAGGAATTAGTTTTAGGTTCTTTGAAGTTTTAGGTCCTTTGACTTCAAAGAACCAAAGTGGTATGTTTAGGACAACATTTCCTTTACTGTTGGCCAACTGTACTATTTATATTTATATTTTAAGGGTTCTTAAGGTCATGGACTGATAGCCCTCCAGAACTATATTGTAATCCTTTATATTCACCTTTCCTTCTTGTTTTGCATGTGCTAGGAAAATCTTCCTTTTTGTTCTTCTGTTTTTTTGACTCACAATCATATATTTATATATCTATCATATAATAATAATATTAGATTCCAAACTCCTGTACACTATTGGGCAACTTAGTTTTAAAGTATATGGTGCTCTTTTTCCCTTATGTTGCATGTAATTCCTAGGATAGTTTATTTTTATTACAAGCTGTACATTATTTGTTCATGTGTAGTATAGACTGTGATCATTACCTCTTCTAGTTACAAGTCATTCAGTTATTTTACTTGTTTTACAGTATATCCCTGATAAATATTATCAAATATGTTTTGTCCGTCTTTGTTTTTTGCTAAATTAGTTCAATGTAAATTTAAGTTCCATAACAAAAATTCCAAAACTCCGATAATAGAAAGCTATATGCACATGGAGACTTAGCAGTACATGCCTAACGAATAATGGGTTTTCAGGTTTTGATGGTTCCTCGAGTCATGATGAAAGAAAAGAACGCCGATCAGACTTTGAGAACTCAGAGGATGAGAAGAAAACCCGAATGGGTTCTCTTAAGAAGAAGGCTATAAACGCATCAACCAAATTTAAACACTCATTGAGGAAGAAAAATAGAAGAAAGAGTGATGGTCGTGTTATCTCTGTGTCTATTGAGGATATAAGAGATATTGAAGAACTACAAGCTGTGGATGCATTCAGGCAGGCATTGCTTCTAGATGAACTGCTTCCAGCTAGGCATGATGATTATCATATGCTCTTGAGGTTGAGTTTTGTGCCTTTTTTTTCCCTCATATACCTCATTTCTCCTTTATTGTGTTATTCTGTGGTGCTTGCACAACTAATTCTGAGATGTTTGCAAAATGATTTAGTTGAAATTAAAAACAAAGCAAATATGAACCTGGTCCTAATGAGAAGTTTAAATTCCTATACCATATGTAATTTTGAGAAGTCTGAACGATACTGTTATTAAATTAGATGTGTCACCTTAAATCAATTTTTAGCCGAGAGAATAGCTACTAATGTTCCACAGTATTTCTGAGTAAATGATAAATGCAATAATTGACCTTGGTAGGTTCTTAAAAGCAAGGAAGTTTGATATAGAGAAAGCAAAGCAAATGTGGGCTGAGATGCTTCAATGGAGGAAGGAATATGGTACTGATACTATTATGGAGGTATTTCTTGCATAGAATGCCCTTACATTGAGTAGAATTGTTTAAAGAGAGGGTTTGTGCAAATTATCCTAAATGTATTGGCATTTACAGAACATATCCAATACTTACATTACTTAAAGCTGCACAACACCCAATTTTTTGAGACTTAGTAAAACCCATCCTTTACATGAGTGTGATTGCAGCTGTACTTCTACCCAATATTGGCAATCATGCTCAACTAATTCATTCTTACAAACTGAAATTAGGCTAGTGTTGGATAAAGAGGACATTTGTGTGTTTATGTACTGGTTAGATGGTTAGACTGTTTGTCAACTCAACATGAAAACACTGGTGCTACTTAAAAGCAATTTGCTTTTTATTTAACTGTCAGTTGCTAAGCAAATGTTTGGTTGCATGAATATAAGCATTTGTTACTTTTGCAAAAAATGCAAAAAAAGAGGAAAGAAAATAAAGAGAAATGGTTCCACGTTAAATCTAGCAGAGGTTCTGAGTGATTCAGCTTATACCATCTCTTGCACCTCTTTGATAAATAGGATTTTGACTATGAGGAGTTGAATGAGGTTCTACAATATTACCCTCATGGATACCATGGTGTAGATAAAGAGGGAAGGCCAGTGTACATAGAAAGGCTTGGGAAAGTGGATCCAAACCGCCTCATGCATGTGACAACTATGGACCGATATGTGCGGTATCACGTGAAGGAGTTCGAGAGGAGCTTCCAGATCAAGTTCCCAGCTTGTTCAATTGCTTCCAAAAGGCACATAGACTCCAGTACCACCATCTTAGATGTTCAAGGAGTGGTATGTTTTGTTCTGTTATAGAATAATAAGAATTAAGAAATACTTTGGAAAGTATCCTTTTATTTCTTCAAGGGGCCTTCCATTTTGAAAGATTATTTTTTGTTTCTAAGTGCAGCTTTGACTGTGCACATGATATCTAATATTGAAGTCTTTTATTTCTGACAGACTAAAAGTAGCCTTTTCAGATTTCGAATTAGCTATTGGTAATAAAATGACATTCCTATACCGTTACTTACCATTTGAAATCATTCTACTTTTCGACTCATAATTTACTAGCTCCTTGAAAAAATTGAACACCTTTTTAAAAGAAAAATAACTTATTTTGTTGTGAAAATTTGGGTGGTGTTTCAAATTCATGTTCTATATATTGATTATATATTATAACAGTGGCAGCAGGCTAGATCATAGACTAAAGTCAGTCTATGATGGGATCTAAGGGCTAGGTTTAAATTCTTTTTCAGGGTTTGAAGAATTTTAGCAAAACGGCCCGAGAACTAATTGTGCAACTTCAGAAGATTGATAACAACAACTATCCCGAGGTTTGTGATATATCAAATTTGTATTCTCTGATCAGCTCAGCTCAAGAGAATATACTTGTTAAAATGAAATTTCTCTCTTTGTTTGCAGACATTGTACCAAATGTTCATTGTAAATGCGGGTCCTGGGTTCAGGCTTTTGTGGAACACTGTGAAAACATTCCTTGATCCCAAAACTACATCTAAGATACATGTAAGTATTCTCATGTTTCGGGCTAGTAAAAAGCAACACACAGATTTACTCTGTAAGACGTGATGTTTTCACTCAAGGACAAGGAAATGGGGAAAAACCTATCAAAACATTGTTTTTGGAACTGAAGAACTAACATATCAACAAAAAAATAAACTAATTGTACAGGGAGAATTTTGTAGTTCATCTTCTATAATGGAAACCTAATAGACTTGTTACTTTTGAAAACTCATCTTAGGTTCTTGGGACAAAGTATCAGAGCAAGCTGCTCGAAATAATTGATGCCAGGTAAAACATGATAATATTATTTTGCCCTCCAGCATCTGAGAATATATGATTTACTCCTAATACTTTGTTTTTTGTAAACCATATAGTGAGCTGCCCGAATTTCTTGGAGGTGCTTGCACCTGTCCTGAATATGGTGGATGTCTTAAAGCTGAGAAAGGCCCTTGGAAAGATCAGAACATACTAAAGGTTGCGTTCTTTTTTTTTTTTTCAAATCAATCACTCGTTACATTTTTTATGTTTGTTTAGTAACATGTGTTGGTAGAGTACCTTTGTATATATAGTTTATTCATTTCAGTAAATTTTTAAAAAAATTTCACCGTTTTCATTTATATTCAAATGAGGTTGTCTATTTGTGTATCATTTCTCAGATGGTTCTAAGTGGCGAGCTGAGATGTGCAAGGCAGATAGTGACTGTTTCCAATGGTGAAGAAAAAATTATTGCCTATGCTAAGCCAAACAGAGGGGTAAAGTAAAATGAAAAATCTCTGTTTGTTATTTTTGTTCATTTTATTAAGAACTGAAAGCTCCAGACTTTAATTGCATTACCTCATATCCAGATAAGGGGAAGTGATACATCTACTGCTGAGTCATCAGAAGCTGAAGATATGACTTCCCCGAGAGCACTTAGGAGCTACATTACACACCCTCAGTTGACCCCTGTTCGTGAAGAGGTAAAAATTTCACTTTTCAATTGCAAGTAGATTATTAAAGTAATCTGTTTCCATTTCACTTGCACCAATGACTTTGAATTTAAATTTTTTTTAATTTTAGGTGAAAATGGTCAAGGCTTCTAGCTTTTGTGCACGCCTCCCAGAGAATGATGATATTCCCATGGTTGACAAAGCAGTAGATTTGGCATGTAATAAAGAATCTTTCTCAACATCAAAAGGTTGTTAACAATCTAAATTTTTTTCTTACTTCACAACTTAGAATACAACATTTATATTCCATCCTAATCTCTGTTATATTAGTATTTCTGTTGCTGTAATCAAGGTGGTGTCGTCCCTTTTCTTTTTTGCTTCTTTGTTGAAAGTTGATAGGTAATTACCTCCAAACAAAGATTCTAAAAATTATATTCCATCCTTTGAAAGTTGCTTACATCATAGTCAAAGGGCTTCTACAGTAATACACAGAATTAATGAACAAATATTATCATGCACACTAATTGCTTTGTGTAGAAAATGTGGTCGCAAGCATGATTGTATCTAAAAAGACTCTATCTAGAAAAATTGGTCACTGTATTTTTTTGTTATCTACATCCACTTGCATTCAAAATCCAAGAACTATTCACTTCATGGGCACCGCTAATAATACTTATTATCTAGCTATGAAAATCCTTATATTTATGAAGTCAGGGCCTAAAAGTGGGAAAGAATTACAAATCTTCCAGAAGAAAAGTTGGAAGTACTCATCTACCATGTTGGGCCATACCAATTCAGCCACTGCAAAATTAAATAAAGTAGTTAGGATTTAGGAATATAAAAAATAAGAATGTAGCGAATACTCTAGGAAATTTTATGATTATAGAAATTGGTTTTAAGCAATATTAACTCGTACTTTTTACCCCTTTTATAATGCAGGCATCATTCCAACTTCAGACGCAACAAAGCCTAATAATGCTATTCTCATGACCTTGTACATGGGAGTCTTTGCATTAATTCGTGCAATCATTACTCAAATGTCTAAAAAGTTAGTAACATACACTGCATCAGACCAAGTGGCATACCCTGCTCCTGTATATGACCATCCAGGTTCAACAACCGAGTTAAAAGAGGAGTTCCGTCCCCCTTCACCATGTCGTGAATTTACTGAGCAGGATGTGTATGCTTTAGTGTTGAAAAGGCTTGGTGAACTGGAAGAGAAGCTCTCTATTCTTGAATCAAAACCCTGTGAGATGCCGTCTGAGAAGGAAGAACTCCTTCATGCAGCTGTGCGCCGTGTTGATGCTCTAGAGGCTGAGCTTATCGTTACAAAAAAGGCATGCATTTTGTAGTCTTTGTTTGAGTAAATTACAAAAAAGCTCTCCCTCTAACTTCAAAAATCTTTATGCTTTAGCACTGTGTAGTCTGTTCTTTGCATAAAATGTCCAAATTTACAACTAGGAGACGGTATAATTAAATAAAATAGATCTAAATGCATCTTATAAGAGGCACAGATAACTGTATGAGCCCCCTTTTATTTGCTGATTTTGCTTCAGAGTTGTTCTTTTATCAAACTGGATTCTAAATATTTAATATATTTTTGTACATGTGCCTTTTGCAGGCTTTGCATGAAGCGCTGATCAGGCAAGAGGAATTGTTAGCATATATTGACCGTCAAGAGGAAGCTAAGTATCGGGTGAGTCATTATTTTCTTCTCTTTTAGTTTTCGACTAAGATAACTGTTTCAATCTTAAGAGGCATCATTTATGACACTAAGTCACTAACCTTTTGCCTTTTCACCTCTTGAAATGATTGCAGAAGAGATTTTGCTTTTAGGAGAGAAAAAGCTCTTTAATTTCTTGAAGTGGTCTTGTAATTACTTGTTCCCTTGTCCTCGCTGACTGTACATTGAGAGAGAGAGAGAAAGAGAAAGAGAGAGAGAGTATTATGAGGTACTAAATGTTTTGCATCCGCATGCAAGTGTATCGTATGTTAAAACTTTTTAGTAGCAAAAGCTGTTTACTATAATTAACAGTATAGTCTCGCAAACGTGGTGTATTGAATTAGTTTTTCAAGTCGGCGGACAACTTGCATTACTAGAAATTAGGGGTTGACATATTTCAAGTTCTTTCCATTCCTGTATATTATACTTTCATATGACACCTTGCAAGCTAGAGTAAACATATTAATATGGTAAGTAGGTTTCAATTTGGGCTCCTTTTTTGGAGGTTTACTGTGACAATAATGTTGATCCTGTTGAAACTATGACTGTCTTGCTAAGTATAACTTGCGGTTATTCAGATTGCCAGAGTAGAAATTCCACAGCGAACGCGTTGGGAGCTCTAAATTGGTAAACAGTATCTAACAGAGTGATTTGGGGAACTTGATTTTAACCAACTTCACACAGGAACGCATACTGAGTTCCTGAATTAATTCCTACGTAAATATTGGAATCGTCGACTCGATATCTCCTTGATTCCTGGACCATGTGTATTATATAAAAAATCTAGTTGATCATGACGCGCACTTGGAGGAGTAAATATAAATATTTCCTACATCAACTAGCTTGTACATATTACAAGCATCAATGGTGAGTATAATAATCACTCTTAATACATAGGTACAATACATGATACTGGTAAATTTCGAGTGTGCTCAATCCACAAAAAGTATAATTTTATACAATAGTCTGGCGATTCGAGCAAATAAAGAACTCTTTGGTAGCCACCCAGTGTATCTTATTTGCTAACCGAAGAAAACTTGAGTAGTCCTGGTATATATTCTTGGTGGTTTAATTTCACAAGTTCCTTTCACCACATCCCCCTTGGACGTCTCAATCCTCATTTCTCTATCTACCAGCGGAAAACGTTTGGCTGTAAAATATTAGAAGACGTTAGCATCATAATAATTATATTCGGATATTGAGTGATTTTTAATTAGTCTTCATGATGTGGTGATAGGAGAGCATAAGATGTGGATATGATAACTAACCAGCTTGCTTTTCTTGTTCTTCTTCTTCTCAAAATAGGCAAGAATCTCCTGTTGCTGTGAAAGAGCATCCTCTAGGACCTAAGAATAATTGAAAAATATAAAATTAACTCCATGCCAGCATTAGAATCCTATTAACGTATCATGCTGAAACTGAATCTGAAAGCAGATGTAGTAAAGTTTTAAGTAGTAATATTCCTACAATTACCTTCTTAGTAGCAGTGAGCTCAGCCTCCAAAGCCTCAGCACGATCGACTGCAACCTTCAAAATCTCCTCCTTCTCAGGTGGCATCTCAATGGGCTTGTTGCTCATCACAACAACCTTCTCCTCCATCTCGGCAAGACGTGTGAGCACCATCGCATACTCTTGGGCTGATACCATGATTTTTGGGTCCACATCAGCACTGCCGTCGCTGTCAAGCTGGTCCTTGGATACAGGGCCATTGGTGATAGTCTTTGGCATGGCATTGCCGACACGAAGCATCGTCATGATCCCCATGGCCATGGACATCACGCCAGTTATCACCGGGCGCCTTATCGGGCCTATGTCCATGTCCTTGTGCAGATCTGTTATGATCAAGATTATATTAATAAGGTAAGGAGACAATAATGTAAGATAAATCTTTTCTGTTTTCTTTTCCAATCTAAGTTGCTAAATTCTAAAACACTCGCCCTGGCTTTTTTCTGGTGCTTCCCAGGTGTGGTCGACAGACTTGTCAACACAACCAACACGCTCGTTGTAGAATTTTGGCGTAGAGGGGTAGCTCCTTTCGGGCACTGGGACCTAGATAAGGATTCAAAAATTATATTTACGTTGGAATTAACTTACTAATTGACTTATGATCTTGAAATTTTTCAAACAAGTATATATTAAGAGTAGGATTATTACTTGGTTGTCAGGAGATCCTTCCTCACGAACTGGTGACAGGCATGTTGGGTGGTCAATCATGTCACGACAAATAGCTGATGGCAATTCATCTGTGTGCGTTTGGTACACAATCTCATCCTCAGAGATCATCTTCTCTTCGACCTCCATGGAAGGTTGGTTTTGTGCACCACATTTGCCCAGACCATTTTGAACCATCTAAAATAATGGAACAAAAGATTCTTCTTGATATTAATGTTCTCTAAAATCAATTATAACAGTACAACAAATCAAGTAAAATGTGAATTTACCTTCAGGATTTCAGGGTCCTTCCATGGGCCTTTGTCGGACCTCACACAGCCTCCTTCACAACTGCATGAGCCGCCAAGGAAGTCGGGCAATTGGCTGTGTATATAAAAATATTTTAGAATATTACATTATGCTTCTATTACGTATATATAATCATTATAGTCTCAGGCTTCAGGACCTGCGATCAGCTTTTTGACTTTTGTTATGGTATCATACTGATGCTATATGAACTCGAGTTTGTGTAGGCTGGTTATGTCGGTCCTTACCAGATTGCAGTATTCTAATTGTTTTTTTTATGAGATGACAATGTTTAGTGGAGACGATTAAAGTGACACACCTGGCATCAATCACCTCAAGCAGCTTGCTCTGGTACTTGTTGCCCAAAACCTAGAAAAGAAAAGAAAAACCACTGATAAGACCAAAAGCAAAAGAGATGATCATAAAAATAAAAAAAGAAGACACTTAAAATTACATGGATCTTAGCAGCGGTCTTTGGGTCAAGGAACGACTTGACAGTGCCCCAGAGTAACCTGAAACCTTGTCCAGCGTTGATGATATACATGCGATACAATGTCTACATAAACAGCAGTAAAGAAAAACTTTATGTTACCACAAAAACATTAAATATTATGCTATGAGTAAACAGAAATGCTGCACCTGAATGGTATGAGAAAAGTGGTCAGTTTATGTAAAAAGAAATTACCTCCGGGTAGTTGTCGCTGTCAACTTTCTGGAGGCGGGTGATGAGCTCTCTGGCAACCTTGCTAAAGTGTTTCATGCCCTGAGATCATAAAATTCCAGTATCAGAAATCCTGTCAAGCTAAATATATTAACGTTTTACAAAGCTGTTGCCCCTAAACTGGTATGTCCATAATGGAATTAGATGTAATAAAGTATCTCACAAGTCAAAAGGCCAAACCCCTTGCTCCTCTGGTTAAGTCAAATTACTAACAAAATGTGACATTTTTCAAATAAAACTATAATGCACTTAACAAAGGTAGGAATAATCAGGCCGCTGGTTTAACAGATCTGAAACAAATGGTTGTTATTGTTACACTTACCACTCCTTGCACATCGAGGATGCTGGTGCTCTGGTCGATGTGCCTCTTTGCGGCAATGGAGCATGCTGGGAACTTGACAGCAAAGCAGCGCTCAAACTCCTTGACGTGGTACTTGACGTACCTGTCAAGGTCTGTCACCTTCATCAGCTTCTCAGTGTCAATTTTTCCAAGCCTCTCAAAGTACACCGGGCGGCCCTCCTTGTCCACTCCATGGTGGCCTTGAGGGTAGTGCTCGAGCACCTCATTGACCTCTTGGAATTCAAAGTCCTTGAAAAAAAAAGAAGTTTATTTATAAATATCAATTTAAGAAATGCAGTTCATTGATCAAAGAAAAAATAACAGAGGAGAGAACGAGAAACCGAAAATTAAAGAAATACATGTCACATATTCTTATATGTATGTATTCCATAAAATAGTGCGGAAGACTAGCGGATCCCAAAATTTCACAGTTTCATTGCTCTTTCTGTTCAAACAAAGGGACTAGTTGGCAGAAAGTTTTAGATTGGACAACTGCTTTAAAAATTAGAGATGTGAGGATAAGAACTACGTGTTTCACTATTTGCAACAATCAGAGCGAATGCTTATTTCCTTTTAGCTCAACTAAAGAATTACTTTAGGCACATTTCATTATTATAATGATACTTCAAAAAGTAAATTAAATATTTCAATTCAAAAAATTACCTCCAAGATGGTATCAGCTCCGAAATCCTTCCTCCACTGAAGCATATCGGACCACATCTGCTTGGTCTTTTCAATGTCAAACTTCCTGGCCTTCAGGAACCTATTGTCAAAAAAGATACACAGATATGACAAATAATCACAAAAATGCAAACATAATTGTGTCATATATTAGACACATAATATTCAATCAACAGCAAATATGATACCATCTAGTACATGTATGTGTATAGAATATGATACCTGAGCATCATGTGGTAGTCGTCATGCCTGGAGGGAAGAAGCTCCTCTAGGATGAGTATCTGGCGGAAGGCATCGACAGCCTGCATCTCCTCAGCATCGCGAGGGTCGTCAATGGCAAAAGCCATGACCTTGCTGCTGCTCCTCCTAGATCTCCTCTTGATTGAGTTCTTGAGCTTGGCTGAAGCACTTAGCGCCTTCTGTTTGAAGGACCCGCTCTTCTTTTTCTCGTCCAGGCTGTCTTCCAGACCTACAGATCAATGTGACCAATTATTGTTGTAAGTTTGTCACAGGCTAGCTATTGCAACTGAGAAATAATGATTCTGGTAGTCGCATTTGCATGCATTAAGGGTAATGAAAGGATCCTTTATTTTTTTTCCCTTTTTTATGTATGTGTCATTGATTCTGAGGTGCAATTTTCTTACCACCAGATGCAATATGTTCCAGGTGGCCTGACATGACTTCGCTCATGGTTGCCGACAATGCTGCAGGTGTTTATATTTTTCGGAGTCCCTGAACACAAAATAGTGTGTGATTTTAATTTCACATGTATCAAAACAAACATATAAAATCGTATAATCATGTTCATAACATAAAAATCATGATTTTTTTTTCATAATTAAGGGTACTAAGGATTATCGTTATCATCTCTTAGTATGTAAAGCCTAGTTTCCAAAAGATAAGATATTTAATAAAACTATCTGAAAAACAAATTTCAGGCGGAAAAAAAGTAAATTTTCTTGCTCAATTAAGTTCATAAAAAATGCAATGGAATGGTGTTAACACTTCCAAACAGTAAATGAACAAACTTAAAAGATTTGAAATAATGTAGGCTGAAAAATCAATGGAACAAACGAAGCTCAAAAGAAGAACAGAGAATAGTTTTTTTACGTTTTCCTTTTTCCTTGTTTGGGTTGAAGAAGAATTACCTTTAGTTTAAAGAGCTTATAGGAGAATTGAGAAGGGGGGGTGTCCTGGGTGGCATAAAAATGTCTAACGAATCATTGTATATTACGCGGTGAGAACGAGAGACAGCATAGAGACGTGGATATATTTAGGCTTTGTTATCCTGTGTTTTAAAGGTGTGAGAGAAGAGTTAGGGGAGGTTTAGCTCAAATTGAGGCTGCACCATTGACAAAATGGAGAGAGAATTTGACTAAATTGGAAGGTACAAAAGCGTTATGTTGGTTTTTCCGTTTTGTATTCCTAGCTTTGTGTCAATTTCAAGAGGCTAGAATATATAAAGAAATGTTTGGAAGAGCATATGATATACGAGACTTAAGGAAGTCAAATTAGAGAAGCAGTATGTAAACTCTCTGCCTAATAAATATTTTATTACAAAAGATATATAATTTACCAACATTTTTCTACGAATGGTGCGCTTGAATTCTTGAAAGTCCATTTTTTCCTACTAAGGACACATGACCCAACTTGGGGATCCCTAAGCAAACTGGCCCAGTCCATCTATTGTTCTTTTTCAATAACAGTATCAGTCTGTGAAGTCGCTAGAGAGACGAAATTTTAAATAAATAATACTTTAATCCAAAATGAAATTTGTAAAAATTAGTTGTATATTAAAAAAATTGACTGAACAGAGAATTATTATTTTTTGTTTCTATATATTTTGTTGGTGAGTGGTGACAGTCAGAGAAAAATAATTTACAGTACCATAAACTACAGAATATACAAGAGGAAAGGAGGGACAAAATAAGGATCAGCTGGTGAAAAAAAAAGACATTTCTGTGAACTTAATAAAATTTGATGTCACTAATCTTTTCATGGGGGGGGGGGGGGGGGAGGAATAAACTATTTTCCGTGGTTCATTTTTAGGGATTCACTTACGCATCAGTACAAATGTACAATATTTTTTTTACTGCATTGCAAATTTAAATTTTACAATTTCAATTACAAACTAACCATTGATCTTGTTCAAGATAAAAAGGAAACACATGTAACATTTAAAACTCGTTGGCACAAAACTAAGGTGCTGAAGAATCAATGGCGGGTTATACTTGGGAAAATTGGATATAATCCCTACAATCATGTCCGATTGGGAATAACCCAATCTTCGAAAATAGAAATAACCCCCTATAACCTTCTAAATATAGGATACAAGCCCCCCCCCCCCCCCACCCTGATTAATTAGAGTCATTTTTTAAAATTAAAAAAATAATTTTTATTGATTTGAACAGAGGCTCCGTTTGGATAGGTGTGGGAAGAAGGGAAGAAGTGAGAAGAAATATTGGGAAGTGTGTAACTTTGTGAAGAGTTTGGATTGTTTATAATTTTTTCTTCCCTTCCTCCCTTCTTCCTCCTTCTTCTCAATGCATCCGAACGCACCCAGAAATGCACTTATTCTTTTGTCTTCCCATCGTTTTCATCTTGTAGAACAATAAGATCAGATTCCTATGAAAAAGAAAGAACACAATTTTTTGCTAGACAAAAAACAAAGAGATACTTTTTGGTACGAATTTTCATATGAAATATAGAACCTCCACGAGATTTTAAAACATTTTGGGACGGAGCTCATGAGATCTATCACAACGGCTCCGTTTGGATGGTGTGGGAATAAGATAGGAAGAAGAAAGAAGGGAATAAGTTTATTGGGAAGGGGTAAATTTATTGGGAAGTGTGTAACTTTTGTGAAGAGTTTGGATGGTTAGAAATAAATTTATTGGTAAAAAGTGGTTATTCCTTATTCCGGGAAGAAGCCATCCAAACGGAGCCAACAACCATAAAAAGGGTATCGATTTTGCACCTTTTTTAATTCCTAATGCACGTCGATAAGCTAAATACTTTCTTTATAAATGAAGATGAAATATTTTGCGGACAAAAAAAAATATCATTAAACTTGCACGAAGAAATACTTAGTTTGTAAATTTAGGTATAAAATAGTTGAAGTAAAAGTTAATGGATATGCTAATTCGTGGATATGAAGAAGAACACGTCTATAGGATAAATCGTCTTGCTTTTTTTTTTTTTTATGTAGCAAGAATTTTTTGTTATTATTTTTGTTTTTTAGGATAATCTGATCTTACACGGTGGGAAAATGAAAGAATGAGGGTATTTCTGTCCAAATCTATATCCTGAATTGAGAAGATTAAGAGGGTTATTTCCAATTGGACAAGATTATGGGGGTTATATCCAATTTTCCCAATAATGAAGGGATCATGTTTATTAATTGTTTCAACTATTAAGTTTCAAATGAACTGTAAATTTATAAATTTTAGTAAACAAGTACTCCATGTGACATTCCATGCTAGTGATTCAAGTAATAAAGTGGCACTTTCTATATTTTAATTAAGCATTTACAGGAAGTAAGAAAAATTTAATTAAGCGTTTCTTTGTGATATTTTCTTTTGATTAAATTGATATGATTCAACAATACATTTACTTGTAGGGGCGACAATAAGTATATACTTGCATGTCATAGACTTCGAAAAATGGCATATGTAATATATTAATGAATACTAGGGTTGGACATCGAGCTTCGCTCGATACAATATTTTTTATATAATTTAAAGTTTGGTTTCTATTATATTATTTTTTATATATGTTAATAATAATGTAGAAATCTAACTAAAATATCAATATCATCATGTTCTAAGTAAGATCATAAACATATTTTATACTATATAAACACATAAATATAGATTATTGTGATCAGATGACTTAAAATGAATGTAAAATGGCTTGAAATGTTCAAATATTCTCAGAATCTGTAAAATCTGCAAATATGTGCGTAATTACAATGTATAATACAATTCTTTAGAATAATAGAGTTCATAAACATATTCTAGACTATATAAAGAGGTTAAATATAGATTATTGAGATCAAATGAATTAAAATGAATGCAAAATCGCTTGAAATTCTCAAATATACTCATAATCTGTAAAATTTGCACATTATGTGAATAATTACAATGTATAATCCAATCATTTTGAATAATTAAACTCATAAACATATTCTGGATTATATAAAAAGCTTAAATATAGATTATTGTGATCAAATAACTTAAAATGAATGCAAAATTGTTTGAAATGTTCAAATATACTAAGAATCTGTAAAATAAGAACATCATGTGCATAATTAAAATACATAATCCAATCGTTTTGAAAAAGTGAGTTCATAAACATATTCTAGATTATATAAGAGCTTAAATATAAATTATTATGATAAAATTACTTAAAATAAATACAAAATCGATTGAAATACTCAAATATACTCAGAATCTGTAAAAGCTGCACATCATGTGCGTAATTAAAATGTATAATCCAATCGTTTTAAATAAGTGAGTTCATAAACATATTCTAAACCTCATAAAGAGCTTAAATATATATTATTGTGATCAAATGACTTACAATGAATGCAAAATCGCTTGAAATGCTCAAATATACTAAGAATCTATTAAATCTGCAAATTATGTGAATAATTACAATGTATAATCCAATTATTTTGAATAAGTGAGTTTAAAAACATATTTTAAACTATATAAAAAGCATAAATATAGATTATTATGATCAAATGACTTAAAATGAATAGAAAATCGTTTGTAATGCTCAAATACACTCAGAATCTGTAAAATCTGCATATTATGTTAATAATTACAATATATAATCCAATAGTTTTGAATAATTCATCTCCTAAACATATTCTAGACTATATAAAGAGCTCAAATATAGATTATTGAGATCAATTGACTTAAAATGAATGCAAAATCTCTTGAAATGCTCAGATATACTCAGAATCGTTAAAATCTACACATTAGGTTCGTAATTACAATGTATAATCCAATTGTTTTGAATAAGTGAGTTCATGAACATATTCTAAACTATATAAAGAGCTTAAATATAGATTATTGTCATCAAATAACTTAAAATTAATGCAAAATTGCTTGAAATTCTCAAATATACTCAGAATCTATAAAATCTACAAATTATATGAGTAATTACAATATATAATCTGATCGTTTTGAATAAGTGAGTTCATAAACATATTTTAGACTATGTAAAGAGCTTAAGTATAAATTATTGTGAACAAATATCTTAAATTGAATGCAAAAATCGCTTGAAATGCTCAAATATACTATAATCTTTAAAATCTGCACATTATTTTATTTGCATAATTACAATGTATAATCATTTGAATAAGTGATATCACAAAAATATTCTAGACTATATAAAGAGCTTAAATATAGATTAATGTGATCAAAACACTTAAAATGAATACAAAATGACTTGAAATGCTCAATTGTACTAAGAATCTGTAAAATATGCAAACTATGTGAATAATTATAATGTATAATCCAATCGTTTTGAATAAGCGAGCTCATAAACATATTATAGACTATATAAAGAGTTTAAATATACATTATTGTGATCAAATGACTTAATATAAAGAGTTTAAACGTTATTGAAGGGTCCATAATTTATTAGATTAAGTATTTTAAAAATCTGAAAAAAATAGTAAAAAAATTTAAAAAAATGTAAAATTTGTTTTCTAATGAGATTTCCATATGAAGAAGATAATGAACTGTTTGGATCGGTTGTTTGAAGCATGAAATTCAAGAACGAATTCGTAGCACGAAGGGTAACCGTGATATGCATAGCATTTTAGCAATCCTCTAATTACAATGTATAAACCAATCTTTTCGATTAATTGACCACATAAACATATTCTAGATTATAAAAATAGCATATATATAGATTATTGTGATCAAATGGCTTAAAAATGAATGCAAAATCACTTGAAATGCTCAAATATACTCCGAATCTTTAAAATTTGCACATTATATTCGTAATTATAATGTATAATGCTATCGTTTTGAATAAGTGAGTTCATAAATATATTCTTGACTATATAAAAATCTTAAATATAGATGGTTGTTATCAAATGATTTAAAATAAATGCAAAATCGCTTCAAATGCTCAAATACACTCAGAATCTGTAAATATGTAAAATATGTGAATAATTACAATGTCTAATCGAATTACTCTGAATAATTTAGCTCATAAACACATTATAGACTATATAAAGAGCTTAAATATAGATTAACATGATCAAAACACTTAAAATGAATGCAAAATAGCTTGTAATGCTTAAATATACCCAAAATCTTTAAAATCTGGACCATTTTGGCGTAATTACAATGTATAATCCAATCGTTGTGATGTGAGTTCATAAAATATTCTAGACTATATATATAGCATAAATACATATTATTGTGATCAAATAAATTGAAATAAATGCAAAATTGGTTGAAATACCCAAATATATAAAGAATCTATAAAATATGCATATTATATGTGTAATTACACTGAATAATTCAATCGTTTCAAATTAGTGCGTTCATAAACAAATTAGACTATGTAAAGAGTTTAAATATACTCAGAATCTGTAAAATATGCACATTATGTGAAAAATTACAATGTATAATCCAATCGTTTTGAATATGTGATCTCATAAACATATTCTAGACTATATAAAGAGTTTAAATGTAGATTATTGTCATCAAATAACTTAAAATGCATGTACAATCGATTGAAATACTCAAAAAAAATTTAGAATCTGTAAAATATACACATTATGTGAATTACAAAGTATAAACCAATCTTTTTGAATAATTGGCCTCATAAACATATTCTAGACTATATAAAGAGCATAAATATAGATTATTGTAATCACATAAATTAAAATAATGCAAAATCGCCTGAAATGCTCAAATATACTTCAATCTGTAAAATATGCAAATTATGTGAATAATTATTATGTATAATCCAATCGTTTTGAATAAGTGAGTTCGTAAATATATTCTAAACTATATAAAGAGTATAAATATAGATTATTGTCATCAGATGACTTAAAATCAATGCAAAATCGCTTGAAATACTTAAATATACTCAGAATCTGTAAAATCTGCACATTATGTGAATAATTACAGTGTATAATCCAATAATTTTGAATATGTGTACTCATAAACATATTCTAGACTATATAAAGGGTTTAAATGTAGATTATTGTCATCAAATAACTTAAAATGAATGCAAAATCGATTGAAATGCTCAAATAAATTTAGAATATGTAAAATATGAACATTATGTAAATAATTACAATGTATAATCCAATCGTTTTGAATAATTGAGATCATAAACACATTCTAGACTATATAAAGAGGTTAAATATACATTTGTGTGATCAAATAACTTAAAATGAATGCAAAATCGCTTGAAATGCTCCAATATACTCAGAATCTATAAAATCTACACATTGTGTGTATAATTACAATGTATAATCCAATAGTTTTGAATGACTTAGTTTAGAAACATATTCTAAATTATACAAAGAGCATAAATTTAGATTACTGTGGTCAAATGACTTAAAATCGATGTAAAAATCGCTTGAAATTCTTAAATATACTTAGAATCTGTAAAATCCATACATTATGTGAATAATTACAATTTATAATCCAATCGTTTTCAATAAGTGAGTTCACAAACAAATTCTAAACAATATAAAAAAGTTTAATATTGATTGTTGTGATCAAATGACTTAAAATGAATGCAAAATCGCTTAAATTGCACAAATATAATTAGAATCTATAAAATACGCATATTATGTGAATAATTATAATGTTTACTCCAATCGTTTTGAATAATTGGCCTCATAAGCATATTCTAGACTAAATAAAGAGCATAAAAATAGATTATTTGTAATCAAATGAATTAAAATGAATGCAAAATTGCTTGAAATGCACAAATATACTCAGAATATGTAAAATATGCACATTATGTGAATAATTACAACGTATAATCCAATCATTTTGAATAATTAAGATCTTAAATATATTCTAGACAATATAAAGAGCTTAAATATACATTACAGTGATCAAATGACTTAAAATTAATGCAAAATCACTTGAAATACTCAAATATACTCAGAATCTGTAAAATCTGCACATTTTGTGGATAATTATAATCCAATATTTTTTAATAGCTGAGTACAAAAATATATTCGAAACTATATAAAGAGCTTAAATATAGATTATTGTGATCAAATGACTTAAAATTAATGCAAAATCGATTGAAATGCTAAAATATACTCAGAATCTTACAAATCTGTCCATAATGTGCATAATTACAATGTATAATCCAATTGTTTTGAATAAATTATATTATAAACATATTCTAGACAAAATAAAGAGGTTAAATATTGATTATTGTGATCAAATGTCTTAAAATGATTGTAAAATCGCTTAAAAGGCTCAAATATACTTGGAATATGTAGATATGGATATTATGTGAATAATTAAAATGTATAATCCAATCGTTTTGAATAAATAAGTTCATAAAAATATTCTAAAATATATAAAAAGTATAAATATAGTTTATTGTGATAAAAAAAAACTTAAATTAATGCAAAATCGCTTAAAATACTCAAATTTACTCAAAATCTTTAAAATCAACACATTACGTGAATAATTACAACGTTTAATCCTATCGTTTTGAAAAGTTGAAATCATAAACATATTCTAGATAATATATGGATCTTAAATATACATTATTGTGATCAAATGACTTAAAATTAATGCAAAATGACTTGTATAATCTGTACATTATGTGCATAATTACAATGTATAATCCAATCATTTTGAATGTAAAATATAAATTATTGTGATCAGATGACTTAAAATGAATGTAAAATCGCTTGAATTGTTCAAATATTCTAAGAATCTGTAAAATCTGCAAATTATGTGCGTAATTACAATGTATAATCCAATTCTTTAGAATAATAGATTTCATAAACATATTATAGACTATATAAAGAGGTTAAATATAGATTATTGAGATCAAATGAATTAAAATGAATGCAAAATCGCTTGAAATGCTCAAATATACTCAGAATCTTTCAAATCTGCATATGTGTATAATTACAATGTATAATGCAATCGTTTTGAATAAGTTATATAATAAACATATTCTAGATAAAATAAAGAGTTTAAATATATATTATTGTGATCAAATCACTTAAAACGAATGTAAAATAGCTTGAAATGCTCAAATATTCTCAAAATCTTTAAAATCTGCACATCATGTAATAAATTACAATGTATAATCCAATGCTTATGAAAAAGTGAGTTCATAAACATATTCTAGACCATATAAAGAGCATCAATATAGATTATTGTGATCAAATAACTTAAAATGAATTCAAAATCGCTTGAAATGCTCAAATATCTCAGAATCTGTAAAATGTGCAAATTATGTAAATAATTATAATGTATAACCCAATCATTTCGAATAAATGAGTTCATAAATATATTATAAACTATATAAAGAGAATAAATATATATTATTGTCATCAAATGACTTAAAGTGAATGCAAAATCGCTTGAAATGCTTAAATATAAGAATCTGTAAAATCTGCATATTATGTGAATAATTACAATGTATATTCCAATCGTATTAAATATGTGAGCTCATAAACATATTCTAGACTATGTAAAGAGCTTAAGTATAAATTATTATCATCACATAACTTAAAATGAATGCAAAATCAATTGAAATGCTCAAATAAACTTAGAATCTGTATAATATGCACATTATGTGAATAATTACAATGTATAATCCAATCGTTTTGAATAATTGAGCTCATAAACATATTTTAGACTATATAAAGAGCTTAAATTTAGATTATTGTGATCAAATAACATAAAATAAATGCAAAATCGCTTGAAATGCTCCAATACACTCAGAATATTTAAAATGTGCACATTATTTGCGTAATTACAATGTATATAATCCAATCATTTTGAATAACTTAGTTAACATATTCTTAACTCTAAAGATCATAAATATAGATTACTGTTGTCAAATGACTTAAAATGAATACAAAATCTTTTGAAATGCTCAAATATACTCAGAAATTGTAAAATCCGTCTATGTGAATAATTATATTATATAATCCAATCCTTTGGAATAAGTGAGTTCATAAAAATATTTTAAATTATATAAAGAACTTAAATATAGATTATTGTGATCCAATGATTTAAAACAAATGCAAAATCACTTAAAATGATCAAATATACTTAGAATTCGTCAAATCTGCACACTATGTGAATAATTACAATGTATTAAAAATCTTTTTTAATAATTGAGGTCGTAAACATATTCTATACTATATCAAGAGCATAAATATAGATTATAGTGATCAAATGACTAAAAATGAATGCAAAATAGCTTAAAATGCTCAAATATACTCAAATCTGTAAAATCTTCACAATATGTGAATAATTACAATGTATAATCCAATTGCTTTGAATCATTGAGCTATGAACATATTTTAGACAATATAAAGAGCGTAGATATAGATTATTGGGATCAAATAACTTAAAATGAATGCAAATCATTTGAAATGCTCCAATATAGTCAGAATCTTTAAAATCATTACATTATGTGTGCAATTAAAATGTATAATCCAATCGTTTTTAATAACTTATATTTCAGAAACATACTCTAAACTATATAAAGATCATAAATATAGATTACTGTGGTCAAATGGCTTAAAATGAATACAAAATCGTTTGAAATACTCAAATATACCCAGAAATTGTAAAATCTGCATATTATGTTAATAATTATAATTTATAATCCAATTGTTTGGAAAAAGTGAGTTCATAAACATATTCTAAACTATATAAAGAGCTTAAATATATATTATTGTGATCAAATGACTTAAAATGAATATAAAATCGCTTAAAATGCTCAGATATACTTAGAATTAGTCAAATCTGTACATTATGTGAATAATTATAATGTATAAACCAATATTTTAGAAATTATTGACCTCATGAATATATTCTAGACTAAATAAAGAGCATAAATATAGATTATTGTGACCAAATGACTTAAAATGAATGCAAAATCTCTTCAAATGTTCAAATATACTCAGAATCTGTAAAATCTGCACAATATGTGAATAATTACAATGTATAATCCAATCGTTTTGAATAGTTGAGCTAATAAACATATTCTACACAATATAAAATGTTTAAATATAGATTATTGTGATCAAAAGACTTAAAATTAAAGCAAAATCACTTGAAATGCTCAAATATACTCAGAATCATTAAAATCTGAAAATTATTTGCATAATTACAATATATAATCCAATCGTTTTGAATAAGTGATATCATAAACATATTCTAGACAATATAAAAAACTTAAATATACATTATTGTGATCAAATGACTTAAAATGAATGCAAAATCGTTTTAAATGCTATATACTCAGAATCTGTAAAAGCGGCATATTATGTGAATAATTACAATGTACAATCCAATCGTTTTGAATAATTGAACTCATAAATATATTCTAGACTTTATAAAAAGCTTAATTATAAATTATTGTGATCAAATGACTTAAAATAAATGCAAAATCGCTTGAAATGCTCAAATATACTCATAATCTTTAAAATCTACATATTATGTGCGTAATTACAATGTATAATTCAATCGTTTAGAATAAGTGAGTTCATAAACATATTCTTGACAATATAAATATCTTAAATATAGATGATTGTGATCAAATGGTTTAAAATGAATGAAAAATTACTTGAAATACTTAAATATACTAAGAGTCGGTAAAATCTGCACATTTTGTGAATAATTACAATGTATAATCCAATCGTTTTGACTATGTGAGCTCATAAATATATTCTAGACTATATAAAGAGGATAAATATAGATTATTGTGATCGGATGACTTAAAATAAATGGAAAATCGATTGAAATGTTCAAAGAAACTTAGAATCTGTATAATATGCACATTATGTGAATAATTACAATGTATAATCCAATCATTTTGAATAATTGAGCTCATAAACATATTTTAGACTACATATTTTAGTCTTAGTTCAGATTTTAAAGATTTTGAGTATATTTGAGCATTTCAATGGATCTTGCATTCATTTTAACTCATTTAATCACAATAATCTATATTTATGATCTTTATATAGACTATAATATGTTCATTAAAATTTTTGTACACAACAAATTTGTAATGCTAACAATACACTTATAATTGTATTAAGTTTTCTTAGATTTTGAAAAGCCTTATCATTAACGAGTAATGTTCTAGTGCCATTATTTGTTTGGTGTCACCAAAATACCACAAGTTCATATATCATCAATATTTTAAAATTTTAAAATTCAAACTTCGAATCTAAATCGTTGATCTTGTCATTTTAATGAGCGATGCATTTTTATATAAATTCTATAATTTTTTTTCAACTAGATGTTGGTACTCATAAAGAGGTCAAACCATGAACGAATCTAGTTAATTATGACAGATTAATTTTAATACGTTTATGGCTTGACCTCTTGATGAGTATCAAAATCGAGTCAGAAACTTATAAAACTTATATGAAAACTCATTGTTTGTTAATATGAACAAGTTCAACAGTTTATATTAAAAATTTAAGACTTTTAAATTTTAAAATATTGATAAAATATAAACTTGTGATATTTTGTGAAAAAAAAATAACACCAAAACCTTATCATTAATATTCGAACCTTTGAACTAAGCCAAGAACCGAAAAGACTAGCGAGCATTGATATCCCGACTTACCCCATCAGTCCAAGTTTTGATGTCACGGATGTCGATACGGTGGTCAGTTATCCAAAACCGTATCTTTTTTTTTTTGAAAAACATCCAAAACCGTATTAATTACATATTATTCAACCGAAAAATTTTGAAACTTGTGATTACTTCCTTTTGTCTTGTGCATGCAGGATCTCGTACGGTCGTACCTAGGGGTGTCAAACGTGACAAACGTACACGGAAATAGAATGTTACGTTTTCGTTCCGTAAAATATCACGTAACAAGATTACTTTACGTTGACGTTTACGTTATTACAACGTAATTAAAATTTGTATCGTTTTCCTTCCGTCAGATTTAAACGAAACAAACGTTCAAAACGTTAAATTTAGTTTTGTAATCTTACGCTGCTTCCAAACATTCTCTCGGTACCACTGTACCAGTCCGTACCACCAAAAAAAAAAAAAACATTCTCAGAACTCAACACTTTGTTTGCTCAAACAACAGGATAGAAAAATGATATAAGAATTTGCCCTTATGTTTTCATTGAAAATAAAGTCTTGGAAATAAAACACAATTTAGCAAGCATCTAAACAAAGTTGAACATTAAAACAACATAACAATTTGAAAAGAGTAAATTGCTAAAAGCAGAAATAAGCATGCTCCAAACTGACAATAGAGAAATCTCGCTAACAGAACTACAGAAGAAAAGTCCCAGCCTAAGAAGTGGAAAGTACTGGCTCAAAAATAGCATACCAGTAGGATAGCAGTATTGCCAGTATGAGCATGGCAGAGTTGTACGCCTGTACCCAACTGGTACCAAGCTCATACCAACCTCCTAAAGCCTCAAGCCCTCAGCACCACTGAAACAGAAAGATTGAAAAAAATTTAAAAGATAGAAACAAGCAAACCAGTAAGAAAACTTCTTGTACTGGTAAGCATCAAAAGCCTTGTACCAAACCAGTAAGCAAAACTAAGCAGGCATGAATTTATACTACCAAATCCAGTACGCATTCTGTTGACCAAATTCCTTATACCAAACTAGTAAGCAAACCCCTTGTAAGCATCAAAGCCTTAATTCCTCAATTAAGATCAAACAAAGAGAAAACTAAAGAATTGAAAATTCAGAAAATACCTCAAGCAACAAGAACAACCAAAATCAATGTTAATCTCGAAATAAAAGAGAAGAAAAGACTTATTGTTCCTGTGCATTCTGTTTTTGAGTCTTGGCTTTTGTCTTTCCCTTAGCAGTATTCAAATCCTCTACCACCAAGGACAGACCTTAGTTCTTGTCGGTCGTCTTTAGTTGTCAAAAGTCTTCGTCAGCTTCCATAGTCGTTCTTACCGTCAGTCGCTTATTTCACGGCGGAGAGAGTTTGGGTCTGGGTGGAGAAAGGACAGGGAACGGGAGTGAGAGAAGGTGGGGTGTTCTTTCACGGCGAAGAAAGAGACAGGGGACAGGAGTGAGAGAAGATGGGGGTGCTCTGAGCGGAGAAGGGGTCACGGCGGAGATTATAAACTGTAATTATTTACATGATGTGCAGATTTTACAGATTCTAAGTATATTTGAGCATTTTAAGCGATTTTGCATTCATTTTTAAGCCATTTGATCACAATAATTTATATATATTCTTTATATAGTCTAGATTATGTTTATGCGGTCAATTATTCAAAAAGATTGTTTTTATACATTGTAAGTATTCACATAATGTGCAGATTTTATAGATTCTGAGTATATTTTAGCATTTTAAGCGATTTTGCTCTCATTTAAGTCGTTTGATCACAACAATCTATATTTAAACTCTTTATGTAGTCTAGAATATGTTTGTGAGCTCATAATTCAAAATGATTGGGTTATACATTGTAATTATTCACGTAATGTGCATAATATACAGATTCTGAGTATATACTTGATCTTTTCAAACGATTTTCCATTCAATTTAAATCATTTGATAATAATCATCTATATTTATGTTCTTTATATAATATAGAATTTATTTATGAACACACTTATTCAAAATGATTGGATTATACATTGTATACACACATAATTTGCAGATTTTACAAATTCTGTGTATATTTTGGCATTTGAAGCGATTTTGCATTTATTTTAAGTTATTTGATGAAAATAATCTATATTTAAGCTCTTTATATAGTCAGAATATGTTTATGAGCTCATATATTCGAAACGATTGGATTATACATTCACTTAATTTATGATTTTACAATTTCTGAGTATATTTGAACATTTCAAACGATTTTGTATTCATTTTAAGTCATTTGACCAGAGTAATTTACATTTATGATCTTTATATAGTTTAGAATATGTTTCTGAACTAAGTTATTCAAAATGATTGGATTGTACATTGTAATTGCGCACATAATGTGAAGATTTTAAAGATTCTGAGTATATTGGAGCATTTGAAGCGATTTTGCATTCATTTTAAGTCATTCGATCACAATAATCTATAATTAGGGGCCGTTTGGATCCCCATGGGATTTTAGAGAATTTCATCTTCCTACCATAAATTTATTATAAACAATCCAAACTCTTCACAAAATTACACACTTCCCAATAAATTTATTCCTAGGAATTGCAACTTCCCCAAATTCCCCAACTTCCTAAACGATCCAAACGGCCCCTTAAGCTCTTTATAAAGTCTAGAATATGTTTATGAGTTCAATTATTCAAAACGATTGGATTGTACATTGTAATTATTCATATTATATGCAGCTTTTACAGATTCTGAGTATATTTGAGCATTTCAAACGATTTTGCATTCATTTTAAGTCAGTTGATCACAATAATGTATATTTAAGCTCTTTATATTGTCAAGAATATGTTTATTATTTCACTTATTCAAAAAGATTGGATTATATATTGTAATTATGCAAATAATGTGCAGATTTTAAAGATTCTGAGTATATTGGAGATTTTTAAGCGATTTTGCATTCATTTTAAGTTATTTGATCACAATAATCTATATTTAAGCTCTTTAAATAGTCTACAATATGTTTATGAGCTCAATTATTCAAAACGATTGGATTATACAAAGTAATTTATCACATAATGTGCAGCTTTTATAGATTCTGAGTATATTTGAGCATTTGAAGCAATTTACAATCATTTTAAGTCATTTGATCAAAATGATATATATTTATGCTCTTTATATAGAATATGTTTATGAGGTTAATTATTAAAAAAACAGATTGGACAAATTCTAAGTACATTTGAGCATTTCAAGCGATTTTGCTTTCATTTTAAGTCATTTGATCACAATAATCTATATTTAAGCTCCTTATATAGTTTAGAATATATTTATGAACTCACTTATTCCAAACGATTGCATTAAATAATGTAATTATTCACATAATATACACATTTTACAATTTCTGAGTATATTTGAGCATTTCAAAAGATTTTGTATTCTTTTTATGTCATTTGACCACATTAATCTATATTTATAATCTTTTTATAGTTAAGAATATGTTTCTGAACTAAGTTATTCAAAACGATTGGATTATACATTGTAATTGCGCATATAATTTGCAGATTTTAAGATTCTGAGTATATTGGAGCATTTCAAATGATTTTGCATTCATTTTAAGTTATTTGATCACAATAATCTAAATTTAAGCTCTTTATATAGTCTAAATATGTTTACGAGCTCAATTATTCAAAACGATTGGATTATACATTGTAATTATTCACGTAATGTGCATATTATACAGATTCTATGTTTATTTAAGCATTTTAATTAATTTTGCATTCATTTTAAGTTATGTGATGACAATATTCTATATTTAATATATACTCTAGAATATATTTATGAGCTCACATATTCAATACGATGGGATTATAAATTGTAATTATTCACATAATATGCAGATTTTACAGATTCTGAGTAAATTTAAGCATTTCAAGCGATTTTGCATTCACTTTAAGTTATTTGCTGACAATAATCTATATTTATGATCTTTATATAGTTTATAATATATTTATGAACTCATTTGTTCGAACAGATTGGATTATACATTATAATTATTCACATAATTTGCAGATTTTACAGATTCTGAGTATATTTGAGCATTTCAAGCAATTTTGAATTTATTTTAAGTCATTTGATCACAATAATCGTTATTGATGCTCTTTATATGGTCTCGAATATGTTTATGAACTCACTTATTCATAAGAATTGGATTATACATTGTAATTTGTCACATAATGTGCAGATTTTATAGATTCTGAGTATATTTGAGCATTTGAAGCAATTTTACATTCATTTTAAGTCATTTGATCAAAATAATCTATATTTATACTCTTTATATAGTCTAGAATATGTTTATAATATAACTTACTAAAAAATATTGGATTATACATTGTAATTATGAACATAATGTGCAGATTTGAAAGATTCAGAGTATATTTGAGCATTTCAAGCGATTTGCATTCATTTTAATTCATTTGATCTCAATAATCTATATTGAACCTCTTTAGATAGTCTAGAATATGTTTATGAACTCAATTATTCAAAACGATGAGATTATACATTCTAATAACGCACATAAGTTGCAGATTTTACAGATTCTGAGAATATTTGAATATTTCAAGTGATTTTACATTCATTTTAAGTCAACTGTTCACAATAATCTATATTTAAGCCCTCTTTGTAAAGTCTCGAATATGTTTATGAACTCACTTATTTAAAAAGATTGGAGTATACATTGTAATTATGCACAAAATGTTCAGATTTTAAAGATTCTGAGTATGTTTGAGCATTTCAAGCAATTTTTGCATTCAATTTAAGACATTTGTTCACAATAATCTATATTTAAGCTCTTAACAAAGTCTAGAATATGTTTCAGAACACACTCATTCAAAATGAATGGATTATTCGTTGTAATTACACACATAATGTGCAGATTTTACATATTCAGCGTATATTTGGGTATTTCAAGCGATTTTGCATTCATTTTAAGTGATTTGATAAAAATTATCTATAATAAAGTTTTTATAAAGTCTCGAATATGTTTATGAGCTCAATTATTTAAAACGATTGGATTGTACATTATAATTATTCACATAATATGCATATTATACAGATTCGGAATATATTTGAGCATTTCAAGCGATTTTGCATTCATTTTAAGTCATTTGATCACCATAATATATATTTAAGCTCTTTATATAGTCTGGAATATGTTTATGATATCACTTATTCAAAACAATTGGATTATACATTGTAATTATGCACATAATGTTCAGATTTGAAAAATTCTGAGTATATTTGACCATTTCAAGTGATTTTGCTTTAATTATAAGTCATTTGATCACAATAATCTATATTTAAACTCTTTATATTGTGTAGAATATGTTTATGAGCTCAATTATTCAAAACGATTGGATTATACATTGTAATTATTCACATAATATGCAGCTTTTACAGATTCTGAGTATATTATAGCATTTGAAGTGATTTTGCATTCATTTTAAGTCATTTCATCACAATAATCTATATTTATGCTCTTTATATAGTCTAGAATATGTTTATGAGCTCAGGTATTGAAAAAGATTGGTTTATACATTGTAATTATTAACATAATGTGCAGATTTCACAAATTCTAAGTATATTTGAGCATCTTAAGCGATTTTGCATTCATTTTAATTCATTTGATCACAATAATCTATATTTAACCTCCTTATATAGTTTAGAATATGTTTATGAACTCACTTATTCTAAACAATTGGATTATACATTCTAGTTATTCTCATAATATACGGAGTTTACAATTTCTGAGTATATTTGAGCATTTCAAAATATTTTGTATTCATTTTAAGTCATTTGACAAAAGTAATTTATATTTATGATCTTTATAGTTAAGAATATGTTTCTGAACTAAGTTATTCAAAACGATTGGATTATATACATTGTTATTACGCACATAATGTGCACATTTTAAAAATTCTGAGTATATTGGAGCATTTCGAGCGATTTTGCATTTATTTTAAGTTATTTGATCACAATAATCTAAATTTAAGCTTTTTATGTAGTCTAAAATATGTTTATGAGCTCAATTCTTCAAAACAATTGGATTATACATTGTAATTATTCACATAATGTGCATATTATACAGATTCTAAGTTTCTTTGAACATTTCAATCGATTTTCAATTTATTTTAAGTCATCCGATCACAATAATCTATATTTATGCTCTTCATATAGTCTAGAATATATTTATGAGCTCACATAGTCAAAACGATTGGATTATACATTGTAATTATTCGCAAAATGTGCAGATTTTACCGACTCTTAGTATATTTTAGCATTTCAAGTAATTTTGCATTCATTTTAAATCATTTGATCACAATCATCTATATTTAATATATTTACATTGTCAAGAATACGTTTATGAACTCACTTATTCTAAACGATTGCATTATACATTGTAATTACGCACATAATATGTAGATTTAAAAGATTCTGAGTATATTTGAGCATTTCAAGCGATTTGGCATTTATTTAAGTCATTTGATCACAATAATCTATAATTAAGCTCTTTATAAAGTCTAGAATATGTTTATGAGTTTAATTATTTAAAACGATTGGATTGTACATTGTAATTATTCACATAATATGCTGCTTTTACAGATTCTGAGTATATTTGAGCATTTAAAACGATTTTGCATTCATTTTAAGTCATTTGATCACAATAATGTATATTTAAGTGTTTTATATTGTCTAGAATATGTTTTTGATATCTCTTATTCAAAACGATTGGATTTTATATTGTAATTATGCAAATAATTTTCAGATTTTAATGATTCTGAGTATATTTGAACATTTCAAGCGATTTTGTTTTAATTTTAAGTCTTTTGATCACAATAATCTATATTTAAGCATTTTATATTGTGTAGAATATGTTTATTAGCTCAACTATTCAAAACGATTGGATTATACATTGTAATTATTCACATATTGTGCAGATTTTACATATTCTGAGTATATTTGAACATTTGAAGAGATTTTGCATTCATTTTAAGTCATTTGGTCACAATAATCTATATTTATGCTCTTTAGTCTTTATTTAGTCTAGAATATATTCATGAGGTCAATAATTTCTAAAATATTGATTTATACATTATAATTATTCACATAATGTACAGATTTGACTAATTCTAAGTATATCTGAGCATTTTAAGCGATTTTGTATCCATTTTAAGTCATTTGATCACAATAATATATATTTAAGATCTTTATATAGTTTAGAATATGTTTATGAACTCACTTTTTCCAAACAATTGGATTATAAATTATAATTATTCACATAATATACGGATTTTACAATTTCTGGGTATATTTGAGTATTTCAAACGATTTTGTATTCATTTTAAGCCATTTGACCACAGTAATCTATATTTATGATCTTTATATAGTTTAGAGTATGTTTCTGAAATATAAGTTATAAAAACGATTAGATTATACATTTTAATTGCACACATAATGTAAAGATTTTAAAGATTCTGACTATATTGGAGCATTTCAAACGATTTGCTTTCATTTTAAGTTATTTGATCACAATGATTCAAAACAATTGGATTATACATTGTAATTATTCACATATTGTGAAGATTTTACAGATTTTGAGTATATTTGAGCATCTGAAGCTATTTTGTATTCATTTTTAGTCATTTGATCAAAATAATCTATGTTTATGCTCTTGATATAGTATAGAATATGTTTATGACGTCAATTATTAAAAAAAAATTCAATACATTGTAATTATTCACATAGTGTGCAGATTTGACGAATTCTAAGTATATTTGAGCATTTTAAGTGATTTTGCATTTATTTTAAGTCATTTGATCACAATAATCTATATTTAAGTTCTTTATATAATTTAAAATATTTTTATGAACTCACTTATTCCAAACGATTGGATTATATAATATAATTATTCACATATACAGATTTTACAATTTCTGATTATATTTGAGCATTTCAAAAGATTTTGTATTCATTTTAAGTCATTTGACTACAGTAATCTATATTTATGATCTTTATAGTTAAGAATATGTATCTGAACTAAGTTATTCAAAACGATTGGATTATATCTGAACTAATTATGCACATAATGTGCACATTTTAAATATTCTGAGTGTATTGGAGCATTTCAAGCGATTTTGCATTTATATTATGTTATTTGATCACAATAATCTAAATTTAAGATGTGAAAACCCGTAAAATTGTAAAATAAAATATAACTTTAAAATTGATAGTTAATTTCTAAACTAAATAAAATTAATAAAACTTAATGACTGACTTAAAATTCATAGAAAATTTTCAGAAAATATAATATAAGATAGTCAAAAATTGATATTTAGATAATAATATTTACTAAACTTCAAGCAAACAAATAAATAAAATTAACCAATAATCTGATATCAAGTTCACAAAATTTATATAGATTAAAAACTTAATTTTAAACTATAGTCCACTGATCAATTAAATTAGTAGTCAATTTTCTGTATTTCTGAGTCGTCCGATTTGAATTTCAAAATCCGAATTTTTCTGGACCCTTGGATCGTTGCCGTTTTTGGTATCCAATCAACTCACTCAGACAGTATAGTTTCCATTTCATTTTACTTTGGTTTCCACCGTCTTATCTCCTTCTTCTTCTCTTAAATTCCTCCTCGAGAGCTCCGTCTCTCTCTCACACTCCTCTTTCACTCCCGTAACTCCTCTCTCCCTCACTCTGTCTCTCTCAGCCGAGACCTCCCCCACTTCCCTCTCCGATCGCCTAAGGCCTAACCCATCTCCTCTCCCTCTCGTTCAAAGTCACAACACCAAGCCCCTCTTCCCTTCTCCTCCGCCATTTCCCTCTCTCTCTCACCTCACACACTCAGTCTCTCTCTCAATTTCTTGTTTTGGTGACGATGGTGCTTGGTGGTGACCTGACGGTAGGGATGAAAACGGATCGGATACGGAGCGGATGTTGGTCTTCCCATATCCGCATCCATATTTTTTTCCGGTTACGGATACGAATACGAATGCGTTCGGATACGGATACGGTTCGGATATTAAACAGATACGGATACGGTTCGGATATTTTCGGATACGGAGTCGAATACGAATAGATTTTGTCGGATACGGATAACATTTTAATCTTTTTATTTATTTACAATAGCAATTTCTTTAAATATAATGTTATTCAATATACTCAGTGTCTATATTAGTACTTCGTCAAGATCAGTAGTAGTACACGCGAATGAATATCTATTATTTTTCATAGTTTGAGCCAAATGAGCATTTCTTTAAAATATGAAAGTTAATTTTAATAACATTGCATTCAATTACAATGTACAACTTTAGAAGTGAACTTCTTTAAAATTAATGTAAGCAAATTTATTTGTTGGGTTCCAACTTTCAACACATAAATAAAAGGCTAAAAGTGAAAGAAAATAAGAGACCTTCTAAAATTGCAAGCACCACATAAGTACAAATCTAATAGGATTGATCAATAAATTCAGTCTTTCCACAATTTAAATTCCAACAATGTCAAATCATATCATGTTACCTTAAATGTCACCATACATTAAAATAGTATATTAATCATATGTAATCATCATGATTAGATAAAAAAATTAATTTTAGTGTTGTTATCATATATAATTGTCTCAATAATAGAAAATAAAAATAATTTTATGTTACTAGTCCAAAAAAAATATTATTATAAGAGAATTTATCTAATAAAAATTAAATATTATATAATTAAAAGTATTCTCTAATGTAGATAATTAATTACATTAATCACCTTATGCCATTAAAGATACGGATAAACGGATTAATATCTATCGGATGCGGATAATATCCATGTCGGATACGAATACGGATCGGATATTGTCAAAAAACACAAAACCATATCCGCATCCATATTTTTTTGGCGGATACGAATACGAATACGGATATGTTCGAATACGAATACGGATCGGATGTTACGCACATTTTTCGGATTCGGATACGGATCGGAGCAGATTTTATCCGCTCCGTTTTCATCCCTACCTGACGGCCAAAGCAATGACGGCGGCTGGTGGCTGATCGAAGGAAAGAAGGCAGCTCAGGCGACTCCATCTCTCCTCTTCCTTCTCCTCTGCTTGCTATCTCAGTTTGGTTATTTCCCCTCTCTCTTTCTCTTTGTTGTGCTGTGATTGCTTGTTGAGGCATGCCTTATGTTGATCTGTTGTGACACTTATGGTTGGCTCGTATGAGCTTTGCTTGCTCTGTGTTGAACTTTGATCTGTTTAGGACTAGATGGATTGTGTTGATTCTCTTGTGATGTGCTTTGTGTGCTGGCTGAAGCCATGCACGTGTTGTAAGGCGTTAATTGCCTCCTCTCTGAGCTTGTGATGGCTCTTTTGTGTGTTATGTTGCCCTCAGACTGGTACAGGCTTGGTACCAGGTTGGTACAGGCCTGGTACTAGGCTGGTTCAGGTCTGGCAGTACTCCGTTGGCTTTCTGGTATGCGTTGAAGTGCTGCCAGGGACCTTTTCGTGAGGATTTCCGTTGTCAGGGGCCTGTTTGTGAATATCTTTGAACTGATTTTGGACTAGTTCGTAAATAAAACTGTTATTAATGACTTAAATGAAATTCTAAAGTAAATAAAATAAATTTGAGGACTTCTATGTAAAATAGTTGGACTAGCGGATCGGATCTGAAATGAAATATCGGATCTGGATTTTTATACGTGGGTTTGGATTTGATCCCCATAACCCACTAGCCGCTGGACCCGACCCGCTAGGCACCATGCTGGGCCCCTTATTTCCACCTGGGCCGTGGCTTTTCCCTGGCCTGTTCGGCCTATTTGGGCTGTTTGTGTGGGCTCTGTTTTGGGCCGAACTGAATTGTTAAGTTTATTCAATTGGACTTTAAATTTAAAATGGGACTGGGCCAGGTCCATAATAAATTCTGGATTATCACTTAAGTACATGAAGTCATTAAAAATTGATTAACTTAAAAATGTGATTAATTATAAATTAAGTAATATCTAAATTAATCGGACTAATACGTAAACTTAAAGATGGGAGAGGATTACCATCAGTACAGTCATTCGAATGCGTATGATCCCAAACACATTAAAACACCAACACGTCAAAATAACAATCTTATTATTTATATTATCATTATGACAAACTAGTTAAAGATTATATTAACTTTAGTTAATAATAATTTTATTTCACTAGTACAACTATATTTGTTTTCAATATAATATTAATTATGACTACATTTAAAATTACCTAACTAAAAAGATAAAAATATCAAGACATTTTAAATTACTAAAATCCATTTGAGAGAAATTAGCTATAAAAATTAATAAAAGTATTTCATACTTGAGCAAAACACTATTAATAATATTACTAAACTAAAATACTTAATTATACTTATCACAATTCAACGTATAGAATGGACTGTAGGAACTTGTACAAAAACGTCTTCCTTCACAGTCACTTTTAAAGGAAATTCTGTCAAAATTTTATAAAATACTTCTCTAACTAAAATAATATATTTTAAAACAGAATCCCTTTCAGAAAACATTAAATGCAACTCACTTAATAAAATTAGACTAATTATAATTGAGGGTTAATTAGAGAACGTTAGTGAGCGTTTCTTAGACCTTGTTTTCTAAAGTCTAGTCTTCTGTGTTTGGTCAGGTGACCAGCAGGGCTACTCAGAGTTTGTAGAGGACGGTTTTGCTGACTTTGAGGGCGGTGTTGCTGAGCAGGACTTTACTGACCCTCCAGCTGAGTAGCAGTTCTACACCCGACTTTCCAGGTGTGTGGAAACTTTAGATTCTCTTTAAACTCTAGTTTAAGGATTAGATCTTTAATTTTATGTGTGCATGACATGAAAATAACATTAAGTAAACAGTTAAGAGCATTATCAAAAGATTAGTTGCATTAATCGGTTATGCATCTATAATAAAGTGTGTAATTAACTGAAAAGTGCTTAAATCAACACTTGCATTTGGTATGGATCAGGATAGTGAGACCGAGTGAAATAGGAACGCTTTGCTCGCGGTCAGGAGCTGCACCCAAGCTGAATGCCGGTGAGTTCAGGACGATTCTCTGATCATGAGCAACACGTCTCCGATTATCACTCTGCAGACCGACTTATAGACGGTTCTGCGGTCACTTAGTAGTTATTTATTATTGTTAGGATTTGTACGTATTCCCACTTGTCTCTATCGGATTCTTTGGGGTTGCTTGCCAGTATTAGACTTCCTCTCGATCTCCCTCTTCAGGAGCACGGTACCGCGACTCGCTGCCTACACCTCGACGGGGGTGCAGGGTTGGAGCTGGCCTTCGGGGCTCATCGAGACTTCCTGCGGGACTCTGGTTGATCTAGGCAGAACCCATGACTTTATGGTTTATGTGAGACTGACTTTGGATTTTGTTACACTGATATTTGACTACTGAGTGAGGGTGCTTGATTCTTGTATTATTATTATTATATTGGACTTTGTATATTATTATCCGCTTCTCCAGATACTTTTTCTGATTTCTGTTTGGCATGACATGCTTGGTATAGTATCATGATTACACTTAAGTCACACTTGGCTTCTGCATTAATTATAGGAATTTAAAAGTGTTTAAATATGGTTTAGTTCTAACTTTAGTTTAACCAGAATCTTTAGTATACCCTGTTATTGCACTGAGTATTCGCGTACTCAGCCCACATGTTATTTGTGGAGCAGGTTCAGGTTTGATAGATTGTGAAGACGGTGTTTTATCTGAAGATCAAACCCAGCTGGACTAGTCACTTACCTCTTTATGTATTTTGTTTACATCTCTGGCTGAACAATTTTGATCTGTAAATTTGTGTAAATATTCTTTCAGCCATGTTTTGTATAAACAAACCAACTATTCCTTTTTAGTTATGTGACATTTATTTTTGTGATTGCTTGTGATGATATAACTGTACTTAGCCTTTCGTGTGCACAACTTAATGTGTACGCGTGGCGGGGGTTGTCCTCCCTGGAACGGATTTTGGTTCGGGGTGTGACATAAGCTCTTTATATAGTCTAAAATATATTTACGAGCTCAATTATTCAAAACGATTGGATTATACATTGTAATTATTAACATAATGTGCATATTATACAGATTCTAAGTTTATTTGAGCATTTCAATTGATTTTGCATTCATTTTAAGTTATGTGATGACAATATTCTATATTTATGCTCTTTATATAGTCTAGAATATGTTTATGAGCTCACATATTCAATACGATTGGAATATACATTATAATTATTAACATAATATGCAGATTTTATATAGTTTAGAATATTTTTATGAACTTATTTATTCAAAACGATTGGATTATACATTTTAATTATTCACATAATATCCATATTTTACAGATTCCAAGTATATTTGAGCATTTTAAGCGATTTTACAATCATTTTAAGTCATTTGATCACAACAATCAATATTTAACCTCTTTATTTTGTCTAGAATATGTTTATAATATAATTTATTCAAAACAATTGGATTATACATTGTAATTATGCACATTATGTGCAGATTTGTAAGATTCTGAGTATATTTGAGCATTTCAATCGATTTTGCATTAATTTTAAGTCATTTGATCACAATAATCTATATTTAAGCTCTATATATAGTCTCGAATATATTTTTGTACTCAGTTATTAAAAAAGATTGGATTATGCATTGTTTATCCACAAAATGTGAAGATTTTACAGATTCTGAGTATATTTGAGTATTTCAAGTGATTTTGCATTAATTTTAAGTCATTTGATCACAATAATGTATATTTGAGCTCTTTATATTGTCTAGAATATATTTAAGATCTTAATTATTCAAAATGATTGGATTATACATTGTAATTATTCACATAATGTGCATATTTTACATATTCTGAGTATATTTGAGCATTTCAAGCAATTTTGCATTCATTTTAATTCATTTGATCACAAATAATCTATATTTATGCTCTTTATTTAGTCTAGAATATGTTTATGAGGCCAATTATTCAAAACGATTGGATTATACATTATAATTATTCACATAATATGCATATTTTATAGATTCTAATTATATTGAGCATTTTAAGCGATTTTGCATTCATTTTAAGTCATTTTATCACAACAATCAATATTACTTCTTTATATTGTTTAGAATTTTTTTGTGAACTCACTTATTGAAAACGATTGGATTATAAATTGTAATTATTCACATAATGTATGGATTTTACAGATTCTGAGTATATTTGAGCATTTCAAGCGATTTTTACATTGATTTTAAGTCATTTGACCACAATAATCTATATTTATGCTCTTTATATAGTTTAGAATATGTTTATAAACTAAGTCATTCAAAACTATTGGATTATACATTGTAATTATACACACAATGTGTAGATTTTATAGATTCTGAGTATATTGGAGCATTTCAAGCGATCCTGCATTCATTTTAATTTATTTGATCACAAAAATATATATATTTAACATCTTTATATAGTCTAGAATGTGTTTATGACCTCAATTATTCAAAACGATTGGATTATACATTGTAATTATTTACATAATGTTCATATTTTACATATTCTAAATTTATTTGAGCATTTCAATCAATTTTGCATTCATTTTAAGTTATTTGATGACAATAATCTACATTTAAACTCTTTATATAGTCTAGAATATGTTTATGAGTACACATATTCAAAATTATTGGATTATACACTGTAATTATTCACATTATGTGCAAATTTTACATATTCTGAGTATATTTACGCATTTCAAGCGATTTTGCATGATTTTATGTCATCTGATGACAATAATCTATATTTATTCTCTTTATATAGTTTAGAATATATTTAAGCATTTCAAGCGATTTTGCATTATTTTTGTTTTTATGACTGTACTTAGGCTGCTTCTAGTAAGTTTCTGACTTCATAATTTATTTCGGTTGTTATAATTAATGTTTTTTTTACTATAATTCTTGATTCGATATGATAATTTTACGTTTTTCTTACAAAAGAATATCAACATGGTTATGAGCACTATTATTTTATTAAATGAATTCTAGTAAAGGTTTCATTCAAAAAGAAAAAAAAGTTGCGATTTAAGCAACTGAGAAAATTCTTGTGTTCAATTCACACAAACTTTTCTCAATGAAATCTTAAAACAATATAAGTTTATTGGACTATGACACTCTTTAACTCTGGACCTTTATTTTTTTCTTTTTGATAAATCTTTGCTTTTTCATGACTGTAATTCAAATTTCAGTTTTCAATAACCGAGCACAGTAATATCCTTCCATGGGCATACAAAGATGAAGGGCCAATTAATTAACGCATTTTCGTAAAAGTGTGAATGTCCAATTATTTGGTAATTACTACTTATCATCTATTGTTTTGTCATCCGAGTCATCCACGAGCGACCACAACGCTTCGATCTAATCCGAGCGATTCGAGCGTGCGCACCATCCTCACCCAGCGATCCGAGTGCGTGTACCTTCCCTCCCTCCACTCCCAAGCATGGCTCTCCTTCCCTTTTCTCTTCCGTCGTGAGTTCCCCTCCCTCCCTTCGCTTCTTCTTTCTCCATTATTTTTTCCTTCCGTGCTCTCTTCTATCTCTCTTTATTTTTTTTTTCATTTTTCACTGGCCCTTCTTTTTTTTCTCTTCCCTTTTATCTCATGATATATATGTTGACGTTTATTTTCTTATATGAGTTCAAATTGTCTGTAATATCTGTTCAATTTATTTTTAACATATGTTCATTTTATTTGTATATCTGTTCAATTTATGTTCAGTTTTTTTTTGTATGAGTTCAAATTGTTTGTGATATCTGGTCAATTTATTTTTAACATATGTTTATTTTATTTGTATATTTGTTCAATTTATGTTTAGTTTTTATTTTTTGTATGAGTTCAAATTGTTTGTAATATCTGTTCAATTTATTTTTAACATATGTTCATTTTATTTGTATATCTGTTCAATTTATGTTCAGTTTTTATTTTTTATATGAGTCCAATTTGTTTGTTATATCTGTTCAATTTGTTTGTTTTTATTCAGTTTATTTGTTATATATGTTCAATTAGTGTTCACTATTTATTTTTTATACTAGTCAGCATGTTTGTGACATATATTCAATTTATTTGTTATAACTGTTCAATTTATTTGTCATTTCTGTTCAGTTAATTTACTCGCTTTTATTTTTTTTGTATGAGTGCACATTGTTTATTACATTTGTTCAGTTTATTTGCTTTTTATGTTCAATTAGTTGTTGCATCTGTTCAGTTTATTTGCTTTTTATGTTCAAGTGTGTGGGAGAGGAAGAGAAAATGGATGGCTAGGGAGAGAGGGAGGGAGGGACGGAAGGCAGTGCGAGGGGGTAAGGGTTGCTAGCGAGGAAGGAAGGGGAGGCCAGGGAGGAAGGACGCGTGAGGGAGAAAAGACGCGTGAGGGAGGGGCGTCTCACCCAGGCGCGCGGAAAAAAAGCGAAAAATGAAGGGGAGGGGAGGGTTGGATGACGCGGATGATTTTCCGTTGGATGACGCTTATCAGCTCTGCAATTATTTCACTAAAAGACAAATTAGAATGATGAGATGAATGTGCTTTCGTAAAATATATTTTGCAGAGACAGTAACGCGTTAATAAAACTGGTAAGTAACGTTATTATCCGTTTATTTAATGCGTTATTTCTATTTACTCGTTTTATGAACGGGCAATTAGATGAGAGAGAATAATGCGTTTTATGGTTTATATTAAAATTTTGGATGTCCAAATTCCTGTTTAAAATAATTTCGGAACATGCTCCGTTTATGTTTCCTCGAACACAATTCTCAAGTTCAGAAGCAAGCAAATGAGGGAACAAAATGTTGAGCCGCGTAGCATATCACCAAACATATCCGAATGGGTTCACTAAAATTGCTGCGAGATTCACTAAAAAAAAACCCCGATTGTCCTTTTTATTGTTCTAATTTTTTTTGTCTTTTTGTGAGAGTGCTCTGTAGATCCAAACCCTAGCCAGGGATTTGCTTTGAAAGATCCAGTGCCCCAGTTTAATGTAAGCGTGTAGCTAACCAGTTGTGTAGAGTATTCTGAGAAGTGAATATGGTGTTTGTTGGTTTTGAAGCAGCTTTGAATCGTGCGGTACGCGTACTCTGTACTTCCAATTCCAGTCTATAACTACATTTTTAAGTGGTTTGGTACAGTACCAGCATGTCCATGTCGGTATTGACTATTGACCCAATACCATGTCCGTGACTAACTAATAGGTACTGTCCAGTGGAACTAAATTTGCTGATCTTTGCTTTCACTCATCTAACCTTAACAACATGAGAAACTTATCAGTATGAACGTATTGGTATTTGGTAACTGTAACCATGTATTAGCCTGTTTAGGTACAGCCACCAACAACCAACCTTTCAGGAACTAGGATATTTTGTTGGTGATGGTATATTACTAGAATAGATGCGCTTATAATTGAGAACGAAAGGTGATCGACAAAATGCCTAACAGAATGTATGTCATTGAATGTAGGACAATACTGGCCTATATGCGACAGTACCCAATTTTTGTTTCCTTTTTGAAGAAATGTACCTTACATTTTTTTTTTTCAATGAAAGAAAGAACAATGAAGAATACAACAGAAATATGAATCGAGTTATTCAATTTATATCCTAGATTATGTGTCTTATACTCTTATTTGAATCTAATTTTATGGTTGGCACTTGTAATTTTGCAAAATGCATAGTTTTTTTTTTTTTTTTGGGTCATATCACAAATGAGGTGTTTACCTGTTCATGTTATTTTTAAGTACCCTTTTTCTAAAACCAGAGCAAGTGGCTAGTCGTCTCTTCGTTCAGCCTTGCCGTACTGTGGTGGCAGGATGCAGTCTCATTGTGGGCCATGATGGGGCTGTGTATCAATTCTTGGATTTCTATTAAACTGAAGAAGATGCTTAATCACAAGAGACCGACCAGTGACTATAAGCCTGACCCAGGAATGCCTTCTTCGCATGCACAAAACTTTTTTTATGGGGCTGTTTTTGCAAACTTGTCATGTAAGATTATTTCATTCAATACAAGCATATATCTCTTATTCTGAGGATCAGTTTTATAGCATGCGTTGTGAAAAGGAGAAATTAAATACACTAATAAACTAACTAGTAGATGATGGAAAGGGTTGATTTGGCTGTTGTTTTCTAACTCTTTACTGTTGATATTTATTTTTGAGGCTTTTAAACATATTTGAATCTAATGCATTTTCAGTTCTTATTTTTGTTCAAACATGCAGTGTTACAATGGCTAGGAACAAGTTGTTCAACTGTTATCATGAATATGCTAATATTACTCTTCGGCTCTTATCTTGTAATTTTCTCTGTGCCAATATCCTATTTGTTTTCCATTATTCCATATGCCATTAGAAAGAAGAGTCACCATACTGTACTGTGCAGTTTACACGCTAATACCAGAAATGTTTCACACGGTTAAAATGCTGGTGATATACCTATTTAAGATGTTGCTAGGTTACTATCCTGAAAGAAATGCTTCAGGTTTCATTATTTCTCCATTAAGCAATTGCTTTATCTTATTTACAGGCATGCTAATGGTATTCTCTCTTATTCTTTTCATACTTTTAAAAATATATATATATATATATAGGCATGGTTGCGGATATCTCAAAAGCTTCACACCGTTGAACAAGTGATTGTTGGTGCCATCCTCGGATCTGTGTTCGGTTTCTCATGGTTTTTCTTGTGGCATTGCTTTTTGTTCAGTGCTTATAATTTTTACTCTTTGGTTCGTGTAGTGGTGATTTCAAGCTCGTTTACATCTTGCGGGGCATTCTACTATTATATCGTTCGTCATTGGTTCTAGCATGTAAATTTTGTGCATCTATATTTTGGAAACAGTTATTGAAAGTGTAAAATTTCATGAAATATCGGATTACCCTTTAGCAATCTTGAATCAGTTTGGGATGAAATCAGATGAATTGATAGAATTTAGAGAAGGAAAGAGAAAGAGGAACAGTGTCTGAGAAAAAAAGATAAGGACTGGCTTTATTTTCAGAATACTCCAAAAAAAAAAAATTTACAGTAGCAACACAATCTGACTTGCCTCTATATGCTGCCTTCAGTGGCTCGTTAATTAATTCTCTAATCACCCCTTTCTCCTGACATCACCTTTAACTTTTTTTTGTTTGGATTTGTTATCTTTACTGAATTGTAGTCTCCTACTAAACCGTACAGGCAAAACCTTTTCCATTCTCGCGGGATTTGATTATTTGAACGCGTTTTCCCTGGGTATTTCCATGCCTACAATATTAATTCATAATCGATGTTTAATTATGAATATTTTCCCCCAAACTCCTAGCTGTTTTTCAAGAATTTGACAGCAGCTATATATATATTTTTTTGAAGGACGGGTGGCAAAGTACCAAACCGACAAATTTTATTGATAATAAAAATATTTAAAAAAAAAGAAAAAAGAAAGAAAGAAAGGAAAAAAAAACTAATAAGCTAAACTAAACAGCTATGCATATTTTCTCGAAGGACGGATGGCAAAGTACCTGTAAACCAGGAATTATAAGTGCCATCGGCAAATATACCATCACAGCCATCGCTAAATACAAAATAAACATATACAGCAAATAAGATGAACATATAGACGATTTAAGTGAACACCTACAAACAAATAAGTGTTGTTACTACTTGTTCAGAAGTTTACATGCATATTCAACTTATTCTCATTGAACTTATTTGTTTGTATGTATTCACTTAGATTGTCTATATGTTCACTTTGTTTGCTGTATATGTTCACTTTATATTTAACAATGACTGGGATGGTAAAACTGCAGATGACAGTAATCAATTTACTAATTATAATAAGATTTCAAATATCTATTCACTTTGATTGAATCAGATTAAGTATGAAAATATCGCTGCCATTTATATTTTTCAAAAACATCATAAACAGAACTCACGTAAGTATGAAAAATAAATATCATTGAAAACACAATCCATTTATTCCATTTCTTTATATATGCTACTATGCATATAGAATTATAGATTTGATGCTCCATGTCTTGTCCTCTAATTTCGTTTATAATAATGGCCCCCACTAAGCATAGCCGCATAGGTGGAAAGTGGTTGGCAATAGTAGAAAGATAAAAAAAAAAACAAGGGACGCTGAATAATTTTCTTACTTTTATGTTCATTTATTGCTTTATGTAGTAGAGTGACATTGACTAGGGCTGTATACGAGTCGAGTTAGCCTCAACTCGAACTAGTCACAACTCGAGTCAACTCGTGACTCGACAGCAAAGCAGTTCCGAGCTATTCGAGCTAACTCGAACTCGGCTCATTTTAACTCGAGCCAACTCGTGACTCGGCAACGAACTCATGAGAAGGTATTGAGGTACTAGTCACCTTAAAATTTTGCTCAAAAATAGAAAAAGAGAAGCAATCATGAGGGTGTTAAGGGAGGAAAAAAGGTGTGGGGACTTGAGGACCAGGGTTAGTGCACAAGTTATTGAATTGCAAATCAATAAAATTGTTGGGTTGTATATTAATATGATAACATTTTATTTTTTGCAGCCTGTATATTCCGACTCGAGTTGTACCGAGTTGAGTTAGGTCCAACTCGAACTCAGCTCGTAAAATTAACGAGTTGGCATAACTCGAGTTGTCATAACTCGAGTTCTTCTAACTCGAATTTTCATCGAATTTTTTTCGAGTCGAGTTCGAGTAACTCACGAGTTACGAATTTTTTGCTCACCCCTAACACTGACACAATGTACTGAGAAAGTCGTAGTTCTATTTGAGACGATTAATCCATCACCCAAATACTAAAATGTGCCGTTAATAAAACCAATAATAACCAATGAAATTAATTTCAATGAAGCCGAGTCATTTTTTCCATTAAAATGCGAGGTTTAATCTGTTAGCAGCTTCTGTCTACCATATATATCTTTAAAACAACAAAACGTGAGGGTTAAATATAGCTGCTGTCATAATGTTCAATAGTTTACAAGGGAAATTGATTACTGTCATCTGCAGTTTTGCCATCCCTGTCATCGCTAAATATAAAGTGAACATATACAGAAAACAAAGTGAACATATAGACGATCTAAGTGAACACATATAAACAAATAAGTTCAATGAAAATTAGTTGTATATGCATGTAAACTACTCAACAAGTGATGACAACACTTATTTGTTTGTAAGTGTTCACTTAGATTGTCTATATGTTCATTTTATTTGATGTATATGTTCACTTTATATTTAGCGATGGCTGTGATAGTATATTTGCCTATGGTACTTATAATTCCTGGACCAAATTACCACAAAATTATGAGGAAATAAGATCGAAGCTAGAAAGAAAATTTATATTAAATATAAAAAATTGTGAGGTGCAATAATTGCACCAAGGGAGTTTTAAGATAGATTGGCAGTAAACGTTAAGAGCACCAAGCGCTTACGCTGATCCTACGCTTGTCGGGTGAAAGTATTAACTCTGTTATAAAAAATGGTTACTCTATTTAACGTTTTTACACAAAAATATTGCGCAAAAACCAGAAGATTTTGAAAGCTATATTAAATTAATAGAAGAAAACAAAAAGTAAACTCCCTCAACAACACGTTAGGTACATACTATTTATTTAATTATTATATAGCTGAAATTTTAAAGTTAGATGCAGATCTATTAACAATAAATTAATTCGATAATTTTGAAAATCGTAAAAAAATGATTTGGAGTTTAAAAATATGACATTTCGAATGCGATTTATACATTTTTTTTCTACATTGTGCTCATTAAAAATAATAAAAATTGATCCTTCGTCAACATGCTTGATTTTTACAAGTTCTAGATTTCATGATTTTTTTATTAATTATAAAAAGACAAAAGATTAGCTTAAAATGCGCCCGTTTCATTTATTTATTGAATATCAAATGGCATTTATACTACGTCAAATTTAATGCACAAACCAATCTATAAAATTAGCAAATACATCTATAGCTTTTTTCTAGTTTTCGAAACTTTTTGAAATAATTTAAAAATTTTATCAAAATAATTAACTTAATTACTGTCAATTGGCAATAAGGACATTAAAAGCTATATAATTTAATACGATCTTGGCATTTTTTAGGCTTATGTTAACCAACTGGTTATTTTTTTTGAATCACCTTCCACATATCCACTGGTTTAAAAATTAAAGCCGAGCTGGAAATCACTTGGAAGAGCTAGAAAAGATGTTATTTTGCAAGCGTAAATAAACAATAAACCTCCAAATTCCAAGCGCACAATCAACTGCATAAACGAGTGCACCAAACAGTTTTACAATCCCTCAAACCGTCTGCCACGTGTCCTATTTCTTCTCTACTACGCTCTCTCCCTCCCTTCCAACCTACTTTGTTTGTATTCTTTCTCTCTCTCTCTCTCTCTCTCTCTCTTTTCTCCATTCTCCCTTCGTCGCCGACCGGATCGCCTGATCTGAAACCCTAACTCAAGCCTTACCTCGCCGGAGGTGCTCTCTGGCCATCTTCGACTCCGCCTAGCCGAGATCAGAAGGTATTTGTCCCGATCCAAACCCTAATTTGCGCATCTTTTATTTTGTTGTTGATGGAATAAAATACAGCATGATTAGTTGAGATTCGTTAGGTTGGGATTAGATTTTTGGGTGCGCAAATCTTTGCTTTGTACCTTTTGCCCTGGGAAATCCAAATCTGGCGTAGATACGCAAACTCAATTATTGATTAGCTCGGGTCGGCCTTAGCACTTTGTGTTAGTTCCCACAAGAGGTTTTGCATTGCCTATCCCTGGTGATAATTTTTGTTTTAATTAGTACCTTCAATTTTGTTTTCTGAGTGTTTCGAAATAGTATTGTCAAATTGGGATTTAGAACTTTCTAAGTTTGGTTGGTTTTCTTCAGTGGAGTGACCCAACCAAATACTATTCTTAAATTGGGATGGACCTGTACAAGTTTCTAAATTTGATTGATTCACTTTTATGAAGAGAGCCAACTCTTATTTAACTCAATACTATGTTGTTTTCATCCTAAAATTATCCTAAATTTGTAAGGGTGTTTTTGTAATTTGATCTTGTTAAGTTTGTACCGGAATATGTAACATTCTATTGTAGTAATAATGAGATATCTGAGACCAAATTGTTCCTTCAATTTAGTTTTTTAAATAATTTTATACTATAAAAAATTAAAAGTCCATGCATGCATTGATTATTTTTACTTTTGGATGAAATCTTAATTTTACTATCCGTCGGGCCCTTTTTTGGTTTAGAGGCATGTCAATCCACAAGTTCTCATGATTGGAATTGTGGCCAAATATTTTGTTGAACTAAACTGATGATTTTTTAGGTTAGAAAATATTACCAAGGATACATTCTAGAATAAGTTGCTACTGACTGTTTAGCTTGCAAGCTATGTTATCATTGTTGTGTTTATGAATGCTAATATATTATGAAACAGCGCTAGTGGAATTAGTTTCTGAGGACATTGCAAAAAATAGTATAAGTTACATTCTTTTTCTAAAAATTTGGAAACCACTGCTTGATAGATTTATAAAAGAAGAGATAGTTCATATTAAAACAAACTTGTTTCATAACCATTACAACAAACCGAACGGTTATCAAAATAAAGAAAGAGTGGAACTACACATATCTTCTCTATAGTTTGGATAGCATGTGTATCAAATTTGGTGAAATTTGAATATTAATTGGTCATCCTTGGAGTGATTTAATAAATTGACATCAATTTTATTGATGTTAGATTGGTGAATGAGCGATTCCCAAATTTCTAAATTTTGATGCACAATATATCTAAACGACAGAGAATATATCTAGAATTTTACATTTTTTTTAAAAAAATTTATAATTGTTTTGTCATTTTTCGCTGCCGTCGAACAAATATGGTTACTATATCCCTTCCCATAAAATAATAGCTCACTTACTGGACATGATTGCATAATCTGTTTTGTGCTTGGCTTCTAATGAATTGTCAGGTACAATTTGCAGTATTATTTATTACAATTTGTTATTTTTCACTGCACTCAAAGCCCTTATTTCTAGAAAAAGAAGATAAATAAAAGAGAAACTTATTTTTGTGCTTTGGTAGATTTCTGAATTCTACTTAGCTCATGCAATTTCCTGCTTTTTTACCTTCAAAGTTTCTGTGTTTGATTATTATGGTTTGTTTTTCAGAATTTTAATAATTATTTCAGAAATATTCCTAAAAGAGGAGCTAGCATGCCGAATCAACCTGGACTAATTAAGTTTTGGATGAACCAGCATCCAGAACCAACTGAACAAATAAATAATGATCACTGGTTCTTTGAATTGTACTAGTGAAAAACATTCAGCTACTCACTTGTTGATATTAATTTTATATTTCTAGAACAATCCATCTTTTTTCAAGTCTTTCTATTTATTTTCTTTTTTCTTTTTGATTTCTCAGATAGACATGGAGCAACCAGTGGGCGATCCAGTACCACTTGCCAAGTTCCGTTCAGATATATCACGACAGTTCCAGTACTACCTCGACAAGGCAACTCCTCACACTTCTGGAAGGTGGGCTGGGACCTTTGCCTTACTCCTGTTGTATGCAATCCGGGTTTATTTTGTGCAAGGATTCTACATTGTTACATATGGGCTTGGCATATACTTGCTCAATCTGCTCATAGGGTTTCTTTCCCCCATGGTGGATCCAGAGCAGGAGACATCTGACGGGCCATCCCTACCAATGAAGGGCTCTGATGAGTTTAAGCCCTTTATCCGCCGACTCCCTGAGTTCAAATTCTGGTAAGTTCAGTGTAGTTTTCCTTTCTGTTTGAGTGGATTTTTTTTATTCCCTTGATATTTGTGAAAATCTAAGTAGCACTTTATAGTTGTTGGTGTTATTGGTAAACAGCACGCGAGTTCTATCTTGAAAGTGAGCCCTGTAGTTGATAGCATGATTGGCGAATCAGACTTTTGCAAACTATAAAAGATGATATATGTATATTGTGCTTAATGCCTTATATTTCTTGCAAATGTAACCAGGCCTATGTTTTGGATTTATTTGTAAGCAAGATCTGGTACTTAGATCCCCTTCTGAAAGTGTACCAAACGTTACATGAGTTACTCCATTACCTTTTGTTGGTTACAAATTGATTTGTAAACAAGCCCAAACCACATTTAATTTAAACATGATATAATACTTTTAAAAAGCTTCCAAGTTCGAACAAATTGATCTCAGAGAGGTTTAATCTGATGAATATTAAACCTGGTGTAATTTGATTTCAATAGTTGGTTACTATTTACATAACCTTAACATGCCTGGCATAAGGAGTAAATATGATTAACTTATATTTGTTTTGGAAATGAGGTAAATATGGGTCTTCTTTTTGTAATATGGGTCTTCTTTTTGTAATCTATATGATGGCTGCTGTATCTGTCTAGAGGGCCATGGTTCAGAGGTTGGTTCTTTTCTGGAGATGGTAGGATGTTAGATTTCAACTAAATCCCTGATCTGTGTAAAAACAAAAGAAAAACAAAATCAAGCCGAAGAATTATACTCATATGTAGCACTTACAAATGGAATGCCTGACTGGCATGGTATCAAAACTTCTTGTTGCAAGAATTTAAGAATCCAAAAAAAAAAAAAAGGATCATCTGTAAATCACGCTGAAAAAAAAAACTGACACGTTTTAGACACTGTTACTTTTCATGACTTGAATATTGTAAGAACAAAATATCAAATAACTTCCCTCACCCTCATGCCTTGACTATTGAACAAACCCAAGGAGAAAGCAAGATGAAGAAAGCAAATTCTAAACAAAACTAGCATGTATACAGTACAATATCTAATTGTTATGTTTCTTCTATTTGCTGCAGGTATGCCATAACGAAGGCTTTATGCATTGCTTTCATGATGACCTTCTTCTCTGTTTTTGATGTACCAGTCTTCTGGCCAATACTTCTCTGCTACTGGGTAGTCCTCTTTGTTCTTACAATGAAACGCCAGATCCTGCACATGATCAAGTACAAGTATGTGCCTTTCAACATAGGCAAGCAGGTGGGCGCAACTTTCTTTTTCTGATTTTGTTTTCCTGTCTTTACTTGAGTTGCTAACAATCTAAGCACAGGTATGTTGTTACAAGTTACAACTTATTTTGAGTTTTTCATTAGCTTTTCTATAATTTTTACTTTATTGAGGGTCAATAAAGTTAAGGGAGGCTCTTGATGCAAATATTTTCTTAATTGACACTTACCACAGTTAAATACTGGATCAAAACATGGTCTGTTGAGCAATTAAATGTTTCTTGTTTCAATTGCATGATTTTCTTGGAAGTTACATAAAAGCTTTTATTAATAGAATAATACAACATTGAATTGCACTGACATCACAGGGCTTAAGCTGGAAGTGTTGTTGTAGGGTTCCATCTGATATTAGTATATTATTTAAAATTGTTGATTTCAGAACCGAGAAATTTGCATACATATTTTCTTTCATTTGTATAACAGTAGTGTGCTTCATCAGAGAGATTCCAACGTGCAGTAAAGTAATTATTGTCACACTTATTATTATTTGTTCTGACTTTAAAAACTTGCATATATGGAAAATAATTTTTCAGTTGGTATTGAGTTTGGTTTCTTAATTCATAGAATTGAAGTTATTGTTAGACGGTGAATTTGGTACATTTGCTACAATAGGGCCTTTCACTATATAAACAAACATGCATTTGTGCATACAAGTTTAAACTGGGTTCAATTGTATAAAGACATCTGATTGGAAAAAGAAATCTAATCTATAAAATATCATAGTTAAATGCTAAGTTGGAAATTATTGTTCTTTTCTGGATCTTAATTGAACACAATGAGAGAAGGTACAAAATTATATGGTTGAGGTGCTATCCAAATGATTTTACTCTTCCTTTTACCAACTTGATTGTATCGTTTTGGTCAGAAATATGGTGGGAAGAAGGGCTCTGCAAGCAGCAGCATGTCGAAAGATTGATATAGGATAGGAGTTGTGTGCTGTGGAAGAAACACAGCTTGCAAGCGGCAGAAGAATTTGTTATTATCAGATTTTTCAGAATATTTGAAGATGATATCTATACTGGAGTTTCTTGGTTGTAAGAGTTTACCTTAGGACAAAATATTTCCTAATTCATTTTTCTTTACTATTAAATTTCTATCATTTGTAAGTTCCATATTCGAGTTCATTTAAGTTATTTTCTCCTAGATTACTAGCTTGATTCATTGGTTGTTTCCCACTCGTGTTGTTTATTGCATTTGCTCAACTGTTTAAGAAAATGCTCTATTTTTTAACAAGCGCACATGATTGACTAAAGACTCAGATCCTAGATTTGCGATGGCACAATAAATTCTAAGTATAGCCAACGCCAAAAGATAGGAACATGTGCCAACACATGTATAACATGTTTGAAGCTGTCAATTATCTCCCTTTTAGAGTTCGATGCATTTGTGCAAGCGTTGGTCATACATTTTCTGGGGTGTAAATTGAAGGTTGCTATATAATTGCAAATTCAGTTCGGGAACTATTTTCCACTTGCCATGCAACGTTGGAGCTATAAATGCCAGAATTAATTAATTTGACTGCCACTTCATCGTAAAATTCGTGTTTATATTAACGTTGTACGCTCGTATCTACTTGAGAGAGAGGCAGAGAGCTGTACCATGTGTTTTTCTTGAGCTGTGCCTTTGGCTCCGTTTGGATAGATGTGGGAAGAAGGGAAGAAGGAAAGAAGTGGGAAGAAGTATTGGAAAGTGTGTAACTTTGTGAAGAGTTTGGATTGTTTATAATTTTTTTTTCTTCTTCTTCCTTCTTCTTTCTTTCAACGATCCAAACGCACCCTTTGAGAGACCATTGATTTTTTTTTTCTCCCCAATATATCATTGGCTGATTGGCAGCCACTTAGCCACTAGCAAATTTTCATAGGAGAAAAGAAGAGAGTCGTAAGTTCCTCAAGGGAAACAAGAGGTGAGAACCAAAGCAAATATTAGAATGGCACAGAAGATCTGATTTTATTAATAGTAGTAGTATGATTAATATTAAAAATAAAAAAATTAAATTCCAGCACGATTGAGTTGAAATTTTAATTTTGATAATGGGTATGACCGTATGTAGTATTCCGGCTAATTTAAAAAAGTTCTTTATAGTCATCATACATTGTCTTCGGTCAATATTAGTCTAATTCTTAAAAAGGAATCTCACTCACTCCCATATGATTTCTTACGTAAATTGGAAGAACTGCTATCTCAACTTAAATGTGAATTGAAGTTATTGAAATTGTTGTTTAAACTCTTAAAAGTTTGAATGCATGTATAATTATTTGGATAAAAAGAAACACTTGTGTAGGACTAAAATGTACGTTTATTTCAACTGAACTGAACACTTATATATAATTAACATATTTACGGGAAGGCTATTAGCACACCTTTCCCCCACTAAAATGCGCACTTAATAGTAAATTCAAAGAGGCTAATGCATTCATGTTATTTTTGAGAATATACTAATAAGTTTTAGCAATATGCGGGGCGTATGATTGCAAATTTTTTTTTTAATTTACCGTGACAGAGAGAGAGCAAGAGAGGACAAGGCCACATTTCTGTATTTGCTATTTGACATGCTATGGTTCGCCATCTACCTGGGGTGATAATTATTGAACTCTCTTTTTAATTATTTGCAATGCATTTTGACTCCTTGAGTGAAAGGTCGCAGGTTCGAAATTCGGCTGGGGGGTCTTTCGTAAACATTTAATTTAAAAATAAGTTGGGTAACTTAGACCTCCAATTTATCTTCAAAAAAATTTTTCTTATTTTGTTTGTATTTGTATCAACTAATCCCAGATATTAGTCGCGCTTCCAACCAAACTGGGGATAATATTTATAAATATTTGAAGAGATTAAAGTACGATAATATTTCTGAAAAGATGATATTATCCCCCATACTTTTCCTTTTCCTTTTTATTTTACAGATGTTATCCTCCAGTTGTTATATATATATGGCCACCAAACCATTCAATCAATCAATCCAATTATGATTTAAAATAAACTACTTAGTACCTAAGTCGAAGTATAGATTTGGCCCGTTACCTAATCATATACATGATATCCTCGTTCCCGTTTTATAATCACAGCTTAAGAAAGGTAACAATTTTTTTTTTTTTGGTTAAAAGACACTCTAATTGTTCTTTTTTTTTTAAAAATCTTAATATTACAAACCCTTTTATGTTATTTTTCATTTACAATCTTTTAACATTTTGAAAGAGAGATTTTTTTATGTTCAAAATTTATTATTCCAAGATTTTTTTTTTCGTATATTGTCTTATTTATTGGATATATTTACCAGTAAGTATTTTTGTTGGAACAAAATTTCAAAAACAACTCTTGTACTATATAGAGGATAGACAAATATACGAAAATAATCAAGATTAAAGTGCAATAATAAATTTTAAAAACAACTCACTGTTCTTAAATTGCATGAACGGCAAGTTCATTCGCTTTTTTGAGACTTCAAATTTCGAATTAATTTATTAAAGATATAGAAGTTAAAACTTGAGTTTTTCTCCTTAAAAGGCAAAACTAATTGGAATAGTTGTTAAAAAGTTTAAATTTTCACAACAAGATTCGATTCGGAAGAAGTTACAAACCCGCTTTATTTACAGTTTCGTTTCTCTTAAGAAAATGCTAAATAAAAAAGCCACGAGTACCTCACGTGATGGACAAATTAATCGACAAGTACAAATGAAACAATTTCATTGATCGGACGGCTCAGATTACCATTTGATAATATTAAATTTTCTAAGAGGTGACAAAGCGCCAAAACGTGGGCTGCAGTAAGCGCACCATTACACTGTCAGATCTCGTGTGGTACCAATATTATACCACTCCGTGTGGTAACTCAAGCACAATGGACTTGAAATAATTAAACAAAAAAAAAAATCGAGGTTGGTTCATCTTTAATGTCAGGAATTCGCTACATCAGACGAACTTTTTCTTGTCCAACAGGATTCTCACTTTCTTCGTCTCTTACATCATTTGTTGGTTGTCAATCATTATTATATTATCTCATTAATTGTAGTTTCTTCTCACCTCGCATGTATCTGCGTCACTAAAATAATCATCCGAATCCCAATAATGCAAAATATAGTTTAATAAGGTCCTTGTTTTGAATGAGCTATTCTGTCCATTTTTCCTATTATTCTTTGCCGATGCTAATGCACCACATTTGAAAGTTGGGACTGTTAACGGTCTCCCATAAACCATCCAATTATCACCTAAAAAAGAAAATTATGCAAAATTGCTTGGCTAGGTTTTCTTTATTCTTTTTTGATATAGTAATTTCGAAAGTCCAGTTATTTTATATTTGTGTTCGCCACCTAAAACAACTAAAACTATAATCAATTAACCATTAATATTTTGTTAATATTTACGCCAAAAAATTATTTCTCCTTACCTGATCTGTGCATATGTCACAATAAATCTAAACTTTCCACTGGAAATTACGACAAAAATAATAAGATTGATATTCAAGGAGCATTTTGAAGGCAGGTAATTCTACTATGAAACTATGTTCCTTGTATATTAGACAACATTTACCATTATCATAATCAAATTAATAGAAAGTTTATATTATATTATTTCGTTGTAATTTTTCTTAAAAAATTACTTTATAAAATGTTAATTTTTTTTAATTTTTTTTTTTTTCAAAAGTGGCGTTTACTTTGCTTTCCTTGAAAAGGTACCTAAAATGTCATATCCCAAATGTTAGTGACCGCATAGTCATCTACTCATCTTATCAGAACCCGAAATTATTTAATATAAAAATTCAGACACCAAAAAATTTAATACAAAAAATTATTTATTTTTTTTAATAAGAAGAAAGTTCCAACGCGTTTATACACCGCGCCTCTCTCTCTCCTCTCGAACGCGTTTTATAAACGCGTTACAGGCCTTAAAACGCGTTTATAAAACGCGCTAGAAGGCTGAACTTTCGGAATAGTTAAAACGCAATTAACGCGTTTATAAAACGCGCTAGAAGGCTTGTTACCCGTTTATAAAACGCGCTGGGAGGGCAACATTCCAACTTCTATCACTTCGATCAAACTTTAGTCATTTCGATCGAACTTTAGTCATTTCTGTCTATAAGTTTGTGAATTTATAACCGCGTTATTTGAAGTTATATAAGACTATACATTCTCGCAGAATTGAAATCGTCAACAACAGATTATCTCTTACAATTTAAAAACCTATCAATCAAATCCAAAAATGTCTACAATTACAATATATGTCAACCAATGTCCAACTTTTGGTGCTTCTTACTTCCACATCGGTTGTAGTATGCATACCACATTTGCTGAAATTCGAAATGAATTATACAGCAGGCTACAGATTTTAGAAACCCAGTACACTTTGAATATCCATGGTCGTTACAACGATATTGTAAATGGGAGATATGAATCGCTATTTCTTCCTGTAAATTCTGAAGATCAATGGCGCCTTTTTTACCACGAGACATTCGAGACGAGAGGGTTACCGATTATTGAGTTGCATGTTGATTTCATTCCCGTATATGGCACGGGACCAGATCTGAACCTAACACCCCTTGACGAGCCCGGTAGCAGTGAGCCAAACACTTCCTTAAACCTTATGTGTGGCCAGCAATCCACCCCTTACCAATACACTGGAGAACAATCCATTCCTACGCAAGACAATAACACATCAGGAGATGAAGTCGAGGTTGCCGATGGTGATGAAGATGAGGGTCCGGCGACTTACTCCGATCTTCCTACCGGAGAAGAATATACCGATGTGGAGGACTTCTCCGAGAGAGAAGTGCCTTTTTATGCAAACTGCGACCAACCATACGTTTCAGGAAGGACGGACTTGCACCATCCTGTAAGTGAATTGTGTGATATTTCCATTTTTGAGTATGCTGGTATGCCGGAGCGTAGTTTAGGGCCACAAGGCGAACTTGCTGTTGGTAAACGATTCGGTTCCAAAAAACAACTAATTCTAGCTGTCTGTGATGTTTCATGCAAAACAAATCGAGAAGTTCGAACGGAAACTAGCAATAAATAAAAAATTGTAATGGTTTGCATGCAAAAACCGAATTGTAAGTGGCGATTGTATGGTAGACGTGAGAGTTATAATACAAATTGGAAGATCTCTACCAATCCAAATGAGCATATTTGTTCGAAACCCCCGGGCCAAAAAGGTCACGCAAACCTTACAGCTAGTCTCATTGCCGAACACGTTAGGGATGAATTGAAAAAAAATTTGGAAAAAAGTGTCCAGGACATAGGAAGCCTCATAAGGGCTAGATATCCACGTATTGAACCGACTTATAATAAACTATGGCGTGGGAGGGAGCGAGCGTTGGAGCAATTGTTTGGGTCTTGGGAAGGGGCCTACAATAAACTTCCACGCCTCCTGGAGGCAATGAAGGCGACAACCCCAGGAACGAAATACACAATAGTTTCTTGGCCTACAAACGATCCTAACGTTGGCGTCTTCAAGATGGCAGCCTGGGCTTTTGGTCCGTGCATAGAAGCGATGAAATATGCCAGACCTGTTATCTCAATTGATGCTAGTTTTTTATCGGGCCGATACAAAGGTAGATTGTTCTCAGTGTGTGGTTATGATCCAGAAAATCGATTAATTCCGGTTGCATTCGGTTTAGGCGAAAAAGAAGATAAGGATACTTGGGGATGGTTTATGTCTTGGGTTAGATGGGAAGTTTTAGGGCGGAACACTAGATACTGTGTCATATCTGACCGTCATAAGGCAATAAAAGCGGTATTTGCATCCGTAGATTACGGTTGGAAGGCACAAGGTGCGCATGCAGTAGCGATTCATCGGTTCTGCATGCAGCATGTTGCGGAAAACTTATGGAAGGAGGCTGGCGGGTCACAAGATGCTGATTTGAAAAACTTTTTCAAATGTAGACTCGCTAACAAGAAAAACCCTAGACGTTTTAGAGAGAATTGGGGAGTACTAAAGGAAAACAACCTGAGGGCTTATCAGTATCTAAGAAATTGTGGTAAAATTAATGAAAATGACAAGAACGAGCGGCCAAAACTATATAAATGGGCTCAGAGTTTTGACAAGGGGCATCGATGGGGTATAATGACAAGTAATGGATCGGAGAGTCTGAATAATGTGTTTAGAATAGAGAGAAAATTACCAGTGACAGCACTTATAGAAGGCACGTGGTATAAATGTGCCAACTGGATGAACAAGCGAACACAAGAAGCACTTCAAAGGTTGAGTTTAGGAGAAAGATGGCCGGAAGGAGTAAAGAATAAATTGATCAAGCATGATGGAAAATCACGTAAGTACTTAAAGAAAAAAGAATTTAATTCATTCATTCATTTTAATCTATTTTGAACTAACTTCATCTTTTTGTTTCAATCTCAGAGGAGTTTATGAGCACATTCGTGTTAAGATTGGACCTTGGAGAATTTCGCGTGAAAGTTCGCGAGGAGTACCGTGATGGTGTAGGCTACGATTATTCCCATTACACAGTTCAAATTCCACCCGACATGGAGCAAACCGATGTGCAATTGCCCTTCACTCGAACCACATGTGAGTGCCAAAAACCACAATTGACAGGTATCCCTTGCGCACATGTCATTGCTGTTTGCAGGGAGACAAATTACAATGTAGATCAATTTGTGGATGTCCACTATAGCATGCAAAACCAGCACATGATTTGGTCAGCAGGTCGGTTTCATTGTTACAAAGATGAGGAAGAGTGGCCAGTTTATACATGTCCGATAATTGTCCCCGACAAGAGTTTGGTCAATCGAGGAAGGCGCAAAATCATTCGTGCAGAGATGTGGATGGATAGGATGGAAGGAAGGAAAGGTGGAGGTTCCACAAGAAAAACAAAAAAGAAAAATCAAGGTGAAGCTTCAACCAGTCAACCGCGACAAGCAGCACCCCAACCGCCATATCCGATGGACGCATTGCAATCCGGTCGATACACCAGTAGACCACCAACAAGGGCCAACAGTCCAAGAAGGGCAGCGAGTACTGAACATACGGTTCGGACTCGTCAAACACCCATTCAACCGGGACGAATGTCATTGCATGTTGATCCACGAAGCAACAATAATCGGGAGGACCAAGGATCTGTACAACCACAGAGAAATTCTATAAGCATTGATCCACGGGTAAGAGATGTCGCATCTGGAAATATGAGAAGTGAGTCGGCTAGATTTCCAACAGATGAAGGCAATACATCAAGGGAGAGAGGACGAAAAGGATTGTTTGGGGGGAAATTTGGCAATATACTGTCTTTCGGTAGGAAGAAAAAATGAAATAATTGAAGATTAAGTGTTGTCGTAATTTTATATATTGTAATGGAATGTATTGTAAGAGAATTTTACAATTAACTCGTATAATATAATGTTGAAAGGTTTAGTGTTAGCATTGACAAACATGCATTCTTGTTATCTACAAAAAGCCCTAATCCTAAAAGGCTTTGTACTCTATAGTTCATCCGACCTTCATGCAAAGACTGAGGCACTTGAACTTTTTAGTGTTGAGAAGCAGTTAATTAACTCGTAGCGCTAAAAGGCTTTGTACCCTTTTATAAAACGCGCTAAAAGGCTTTACCCTATTATAAAACACGTTCAGAGGCTTTGTACCCTTTTATAAAACGCGCTAAAAGGCTTTACCCTATTATAAAACGCGCTAAAAGGCTTTACCCTTTTATAAAACGCGTTAAAAGGCTTTGTACCCTTTTATAAAACGCGTTAAAAGGCTTTGTACCATTTTATAAAACGCGTTAAAAGGCTTTACCTTTTTATAAAACGCCCAATTCTCGCATCTCTCATTCTCACCTCTGAATATCATTCTCATCTCTCATTCTCACCTCTCTCATTCTCAACTCTCAATGTTAATAAGTGCGAAATTGTAATAAGAGATTTTCCGGTGGAATCTGTTATTATGTACGAAGGTCGGCCCAGATGGACAGCTCGCTAACTTCATCATCATCTGAGGTAGACCAACACTCTGCTGCCTACGATCATGGGTAATGGGCGGTAGAGTTCTGCCGACCCAATTAGGGAGGAACTCGACGACTGTCGAAGGCTCTCGCAGAATTGGGCAACTGTCCATGAGTCTCCGCAAATCGTTGTTTTCATATTAATGAGAATTATTGTAATGAAAATTGTTATTAATTTAAATCGTTGTTTTCATATTAATGAGAGTTATTGTAATGGAAATTTTTCTTAATTTTTATATTAATTAGTTATAAATATTAAAACATAGATAAAACATAAAATCATACAATAACATAAATTCATACAATAACATAAATTTCATAGAAAATAAAATACATAAATTTCATTATTCTAGCACAATTAAACTTTAATTTTTCTCCACTTCCTTAACGTCTTTATTCTTCTCCTCCTCCTTATTCTCACTAGAACTCTCATCTATTTTAACCCCCATACTATAATCAGGGCTCCTGCCACATCCTGGAGGGAAACGACGTACAGCCGAGACGGCCCTTCTCTTCGGAGGGTCGTATAATGGGATCCTTTTTGCTCCCACATTAGGTGTTCCCTCTCCCACCTTGGATGTTTCCTCCCCCATCTTATTATTGTTTTGATCATTCTCCATTTCTCAAATTTCTGATTTTACGCGTCTTTTGTTTGTGATTTTTTGATACGAAATAGGAGAACGAATTGAGATATATATAGGCAATTATTTAACCGTTTATAAAACGCGCTAGAATAGGGGTCTGCTCAAAAAACGCGCTATAAAACGCTGCTCAAACACAATATCACGCTGCTCAAAAAGTGGACACCACCTTTGTACGCGTTTATAAAACGCGTTGGAGGCCTCCGAACGCGTTTTATAAACGCGTACGAAGGTGGTGTCCAGGTAAAACAGTAAAACAGACTGACAGCCTGCGAAAGTATTGAATTCCATTAACTTAGCCCTTCGTACGCGTTTATAAAACGCGCTCAAACCTTATTACGCGTTTTATAAACGCGTACGAAGGGTTGACTCTATAAATAGTCCTGCTTCTCCGCAAATTCACGTCGAAAATTCAGAAATCAAAAACCAAAACTTTAGAGAACTTACGCAGAGAAAAGAAACCGAGAAAACATAATATCAACTAAACCACGTCATGTTTGTACCGGTGTGCTTCTACAAGGAGATGGAGGAATAAGTAAACGAGATATTCTTCGGCACGTCTACTTGCACTATCCTTCCGACAAATTTTACGTGAAGGTTTTTCAACGCGACGTTTTTGAAGTCAGAGGGCCGAAATATTGGACGGATGTAGTTAAGAGTGATGGAGGATATCATGTCCGACGTAAAGATGGAATCGTTTGGTTGCGTTTGCAACAGGCATGTCCTCCTGGATTTGAAAATCACCCGTTAAATGGAAATGACATATATCATTTGGACTGATTATTAGATTTTCTATAATTAGATGTTTTTTTATTGTGTGTTCTATAATTAGGTTTTCTATAATTAGATGTTTTTATTATTGTGTGTTCTATAATTAGGTTTTCTATAATTAGATGTTTTTATTATTGTGTGTTCTATTATTAGGTTTTCTATAGTTAGATGTTTTCTTTTATGTTTTAGTATATGTATTAATTCGTATTTTAGTATATGTATCAATTCGTGTAGTATATGTGTTGTAAGTTTTATTATCTAATTTATTTTAGTTTTTATTTTATCCATTTTCATTTTTATTGTGAAATTCGAAATATTAATATTAAAAGACTTAATATTTATTTAAATTATATTAGACATTACAACTCAATGAACATTATAATAAAAAACACAATACAAATTTAAAATTACAATTTATTAAAATTTTGAACCACACAATACACAACAAAAAAAATTACAAAATACATGATATTAAAATTTTGAACCACATAAAAAAAAATTGTAGAAGATCCATTGCTAAGGGTGGGAAGAGAAAACATCACCGCAACTAATAGAGAAGAGTCGGGCGACTGATTGTCACCTTGACCCCCTCTTTTTCTGAGACTTGGATGAGGATGACTGCATGTATGCAGATTCTCATCCAAGGATGTCGGCTGCGGTGTTATGGCTCGTAGACCCAGCCCAACAAACCGTCCTCTACACGTAATAACAGATTCCACAGGAAAATTTTTATTTTAAAGTTGGTGGAATATTAATAGCCATAAGGATTGTGTGCGACTCTGTATCAGTGAATAAGTGTGCCGCATACAACCCTTATGGCTATTAGTTTCGCACCAACTAATATTATTTTGCATTCCACCATCTAACTCTTCTTTTTCTCTCATTTTTTCCTTTTTTTCAAATTTTTTCCTTTTTTTTTTTTATTTTGGACGACAGAAGGTTGGGTATTTATATGGAAATTAGATCTCTCGAACGCGTCTTATAAAAGGGTAAGAAAGCCTCTTACGCGTTTTATAAACGCGTAAAATCAGAAAATAACGCGCAAAGTCAGAAACTTTCGCCGCAATCACTGCAGCTTCTAGCGCGTTTTATAAACGCGTTTTAAGGCCTGTAACGCGTTTATAAAACGCGTTCGAGAGGAGAGAGAGAGGCGCGGTTTATAAACGCGTTGGAACTTTCTTCTTATTAAAAAAAAAAATAAATAATTCTTTATATTAAATTTTTTGGTGTCTGAATTTTTATATTAAATAATTTCGGTATCAGAACAGAATAACAGATATACAAATTGGGTACCCAACAAATTTTTTAGTTTTCAATTCCCACAACCCCACCACCTCTCTTGCTCCTCTTCTCCCATTGCTTAGCTAAATTCATTCCTTAAGCTTTCTCTTCCGCTGTTTCCTACAAGCTTGTCTTGAGAAAGAGAGACAATGCCACCTAGAGCTTATGTGTTGATCTTTGTGTGTTGGGCATTGATCACAGTCATTACCCCAACACTCATCTTCATGTCAACTAATGCAAAATCTAATGGCGCATCACAAGGTAATTTTATCTTAGAAACTTCATTTTTAAACAAGGAAATCCCTGTCCATTTTTATCCATATTTGTGTTGTATCTGGCATTTTAATAGGCTTCTCTGGTTATGATCCTATACTCCTATTGAAACAATCCTCCCTTTTTGCCCCAGAAAATGCACCCTACATTTTGTAATCTAAATGTATAGGAAATAGTTAACGGCCTAAAGAACTCCCATTTAGCAACTGAAAAAAAAAAGATGATGCACCAACCAAAAACAAACAAACAGAAGAACACAATAACCGAGCCCAAAAAAAGAGTATGGCACAAGGGACCAATCATTCAAATATGTTGAGTATTAATGATTTAATTCTTGATTTCAGAACTAAAAGCTTCAAAATAAAAACTCTTTCTTTATTATACGTTGATATTTTGTACCTTCTTACCATTTAGAGTGAATATTAATTCCATTTTCCACATTTTCTCTTTATTACCAGATCTAATTACTGATGAAGTCAACCAAAAAAAGCCAAGGAGAATTATGAGTTCCCCAATGGAGCATGTTCAACCAAAAAATAGAACTAATGTAACGATACCACTACTAACAACTGTAAAAGTACCAGTACCGACTCCAGCACCTTTACCAATGAGAGGCGTTGACAAGATGAGGTAACTGGAAGGTTTCTATTCTTCTTCATCTTTTTTTGGAACTTTTTATAAATGAGGTTTCCCTTTTCCGGTTGTTGGGTGAATTGAGTAAATTTCATTTCAGACCCCGTTACTTTTACCTTTTTCTATAAAAGATCCTTTGTCTTCTTGAAAGTTGTCAATAATATATAAACATTTTAATTGGAAATCAATGTTTCATATACGCATACCATACATTCATACAAGATACAAGGTAAATGATGCCATTTCCCAGCAAAGAAACGCACTTTAAATGTTTCACAAAAAGTATAGGGTCTGGATTGAAATATTACTTAAAATAGAGTAGGTCTTACTTATCTAGCAATAGGATATACTTTTCTTTTTTTTTTTCATTTAAATGGATTGAATGTATTCTGAGCTAGGAAGCTCAATGTAAATTTTGTTGGATTCGACCGAAACTATGTTTAGTACATTTTTAACTGAATTTGGACTATCTGCTGCCACAAATTTTACTTTTAGATGACATTCCAGTGATTAAGTTTCAAAATTTTCATTTTATTTTTTGAAATTTATTTGAGCATGAAATAATAGTATTCTCCTTATGTTCTGAGCATTTTGCTTGTAATATTGGTACATTTTAAATATTTTTTCAAATAGGTATAACACTGCCCCTACAAGGCTACAATGGAAAACATATATAAATGTTAACACCAAAAAAATATATATATATATATATATATATATATATTTATATAAAGAGAAAGCTTTCAATCAAATCGCTTTGACCGGAGTCCCGGTTAAACCCCGTCAGATCTCAATATAGAAAGTTCAAATGACTGATCCAAACCGTCAAATACGATCTCCATATTGAAATCTCCTTGCCGAATAATTTTTTCATTTTTTTGAAATTTGTAAGTATTTTTTTCGGATTTTAAAAAATCGTTAATCTAATTTGTTCTGAACCCTACAAAAACTGCTGTTTTTAAAAATCCGAATAAAATACTTAAAAATTTCAAAAAAAATGAAAAAATTAGTCGGCAAGGAGATTTCAATATGGAGATCATCTTTGACGGTTTGGATCGATCATTTAAACTTTCAATATTGAGATCTGACGGGGTTTAACCGGGACTCCGGTAAATTGATTGAATCCTTCCTCATATATAAATGTCAGGTTCTTCGAATAAAACCTAGGAATTTATGGCAGTATTTAATGTCCATCATATTTCCATCACAAAAGTCTTGCTTTCTTTGTTATGTCCAGCTAAAATGATTCCAAAGCTATACATGAGTCCCTCACTTTGTATGCGCGGGGAAATGGAACTTTGCATTAATACGGAATTTCTTTTGCAATGAAAAATAGAAGCAGGGTTTGGGTTTGGTAAATACTGTTTCCCTAGTTCTTCGGTGGAAAATTTGTCAGTTGTGTTAAGGGTAATGTGTTTGGGAATAATTAATACCTTAAGGTTAATGTGTTTGAGAATAATTTATACCTTTGGAGTTGAAAAGAAATGTTTCTTTAGTCCTTTTTATTTTTTATTAGTTTCACTCATTTCAGTTGAACATTTTATTAATTCAACTGAAATTTGTTTAAAAAAAATTAAAAAAATCATGTTGATAACAATTTATTTTTTCCTTTTGAGAAAGTCTCTCTCTCATTCTTTTCTACTTTATTTTCAGAAAAGAAAGTCTAGTAGGTACTATTAATTTGTATAAGTTAGGAATGTACATATATAGGGGCCGTACTATTAATTTGTATAAGTTAGGAATGTACGTATATAGCGGCGTTTGGATTGCTTAGGAATAAGATGAATAGTTTATTCTTAGACGGAAAATGGGTGCGTTTGGATAGGTGTGGGAAGAAGGGAAGAAGTGAGAAGAAATATTGAGAAGTGTGTAACTTTATGAAGAGTTTGGATTGTTTATAATTTTTTTTCTTCCCATCTTCCTTCTTCCTCTTCTTCTTCTCTCATCCAAACGCACCCAATATTAGGAAGTATGTAATTTTGTGAAGAGTTTGAATAGTTAGAAATAAATTTTTGCCAATGAAAAGACTATTCCTCTTATTCCTAAGCGATTCAAACGGCCCCATAGTCATTTAAATTTTGCGCTGCATGTATACTACATAATGGACTTGGCTCGTTCAACTTCTCATTTCTCAAGCATGCAACATTATTTGTCTTTTCAATTGTATGTCAATATGCCTGATAGAAGGTTGTTGAAGATCAAACAATTTTCGAATAAAATAGCAATACTTAAATCATACTTATCTTTTCCTATCGGTGCATTAAGCAACGTTGTCCCGCAACAAAGCGCGAGAGGCGAGACAATCATTACCTATCTCTTAATAAAATACAACTTTATAAAAAGGATGTGAATTAAAAGTGTTGATTATGGAGCAAGGAAAAAAAACGAAAAAGAAAATTAATGATAACACTCACAAACGCCAAACGGTAATCTGCCATGGCCCAGGGGAAGTTTGTTTCTTTTACCTTTTTTTTTTTCTTTCGGCTTTTTTTTTCTTTTTGTGGTTACAGCTAGGGAGTTGGAAGGTCAATTTGTAGGGATGCTCAAGGAGACGTGACCTCATCGTTATTCGACGGACAGGTTACACTTTATAATTTATTCAAGTTGCAGAATCTTGATTATTCCGTCGAAATATATGATTATTCCCGTCAAAATATGCACGACAAAGATCCTGCTTTTTATATCGGAGCCTGGGATTCTGATCTTAGCTAAGATCGGAATCCGAGAATCTTGCCGGCGGAATCCCAGATTTCGATCTCGTGATACTATTTAAAAAAATATTATTATATTGATATTATTTTTAATATATTATATTAATTTAATATTATTTCTACTAATCAGGCCAAGTTGTGTATTAGAATAGGCACACTTCATCTTTTGGGCTAAATTTTTATGGGTTTCCTTTGGGCCAGGGACGAGCCATTCTTAGTCGATAATTTTCTTAAATTTTTCTATAGATAAATTTTCAGGAATTATAAGTGTCATCGGCAAATATAACATCCCAGCCATCGCTGTTATGTGTTACAAATGTTCAGTTTAATAATAAGAAGTGTTCAGTTTAATGCGTCAGAATCGCGCTAGAGTCAGAGTCGCGCGTGGTCAAGAGGTGCGCTAGGAGGCAGGGGTAGAATCGGAAAAAATTTAATTTGAACCGGATCGGTTGATTTCCAATTCTAATTTTTACATGTATTTTTTGTCCGGTTCGTGACCCCTTCGCTTGGTTTTTTTTTCTTATAACAGTTGTATTTCTGTTGCAACTAACTGAACATTCATACTTATTAAACTGAACATTTGTACTTATTAACTGAACATTCGTACTTACTAAACTAAAAATTTATACTTAATAAAATAAACATGTTTGTTCATAACATTTATATTTTCTGTTGCAACTAACTGAACAGTTCTACTCAATTAACTGAACATTTGTATTGACCAAACTGAACTTTTGGCAAAAAAAAAAAATCAAAATGAACATATTTGGTCTAGCGAACACTTATAAAATAATGAACAATTCTACTACAAAATGAACATTTGTACATATTAAAGTGAAAACTTATAATAACTAACTGAAAAAAATACGCGCTGGATGAGTAGAGGGGTCAGAGCGCGATGGCTCGGATGGCACGGAGTGCGATGGCACTAATCAATTTCCATAAATTTTACTTTACCTAGAGGGGAGCATTATATGATATCTCTCGTCAGTCGTCATTTAATAGTAACTAGTTGGTCCGTCGCGCGTTGCGCGACCATTTTTTTGTCATGTGTTTTTCGACAGTCTTATTAATAGTAAAAATACGATGGGAAAAAAGAGCAATAAATCTAAACTGAATTTGAGAAATCGAGTCGTATAATTTTATGATCAGCTTAATGCGAAATAATGACAGCCTCAAATATAATAAAACTGGCTACAACATACTGCTGCCAAAGTTAAGAGGCAAGGTACTTGGCTTGAAATCAGGCCTCGTAATCCCCCATCTACTTACTATGCTTATCATGATGGGTGTGCTGATCAATATAATTCGAAGCATATCAAATAACAGGTACCTCGAAATTTATAAAAAAAAGAATTATTATCTGAAAAATTGCAGACTTCTCTGACATTGGGTAGCAAAAATGAGAACTCAATTTTAACAAATGTTAAGATAGCTCGGCATACCAGTATGAAGATGACATGTCTCAAAATTTTGTTGAAGACTCTCCAAATTCATTAGCTGCAAGACAATCATTTCCTAGCAGGAAACAAAAATAGATTTTAAAAAATCTCAAATTTATTATGAACCCCTTGTCAACTGAAGACAATTAAGTCTATATTTCATTATCTTGAGTATGACCTCTGCTTAAATACTTTGAAAACTATTTTTGGACAGCTAAAAGAAGTTGAAAAAACAGTTCCATAATATGAACTACACTTTGAGCAGGTAATGCATATTGAAATCAAAATAAAATAGCATGAATATTTACTCTTTCATTTGTTTCCCACACCATTTTCACCAACTAAATTTATAATTCCCAAAATCCAATACAGCAAAAAACCTCAGCTTATCCTTGCTGGTTGAAAATCTAATCACAATATGGCTGTTGATAATAAATGTAAATAACCTCATGACATCCTTTGGAACCTTAAAGTTTTGTTTCATCTCATACTCTCCTAAGCAAAAAAATCACAATTGCTGTAATTGCAACTACACCAAAGGTATTCAGAGTGATCAAGGATTGAAAAGTAGAGCTGGTGCAAGCCTATGCCTTTGATCCCCAATGAAGTTTGATATGTTACTGACATATATTCGTTTTCGATTTACATTATTCGCAAATTCAGTCAAAGCAGCTCTGCACCAGCTCTTTTCCAATCTATCACTGTGAATACCTTATTCATTGTATATGCATGCTTTCAGCGATTTAAGTATTGTATACATGTAAAATAATCGTGATTGAACTTTAAAACAATTGTGCAAGACTACATGCTAGTGCAATCTGTATGAAAATTTAATATGAACATATAAAAAAGAACACCAACCAAGACTCTTTTTTACCAGTACACCTGGAAGAATCATTGTAATGCACAACTTCAACATATGAACTCTCACATTGCCTGCTAAAATGAAATAAGATGTGAATATCTTCTGATTATCTGAAAGAAAGAAAATTAAGGCCGCATTAGCTCACTGTGGTATGTAGTATCCTCATTGGTTTCGAGTGTTATTATGCCAATAATATTCAGTTGAATATTTTTTTTTGCAAAAGTTTACAAAATAGTACATTACTCAGGATAGAAAATAGACTAACATGTTTCATTAGTAGCATTTGTATCATGAAGAGCAGATTCCTAATCCAACACTTTCAATTTCTTAGGCATCAAATGCCAAAAAAAGGAACATACTGATGCCTTAAACACCTAATTCCTGAACTACAACTACCAAATCTCCTGTAGATTATCAAACTATATTTCTAGCTCTATTTCAGCTAACAAAATGTTAAAAACTGGGAAAGAGATGAAGTTTCAGATAAGAGAAAATAAAATTTAATTTTAAACAAAACGAATAATTAATCTGATGGAAAAACATACTTGAAATTTTGACAAAGAAAAACACTAATTCCACAATTCCATATCTATCATGCACATATAATCCATCTATTCATATCTAATAGTATAGTTCTCATGAAAATCGTAAGAAGGGTGAATTCTCTAGTATTCTGGCGCTAACCACAAATGAAAAAAAATACCTTGAACAACACGTGAGCAAGAGAGGCAGTGAATCTGCTCGGGTTCCAGTTTCATTTTTTCCAAATCGATCCAGCAGTCACTGTCACCAATGAGATTAGCAATGCATTATTAACGTGAATTGAAGGTTACATGCTCATGAGAGTGGTGTATAGTTGAAAAATTAAATCTACTATTCGCAACATTAATATCCAAGAAAGCTTTCTTAATTACTGATTTAAGAAATCTAGAGCCTCCATCTAATTTTAAAAGCTTTTAAAACAAATTGATTGTTTTAAGCCTTCAAATTTGGCATATACGTTGTAATTCTGGCAATGATCTAACAACTTCTTAATTTTTTGGATGAGACATGATCTAAAACCTTTCAACTTTTCACCTGAACAAATAGCGATCCACAGACAAAAATCTTCCCTCCTTGACGTTCCCAGGAAAGTGCTCACCTTAACATAAGAAAGAAGAACAAAATCAACAGCCAACCAACACCAAATGCAAGTAGAAGCAAAGATCTCAGAATTAATTTGAGAAATAAAAAGCTGAATGAGCACAGAAATAAAGGAGAAGACAAAAAATCAACATACCAGGAGAACAATCAGCGAGAAGAAGAGAAAATGGATAAGGTATTCAGCTGTGGTTAGGATTCTGCGGTCTTGGTTTTGAATGAACACCATGCCAGTTCCTCGTTTTCGCTATATCCTGAATCGGCGACACATCTGAAAGAAGCGAGATGGAATAGAGGCTAGAAAATCTGCAGAGAGAAAGAGATGATCAACCAAATAAAAATGGTACCTCTTGCTCATCTCTAAGATTTTCATCTGTCAATTTTTTCAGACAATTGAAGAGCATACAAAATTTATTGCGGCATCAAGATTAGCTGCCACGACCATTTGATTTGGTTCATCAATCCAATGCACAACAATAGAAACATCAATCGTAACATATCAGTTTCTGTTAACAGTTAATTAATGAGAAAAATCGTAAAGCATTTCTCAGTAGATATTATAATAGGACAATAGTAATAAAATGAATAGATGAACGATTAAACTCAATTTTAGTTAGGCTAGTTGTTTACCTAAAAAAAGCAGGGACTGAGCAGACCAAAAGCAAGGGGTTTTTTTTTAGAACATCAAGCAGCCCCCTGAATCTTCTAGTCGCTGGTCTTGTTGTCACTTGACCTTTACCTCTTTGCCATTACCACCTCAACTGCTCGGTGCTTAGAAATTTGTTAAATCGAAGCTTAATCATACAGATTGGACCTCGAGAAGCCGAAACGGTAAAGTGGTACTCGTTTGAAAGAAGAAGAGACCAGGATTCTGTGTACGTAGAGATCATTGCGGAAAGTGGTCGGAGATGGCCATGATCAAGCGACGAACACCGGAGGCCTCTTTTTTTCCCCTCTATTCTGGGGAGTTGTGTCGGCATGGTCAAAAGAAGAGAGATGAATGAAATCGAGGGCAGGTACGAAGAAGTCTCCAGAAGAAGGAGATCAGACGGCCACGATCGAAAAAGACGAAACGAAGGGCGTCGATTGAGCCAAACCTAAATGAACGGCCAGGATCCGATACTGTTCCGACAACTGTTTACCCACAGTTGTTTCGGATCCGGGTTGAATTGCAAGGATTAATATATTAAATGATTTCGATAGGAAAGGACTGAGTTTATTTTTGAGAATGTATGCTGATAGAATGAGTTTATTTTTTTTTTCCTAAAATAGACGGGGCACACAAATTGTTGCAAAATTAACTGTTTAGAGCAGCAAATAATGATACACAAATAGAAGTTATGAAATAGATAAGAGTGATGAGTTGATTACCTGATTGAAGCAATGTCCAATAGGAATGATAAAAAGTGACTACTCCGACCAAATTAGCAGTTCATAATTGCTGCAAACAAAAAACATGACGGTAAAAAGTAAAGAAAGTACAGGCTGAAACTACATAATAATAGGTTGCAGCAAGACTATTTTTTTTTAAAAAAAAGTTAAAATGGAAGTCCATAAAATGATACTGATCCTGAACCATTATGGTGCAAACAACATAAGCTAATAATAACTTGATGAAAGCATGGTAAAAGTAGAAAACTCCACCACAGTCATGAGATTTTTATGTTATGTTTTTTATATTTTACAACAATAATTTAAATATCAGCTTAAAAGAGAATCAAAATTCTCCCAATGATTATTACTGATGCATGAAAAAAAAGGCTTCTAAAGAGAAAGCATATGCTTGCTGTCAAGTTAATTGCTTGTATCTTTTGCCGACCAACGTAAACTGTCGACCCAATCAGTGACCTAATTGTCCTTGTCCCTGAAAATGGCATACAACATTTAGTTTGGCAACATAATTATTTGGCCTGACTATTTCTAAAATCATCCTTTCAGGTTGAGCTCCATTATAAGTAGCAATCTCTTAGTCAAGCAATCTACAAATAACTTCATTTTCATTAATAGTATTGTTTATTTTATATTACAGTATCTTTGCAATCAAATTTAGCCATCAATTTTAGAGTCATTAAACAGAAGAACTGAAAATTTAGCACATCAGTAATGCATTATTTGAACTCTCACTAATTATTAGTTCCTGTATTATTTGATTTGTCATGAGAACATGTTTCTTTGCAATGGTAGTCCAGTAATCCAAAAGCAAACAAATTACAATGACTCAATTAAATAGAAACTTACAGTAACAGTTTGTGCCAACATGAGTTGTGAACGCATATCAATGATCTTATTGTGCATAATTCTTTGATTAAATCTGAAAAAAAGAGGGGAAAAGGACCTACTTCAGACAGACTAAGCAAAATAAAATAGCACTGGAACACTGTAGTACAATTATGTGCTAAACAGTGGCTCTTTACACTGTAGGAGAATTGTTAAATATTAGGCCGAATTCATTTAAAAAGTTGGTACATCTTCACAGCCAACAATCTCTACAGAATTGTGTGTATGTGCTAAACTTAGTTTTTCCAATATAAACGAACCTATCATTCTATCCCACACAATCCATAATTTTTAAATAAGAATTATATTTTGCCAGGTTTCCATTACTTTGCAATTGCCATGGCCTCTCATGCGATAAAATTGTTTATGTAGATTATTATGTAAATGCCTAAATAAATTGCACGTGTCACAACTTAGAAATTAAAAAATGTAGCCGATATTTCAAGTGCAAGGCTACTTTATTTGTATTTTCTATAATTATTAAATTTTGAATGCAAATTAGGAAGTTGTTCCATGAAACAACCAAGGCATTAAATTGTACCATGGCGCGGTCGTGAGACCGGGAATAGCGCCAATGCTTATTTAAAGCATTTCCATAAACTGTAGGGGATCAAGGTAGGTAATGAACTGGCACCACCTGTAAAGGGGTTGTAGCTTCTAGAAATTGCGGAGTGTAAAGCGATTGCAGCCTCTGAAGAGAATGTTAAGCTCAGTCAATTTGTATACTTGTTCTGCACCAAAAAGTAAATTCGCAAAAGCAATTAACAATAATCATGCCATATTACCAGCGATGTCCACGAACAATAATTTATATAGAAACAATTTCAATCTATTCCCTAAAGATCGAGCATTTCAGCTTTGCTTCTTTTATTAAGAAAAACTTTTTATCTCATATTCAATTAAACCACTTCTTATACTGCGCTCAAAAACCATCACTTTGGAATGCTAGAAATGATGCAAGGGTCATGGCAGCATGGAATAAGAACTATTTGTTGATATTTAACAACAACAAATAAAAAAAAAACAAATATATTGAAGCATATTGAAAAAGTTGTTACAAAATATAATCAATGGAAAAATTATGCTTATCTTAAGAAAGATGATACAAATGACCTGAGGTGCTCTCAACTGCAACCAACACGCCCTCACGGAACCACATCCACCTTAACATAAATGAACTAACAGTAACCGCCAAAACTAAATAAGAAAAAAAATTAGTGAATAAGTTATTATTAGTAATCTCTGTATATCTAACAATAAGTCAGTAAAAATGAAAACAAACTAAAAAACAACAAAATAATTCAATATTAGAAAATAAGTATCGATGAACCGTAGTTTATGTAATAATTTTTCTGTAAATGTGGTGATAGGCCTATCAGTATTTTAGCATGTGAGATATCATTGCAAATATACTTGATAAACATGAGTATATATTAATTATTGGCATACATATAACCAAAAACCACCCTGTAAAAGCGGGAATAAATGTGTTGATCTGAAGCCTGAAGGATCCCAGCCAGAAGACCTAGAGGAAAACACAGAAACCACAACAAACGACAAATATAAGAAAGCAAAAAAAAAAAAAATTACAAAGGGAAAGTAAAATTGACCCAGGTATAAGGTAGACGAAGAGAACATCAGCGTCACTACATCAATCCCTGAATATCCTCTGAAGAAAGCTGCAATTCAAAGAAAAAAAATGTTAGCACAAAATCGAAGGAAATTAGAAGAACAGAAGGGAAAAGCACAGAAAAAAAATAAACAAAGGACAATTTCTCTGCTGGCTCTGGATTTGTCTCGTTTGAGAGAGAGAGAGAATAGAGAGGAGCAGCGGAAATGATTTCTGGTGGAGGGGGTCTCTTCGATCTCTCTCTAAGACCCTAGAGAGACTGTGAGAGAGACGGAGAGAGAGAGGGTCTAGGGTTAGTAAGATAACCGTCCGATACAGAACGCAAAATCAACGGTCGAGATTTGATTAATGTTCCAACAACTGTTTACCCACAGTTGTTTCGGATCCGGGTGGAGTTGCGGGGCTTAATATATTAAATGATATGATAATCTCAATGATTCATGTTTCAACTTTCAAACTTCTCTCCCATCATGTAAGAAGGTGGTTGTTAAATTTCATGATATGTAAAGTAAATATTAAATAAACACAATTTTTCCCTTTATTTTTGGTGTGTTGCGTGAAGTAACACAAGGCTAAGGAGTTGGTTCTGAGTAGTTGGCTTTTGTTGCAATTGATTTATCAAGTAATTAAACACTGTAGTCAGAAATCATTTGCAGTTCTAATTGAACTATGTATAGTATTTGAGCTTTGTATTTTGAAAGATTATGTACGGTGAAGTGTTATATACTGTAAAGGATTTCACTAATTTATTTTCCCTCCATTAATTTCTATTTCTATAATCAAATTGGTCACGTTATTAGTTAATTAAAATCACTGCCAGTTGAATTGAGGGAGTTTCAGTGAGGAAAGGGTACCTGATCGACTGACCATCTGTTCTTTGCGATGCATCCATATCTTAACTGATCTGGAGTCTGCTCTTGAGGAACCTTAATATCGTCATCTACCTCGAACCCAATATACAGGAATTGTGGCTGGCGAACAGAAGTTGCATGTGATTCTAGCTAATAGAAGATGCTCTTGTGATTCTTTGTATATGGCTGGACTTTGGGAATTATGCAAGACTTGGAAAGGTAAGATATTTAATGATCGGGACTCCTTCATTCCGGTCTTCCGGATACTGCTCTATGCAAGTATGCAACGAACTCTCAGCGCAGAACTGGATGGCTACCTAATGCTTGAATTACAGTTAGCACTGACTTCTGGAATGCTAGCTGTTTCTCTATTGTTCTCTCTTATTTTTGCTCCTCTTTTCTAAATTACTCTCAGTGGCGAAGCTAGAATTTCGTGTCAGCAGGATCGTAAATTTTTTTTTTGCTGAAAATATATGTGTGATGTAACGTCTAATATAAACATAGTATAATAATAATTTTTAAATAAAGAACTCTAAAATAATGTTGGATAAAAAAAGTCATGAGAAATCAAATATATATTATAATAAAAATAGAAAATCTAGAATAATATATTTAATATACAAGATAAAAATTTTCCTAATTCAAAAGTCAAGACAACAAAAAAATCCAATAATTTCCTATGAATTTTTCAACCAAATATTTCATTCTATTCTAAATTTTGTTTTAATAAGAATAACTGGATAGGAGGAAAGAAGACGATTAGTCATGAACAAATGCTACCCGGGTCCCTATTCGATTTTTTAGGTGTCGTTATGCAATTCAAATCAAACACGACATATCCAGCCGGGTCCTTCAAATTTTTGAGATGGGTCTTTAACTTCTTTCGGATTTATTTTTAATTACAAACATATATATATCAAGTAATTTTTTTTTGAGGTGGGTCCATGGACCCACCAAATTAAACATAGCTTCGCCCATGATTACTCTGTATTTTTTTTTAATCTTTCTTTTCTACTTTTACTTCCCTTGTAAATTATTTTGTACACTTTTTTCATTAATATAATTGCAAGGAAATCAACAAGATATATGCCAGATTAAGTATTCTGAAATTAACTCAAAACCTAGAAAGTTCAAATTGAATTCCAACTCGAATATCTTGTGTTGTCAATTTATAAGCTTTTCCTTAAGAATGTATATTTTTTAATACTTTGAACAGGATTTCAATCCAATGACATGCAAGGTTCTTTAAACCCTCTTTTAAGAAACTTGTAATTAATTAAGAATATAGATAACTTTAGGCAATAAAAAAAATGACTTATCTTTAAATTGTTTTGGAAGCAATCCACAAGTCGTAGGCAAATTTGAACCTTCAGAACTTGTTATGTTGCATTTATTCATGAAAAAACTGCTTGATTAGTCAATTTAAAAGGTGGCACGTAGTTTAGATGATAATCAAACCAAATCCGATTTAAAAAAAATACAATTCTGGATTTGTATGATTTTTTTCCCTCTCGTATGATGATGGTGATCAGTCAAAGCCCATGACTATGTTGAGTCCAGTCCCATTCTCTCTCCTGGGTCCGGTCACAATCTTGTCAGTTAAGAGATCATTCAATTAATGTACCAATGTGAAAGCACGCACACGTGTCGGTTTTGAAGGAACGCAAGCATGGGCAACCATTACTCAATCTCTGCCAATACTTAAAAGAAGTGCGAGTTCTGAAATTTCACTTATATAGCAAAGCTATTACAAAGATAGATGCACCTAAATGTAACAGGTAACAATGGAAAGAATAATACAATTCAACTTTATTATCTTATCATATATTTAGCGCACTAATTAGTTGAGGAGGTGGCCATTTATTATGACGTGAAAAATAAAAGAGAATTAAATTTTGAGGTGATTACTTTTTTTTTTGTTCATTTAGATATATATAAAAATGTATTTATTTATTTATTTATTTATTTGAAACAAGTAGAGCTTTAGTGCTCAACCACTTTATAAAAAAAAAAATGTACTTATAAGGATCACCTCCAACTTTATATAAAAAGACCACCTCACAAGTCACAAGTCACAACCAATATTCCTCATCTCATTCTCCCTCTCAAACACACAGCTTCCAAACTATCTGAGCAAGATGAAGATGAAGGCCATCACACTCCTCTGCATCTACACTCTCCTTTGCTTTACCACACAGCATCCTTTTGCCGCTGCAGTCACATGCGACGTATCACAGCTGAGCCCGTGCATGGGACCGATCTTGTACGGCAGTGCCACGCCTCCTGCATGCTGTTCCAGCCTCAAGATGCAGCAGCCCTGTTTTTGCCAGTATGCACGCAATCCGACATACTCAGGTTATGTTTACGGCAGCAATGGTCGCCGTGTTGCCTCTGACTGCAAAGTGTCGTTGCCTCGTTGCTGAGTAGAGACTGAGTTTTCTGGAGTATGTGTGGAGTGAGAAATAAATAAAGTCATGATTCTTTGGGTTTTGTTGTGGGTCATGACTCCCGCTAATAATGTACTTCATGTTGTGTTTGTTCTGCTGCATGCATGGGCAAAACGTGAGTTAATACTAGAAAGATAATGTGCTGATCGACGGGTCTATCGAATTTGAAATACATATGATGTGTCTCTACTTTTTAATTTAAATTGGCACTTCTAATATAAATTATCGTTTTGTTGATTTGCTTTTGATAGGTACCAAATATCCACTTTTCCTCGGACAGAGTCAGGTTCAGTGAAAAACCGGTACTGGTACGCAGGCAAGATTTATGTCACGTTCACAAATGACAGATCAAAAAATGAGCAACGTAACTTAAAAGACATCACATCTTGTAATTATAGCTCTAATGAGCAACTTTTGCTATTTAAGATAATAAAATCTTATAAGCTCCGTTTGGATGGATGCAAGAATAACGAAATAGCTTTTTTCTACTATCAAATTTATTATGTAAACAATTTAAATTCTTCACAAAATTATACACTTTCCAATACTTCTTTCCTTATTCCTCTTATTCCCACACCATCCAAACGGAGCCATAAATATTACAGATTACTAGATGTTGGCGTACTGTGCTAGCTAGTAATTAACGTAACATCGTAAATATAGCATTCACTCTCTTTATATGAAAATAATTAGAACTTGAAATAATTAAATAAGCCTTCCGCTTTAATTTGCGCTTAAGTCATCATGTAATTATCAAACCAACAGAAGCATATAAAAAGATGCGCTATCATCACATCATACAACTGAATGTAGCACATGTCAGATATTTACATGCAAAGTACAAAGATGGTGAAATTTTCTCCTCTTATCTTGTGATATCTTTTGGTTCTTGACCTGAAAGCCTTTTGGGGCCGTTTGGATCCTACGAGATTTTGGGGAATTTCATCTTCCTACCATAAATTTATTATAAACAATCTAAACTCTTAAAAAAATTACACATTTCCCAATAAATTTATTCCTAGAAATTGCAACTTCCCCAAATTACTTAAATTCCTAAGCGATCCAAACGGCCCCTTTAAAAGTCAAATTTGAGCCAGGGACGGAACCAGCCAAGTTTTAAGCCTGTCCACCATCACAAATTAATAAATTAAATATTAAAAAATATTTAAAATAATTAAAGGATATTAAAGTTTTTAGCATAATCAAAATTATTATGTATTTTTTAAAGACAATTGTTTTTTATTCTATTTTTTTCATGTTGTTTGAGCATGAATTGAACAAAAGTTGGAATGTCTCAACTCATGTAGGCTGTAGCAACTTGTGTTGATGCATGTAGTGGAAGGGGAAAATTTTATAAATAAATTAGCTCTCATAATATAAATTTATTTTATTTTTAGTACCGGTTTTTTATAAAAAGCCAGTACTAAATGTTTAATATTTAATTACGATTTTTTATATATAATTAGTACCGGTTTTTTATAAAAAACCGGTACTAAATGTATTATTTTTAGTATCGGTTTTTTATAAAAAACCGGTACTAATATCGTTTCCCGCCTCATTTACTACCGGCTTATTAGTACCGGTTTTTTATTGCTATTAGTACCCCCTATTATTAGTACCGCTGCAAAACCGGTACTAATGATAGGAAAAAAACGGGTACTAATAATAAAATTTGGCGTAGTGATGTTACTGGTTCAGGTGTACAAGTTCGGGTGTACACTCAAGTTGGCAAGACTGACCAAGGCAAGTTTGCCTTAGATGTTGCTCTCAAGTCATTGAATTTATATAAAGAGTAACAAATCCTTCTTTAACTTGTTTACAACAATTATTTTTACCAGATATTCTCATTCTTCTTTTTTGAAATATTGATTCATCATTTAAAAATAAGTTGGGAGGCTTGACCCCCAATTTATCTTAAAATAATAATAATAATAATAATAATAATAATAATAATAATAATAATAATAATAATAATATAATTCATCCAAATGCACCTTAAGTAATAAATTATTTTTATATATTGGTGAAAGTTATTTTGCTGTGCCATATCCACTTCCTAAGCTGGATATGGTTGCAATTCCTGATTTTGCTGATGGAGCTATGGAGAACTATGGTTTAGTTACTTATCGGGAACTTGCATTGCTCTTTGACGAATAATTGTCGTCAGCCATTAACAGACAAGATGTACATAATCTCCCCCCTATATCTCATGAAATTTGTTCACATTTTTCGCTTGTAGAGAAGAGTAGTGCCAATTAACTTAGAATTGTTGTGTGTGTGTGTGAACAAAATATTCTTTTAGGTGGCAATAACTGTAGCACATGAGTTAGCACACCAATGGTTTGGAAACCTTGTGACAATGGAGTGGTGGACCCATTTGTGGCTAAACGAGGGTTTTGCCTCTTGGGTATGCACTATCTTTCCCTCTTCCCCCAATCTTATTTTCCCTCTTCTGGTGGAGTACCAATTTTTGTGTTGTCAATGATAAATATTCGACATACAGGTGAGTTACTTAGCAGTGGATGCAATATTCCCTGAATGGAAGATATGGACTCAGTTTCTTGATGAGACGTCTTCTGGTATGATGTTAGATGCGCTCTCTGAATCCCATCCTATTGAGGTATCAAACTAAAAATCATTTACTGAAACATGATTTTATTCTTCTGTAATCCCTTTATGCTCAGTTGTCCATTCAACCTTAGGGATTGATTTAAATTAACTAGCTTCAGCTACATCACGCATGATGAGCCTTTTGTCTAATGCTTTTTTACTTTTCAAATTCTGATAATAGGTGGAGATAAAGCATGCAAATGAGGTGGATGCAATATTTGACTCAATAAGCTACGAAAAGGGAGCCTCTGTCATCCGCATGCTGCACAGCTACCTAGGAGCTGATTGCTTCCAGGTGGGACAAAAATTGTTTTCATCTTTATATATTCTATATTACAGGACTGAAGAATGATGATAATGAGCATGAAATATCACAAGAAGTCTTAGTTGTAGATGTCTTAAACTCTTCATTACCATTTTGGCATTCCAGAATTTCAGATAGTTAATTTCTTTTTTAACATATTGGCCCCTCCCCTTATTTTTTTCTTCCATTTTTGTCCTTGTAGAAAGCACTGGCTTCATATATAAAGAAATATGCATATGCAAATGCTGAAACGGAGGACCTTTGGGCTGTGCTGGAGGAAGAGTCTGGCGAACCTGTCGAGGACCTGATGAGCTCTTGGACCAAACAACAAGGCTATCCAGTTATCTTTGTGAAAATGAATTCCAACAAATTGCATGTTTGCCAGGTTTGTGTGCACATATACACAGATATATGCTAGGATTTTATCAACTGAAATTTTGAGGCTATTAAGATATTGGCCTGTTTTTCCCAGTTAATGTCTCCCTAAAGCTAGCAAAGTTATAGACATGGATTTTTTTTTTCCCCCAATTACAGGAACAATTTTTATCAGATGGTTCCTCTGCTTCTGGCACATGGATTGTACCTCTCACGTTATGCTGCTCTTCGTATGAGAACTCCAAAAAGTTAATTCTTACATCCAAATCAGATGAATTGGATATAGATGATCTAATTATAAATAAAAAGGGGAAGCAAGAGACCTTTTGGCTGAAGCTAAATACCAACCAGACTGGCTTCTATCGGGTGAAATATGATGATGAATTGGCAGCTGGACTCAAATACGCTATTCAGGCTGATAAGATATCTTTGATGGATAAGATTGGTAATTTCTGCAATTTTTTCTTACAACTGGACATTTTCATCTTTTAAAATGTATATACTTCCATGTGAATCTTAACCTTGAGATATTTGTTGAAGCAAACAAACTAGAATTTATTACAACTCAAATACAGGCATCATAGATGATGCAAGTGCCCTCTGTGTAGCATGTAAAGTGACATTGTCATCACTTCTTTCTCTATTGGATGCCTATTCGATGGAATCTGATTATACTGTACTTTCACGGGTCGTATCAGTATGTATTACTTCCTTTTTAGTTTTTACATTTCGCCCTCTCGAAAGTAGCATGTACTTTGGTTAAAATTGTTAGCGACTTTTCTTAGTCTCTCACTTGCGTTACTTTGAGTTCTGTAGGTGAGTCTTGAGATTGCCAATATGGTGGATGATGCCACTCCTGATTTATCTGACAAAATTAAGTTGTTCTTAATCAAACTTCTCAAAACTCCAGCAGAGTAAGTTTCTCTTCGATTCTCCTTTCCTTTTTTCTATAAAAATTTTAGTTCTCATCCATTAGATCGACTATTAGCATATTCCAGCCTTTTTTTGCGTGCTTCTGTGCTTGTGCATATATGTGTGGATATGTCACTTCCGAGTATGAAATAGGAAACTAGGTTGGGACGTGAAGGAAGGCGAGAGCCACCTTGACACAATGCTCAGAGCTGAACTACTGATGGCACTTGTCAGACTTGGGCACATAAATACAGTGAAGGAAGGAATAAGACGCTTTCACATTTTCTTAAATGACAGGAATTCATCTGTTTTACCACCTGATATCAGAAAGGTCCATCTCTTTAAATTCTTCTATTTTTTTTTGTTAAATTGTATTTTTCTCTTTGAATATCCAAAAACACAACGATGCAAAATTATTTGAGTTGTCTTGCAGGTTGCATATGTCGCTGTAATGCAAAAATGCACCCTGTCTGATAAATATGGGTACGAGTCCCTTCTGAAAATATATAGGGAGGCTGATCAGAGCCAGGAAAAAGTGCGGGTTCTAGGTCAGTCATCACTTGGATTATATTTCATAATCGGGTGAATTAGATTCATAAGCTTTCGTGCTAAACAATAAATGATTAGGAAACTTGTTTATTCTCTTATTTGTTTCAGGAAGTTTGGCTTCCTGCCCTGATAAGAGCATTGTCCTTGATGCCTTGAACTTCCTATTGACTGATGAGGTTATCCTTCTTTTGTCATAACTTTTGACCTCTCAAAATTATCATCTAGTCTATAGCATTACTTCCTTCATAATGTTTTATCTTAATTATTTGCTCGCTCGTGTAAACTTCTCCAATTTTCTCTACTTTTAGGTCAGGAATCAGGATGCGTTTCATGGGCTGAATGTTACCAATCAAGGACGTGAAACTGCATGGGAATGGTTGAAGGTATTCCTTTTTCTTTGTAAGTTCTTGATTACATTCACTTCACATGGCTTGAACAGCGACAATTCTTAGGTTACATGGCTTGACTTTGAAGGTTCATGCAACGGCACTGAAACCCAAAAGCATGCAACAGCTGGAAATATCATGCTTATTTTCTTACAATAAACTTTTTAAGTAATAGACTTTGATTTTGATGCAGGAAAATTGGGAATATATATCAAAGACCTGGGTGTCAACCTCACTAATTTCTGACTTCATCAATTCTATTGTTTCTCTGGTAATTAGCTGCAGAACCCCTCTTTCTTTTGTCAATTTACTCTTGTGCCTCCGGCATTCACAGATTTCTCTTTTTGTTTTACTTTTCATTGTAGTTTGCATCTTACGAGAAAATTAGAGAAATTGAAGAATTTTTTAAAAATCGGGTCAAGCCGACATTTGAAAGGGCATTGAAGCAGAGCCTGGAGACAGTAAAGACCAAAGCACACTGGACCGAAGGTGTCAGGAGCGATGAATCTCTTGCTGAGGCGGTATCCTATTTGGCTGGCAAAGCATGAATTATGAGTAAAGCTACTGAGTAGTTTCCGAGTGAAAAATAAATGAAGTCATGTTGGTTTGGGTTTTAGTTGTGGTCATGACTTCTGCTAATAATGTACTATTGTTGTAGTATGTTCTGTTGCATAGATATGTGTTGATCCATGGGTACATTACAACAACAACAACAACAAGTCTTTTGTCCCAAACAAGTTGGGGTAGGCTTGATCCATGGGTACATTGAAGTTTAAAATCCGGATGATGCATCTCGACTTTTCAACTTAAATTGGACTTGTGATCTAAAATAAATTATCGGTTTGGTGATTTTTTTTATGAGTCCAAATTTGCACTTATTTTTATTACTCTGGATGATTACCTTAATTTACTCAGAACAGAGTCACGTTGGCAGATCAAAAGAATGAGCAACATAACATATGAAGATATTAAATCTTATAATTATCGTTATAATGAGCAACGTTGCTTTTGATGATACTAAAATTTAAAAGATTATAAAGATATTCGTCTACTGTGTTAGTAAGGGACAATCTGAATCTAGCATTCACCCTCTTTATATAAGAAACTAGGTGGGCAAATCGAGCTTCGCTCGATATATGAATATAAAATTATTAAAATTATGTAATAAACGGTAAATTTGCAAAAATTAGTGTGTGTAAATCTGTTGGAAAATGCTTTAATGTAATTTATGGCCATTAGTCTCCTATTAAAATCAAGTATTATTTTATTAAATGATAATTTACAAATTTGTCATTATGTCTATCGTATATATAATCAATCCGTTTATACATATGCTTGTTCTTTGGTAAATGTATTTTCAATACAAATAATCACAGAGTCAAGTAATTGAGTAAAAAATTTTTGAACATTGTGACATTATATGATTCGCATGATATATGCATAGAAACTATTTTATTAATTAGGGAAAACACTTATTTTCTATTCTACTCTTCTGGTTTCCAAATCCGATTGTGTCTGGTATGTAGAACGTGCATGTAATTGAGGTTGAAAAGATGGAAACTGAGAAGAAGGATCACTATATAGGAAAGGGTTTGTTTGCCAACCTTCAATAATCACAGACTTGCATTGGAATATGAACTGGAGAAGGACGTCCTGAATTTTCAATGATCTGATCCAACTTCAAGTAATTGCTAAATTTCTTACCATCCAGATCGGAATTGGAAATTACCAGTCTAAAGTCCTTCCTATAGCATGCTACATCCTTTACCAGTTAATTACAAAAAAATTGCATTACTGTTACTAATTTACTTGCTAAAAATTAAATGTGCAGTATAACACGTGCAGTATGTTCATACCAATGTTCCTGGAGATGCCAACAAAATATTTTTGTCCATGACCAATTGGAATTTCATTAGCATATCAATCAAGCTCTAAATCTCATTTGGTACCAAACCCTTCCATAATAAAAATAAAATGGCCCCACCCCCCACCCCACCAAATCAGGCCAAGTATTTGTTATATGCAAACTTAAAACCATTCCAGCTACGGGTGGCCCCACCAAACCATACATGAAGTAAATGTTTCACCATAAACCCGCATGAACTCAATTCCAATTAATATCATATAAACCCAATTCCCACCTTTTGGAGTTACTTAGAAATTTGCATTACATGATTACGAAATAAATAATCTGGATATTACTAATACATAATAATGCACAATGCAAAGAAAATAAAACACATTTATAAATTGTAAACATACATTAACTATGACTGAAATATATATCATTATGTCTATATGACCATCTAAATCAATAAACATTCCAGTACGGCAGTACCAAATATGCTTAAATTTTTACATCGTTCAACAAACAAAACAACAGGCTACTATTCTATAACTTTGCCCATTTCTTATATATGTCACCAATTTTGCCATACACTCATTCTCAACTTCTTCTAGAAATGCACATATCCAACCACCACAGTGTTTAAATCTCTGGAGTGACCGAAGGTCAAGGTGCAATCCAGCTACCATGCCAGGAACATCGACAACTGTTTCAAGCATTATGGCAAGGCAACCATATATCCTTTGCAGGTCCTATGGATTTCAATTTTTCACAAATAATTAGTGCAGGTAAACTAATGTAGTAAATCATTTAATGAATGACTTTATGGTAAAAGATAAACTGATAAAGCATGAATTTAAGGAATTTTTTACCTGATAGAAAGCCCAACGGAGAACCTTTACTCTTGAGTGCACCATTCTATCAATGAATTCTTCCCCCATATGTTGCCGTTTTTGGGATCAACAACATCCCATAATTTAAACACACAGAAATGCAGAACTCCTTGAATATCCCGTGTGTTTAAATTATGGGATGTTGTTGATCCCATAACTATTAACAATGAATATCAAAGCTACTGTCTGCTAAAAAATTTATGGGACAGTACATATTGTACGACTGGCTGTTCCATCATTTTGGTACCTAGGATATACTAACTCAAGGATAAGTGGATAACATGGTACCCATGAGGTTATGGCCATACATTTTAGCACCTAAAAATTTGTGCCCTTTTAATTGTTCATACTAATCTTCAATTTTCAGTTTGATGGTAGAAGGACGCTTGAGACTTAGTGATCCTTTGGCATTTTGAGCAGAAATGGGAGTCGAGAGTCGAGACTATTTCAACAGTTTTCTTAGTTTTGAGGGAGATCTTAGCCACTCTTTCACATGATAAGGAGCACATAGAATATTTAGTTTTCAGTAATGCTCGTATATCTCTCATAAATGAAGGGTATTGTCAACAGTTGAAGTGTGCTTGCAGATACTAACCTTGAGGCAGCGAACTCCAAGCAAATAATGGCGTTGCACACCTCTTCCTACAAGTGCAGAAACCTCAAATTAGCCTAATTTAAGGGGAGCAACTAAGAATTTAACCATGGAGATATTTCATATTAGTGGTAAAAGACTTCACAATGTTTTGCTGTTAAAATCATCAAAATGACAGTCGCAAACCATCCAGAGAAGCATATAGCCTATAATTAAATATATGCCCATGAAGAACCTCAAAAGCAACACAAAGATCGAGCTTTGTTTTTCAATAAAAAATTGAATACTGATTGTATCTTGATAAATGAAACAAAAGGGGACGTCTTCAATTAGGTAAATTGAAAATAATTGCTAACTTTGATGAACACCCTGGAAACATCCCTAACTTCTAGTCTCTTTAGCAAGAACTAATTAAAAAAAAAACCATTAACCAAAAAAAAGGAAAAAAAATCTTTGGTCTATTACAGTGTGGTAAATAAAAGAAAACCGTACCACTTCAATGATGGTGTTTGACCCTAAAAATTCAATCCGAAAACCAAGTTCAAAATCCGAAAACCTAAATCCAAATAGCGAAAAACCAAAATTTCAAGTTGCCAAAAACCAAATTTAAATTGCGAAAAATATCAAACAAACTCCAAAAATTCCCAAAATTTATTCAAAAATTCCTTAAGAATTATGATGAATTATCATAATTCTAAAATCCCAAAACACCTACACAATTTCCAAAACTTGCAAAGAAACCCAAAATCTTCATAAAAGTACCAAAATAAATTTATGAGGAATTTTCCAAAACCATTTAAACCATTAAATTACTCGTATTTTTCTAAACTTACTCATAAAATTTCATCCAAAAATACCTTAAGAAAGACCCTCAAATAATTTATTTTGGATTGGCATCAAAGAATATGTGAAAAATCAATGGAAATTAAAGGAAAGTTCTTAGAAAAATCAAAAGACCTATCGGGTGCAACTATTGTAGCGGATCCAGGGGCGGATGAAGTCGCTGCCTCCTTGAATAAATTACCATGCCGTCCAAATAATTGAATGGTCTTGGCTCATGCACCAAAAACTATTGAAATTTGAAATGTTCTATTGGCTCACAGCGAGCTCAGCGCATATATCTCTCATTAAACACCCCACGAAGGGCCCGCATGTAAGGGTCGATCCCTTCAACTGAGTTAAAGGTGTGTTTGGCAAAGATTGAATAAGTCTTATTTCGAATAAGGCTTATTCGGGATGAAACCAAACGTGTTTTGAATAAGTCTTATTCCAAATAAGTGCTTATTCAACTCTTTATTCTAATACCATATAGATGGTAGAATTAGATTCTTATTGGGTGCGTTTGGATGAGAGAAGAAGAAGAGTAAGAAGGAAGATGGGAAGAAAAAAAATTATAAACAATCCAAACTCTTCACAAAGTTACACACTTCCCAATACTTCTTCCCACTTCTTCCCTTCTTCCCTTCTTCCCACACCTATCCAAACGCACCCATTTGGAATAAGAAGAGAGAGGAGAGAGGAGAGAGGAGAGAGGAGAGAGAATCCTTATTCAAAAGCTTATTCCATTTGCATCCAAACACACCCAAAAAGAATGGAGCAAACCGTGGTTTTACCGTGTGCACGCCGGGTAAAATGGAGAGAGGCCTCGATGTGGCCTCTTCTTTGGCCACAAACCCAAAACCAGATATCTCCGCCCATGGTTTACCAAAACCAGAGCCCTAGCGCAGCTAATGGATGAACCGTTGATGGAAATTTGATGGTGAGGATCAAGCCGGGCCAAAGAAGCGCTTCCCAAATCCTAAGCCTATATAAACCCCCAAATTGAAGATAGAGAAAAAAGGGAGAGCAGACGTAGGCTAAGGTTAGGCTTAGACAACTTGTAATTTTCTCAATTTTCCTATAATAGCATTTAGAGGTGTTCGGCATTTCGTCAAACATCTGAAAAAAGAGAGAAAGAGAGAGAATTGAGCAATTTCTGCTGGTATTGGTCTCTGTTCAAACCAAATAAACTAAATTGAAGTGTCAATTGGTGGCTTTGTTACTTCTCTTTGTTGTTCTCTATTATTTCTTCTTTTCTTTAAATTGAAAGTTTACCAATTCTCTTGTGACAGGGGAGGGGATCTGCTAGGGAGCACGGCTCCCATGGTGGATCCCTGAACTTGAAACAAGGGAAATCAAATGTTAAATAAATGTGTCTCTTTATGTTAATTGCAATTTCTCAAATTAGGTTGTAATAAAAGAAATTGAATCAATTCTTTGTCTGCTACGGAGCACGGCTCCCATGGTGGATTAAATTTGGCATGGAGCTCAGCTCCTAAGCTGGATATCTTCCTTGATTTGCTAGGAGGATAGGCCACCATGGTGAATCGGATTTGAACATATTTAATTGGGAAAATTGGCTCAATTAAGTCTGTTTAAATCTTCAAAATGAAAGAGATCTAGGGGAGGTGCTGCTCAAATTTCTTTAGAATTAATGTTAACAAGTGACTTTACATTGCTACAAAATAAAATAATGACATTTATATTCATATGAATAAATCTGTACAAAATGAATAAATGGAAAAGATAGGGATTTTTCTACATAAAAATAAAAAAATTAGTATGAACAGCAGCTATATAGCCTTATGAACTACATTGTGACCTGTGTAAATGAATTCCCTGCATGTGGAGCAACTCAAACAAAATTCCTCAAAACAGCAATAAAAATTGCTTAAAAATAAAAGTTGTAAATTGTGAAAGATGCTAAATTGCTTGCTCCTACTCTTTGTGCTGACTTGGACTCATAAAACATGTTTAAATTGACCTAAATGGGGTATCAAAACAAATACATTTACTGTAAAGCCACTTGCATGCAAAGATGAAGAATTGGATAAAAGTGCACAAAACTTCCTTTTCTATCCTGATACCTCTCATGTCAAACCGTGATACATCAACTCAAAAAAAATACGTGAACAAACTAAATTTGAGGTCCTGAAGCTTTTCAAATGATGGATGGCACAAGAAGACGGCCAAGTGGGCCCTACGGCATAATCTCCTTTCTGTTCAAGTTAAAGCCGAGTGACCTCAGTCGAGATGGCCTCTTTCCAAGCTTCTCCATGGAAAACTAGCTTCGTCATTGTCATATGGATACACTGAAGAGTGAAACGAACCTCAGGCTGGTAGAGAAACATGTCCAGAAAGCTTCAAGCGTCGTCAATGGTTGCTCGAACTCCTCCAGAACTCACAAAGCAATACAAGGCCTCACAGTTGCAAATTAACTGCACCAACATGCTCACCTCAGCCTCACGATTGCAACGCACCAAGGCTCGACTCCAATGGCGGTCTGAAACACCGCAATTTCGCCGAAAAAGAGAAGAGGACTAAACTGCAAAATCACCTCTATCGGATTCGAAAGAGAAGAAGATCCGTCGCAACAAAAGATCCCCAGTGGCCAGACAACACTACAGGAAAGTGCAGCAGTTGCATGAGCACTTATTAGTTGCATCAGCGATATAATATCAGTTGCATCAGCATATATATTGCATCAATGCAGCCGATACAATAGAGATAATTTCATGGGAATGGCCGATGGCAATACTTTTTAGTCAGTTGCCAAGGAAAGACTGATGCAACTGAATAATTAGTGCATCAGTTTAGACCATGAAACTGGTTATCAAATTCACTAAAAGTCTGATAATTCTTATCATTCTATTGTATAGGTGAAACTGATGAAATTGAATATTAATTGCATATGCGATACTGATGCAACTGATATTTTCAGTTGCATAGGCATGACCGATGCATCTAAATATGAATTTACCGTGAGTCAAAGTCATGAGAATATTAGATTTCATTAATTCAAAATTTTTTTTCCCAAAGTGCCTTTAAATAAAAAAAAACTTGATTGAATAAAAAAAGCTAAAAAACTTTAATTGTTAATGATAAGAAAATGTTGCATGAATGAATTATAATTACAATTTATAAATTCAATATATTGGTGTTTTGACTGAAAATTTAATTTTCATGCTACTAATATATATATAATAGATAAATATTATGGTACCCAGATATATCGTAAAAATGTATCACGTCAATTTAAGCAAGGAATATTAAATTATGCATTTTTATCTATTATTAAGTTCGTTTATTCTCTATTTTTTTTTGCCTTGCGATTTTTTCTGATCTTATGTCATTTTCTAGATTAAATAAGAACGTTAACCATTTAGAATAAGAACGTTTACCATTTATGATTTGTTCTAATTAATAAGAACGTTAATCATTTATAGAATCTATGGTACTGTTGCGTGAGTTACCTTTTTATATATATTATTAAAATGAAGCTTTAAAAAGTTGGTATATAATAATGGTCAGTATGCGTTCTCCAAGCATATGGATTTATTGTCAAAATTTATCATTCAATTGAATCGTTTTTATATGTCATGCTGTCAAAATAAATTAGTTACCATTCTCACGTATTAAGTTCCTAAAATGACTAAATATTTGATCTTTTTAGCTGAATCACTCATATAGGTTTCTAGAAGAATAAAAATTTCACAACATATAATTTAATATTTCAAAATAATAAATCATATCTTTTCGTATCCATACCACATTGTTAAATGTAGAGTAAGTATTGAAATTACATGAGGTGTGATTTACTTGTTCTTTCATTTCTTTCCCAAACAAAAAATGTTTTAAAATAAAAACAATATGCAAATGCTTGAATATCGTATAGAGTCATTTTTTGGTAAGGTACCACAACACATATGGAAAACTAACTTAAAATAATAATATTTTTTCCATTTTAGAAATAGAGTGTTTAAAAGGTATTGTGAATACGACATATTTCACGAAATTAATCGGATTCTATATTATATAAATAAAAATAGAGTATATACAAAAATATGTTGGAAGGGATTTGTAAAATTGCAAGACAAATGTTAAGGATATTTTATGAGCTGTTTTCATTTTATTAATCAACAATTACTGTGGAAGAAATAGGAAAATATAAGATAAATGCTTGCAAATAGTTTATAAATTATAACCCATTTTCAAAGTTTTGATAAAAAAAAATACTAGTATTTCATATCTATGAGAGACATATTTGGTCAAATTGATAAATTTAATTATCAATTTATAAAAAAAATATAAAATGAAGTATTAATTAATTGTTCAGTTAAATAACGGGAATGATAAGGATCATCCCCAAGATCCATCATCCCCGTCATCCCCAGTAACCTCTTTCTATTTTGGGAATTATCCCCTGACGCGTTTTCTTTTTTTAGAAATCCAACGCATTTTCTATTCCCCATCCCCTCTCCCTCGCGCAGGATACGCTGTCTGTCCCCCACCCCTCCCCCGTCTCCCTCCCTCCTGCGTACGAAGGTCTCATCACTTGTACAAGGTCTCATTCCTAATCACTCTTAACGAAGCAGAAAACCTGAAATACAGGAAAATTAAATATATATAACTGTTGAAGTTATATATGTAACTGTTGAAATTAATATATATAACTGTTGAAGTTATATGTGTAACTGTTGAAGTTATATATGTAGATGTTGTAGTTATATATGTAACTGTTGAAATTAAATAGATAACTGTTGAAATTAAGTAGATAACTGTTGAAGTTAATATCGTAATTGTTGAAATTAAATAGATAACTGTTGAAATTAATATCGTAAATGTTGAATTTAATATATACAATTGTTGAAGTTATTATCGTAATCTGGAGCAGGGAAAGTTTTTTCATTCGTATGTTCTCGTTGCCTTGCCGGGTTGACTTGAGTGTGAGTGTTCTCGTAAATGTTGAAGGCCATGGACCTCCGCAAGAAGCCCTTGCTCATGCTCCGCCTCGGTTCCCTCATCCTCGCCAGCAAGACCCGGTCCATCCTGCTCCGGGACTTAGAGAAAGAGGTGGGTTTCGTTCAGAAGTGGAATTTTATGTCTTATAGAGAGGCATCCGACTGTCTTTAAGGTCACTGGAGGTCATACTGGTGGGCCCGTTTCAACAATTATATATATTAACTTCAACAGTTATATATATTAAATTCAACAGTTACATATATAACATATTAACTTCAATAGTCACATATATAACTTCAACAGTTACATATATAACTTCAACAGTTATATACATTAACTTCAACAGTTACATATATAATATATTAACTTCAATAGTCACATATATAAGTTCAACAGCTACATATATAACTTCAACAGTTACACATATAACTTCAACAGTTATATATATTAACTTCAACAGTTATATATATAACATATTAACTTTAACAATTACATATATAACTTCAACAGTACATATATTAACTTCAACAATTACGATATTGCCTTCAACATTTAAATATATTAACTTCAACAGTTATGAAGTGTGTAGAGAAAGAGGAGAAGGGTGGGGGGGGGACGGTGTACATGGGAGGGAGGAGGGGAGGAGGGGGAGGGGGGACGACGTATGTAGGAGGGAGGAGGAGGGAGGGGGACAGTGTACGTGGGAGGGAGGAGGGGACAGGGGCGGATACAGAGGAGGGGAAGGCGAGAGAGTATGCGTGAGGGAGGAGTTAGTTACGTACGCGAGTTAGTTACGTACGCGTGAGGATGATGGGAATGATAGAATCTGAAGGATGATCCTAAGCAATTCCGGTTAAATAATATACATATTTGTTTACTAAGTACATAGTTACTTAGGAAATTCCAGCATTTTTAAAATTTATCTAAAATAGAGACATATTTAAATAGTTATTACAAAATTATAGACAATAAAATCTAGATTTTAAAAAATATTTGAAATTTGTAACTTATTTTTTATTGGACTGTTCAGATATGATAAGAATAACTTAAATAGTTAGTATTTTTTTTACTTAAATTCAAATATTATTACATTGATAGAAACCTTACAATATGATGCAACATTTCGTTTACGCTAGAAAAACATATATAGCATTTCATGAATTGTAATTTTAGTTTCGACATCGAAGCTCAAACTTTTGATTTGATTTTAATATAATGAAAATATGATTTGAGGTTTTTTATAAAATTCATATTTAAAATTTTAAATTAAATTTATAAATTGAATCATTGCTAATTTTCACTGAAATGCAAATATTATTACATAGATAGAGCTCTCGCAATATGATGCAATCTTAATTCACGAGACGAGTTTGACTGACATGATCGTGCAAGCTTGATTTGAAATTAAATCGAAATTTGTCAAACAAAACTGAATTGAAAATCGAGTCCTACACAAGCTCAATTATTATATTTTTGTATTTATATTGTACATTTTAATAATGTAAGTATAGTACTAATAAATTAATATTTATTTTTCTGTTAAATAAATATTCCGTCCAAATCGATGAGTTTTATTAAACTCATATGTAAATTTTATACATGATTTATCTATGAGTGCACTCGCATTCCAGGGTGCATCCCGAGACAGATTTGGAAATCATGTTGTGTCTCAAGCGATAACTAGCTCTCTCTGCGATTCGATTTTCTTTAATTGCAAGGGCTGAAATGGAAAGGGTTTAAAGGCCTCCAGGCTGAAAAAGAGAAAAAATCAAGGAAGAACTGGAGGAGTGTTGTTGTCACAGCCCGCAATGGGGTGGGGCAGTTTCCCCGCCACGAAAATACAAATTAATGTATTCTCGCAAGGCTTAAATTATTAAATGTCTATTGACGTTTTACACGTGTATTTTTATATGGCGATAAATGTCTACATTTATCTTTTCATTTTAAATTTCAGTCGCAACAGATAATATAATAGAAATATTATCTTATCCTAACTAAAGTAAAAATAGTAAAAGAAGAAAGAAAGAAAGAAATACCAACACAGTAAACATAACAAGCACTATAGAAAGTATCCATACATACTCCTCAAAATGTGACTACTGTTTTCCCCAGGAAACTGGAATCTATAAACAATCACACAGTCTAGTTCACACACAATATAAACAAGAACTAGTACTGGTGAAATCAAAAGCTGATTCCAGTTTCTCACAACCATACAAAACATCGCCACATCATAACTCAGAAAACCTCGGGGTCATCCTCGAAATCACTATCTATCTGGATCACAGGACTAGGTGCAACTGGCTCTGGAGTAGGTGGAGGTGCTGGGGGCATAGGTGGGGCTGGAGCAGCAGGGGGATCAGGGTACTCAAAATACACATACATACCAGTAGGGGCAAGTGAAACATGGTAACCTATAGTAGCATGGAGGTGGGGTACATAAAGACGAATATGTACATGGGATCCATCGAAAACAGCTAACGGCTGTGACCTAACCGGATGGTGCGTCGCCTGGAACCCCCAACCATCGAGGAACATGCCAAAACAAATGCGAGTGAGAAATAATTTCTCAGTGCGGGTTTTAGTTCCAGACGTGGATTTCTAGTTGAAATCTTAATCCAGAACTAATACTCTTATATAATAAAGTAAATAATAATAAAATGAAAATTAATTAAATAAATGAAATGAATATGCGATGATGAAATCGAAAGTGATGCAAGTCTGTAGTCAGCTGCATACCGAACAACGGAACAAAAAGGGTCCGATCAGAACCATGCTGCAAAATAATTTGCAATAACAAGCAAACAGTAAGTCACAGAAGATCAATAGTCAAATCAGATCACAACACATCTCATCATATCTCAGACTCACTCAGATCCCCTAACCCAACCGGTTGGGCAAGCAGAGGAGACCTTTCCCTAACCCTAGGGCAGGCAGAGGGACGTATCCCTAACCCTGGGCAAGCAGAGGGAATTCCAAATCCGTATAGCGCTATCGAACTGGCCGAAGCCGGGGGCCAACCGACTCCGGAGAGTGGCTTTGATTTTACATCATATCCAAATTCCAGCGATCTTCTGTATTTCACTACCTTTCATCTACAGGCAAGAATACTTAAGCTATACCAGCTCAATTGATAACAAAAGAATGTACGAACTTGCCTGATATGCTGAGCAACTTTGCAAAATGGCATATATCTATATTCAATATGAGTTGTAATATTTGTTCCTATAAGATGACAATCAATTTTATGCATTCAAAACGGATTGTCAACATGCCATGCACAAAAATACTTTACCAGGATTAAGATTTCTATAAAAGTCCACGTTTTCGCACCTGCGGGTGGGTCAAAACTCGGGTCCGTCAAGTCTCCTGTAATTTGGTTGAAAAGTTATTAAAATTATTTGGTTTTCCCTATTTAATTTCTAGGTTCACAGGTTTGGCTTACTTATTAAATTAACATTACTTATTATCTTATAATAATTGCTTGTGTTATCAGAAATTTTTATTATTATTATTTTAATATTATTTTAATATTTAATTAAATTACGATTTATTAAAATTTTAAGTTAATATTATTACTATTGATATTATTATTATTATTACTATCATAATTATTTTAATTATTGGTTAATGGTTTTTAATATAACGTTCAAGATTAAAATCCTGTTTATTATTTGTATATAAATATGTATTAGTTACTTATAAATAGAAAAGTAAAATAGAAAATAGAAATAGAAAATAGAAATAAATAGAATCACAATTAAAATTGAAATTTTGATTATTTGTTTGGGATTAGAAAGTCGGTGATTTGGTTGTCATTTGTATCTGTTCTTGACTCACTCAGACTATTCTCATCATCTCCCGAAAAGTCGAATCCCGCTTAATTAAAGGAATACCCAATTATTTCTAATGGCCTCTCCTTTAGTTAATTAAATATTAAGCCCACATTTGATTTAACTTAATCAAGGATTAAGTTTTATAATTATCTTTTTAAATTTCTGAAATTTCAGCCCACATTCGAAAATTTGAGCCCAGCCCAACTCTTTCTCTCTTTTTTTTTCTTTCGGCCCAGAAAGTCTCGGCCCAATCATCTAATGGACTGAGCCAGGTCAACCTGACCCAGTTGACCTGAGCCAGTCGTAACGGGTCCGCACGGATCCAATAAGAGGGGTCAGGATCCGACCCGCTGTCACACACAATTTCCCCAGGGCCCCTGAATCAAAATAATTTATATTCCAGTCCTTTTTTTCACAAACAGGCCCCTAGAAATTTACAAATAGGTCCTTTTTCCTCACAAATCAGTCCCTGAGTCGACACAGCGTACCAGAGAAATACCAGAGGTACCACAGTGGTCCCAAAGACTGGTACCAAGCCTAAAACCCAGTCGTAAAGCTCACACAAGTCTCCTTTATGCCCAACCAGAGTAATAACCCAATATTACACTCAATTTCATTCAATTACATTCACAACAGGGTACAAATGTAAATTCTAGGGTTTACTCAAATTTCACAAACAGATTCAATGTTTTAGGGTTTAAATTGGTCTGCCCAAGAGTAATTAAAGCATCCAGAACAAATATATGCACAAACCCTAACTCCAATTCTGAGTTTCCCCCAAATCAGCCAAGAAATCAAAGAAAGCCAACTTAATTAAATTCAATCACGAAACAAAAGAGAGATATACCTTGGATCTCTGGCAACTACTCCCTCCCTCTCTAGCCTTCTTCTCTCTCCTATCTTAAGGTGGAACTCTAATCGCTGAGCTAGCCTTTAGGAGAGAGAGAAGAGGAATGGGGTTTATATATGACTGGCAGAGAGAGGAGAGGGGAGGAAGAAGCCAACGGCAGAGATCCATCGAGCTCGTATCTCAAAGCCACGTCATTCCCTACCATCTCAATCGGATAAGAACAAACGGAGCCAGCCAATCGGAGGAGGGAAGCTGGTGGCGCTATGGGATTGGCTGGTCACAGCCCATCCCTACAACAATTTCAAGAATTTCTCTCGTCGGAGACGAAGAGAAGAGAGAGGGGAATCGGACGGAGCGGAAAAAGAACGAAAAAGAGAGAGAAACAGAGATGGTGCCACGGTGAAAAACCTGGTTTTTATCAAATTTTTACCCCTCGGATCTCCTGTGGCCACCACTTTATAACAAAGGATGCTGCAACACATATGGGTTGACTAATGATTTGTTTTATTAGATTTTTAATTGTTTTGAATATTAGATTTGAATTTCAATCAGCTCTGATTTTGCTAGAATCATTTAAATTATTTTTAGATACTACACAAATTAAAAGATTTCGATTTCGAGTAAGTTTTAATGTTATAATTAAATTAATTGATTTAAGGGTTATTAGTTTTAAAATTATATTTTTCCTAGTATTATTTTAAGAATTAAGCTAACCATCACAACTAAACTAGGTCTGGTATTTCTAGGTTGTTACATTCCACCCCCCTTAAAATATCGTTCAGTCCTCTGAACGATACTTACCCGAACAAATGTGGGTAGCGCTCTCGTATCGTATCTTCCAATTCCCAAGTAGCTTCCTTTACAGAATGTCGTCCCCAATGTACCAGTACCAAATGGATGGTCTTGTTTCTCAGTTGTTGTATTTTTCGATCCAAAATTTGCATAGGTTCCTCCTCATATGATAAGTTTTCTTCGATTTGCAAATTTGAATAATCCGATATTTTATGAGAAGGATCCTTGATATATTGTCGAAGTTGGGAGACATGAAATACCGGATGCACTTGAGAAAGACTAGGGGGTAATGCTAGTTCATATGCTACTTGTCCAATTCTTTTGGATATTGGAAATGGTCCAATATAACGAGGGCTCAATTTTCCAGTTACACCAAATCGCTTTATCCCTTTTATTGGAGATACCTTCAGCCATACCTCGTCTCCTTCTTTAAATTCCACATGCCTTCGTTTGGTATCTGCATATTTTTTATATCGATCTTGTGCTGCTCTTAATCTTGTAAGAACAATTTTTAATTTCTCAGCACTTTCTGCTACAAGTTGAGGTCCAGTCGGATCTATGGTTCCTTGTAATTTCCACCATAATGGTGTTTGACATGGTTCTCCGTACAATGCTTCATACGGGGGCATACCTATACTTGAATGGTAGCTGTTATTGTATGCAAATTCAACCAAATGTAAATATTCTAACCATGATCCACCAAAACTAAGTATGCAGGCACGAAGCATATCTTCCAAAGTTTGAATAGTTCTTTCTGATTGTCCATCAGTTTGTGGATGATGGGCAGAACTGAAAATGACTTTGGTGCCCATACTTTCTTGGAAACTCGTCCAAAATCGAGAAGTAAATCGAGTATCTCGATCTGAAATAATTTCTTTCGGACATCCATGGTATTTGAATTGGAATTTCATAAAAATTTCAGCTAACTCTTTTCCCGTAAAATCCATTCGAATGGGTATAAAATGAGCTACCTTAGTTAACCGATCCACGATTACCCAAATAGAATCATATCTTCCTATAGTTCTTGGAAATCCAGTTACAAAATCCATTGTTATGGACTCAAATTTTTGTCGTGGTCTCCAGGGAAGTTGTAGGAATCCAGCAGGCTTAAGTCGATCCGCTTTAATTTGTTGACACACCTGACATTTTCGTACATATTCCTCCACTTCTTTTTTCATATTTGGCCACCAAAATGTCTTCTTTAAGTTTTGATACATTTTATCTTTTCCTGGATGGATGGTATATCCCGAGTCATGTGCTTCTGAAAGTATAATGGTTTTAATTTCAGGGTCCTCAGGAATACAGATTCTATCACTGAATCGTAATAGGTCCGTTTCATCTATTTTGAAGAAAGAATCAGATTTACTCTTTGCTAATTCCCGATATTTGTCAAATTTGGTATCATTCCTTTGAGCTTCCTTCAACTGGTCTTGTAAATTGGTCTGGATAGAAATTGAAGCTAACATTCCAGCAATAACAATAGGAGTTTGTGGTTCATCTTTAGCATTCCAATTCCTTAGATTAAAAGTTTGTACCGTTTCCCGAGAAACTTCTACGATCAACTGTAATTGTCTCATTTCTTCAAGCAATTTCGATTCCTTTGTAAGGAAGGTTGCCAAGTTAACTTGACTTTTTCGACTGAGAGCATCCGCAACAACATTGGCTTTTCTTGTGTAATACTGAATATCCAGATCATAATCCTTGATTAATTCCAACCATCTTCGTTGTCTCAAATTAAGTTCTTTTTGTGTGAAAATATATTTAAGACTTTGATGATCAGTGTATATTTTGCACTTAACTCCATATAGGTAATGTCTCCAAATTTTAAGTGCAAATACCACTGCTGCTAGTTCCAAGTCATGGGTTGGATAGTTTTGTTCATGAGGTCTGAGTTGTCTGGATCCATAAGCAATAACATGTCCATCTTGCATTAATACACAACCTAATCCCATTCGAGATGCGTCCGTATAGACCGTATAATCCTGTCCAGGAACTGGTATTGCAAGAATAGGAGCAGTAACCAATCGATTCTTGAGTTCTTGAAAACTTTCTTCTTGAGCTTTTCCCCACTCAAATTTTACATCCTTCTGAAGAAGTTTAGTAAGAGGTTGAGCTTTTCTTGCAAAATCAGACACGAATCGTCGATAATATCCTGCCAATCCTAGGAAACTTCGCACCTCCGTAACCGTTTTGGGTGGCTTCCACTCAATTACTGCTTTAATTTTATCTGGGTCCACCGCCAACCCTTTTCCCGATATTACATGTCCAAGAAAAGCAACTTGGTTCAGCCAAAATTCACACTTGGACAATTTTGCATATAATTTATGTTGACGAAGCCTTTCTAGTACCACCCTGAGATGTTTTTCATGTTCTTCTGGAGTTTTTGAATAGACTAATATATCATCAATAAAAACTACCACACACGAGTCAAGAAGATCTCGAAAAACTCGGTTCATCAAGTCCATAAATGCGGCAGGAGCATTAGTTAATCCAAATGGCATTACCAAATACTCATAGTGTCCATACCTGGTACGGAATGCAGTTTTCTCCACATCATTTGGTCGAATTCTGAGTTGATGGTATCCAGTTCTTAAATCTATTTTGGAATAAACCGACGATCCTTGAAGTTGATCAAATAGATCATCAATTCGAGGCAATGGGTAACGATTCTTAATGGTTACCTTATTCAATTCCCGATAGTCGATACATAATCGTAAGGTACCATCTTTCTTTCTAACAAATAAAACAGGTGCGCCCCAAGGAGAGGTGCTTGGTTGAATAAATTCTTTTTCCATTAACTCCTCCAATTGTATTTTTAATTCCTTAAGTTCAGCAGGAGCCATTCGGTACGGAGTCTTGGAAATAGGTACGGTTCCAGGTACTAAGTCAATAGGGAATTCTATTTCACGTTCAGGTGGTAATCCCAAAATTTCTTCCGGAAATACATCAGAATAGTCGGACACAATTGGTATAGAAGAAAGATCTGGAGTTATCGAATTTAAGCCAACCACGGAGACTAGATAAGCGGTGCATCCTGCTTCCATTAAATGTTTGGTTTTCAAAGCAGAAATATATGGTATTGGATCATTAGGCTTTCGACAGTTCAAGGTACAAATTGTTTTATTTGAAAGTTACGAAAGTTATTTTCCTTTTCACACAGTGTATAATGGCAGAATGCCTTGTTAACCAATCAATTCCCAGAAGTATATCATAATTTGAGATTTCCATAACCAACAAATCAATTGCTAGTTCTCGTCCATTCACATAAACTTTACGGTTTCGGCAATGCATGGCTGTTTGGATAGCTTGGCCCAAAGGTGTTTGAACTTGTAACATCCCCTTTTCTGGTTCTACTACCCAATTACATAATTCAGCAAATGCTTTGGATACAACAGAATGGCTACATCCTGTATCTATTAATACATAAGCTGGATATCCCGAAACAATTAAAATACCTGCCAGTAGGTCTGTTGTCACCGCATTTGGATCTTCAGCTTCCTCTTCAATCCATTCTTCTTCAACAGTTTCTTCTCCTTCCTCTTGAGGAATTTCTTCTATTGTGTCCATCGCATGTACAGCTGGTCCATCACCTGTCCTGCCACCATGTACCATTCCACGGCCACGCTGAGGCGTTCCATTCCCACGACCAACACTTGTTCCAGAGGCAATCCCTTTTTGATAATAAGGGTTTGGAGTTTTAGGACAATTGTTAGCCCAGTGATCCGGGCTACCGCAATTAAAACAGGCTCTACTAATATAGCGGCATTGAGTTTCGGGGTGGGGAAGTTGGCATCTCCTGCACCAATTGGGGCTAGGGGGTAGAGCTGATCCAATTGGCCTTGGAACCGATGTTGTTGGAGTTACACGTCTCGGTGCAACTGTACCTCGTCCTCGTACATTTCGGGTTGCCCGAAACTGAGCCTTTCTTTTATTATATACGTCTACCTGTTCCGCTGCATCCATCAGGGCTTGAATTCCTTGATTTGCGCGAGTATCTACTGCTATTGCAATATCTGGGTCTAATCCGTCAAGATATTGACGCCTTTGCCGATAGGCATCATTAACAATATCAGGAGCATATTGAGACAAGTTGAGAAACATACTGTTATACTCTGCAACAGTTCGCCCATACTGCTTCAAAGTTACAAATTTAGTTCTCATTGCCTCACGATGTACCAGACCCAAAAATCTTTGCTCAAATCGCTCTTCAAACCATGCCCAAGGAATTTGTGTTGCATCTCCTTCATATCCTCGTTTCACCCCTTCCCACCAGAATCGAGCAGAATTTTCAAAATAATAAGTCACTAGTTCTACCTGTTGTTCTGGAGGGGCTTTACATACCGCCAAACGAGATTTTACCGCTGCAAGCCATTCCTCAGCAGCTTTGAATCCGCTTTCTCCATTAAACCGAGGGGGCGTTAAACGGGCAAATGCTTCAAATTTCTTAAAAGCTTCCTCGTCCCTGTCACGAGGACCTTGTTCAGTTCTTTCAGCTAGTCTCCGACCACGCTCAAATGCCAGCAACAACCGATCGACCTCCCGATCTTCTAATTCCACATGTTCCTCTCTTCTTGCTTCTTGAGTCCTGGGCCTACCACGTCTACCACGGCGTCCTCTAGCGTTATCCATCGTACCTCTCACAATTCTAGTTACGTTTCTTAAGAGAACTGTGGTTGAACAAACATTATAGATTTTCTACAAATAAATGATGAATGGATGCATGCATGCTTGGAGTAAATGCAAAAGAAGAAAAATTTGACGTCCTAACCCATACTTCTACCCACTCTTTCGTGAGTCTGGTTACGGCTTAAACCATACGCTCTGATACCACCAAGAGAGACTGTCACAGCCCGCAATGGGGTGGGGCAGTTTCCCCGCCACGAAAATACAAATTAATGTATTCTCGCAAGGCTTAAATTATTAAATGTCTATTGACGTTTTACACGTGTATTTTTATATGGCGATAAATGTCTACATTTATCTTTTCATTTTAAATTTCAGTCGCAACAGATAATATAATAGAAATATTATCTTATCCTAACTAAAGTAAAAATAGTAAAAGAAGAAAGAAAGAAAGAAATACCAACACAGTAAACATAACAAGCACTATAGAAAGTATCCATACATACTCCTCAAAATGTGACTACTGTTTTCCCCAGGAAACTGGAATCTATAAACAATCACACAGTCTAGTTCACACACAATATAAACAAGAACTAGTACTGGTGAAATCAAAAGCTGATTCCAGTTTCTCACAACCATACAAAACATCACCACATCATAACTCAGAAAACCTCGGGGTCATCCTCGAAATCACTATCTATCTGGATCACAGGACTAGGTGCAACTGGCTCTGGAGTAGGTGGAGGTGCTGGGGGCATAGGTGGGGCTGGAGCAGCAGGGGGATCAGGGTACTCAAAATACACATACATACCAGTAGGGGCAAGTGAAACATGGTAACCTATAGTAGCATGGAGGTGGGGTACATAAAGACGAATATGTACATGGGATCCATCGAAAACAGCTAGCGGCTGTGACCTAACCGGATGGTGCGTCGCCTGGAACCCCCAACCATCGAGGAACATGCCAAAACAAATGCGAGTGAGAAATAATTTCTCAGTGCGGGTTTTAGTTCCAGACGTGGATTTCTAGTTGAAATCTTAATCCAGAACTAATACTCTTATATAATAAAGTAAATAATAATAAAATGATAATTAATTAAATAAATGAACTGAATATGCGATGATGAAATCGAAAGTGATGCAAGTCTGTAGTCAGCTGCATACCGAACAACGGAACAAAAAGGGTCCGATCAGAACCATGCTGCAAAATAATTTGCAATAACAAGCAAACAGTAAGTCACAGAAGATCAATAGTCAAATCAGATCACAACACATCTCATCATATCTCAGACTCACTCAGATCCCCTAACCCAACCGGTTGGGCAAGCAGAGGAGGCCTTTCCCTAACCCTAGGGCAGGCAGAGGGACGTATCCCTAACCCTGGGCAAGCAGAGGGAATTCCAAATCCGTATAGCGCTATCGAACTGGCCGAAGCCGGGGGCCAACCGATTCCGGAGAGTGGCTTTGATTTTACATCATATCCAAATTCCAGCGATCTTCTGTATTTCACTACCTTTCATCTTACAGGCAAGAATACTTAAGCTATACCAGCTCAATTGATAACAAAAGAATGTACGAACTTGCCTGATATGCTGAGCAACTTTGCAAAATGGCATATATCTATATTCAATATGAGTTGTAATATTTGTTCCTATAAGATGACAATCGATTTTATGCATTCAAAACGGATTGTCAACATGCCATGCACAAAAATACTTTACCAGGATTAAGATTTCTATAAAAGTCCACGTTTTCGCACCTGCGGGTGGGTCAAAACTCGGGTCCGTCAAGTCTCCTGTAATTTGGTTGAAAAGTTATTAAAATTATTTGGTTTTCCCTATTTAATTTCTAGGTTCACAGGTTTGGCTTACTTATTAAATTAACATTACTTATTATCTTATAATAATTGCTTGTGTTATCAGAAATTTTTATTATTATTATTTTAATATTATTTTAATATTTAATCAAATTACGATTTATTAAAATTTTAAGTTAATATTATTACTATTGATATTATTATTATTATTACTATCATAATTATTTTAATTATTGGTTAATGGTTTTTAATATAACGTTCAAGATTAAAATCCTGTTTATTATTTGTATATAAATATGTATTAGTTACTTATAAATAGAAAAGTAAAATAGAAAATAGAAATAGAAAATAGAAATAAATAGAATCACAATTAAAATTGAAATTTTGATTATTTGTTTGGGATTAGAAAGTCGGTGATTTGGTTGTCATTTGTATCTGTTCTTGACTCACTCAGACTATTCTCATCATCTCCCGAAAAGTCGAATCCCGCTTAATTAAAGGAATACCCAATTATTTCTAATGGCCTCTCCTTTAGTTAATTAAATATTAAGCCCACATTTGATTTAACTTAATCAAGGATTAAGTTTTATAATTATCTTTTTAAATTTCTGAAATTTCAGCCCACATTCGAAAATTTGAGCCCAGCCCAACTCTTTCTCTCTTTTTTTTTTCTTTCGGCCCAGAAAGTCTCGGCCCAATCATCTAATGGACTGAGCCAGGTCAACCTGACCCAGTTGACCTGAGCCAGTCGTAACGGGTCCGCACGGATCCAATAAGAGGGGTCAGGATCCGACCCGCTGTCACACACAATTTCCCCAGGGCCCCTGAATCAAAATAATTTATATTCCAGTCCTTTTTTTCACAAACAGGCCCCTAGAAATTTACAAATAGGTCCTTTTTCCTCACAAATCAGTCCCTGAGTCGACACAGCGTACCAGAGAAATACCAGAGGTACCACAGTGGTCCCAAAGACTGGTACCAAGCCTAAAACCCAGTCGTAAAGCTCACACAAGTCTCCTTTATGCCCAACCAGAGTAATAACCCAATATTACACTCAATTTCATTCAATTACATTCACAACAGGGTACAAATGTAAATTCTAGGGTTTACTCAAATTTCACAAACAGATTCAATGTTTTAGGGTTTAAATTGGTCTGCCCAAGAGTAATTAAAGCATCCAGAACAAATATATGCACAAACCCTAACTCCAATTCTGAGTTTCCCCCAAATCAGCCAAGAAATCAAAGAAAGCCAACTTAATTAAATTCAATCACGAAACAAAAGAGAGATATACCTTGGATCTCTGGCAACTACTCCCTCCCTCTCTAGCCTTCTTCTCTCTCCTATCTTAAGGTGGAACTCTAATCGCTGAGCTAGCCTTTAGGAGAGAGAGAAGAGGAATGGGGTTTATATATGACTGGCAGAGAGAGGAGAGGGGAGGAAGAAGCCAACGACAGAGATCCATCGAGCTCGTATCTCAAAGCCACGTCATTCCCTACCATCTCAATCGGATAAGAACAAACGGAGCCAGCCAATCGGAGGAGGGAAGCTGGTGGCGCTATGGGATTGGCTGGTCACAGCCCATCCCTACAACAATTTCAAGAATTTCTCTCGTCGGAGACGAAGAGAAGAGAGAGGGGAATCGGACGGAGCGGAAAAAGAACGAAAAAGAGAGAGAAACAGAGATGGTGCCACGGTGAAAAACCTGGTTTTTATCAAATTTTTACCCCTCGGATCTCCTGTGGCCACCACTTTATAACAAAGGATGCTGCAACTCATATGGGTTGACTAATGATTTGTTTTATTAGATTTTTAATTGTTTTGAATATTAGATTTGAATTTCAATCAGCTCTGATTTTGCTAGAATCATTTAAATTATTTTTAGATACTACACAAATTAAAAGATTTCGATTTCGAGTAAGTTTTAATGTTATAATTAAATTAATTGATTTAAGGGTTATTAGTTTTAAAATTATATTTTTCCTAGTATTATTTTAAGAATTAAGCTAACCATCACAACTAAACTAGGTCTGGTATTTCTAGGTTGTTACAGTTGTATACTGTTTGTTTTTTAGTAATGCATTCCTCTCTGAGGTCTCCCTTCTTGGGAGACTGTTTCTTTCAAATATATATATATATATATATATATATATATATATATATATGGATCGATGTAGCAATGTAATTAGAGATGGGCTAAAATTAGTCACGACTGACGGATGCAACCGTCAGCTACGATCAAATCTAAATTTTCGAGATTCTAACCGTCGATCCGAACCGTTCAATGTGTTCTCCATATTGAAATCTCGTTAGAGACTAAATTTTACATTTTTCTGATTTTATTTACTATTTTTTAAGATTTTTACAAATCATAGTTATTGAAGGGTTCAGAATTGTTTAGATTAAGAATTTTGTAAAATATCAAACAAATACTAAAAAAATTCAGAAAAATATAAAATTTGTCTCCAACGAGATTTCAATATGGAGAACACATTGAACGATTCGGATCGACTGTTAGAATCTCAAAAATTAAATTTGATCGTAGCTGACGGTTGCATCCATCAGTGGTGGCTGATTTTAGCCCATCTCATTAATTATATAGCAATAAAACAACAAACGGCCGAAAGTAACGCTCTAGCGTAGATAACATGACATATAACAAGCCTCACAAGCTTACTAATAGAATATGTCTATAAAATGTACTACTGGGGCTAAGGCAAGGCTTGGATGGAAGATTGCTATCTGAAATTATAAGTACCATCGCTAAAAAAATCATCACGCGCCATCGCTACTGTCTGTTATAAATGTTCAATTTAATAATTAAATGTGTTCAGTTTAATAATAAAAAAATGTTCAGTTAAATGCGTCAACTATGATTTTATTATATAGGACCGCGCGTCAGCCTTGGAGAAAGACACGCTAGGGGCAAAATCGGAAAAAAATTTAATTTGAACTGGATCGATTCATGAACCCTTCGATTGACATGCACCTATTAAAAAAAACTGAAAGTAATACTTAACAAACTGAACAGTTGTTCTTACTAAACTGATCACTTATACTTATCCAAATGAACATTTTTTTCTTATAATATTTATATTTTTTTATTGCAACTAACTGAACATTTATACTCAATTAACAAAACATTTGTAAAAATCAATAATTAAAATGAATAGAAATAATAACCTGACGACCAAGCGCCGGAGACATGCGATGGTCAGCGATCGCATATGACACGATGGCTGTAATCAATTTTGATTGCTATTACTAATCTTGTGATTGGTGCACTAAATCCTGCGGTTGAAGGGGCTACTAGCCATTAACAGCCCAAACGGTCCATCAAATTTATGGATTTCTGCTAAACCAAAAATTTCCAGAATGTGACCAGCTATTTACAAGGTATTTCCTTCAAAAGTTACTTGGTCCTGGGTAATGGTCCACTAAGTGTAACAACTAAAGATGCATATCAGTAAACATTGTTCAAACAAAATAAGCCACACATAGATATTAAAATTCAGTCAGGTTAAATTAGACAGACAGAGAGTATAAATAAGTGCCAAAATAAGCATCACACAAACATTATCAAAAGGTCTACTGCAACCACGCAAATATTAAAATAGCTAATAAATACTAGGCAAGATAAAACTACTCCAGGTGATCTTCACACTCCACCCAAGCGGCCTTCAATAACAAAACACCCGTACCATGGTAGGGAAGATTAATGAACTTTTCAGCACGGTCTGAACATGGATTGAACTCTACAGTCTCTTTGATGCGGAACTCAGCCTCATGTCCAACACATACTTGTATGTTCACATGAACATGCAAGGTGGATTGACGCGGAAGCACTGTCATCCTTCTTGACAAAGGGAGAGGGACAGACTTGCCAGGCTTGAGACTGACGCACTCTCCGCTCGATTTGTGGAAGAGAATATTGTCAGACTTAGAATCGGCAGGGAGAACACTGTTTGATGTAGTTACTGTCCCATGAACCCCAAGGAGAGCACCTACTTCAACAGAGTCAAGGCCAAGAAAATAAACATCCAAATGAGTCTCCACAGGGTCATGATAAACGGCAAAAGTTAAATGCAAATTGTAGTCGTCGTGAGAAAAGCACTTGATGGTTCTGCAGATGAGCTCGTCCATGCCATCCTGATGAGCTTTCCACAGATCATGTTGAGTGTTGTCCATAAAACTCGAAGTTGCATATACATCGATAAGCCAAGGAAGTATGAGTACTTCATTCTCCACTGGAATGCTGAGAACATGACCGATATATTTTGGGTCGGTTAGACCCATATACTTTGGGTCGGTTAGACTTAGACCCATATACTTTGGGTCGGTTAGAGTGAGAAGGCCCTATGAGTAATAACCGAAAGAAAGGTAATTACATAACATAACATTACATCAGTATTAATTAAGCTGTAACAAAATTTGACTGACTGACCGACTGACTGATTCAACTAAAATACTTGAGAAAAGTCAGGGTTAGATAAAATTGTGTTTGTAAAGTGGTTGATTCATTCAGATAGTTTCTGGTAAACCAGTTGAATTTCTGGGAGTCAGGGAGGGAGCATTTAGTAATGACTCAATAGAAACAGAGGAGGTGTGATTTTTACCTCTGGATTAACTTGGTGAGACTCTAAAACCTTGGAATCAAAGATGGAAAAATTGCGGTTGCAGCTGCGGAGCAGAAGAACGCCATAGTAGCGTTCGTGACCCAATGTCACAGATTTCGGATGTCTCTTGTTCTCAAGCACGGCTGAAAACACCTGTATCCGAGCACGCGTCTGGCTCGGGCTGCCACGGCTGTGCAGTTGATGAGATAGAAAAGAACGAAAGAAAATAGAATGGAGTTATTTATGAGACGTACGAGGACGACTGCGGTGGGGGTGCGGGTGCTTCTCCGGTTTCCATTGCTTCGCCCTAAACGCGGCGCCTTCTTCGATTCTTCGAGTTCGAGATTGATTGGGGCCCATTTAATTTATAAATCAGACGGCTCGGAACGAAAGACGTCCACTGGATGGTTGAATACAACCATCCCGAGGATGCGCTCCCAGTAGATGTCACTTCGCATCCTCTGGATGACCATCCAGTGGATGATTTCGATCTCAGCCGTCTGATTTAATCTCAATGGTTATAAATACCCCGTGCATGATACTAAGATTGATAGGCCCGAAAAAATCTAACCGTTTAGATTAAATCAGACGGCTCGGAACGAAAGACGTCCACTGGATGGTTGAATACAACCATCCAGAGGATGCGCTCCCAGTAGATGTCACTTCGCATCCTCTGGATGACCATCCAGTGGATGATTTCGATCTCAGCCGTCTGATTTAATCTCAATGGTTATAAATACCCCGTGCATGATACTAAGATTGATAGGCCCGAAAAAATCTAACCGTTTAGATTAAATCAGACGGCTCGGAACGAAAGACGTCCACTGGATGGTTGAATACAACCATCCAGAGGATGCGCTCCCAGTAGATGTCACTTCGCATCCTCTGGATGACCATCCAGTGGATGATTTCGATCTCAGCCGTCTGATTTAATCTCAATGGTTATAAATACCCCGTGCATGATACTAAGATTGATAGGCCCGAAAAAATCTAACCGTTTAGATTAAATCAGACGGCTCGGAACGAAAGACGTCCACTGGATGGTTGAATACAACCATCCAGAGGATGCGCTCCCAGTAGATGTCACTTCGCATCCTCTGGATGACCATCCAGTGGATGATTTCGATCTCAGCCGTCTGATTTAATCTCAATGGTTATAAATACCCCGTGCATGATACTAAGATTGATAGGCCCGAAAAAATCTAACCGTTTAGATTAAATCAGACGGCTCGGAACGAAAGACGTCCACTGGATGGTTGAATACAACCATCCAGAGGATGCGCTCCCAGTAGATGTCACTTCGCATCCTCTGGATGACCATCCAGTGGATGATTTCGATCTCAGCCGTCTGATTTAATCTCAATGGTTATAAATACCCCGTGCATGATACTAAGATTGATAGGCCCGAAAAAATCTAACCGTTTAGATTAAATCAGACGGCTCGGAACGAAAGACGTCCACTGGATGGTTGAATACAACCATCCAGAGGATGCGCTCCCAGTAGATGTCACTTCGCATCCTCTGGATGACCATCCAGTGGATGATTTCGATCTCAGCCGTCTGATTTAATCTCAATGGTTATAAATACCCCGTGCATGATACTAAGATTGATAGGCCCGAAAAAATCTAACCGTTTAGATTAAATCAGACGGCTCGGAACGAAAGACGTCCACTGGATGGTTGAATACAACCATCCAGAGGATGCGCTCCCAGTAGATGTCACTTCGCATCCTCTGGATGACCATCCAGTGGATGATTTCGATCTCAGCCGTCTGATTTAATCTCAATGGTTATAAATACCCCGTGCATGATACTAAGATTGATAGGCCCGAAAAAATCTAACCGTTTAGATTAAATCAGACGGCTCGGAACGAAAGACGTCCACTGGATGGTTGAATACAACCATCCAGAGGATGCGCTCCCAGTAGATGTCACTTCGCATCCTCTGGATGACCATCCAGTGGATGATTTCGATCTCAGCCGTCTGATTTAATCTCAATGGTTATAAATACCCCGTGCATGATACTAAGATTGATAGGCCCGAAAAAATCTAACCGTTTAGATTAAATCAGACGGCTCGGAACGAAAGACGTCCACTGGATGGTTGAATACAACCATCCAGAGGATGCGCTCCCAGTAGATGTCACTTCGCATCCTCTGGATGACCATCCAGTGGATGATTTCGATCTCAGCCGTCTGATTTAATCTCAATGGTTATAAATACCCCGTGCATGATACTAAGATTGATAGGCCCGAAAAAATCTAACCGTTTAGATTAAATCAGACGGCTCGGAACGAAAGACGTCCACTGGATGGTTGAATACAACCATCCAGAGGATGCGCTCCCAGTAGATGTCACTTCGCATCCTCTGGATGACCATCCAGTGGATGATTTCGATCTCAGCCGTCTGATTTAATCTCAATGGTTATAAATACCCCGTGCATGATACTAAGATTGATAGGCCCGAAAAAATCTAACCGTTTAGATTAAATCAGACGGCTCGGAACGAAAGACGTCCACTGGATGGTTGAATACAACCATCCAGAGGATGCGCTCCCAGTAGATGTCACTTCGCATCCTCTGGATGACCATCCAGTGGATGATTTCGATCTCAGCCGTCTGATTTAATCTCAATGGTTATAAATACCCCGTGCATGATACTAAGATTGATAGGCCCGAAAAAATCTAACCGTTTAGATTAAATCAGACGGCTCGGAACGAAAGACGTCCACTGGATGGTTGAATACAACCATCCAGAGGATGCGCTCCCAGTAGATGTCACTTCGCATCCTCTGGATGACCATCCAGTGGATGATTTCGATCTCAGCCGTCTGATTTAATCTCAATGGTTATAAATACCCCGTGCATGATACTAAGATTGATAGGCCCGAAAAAATCTAACCGTTTAGATTAAATCAGACGGCTCGGAACGAAAGACGTCCACTGGATGGTTGAATACAACCATCCAGAGGATGCGCTCCCAGTAGATGTCACTTCGCATCCTCTGGATGACCATCCAGTGGATGATTTCGATCTCAGCCGTCTGATTTAATCTCAATGGTTATAAATACCCCGTGCATGATACTAAGATTGATAGGCCCGAAAAAATCTAACCGTTTAGATTAAATCAGACGGCTCGGAACGAAAGACGTCCACTGGATGGTTGAATACAACCATCCAGAGGATGCGCTCCCAGTAGATGTCACTTCGCATCCTCTGGATGACCATCCAGTGGATGATTTCGATCTCAGCCGTCTGATTTAATCTCAATGGTTATAAATACCCCGTGCATGATACTAAGATTGATAGGCCCGAAAAAATCTAACCGTTTAGATTAAATCAGACGGCTCGGAACGAAAGACGTCCACTGGATGGTTGAATACAACCATCCAGAGGATGCGCTCCCAGTAGATGTCACTTCGCATCCTCTGGATGACCATCCAGTGGATGATTTCGATCTCAGCCGTCTGATTTAATCTCAATGGTTATAAATACCCCGTGCATGATACTAAGATTGATAGGCCCGAAAAAATCTAACCGTTTAGATTAAATCAGACGGCTCGGAACGAAAGACGTCCACTGGATGGTTGAATACAACCATCCAGAGGATGCGCTCCCAGTAGATGTCACTTCGCATCCTCTGGATGACCATCCAGTGGATGATTTCGATCTCAGCCGTCTGATTTAATCTCAATGGTTATAAATACCCCGTGCATGATACTAAGATTGATAGGCCCGAAAAAATCTAACCGTTTAGATTAAATCAGACGGCTCGGAACGAAAGACGTCCACTGGATGGTTGAATACAACCATCCAGAGGATGCGCTCCCAGTAGATGTCACTTCGCATCCTCTGGATGACCATCCAGTGGATGATTTCGATCTCAGCCGTCTGATTTAATCTCAATGGTTATAAATACCCCGTGCATGATACTAAGATTGATAGGCCCGAAAAAATCTAACCGTTTAGATTAAATCAGACGGCTCGGAACGAAAGACGTCCACTGGATGGTTGAATACAACCATCCAGAGGATGCGCTCCCGAGTAGATGTCACTCTTCTTTATTTATCGATTTGAGATTAGAATTGAGAAGCTCGGAGAAACTTCTCTCTCTCCCTCTCTCCTTTCTAGCGGCGTATGGATTCCATGGAACCGGAAACCCTAGCTCAAGCAAGCACTCCCACTCCCAGTGCGACTGAAGCTGCTAACGAGGTCTCCAAAGTGCCTCGTCTTCAGGACCAAACTGAGGTACACACCAGGTCTGTTCTTTACTCTTTACTCTTTCCTCCTCCGCCAACCCCCCCCCCCCCCCCCCCCCCGGACGGCTGGACCCCCAGGCCCCAGTTTCATATGTTATCACTCTAGTTAGTCAGAAAAAAGCTTCAAGCTTTACTGTGTCGTTATCCCTTTTCATGGATGCTGGATGTATTTACTAATTTTCATGATGGTCGTCAAATTGAGGTTTATTATGGGTAGGTAGTCTTGTTACAGGATGTATTGTATATAAATAACCCAGCTATTACCTTTTCTTTTCACAAATAAACCACAAAAAGTAACAATAAATAATAAGAATGATACAAATGAAGAATCCGGGCAGCTTAGCCACTGGATACCATAGTCAACTCTAACTATCCTAGCCATCAATGGTTATTCTACTTCCATGCATCACTGATCCCTTCTATTTATGACCAATTTTGAGTGAAAAGAGAGAGAATGTACATTTACTTTCTTGAAGATAATGTTGTAATTTTATAAATCAGCCACTTCTAACAAGTTTTGATTAGTTAGTGCTTAACCTATTACAGATTACCTTTGCTCGAGGACAAGCAACTGATGATGTCAACGAACCTTTTGGAGGTCTTCTCAGTCAGATTTGTTGATTTCAGGGAGCATGATGTGAAAAATATGTATGGCTGCCTATTGCTCAGTGCATTGCCTCCCTATGTCATCTTCAGCAGGAAATTCGGGGATCCCCTATATACTGATGATGAGGTAAATTTTAGTCAACTTTAAATTACTTTTTGTTGGATAAGATTGAGATGTTAAATAGCAGATATATCTTTCTTTCATTTTATTTATTTATTATATTATTATATATATATATTTTTGTAATGAAATTTCTGTATCTTGCTATGTATATATCTTGTTCTTATGCATATCGAGTCTTTGGAATTTATATATTCTACCTAGCTACTCTATTGATGCCAAAACTGACACTAATGTGCAATTGTTTGTTTCGTTGCTTCAGGGTTCTGTCAAGCTTAGGGGCCCTGATATAACCACAATTGCGTCTGATTTTACATTTATCGTTCCCCAATTATTTAGCTATCAAGGTGATCAGTTCATGGAAATTGATTCTGGTCCTATCTGGAGCCTTTATCCCCATGAGATCTTTGACACACTCTTGACCAGGAGGTCACCAACCCAATTCGGCGAAATAGAAGTTAACTTTGCTGTTTATATGTATGGCATAGAGGCTTGCATAGACGTAACACTCATTAACTGCCAATTCTCCTCGGCAACAGTTCATGGATCGATAACTGCGCAAAATTCTAAGCTTGGGGAAAAGGGTACTAGCTTCTTATTTAATAGGGATAAGGGTGACGGAGTCAGCATCAGTATTACTGATTGCAAGGACAGAATTGCACAACTTCCTCTTGCAAGATGCAAGACTGTTCATCCAATTGGTTCTTCGCTCACTATTTGTGTGAGCATCTGGCAAAGTAGTGTCACTAGCACGCAAGATCAACCGATAGCTGATAAAAAGAGCCTTGAATTTACTGCTATTTCCGGTGTGCATGAGGTGAAGACTATCAAAGGCGCTGCATGTCAAGTTAATGTAGGTGTCACATGGCCTAAGGAGTCTCAACGCCGCCATGGAAACCGTTTTTATGGTTAAGTTTAGTATATATAATTAAAAACAACAGTGGTCACCTCACTGGGAACCTCGTGTTCATCGTGTTTCGTCTCGTTGTAAAATTGACCTGTGTTAAATTTATGTTTCTCTTACTGTAAGATGATGTTCTGAAGTTTGTGAAGAGATTGTGATGGTTTTTATGTTATGTTATGTTATCTTATCTCATCTTATCTTATCTTACTATAAGCTTGAATTTAGTTGACATGATGTTGTAAGTGCATGGCTGTTGTTATTTTACTCTATACTGCTGCTGGTCAGAATCTAATGTGCTGATTTTCGTATGTGTTCGACTTCGGCATATGCACAGTATTTTATTTATTTATTTATTTATTTATTTATTTAATTTTGACTATCTAGTTACAAAACCCAATAACAGGGGGAAAAACAGAAAAATATGAATTCACTTAACAAAACTTTTAAATAAAGTAGCCTCGTGGACAATCCATTATTGCATTAGTGAATTTTATAAATAAGGTAGCATTTCCATTTTATAAAACAAGGAAAAGCTTGATAGTTAAAGATAGCTTGTAGGACCTTAGGACCAGAAATTTTTAAAATGGAAAACAGTTTTTCCAGCTGTAACAAGCTGCCTATAGATAGAAGCACCATAATACTGACTATTGCTATTCCATTTCCAACTGAGAAGTTGCAATGGCGGGCAGCATAAAAAGACTGGATTATATAAAGTGAACCTCCTATTAGAGGAATGGACAGATCTAATCTTGATCAAAGGTGTAGGTTAGTTGATTGGTTGAACAAAGTGACTTGAGGTAGGATATAAGCCGAAAGGTAGTCTAATTTGTACCCGATAGGGAATAGTTTCTGCTAAGGCGAAAGTCTAGTGAATACCCTTGAAAACAACAAGTGAACTTAGGTAGATTAAGCCAACATGCGAAAGTTGAGGGTTAATCGATCTAATGGGGGTGTTAGACTAGGTTTTGATCTCGATACCTTGACCAAGAAGTGACAGCTGAGGTCTAGGGAGTCCATGTCCGGCTAGATCTGCCTCACACAAGCCAAAAACCAAGTTATTGAGTCGAAATATCATTAACCGAGGGTTGTGCGGGCAACATTGGTGCTTGTGCGGAGTACACAGGCCTAATCTGCTACGCACTAGTCGGTATCAGCACGAAAGTGACCGGTGTCGATGACCCAAAGTAGGACTGAAGGTGAAACTGAAAATCCTAGGACACTTTCATTGCATATTTTATCATCAAAATACCAAAAATTGTTAGTTGTTTGTCTCTTAGTTGATTATCTTTGTTAATTGTTAGTTTAACCCAAAACCCTTCATTTGATTGTCGAGATTTTGTGAATAAGTAAAATTTAATACTCAATCTATCGTCCCTGTGGATTCGACCCCTAACCACATCCAACGATTTACCGTACGCTTGCGGTACTTTTAGGACTAAATTAGGATATTATTAGCTACACATCATCTGTTTTATGTGTTCACTTTGTATTTAGCGATGACAGAGATGGCAGAATCATAGATGACACTTATAATTTTTGATAATATAATTCCTTTAGAAAGGAAGGAGAGTGAAAAAATCATTGGGCCTTTAACATAACATAGACGATCAGCCCAACTAGCCCATTAACTAATTTGTACAATCCAGTTGGATATCGATGCTGATAAGTGCAATCAAGATTTCAAACAATCAAGCAATCAAGCACCATAAATGGAAAAATCAAGCGTCTAAAACTAGAAACACCTCTCAGCGCCTCACCCCTCTCATCCTCACCCTTTCCCAGCATGTCCCACCCCTTTAACCCCCGTTTACCCTCTCATCTGCGCGCAACATCTCACCCATATGCCCTCCGAGATCCACGCTCTGTTCTTACCCCTCACATACGCCCTTTCCCCTCCCCCTTCCCTGTTCTCACCCTTCTTCTCTCCTCTCTCGCCTTCTCTCGCTTCTCTGTCACATCTTTCTTCCTTTTACAGTCTAATACCCTTCTCTTCCCTATTTATTTCATATCTGAGATTTTTTTCTGTAAGATACTTCCTTAAATACTCCCTTAGTACGTATTATTTACTCTCTTATATTTATTATTTAGTTCTCCGTAGTTATTAATTACTCTATTAAATCAACCACGTATTTATAATTATTATGTCCTCCCTTAGTACCTATTATTTACTTCCTCAATGCTTATTATTTACTCTATTGTCACAAATTATATATTTTCAGAACAAATAGGTCATCCCTTAATGCTTATTAAGTCATCCCTTAATACTTATTATTTACTCTCTTAATGCTTATTATTTACTCTCTTGTCACAAATTATATACTTCGAGAATAAATGAATGAAAAAAAATATATGTGAGGAAAAAAGAAAGTGGAAGGAGGAGATGAGGGAGAGAAGAAGAGAAGGAAGAATGGAAGGGGGCTTAAGCACCGAGGACTGAGGTCGCGAGAGACTTGAGTGTCGCGCCTTGCTATTGTTAGAAAGTGTGCTAATTTTCATTTTTATGCTAATTACCAACTAATTAAGCCAAAAAAACAAAGTACAAAACGGATCTAGTACAAAAGCCGATTTGACACAAGAGAAATGATTGATTTTTACCTATCTTGGTATAGCAACCAAGAGGCTCGAATTCTTGGGTTTGGTGTCAGTGGCGTGCTCTCCAAACACCTCCTATTCGCGGCGCCTCGAGTCCACTATGGTATTAACCAAGTTCTTCTCAATTCGTGCTAGCGAAGAGAAGAACGAGTCTAATCCCAAGCGTTCCCTTTCTTCAACCAAAGAACTAAATCGTTTTATGGGAGAAAAGGGATGCTCAACACATGAGCTTGAGGGGAGAGGAGATGAGGGGGGGCGGCGCACCCTATGAGGGGGGCTAGGTGGCGGCTAGGATGAGAGGAGAGAGAGAGAGCAAAAGGAGCCACCATAAGGTGCCTTATATAGCCTCTTAACCCTAGCTAGGAGTTCACACAATTTACAAGTGTGCCACTCCCACCTACCACCATGCTTGGCCGGCCCCATATAGGGCTTTTATGGGCCACTATGCCATCTCCAATTGGTCCCTTAATTCTATTAATTAAAGGCCCACTCAAAGCTATTTAATTTGGACATTTAATTTACCAATAAATTAAAGCCCAAATAACTTAATTAAATTAAGTGTGTTGTTTATAAATAATTATTAACTTAATAATAATTATTTAGAGATTAGACAATGCATTAATTTATTTCTATATGATCCATTTGACTTAATTAATTATAACGGTCCATAACGTTATTTAATTAATTAATCAACTTATCATATTTTGCAATACTCATTATTGCAAATTAATAAATAATGCACATATGATTAAATACCAATTTTGTGTGACCCTTTGAGGATTTATGCTATGTTGGACATGGAATTAAATTGCTTTTAATTCCAATAATCATAAGCGGTATCTAGCAACACGTTATGATTCCCAATTCGCATAAATAGTGTACAGCTACAAAATTTCAATCCTGCATAAGAGAACAATTATGTTTCTCTATTTTGATTCTTATGTCACACGATATCATCGTATAATCCAAGATAGGAACGTGTCATACTTGCAGATTATACGTTTCTTGATCTAGTGATAATTGTATCAGTTGCTAGCAAATAATTTATCTCCATCAAGGGGCCCAAACAGATATCGTCACTCACTAAGTGAATTAATGAGGGACATACGGTTTTCTTGATAATTAGCTTTTCCCAGCACAATTCAAGAATACTTAAATCAAGTCCGTATAACAGCCTTTATCAGGAATCAGCGGTAGACATGATTTATAGCATCTATCCTCATGTGGAAAAGATAATCATCTCAAACTTAGAACCAAAATCATAACGAAATAAATAATGACACGTAACACAATCCATATATTTATTTCGTGGGGTCCAGTCCTGTACTATGTTCTATAACATATACATATGCAATTAAGTTGGTTACTCTTAACCTATGATTTATAGAATTTAATCATCACTTAACTTGCATACTAATCTTATTGATAATTAATGTCCTTTGTTAATTATCAAGATTATGGACTTTTAGATTTATCGTTGTCATTTACTACAAAATGAATAACAGTGATCTATAATTCAGATCCTCAACCTGAATGAACTGTCAACGATTAAATCAAAGAACAAATGCTCTGAAATCATCAATAACATAAACTATAGAAGTAGCCTAATAAGATTGGCTTCTAGGACATATCTCTAACAGCTATTGGTGGGATATGGATGGATACGTGTGAATTATTGGAGGGGATGAATAAATAGAGAAGGTATCCAAATCAGGGGAGAAAGCAAGGATATAGAGGAGAAACACGTAGGGTTAATGAGGAGAGAGACGAAAAGACATAGGGATATGATGAGGAGAAAGGAGTAAGGTACGGGTGATGACGGTATACCGTTTACCGTTTTCTGTGGACGTTCCGTCCAAACGGAACGATAAACAGTACTAAATATCATTTCGTTTCTAAAAACGGAACGGTAAACAGAATGGGAAAATATACTGTTGCTGAAACGGAACGGTAAATAGAATGGTCTATTTCGCTTCCGTTTCGATAAATAGTGCAGCTTTTAGTGTAAAAACACGTGTTGCGTTCCGTTCTGTCCAAACGAAACGAATAACGGGATGAAATAATATTTCGTTCAATGAAACGGAATGGAAAACAGAATGTTATGGATATACCGTTGATAGAATGGAACGGCAAACGGAATGGTCCATTTCATTGCCGTTCCAAATGTTAAACAGGCCGAGTAAGGTGAGGAGAGGACACGCGGGAGAGTATCCTCTGGATGGTTGTATTCAACCATCCAGTGGACGTTTTTAGATCCGAGCCGTCCGATTTAATCTCAACGGTTAGATCTTTTCGGGTCTATCAATTCAGATATCATGCACGGGGCATCTATAGCCATTGAGATTAAATCAGACGGCTGAGATCTAAAACCATCCATGGATGGCCATCCAGAGGATGCAGTTCCGAGGACACGCGGTCAGAGGGAGGAGCGAAAAGGAAGCACGTTCTGATTGTGTGATTGCGTGACTCTGTTGTGATTACGGAGACTAATTCCCGTTGGCGTATTCCTCCCCTCCCTCTCGGGCCTCTCCAGTCTCCAATGATCTCCGACATTCATTCCGCCCCTCGCATAATATAGAATAACAATAATAATATAATAAAATTAGTACCATCATATTAATTAATTAAGTTAATTAGAAAATTAAAATCAACTGGCGAAACTCCTTGTCGTCGACTAATCAATTTCGTTGCGTGTGCGTGCACGTGCACTTTTCGCATGAGTTGCCTTGCGTAATTCCTTCCTTCATTGATTTATTTTTATTTATTAATTTTTTTATAATAACATTCATTCATTCTGATTCTGTTTGTTTGTGGCTCCTTCCTTCCCTCTCTCTGTGTCCTCCTCGAAGTCCCCATCACAGTTCGCAGTGTAGAGAGTAGAGAGTAGAGAGTAGAGAGTCAGTCAGAGACTCAGAGCGAGAGAGAGATGGCGGAGGATTTCAAGGGACAACCTCGGCTGCCAAATTTCGCTGCTCCTCGGCGCTACGACATCTTCCTCGAGCCCCATTTAACGGCGTGTCTCTTCTCCGGCACGGCCACCATCACCGTCGACGTCCTCCTCCCCACCCAATTCCTCGTTCTCAACGCCGCCGATCTCTGCGTCGACACCTCTTCCGTTTCTCTCACCACCAGTACCACCAGCTGCAGCGCCATCTCGCCTGTTTCCATCGAGCTGGTGGAGGAAGACGAGATCATGGTGTTGCAATTCGGTTCCCAACTTCCCTTGGGCGAATCCCTCCTAAAGATCGAGTTCTCTGGCACTCTCAATGACCAAATGAGAGGATTCTATCGGAGCAAGTATGAGTACAAGGGTGAGGTGCAAAACATGGCCGTCACGCAATTCGAGTCGGTTGATGCCCGACGCTGCTTCCCTTGCTGGGATGAACCTGCATTTAAGGTCATTTCTCTCTCACTATCTCACATTTTTAGTTTGTTACTAGTTAACAAACACAACAACATTTGTTTAATTCATCAATCTGTTGTTGTCAGGCTAAATTTAAGATCACACTCGAGGTGCCTTCTGAGTTGGTGGCACTCTCAAACATGCCTGTCTCTGATGAAAAATTTAATGGGGATCTCAAAATTGTCTCCTATGACGAGTCCCCTCTCATGTCGACCTATCTCGTTGCCATGGTTATCGGCCATTTGGACTACATCCAGGGCCTCACAACTGATGGTAAGTTGCTAACCCCTCTATCTGTCTTAAAAAAATACTATCAAATTTCATTTTCTTTTAGGATCATTTAAATGTACCTGATCAAGTAATTCTGGTACCTGTTGCTGGTTTTTAGGTGTACAAGTTCGGGTGTACACTCAAGTTGGCAAGACCGACCAAGGCAAGTTTGCCTTAGATGTTGCTCTCAAGTCCTTGAATTTATATAAAGAGTAACAAATCCTCCTTTAACTTGTTAACACAATTATTTTTTTACCAGATATTCTTATTCTCCTTTTTTTTAAAAAAAAAAATATTAAGTCATCCATATGCACCTTGAGTAATTAATAAATTTTTTTTTTTCATATATTGGCGGAAGTTATTTTGCTGTGCCGTACCCACTCCCTAAGCTGGATATGGTTGCAATTCCTGATTTTGCTGCTGGAGCTATGGAAAACTACGGTTTAGTTACTTATCGGGAAGTTGCATTGCTTTTTGATGCACGATTCTCATCTGCCTATAGCAAACAAGATGTACATGATCTTCTTTCTCTATCTAATTAATTATTCATGTTTTTCCTTTGTAGAGGGGAGTAGTGCCAATTAACTTAGAATTATTGTGTGTGTGTGCGAACAATTTTTTTTTTTAGGTTGCAATAACTGTGGCACATGAGTTAGCACACCAATGGTTTGGAAATCTTGTGACAATGGAGTGGTGGACCCATTTGTGGCTAAATGAGGGTTTTGCCTCTTGGGTATATATACTCTCTCTCCTTCCTCCCTCACCCTATTCTTCCTCTGTCCTAGTGGCGTACTCAATGTGCGTTTTTTCAATGTTGAATATTCGATGAACAGGTGAGCTACTTAGCAGTGGATGCAATATTCCCTGAATGGAACATATGGACTCAATTTCTTGATGAGACATCATCTGGTATGATGTTAGATGCGCTCTCTGAATCCCACCCTATTGAGGTATTAAAACAAAAATTATTATCTGAAACATGATTTCATACTTCTGTAAGCCCTTATGCTCAGTTTATTCATCCTTAGGGATTGAATATTAATTTTTAATAAGCTTCAGCTACAGCATGCATAGTAACCCTTTTGTTAATGCTTTTTCTATTTTTCAAATTCTGGTTATTTAGGTGGAGATAAAGCATGCAAATGAGGTGGATGCAATATTTGACTCAATAAGCTATGACAAGGGAGCCTCTGTTATCCGCATGCTGCACAGCTACCTAGGAGCTGATTGCTTCCAGGTGAGACACAAATTGTTGGTCTTTGTATATTCTGTACATCAGGATGAAGTATGATGATAATGAGTATTAAATATCACAAGAAGTATTCGTTGCAGATGTCTTCAACTCTTAATTGACCATCCCAGATGGTTTCCTTTTCTATATACTGCAGCCGCCTCTTATTTTTTTTAATTCTTTTTTGTCCTTGTAGAAAGCACTGGCTTCATATATAAAGCAATATGCATATGCAAATGCCAAAACGGAGGACCTGTGGGCTGTGCTGGAGGAAGAGTCTGGCGAACCTGTCAAGGACCTGATGAACTCTTGGACCAAACAACAAGGCTATCCTGTTATATCTGTGAAAATGAATTCCAACAAATTGCTTGTTTGCCAGGTCTATTTTCCCTCTCACGTGTGCACAAACGCACCCATGCATGCCAACAAAGTATAAGTGTCTGTGTGCACATATTTGCTGATATATGCTATGATTTTATCGACTGAAATTTGAGCCTATTAACATATTGGCCTGTTTGCCCTGCTTAATATTCCCCTTAAGCTAGCAAAGTTATGGACTAGTTTTTTTTTTTGTTTTTCCAATTATAGGAACAATTTTTATCAGACGGTTCATCTGCTGCTGGCACCTGGATTGTACCTCTCACATTATGCTGCTCATCATATGAGAACTCCAAAAAGTTCATTCTTACATCCAAATCAGATGAATTGGATATAGATGATCTAATTTTAAATAAAAAGGGGAAGCAAGAGACCTTTTGGCTGAAGCTAAATACCAACCAGACTGGCTTCTATCGGGTGAAATATGATGATGAATTAGCAGCTGGACTCAAATACGCTATTCAGGCTGATAAGCTATCTTTGATGGATAAGATTGGTAATTTCTGCATTTTTTTCTTACTGTTGGACATCTTTGTCTTTTAAAATCTATTATACTTCCATGTAAACCTTAACTTAAAGATATTTGTTGAAGCAAACTTACTTGAACTTAGTACAACCCAAATGCAGGCACAATAGATGATGCAAATGCTCTCTGTGTAGCATGCAAAGGGACATTGTCATCACTTCTTTCTCTGTTGGATGCTTACTCGATGGAATCTGATTATACCGTACTTAAACGGGTCATATCAGTATGTATTGCTTCCTTTGTTACCTTTGGCCCTCTCTAAAATAGCATGTCCTTTGGTCACAACTGCTGGTGACTTTTTCTCAGTTTCTCTCTTGCTATATTTTGGGTTCTGTAGGTGAGTCTTAAGATTGCCAATGTGGTGGATGATGCCACTCCTGATTTATCTGATAAAATTAAATTGTTCTTAATCAAACTTCTCGAGTCTCCAGCAGAGTGAGTTTCGCTTCCATTGTCTTTTTTTTTTCTCTATAAATTTTATTTAGTTCTCATCCATTAGACAATTAGTATATTCCAGCCTTTTTGCTTGCTTCTGTGCTTGTGCATATATATGTGGATATGTCACTTACTGAGTATAAAATAGGAAACTAGGTTGGGATGTGAAGGAAGGCGAGAGCCACCTTGACACAATGCTCAGAGCTGAACTACTGATGGCACTTGTCAGACTTGGGAACACAAGTACTGTGGATGAAGGAATAAGACGCTTTTACATTTTCTTCAATGACAGGAACTCATCTGTTTTACCGCCTGATATCCGAAAGGTTCATCTCTTTAAATTCTTCTATATTTTTCCTTTTTTTGGTTTAATTGTATTTTTCTCTTTGAATTTGCAAAAAAACACAATGATAAATTATTTGAATTGTCTTATAGGCTGCATATGTTGCAGTAATGCAAAAATGCACATCATCTGATAAATGGGGATATGAGTCTCTTCTGAAAATATATCGTGAGGCTCATCAGAGCGAGGAAAAAATGCGGGTTCTAGGTTAGTCATCTCTTGGGTTGTATTTCATATTTTGGGTGAATTAAATTCATATGATTTGTTCTAAAAAGTATTGATTTGGAAACTTGTTTGCTCCTGTTTGTTATAGGAAGTCTGGCTTCCAGCCCTGATAAGAGCATTGTCCTTGATGCCTTGAACTTCCTATTGACTGATGAGGTTATCCTTCTTTTGTCATAACTCTCAACCTTTTAAAATATCTAGTCTATAGCGTTGTTTCCATCGTAATCTTCTATTATAACTATTTGCTAGCTCATGTCAATTTCTCCAATTTTCTCTAATTTTAAGGTTAGAAATCAGGATGCTGTTTATGGGCTGAATGTTAGCAATCAAGGGCGCGAAACTGCATGGGAATGGTTTAAGGTATTCTGTTTTCTTATTATGTTTCTGATACATGCATTTCACATGGCTTCGACAGCAGCAATTCTTAGGTTATATGGCATGACTCTGAAGGTTCATTTTTCTTTTTTCAAGCAGCAACCGGTATGTGATAGTGTCAGCACTGAAACCCAAAAGCATGCAACAGTGAACAGTTGGAAATATCATGCTTATTTTCTGACAAGGAACTCTTTTAAGCAATAAACTCTGATTTTGGTGCAGGAAAATTGGGAATATATATCAAAGACATGGGTGTCAACCCCATTACTTTCTGGCTTTGTCAAGTCTATCGTATCTCTGGTAATTAGCTGCAGAACCCCTCTTTTCGTTTGTCAATTTACTCTTGTGCATCCAACATTCACTGATTTCTGTTTATGTTTGTTTACTTTTCATTGTAGTTCGCATCTTATGAGAAGAGTAAAGAAATTGAGGAGTTTTTCGCAAATCGGGTGAAGCCAACATTTGAAAGGGCATTGAAGCAGAGCCTAGAGAGGGTAAACACCAAAGCACACTGGATCGAAGGTGTCAGGAGCGATGAATCTCTCGCTGAGGTGGTATCCCATTTGGCTGACAAAGCATGAATTATGAAGAAAAGAACTTCTGTTAACGAAGATATCTAAAATTGAGGGGAATAGGAAAGCAAAAATTAGTAGTTGAATGATTATGTATTCTGAAATATTTTACAATTAAGCCTTTTGCTGATGAGCCTTACTTGTGGCATCTCTCTGCTGTTCGGCGGAGCAAGATGGAGTCGGAGGGTATTTTACTGTTCAGAAATTTGTGGTTGTGTTGTCAACAAATATTAGATCCTGGAAAATGTTCAAATGATCCGTGGTGCTGCTATTTTTTTCTTCCCTGTCTTGGAAAAGAAAACAAGGTACTTCATGCTATTATTTACAAAAATTCATTTCCATTTTATGTGATTGTTTCATGCAACTATAAAAGATTAATAACCATAGTTAATATACAATTTTTTTTTTAAAAGAAATCATTCTAATAACATTGTGACTTGAAAAGACTCGTAAGACCGCGTATTTCTTGTTTGTTTGGGCTCGAAAGGTCGCTGCCTCCTAATTTGCTCTCTTATTTACCTATATTCGGCCTTCTAATCCTTGCCCTTCTAAACATTACTTATATAAATATAGTAATTTTGTACTTAACACAATAAAAGAAAACGAAACGTAACATAAGTTTAGAACATACATATATCATTAAAATAATTTATTTATTCATCTATTTAGTCATGACAACAGTCCGTTTATTTAATATAATGAGTTTTTGAAAACATTAAAAAATTGAAGCACCTTTCATTAATTGATCAGTAAGAGACTTCTATAATATTATATTCTATTAATTTCGTGATACCCGGATATTTATATTTTGGATTACGTGTCAACGGGAGTGTACTATTTCTGTATGAGACATGTTAAAAGTTGTAAATCACACACAAATTCTTATCTGTTCATAAAATAATCTGTAATGAAATAAGTACAGGTGCGCATTTGATCGATAATATTCTGCACAGCCGAATTAAAATGGCAATAAAATAAGTAGTCCATTGACTGTAGCTCGATATACGTTTCTATCAATGGGTATTTAAATACCTTCCCTACTGAGTTTGTTTTCATCTCCGAAAGACACGATTTTAAACCAACTTAATTTAGTAACCAGTACAACCCTACCAGTGCTTTCATGGACGTATTAATTGCTCAACTGTTCAAAGGAATCAAACCTGCGGTTATCGCCTGGTATCGAGACCGGACAGGGATAGCACAGAAATTGCGCCGTTTGGACATGCTCGTAATTAAGATTCGCAGTGTAGTAGAGGTATCAGAGAAGGTCGAGATAAAAAATGAGTACTTGCTCAAATGGCAACAGATATTCAAGGATGCTGCAACCCAAGGAAGCGAAGTACTCCATAAGCTCCACGACCAGGCAGATAACTCTTCGTCCTCATCATCAGGTGTCTTTACCTTCTTTCAGAGATTGATTTCACGTAAGGACGATATGGAAAATCTGAACAGTACAATCGAATGGCTGGAACAGGTCTCTGCTGAGGTCAAGGTCTTCCTCAAAACACTGAAGCTCGAGCTGTCAGAGCTTGTAGCTCTGAGGGGTAAACTGAAACGTGGTGCTGATAATGACAAAAAGGAGACGCAAAGATTGGATGGTAAACGACATCGTGAAGCGAAGATGCCATCTATCATTCAACGTGGTAGGTTTTGCTGCCGAGTCTCAGAAGACAGAAACTTAATTAAGGGGACTTCTATTCATCAACTGTTGAGAACTTTTGAAAAACCAAAGAAAGGCAAGGTAAAATTCACGAGTGCCTATAATGGTTATTCAGACACAGAACCAGCTGAGGAGGATATGGGTGATATTGGATGTTTGAAGCTGGGAGACAAAATGGAAATGGACTGCTTCGACGAGGAGGTGGGTCAGTTGAAGAAGGCACAGTTTGTATCAGCTAATCTCGGACACTTACTCTCTAGGAGGAAAGTTGAGGAAATCACTGAGGTGGAGGTTTTGACGGCTAGGATACAAGGTGCTGTTAACTTGGCTATGCAGAAATGTGAAGATGGCTCGTGGTTCGGCCAATGGATTACAAAGTTGATGGAGGCCACAGAAGAAGGAAAGAGTGTTGCATCGACAATTAAATCAAATAATTTCTGTATTGATGATGAGATTGTTGATGAGGTTGGTGTAATTGTGACTCATGTTCGTATTAGGTTGGAAAGCATGCTCGATGATTTGGAGGACTTCAAAAACCTAGCAGATGCAGAAAAACTGGCCAGCGAGCTTACACCTGCTCTGAGTAATTAATGTGCAATCAAGTGGTCCTCTTTAGTGGCTTGTTTCAATTGCTTATATAGCAAAATGTATTAAATTTTCCATTTTCTTTGTTTTGTTGAAGCATGTTATTTTCACTGTTTGTGTAAGTAATCATCTGTATTGTGAGTATAGTTGAGCACTGTGAGTATTTGTCTTGTTAGTGTTGCTATAGGGGAGGATAATAATATCATTGCTCCATCAGTACTGCTGCCTCACTCTAGTTCTCGATTGAAATAGTAAACAGAAAATTGTCTAAATTAGAAGGGAAAATTTGTCTAATAGCACTGGATTGACTTAACCTTGGTGTACTCTATATTGTAATAATTAGCTTTGCTTGATCCTCAATTCGTGCAAGTGCACATGATTTGCCTCATAACTAACCCAAATTGCTAGCCATTTAAATAATCCAGGCAACATGCTAGAAAACATTTACAAAGCAAAGGGTTGGACTTCTTCAGAGGAAAATCACGTACTTCTATTAAATTTGACAGAAATTTTATACTATTCCCGAAAATTACTAAAACTAATGCAGTCAAAGTCTTCATCATTTGGTGGTGCTTTGGACAGCTTTTAAAACACGTACTTCGAAATTTTTGTATATTGACATTATGACATATAAACCTTGATCATATACCTTTGTGGAATTGATCCTCCTCTTAACTCTAATTGTCAGAACTTCAAGGTAATCATCAACATCAGATTACTCTGCATTCACCAAATTGGGTTAAGTCGGGTTTGCAAACTAGAGTCTCAAACACACAAAATCCACATTCATCTAAGTTGATTGTCTTGGCTCAAGCTTCCCATCATGTGCATCATAACTAGGACCCTTCAATTTGTCTCTATCGTTGACGCCCTTAACTCAAAAAATAAAATAATATATAAGTTGTACTTGGTATGGGTGCAGATATTACTGGTAAGAACAGCGCAGTCAAAGAGGAAAGCGTGGAGAAATCTGAGCATGCGGTTGTTATGTACTTTTTTTTTTTTTGGTTGACTTTGTTCTAATTTTGATTGGTTCAGCTCTCCATATTTTGTTATTTATTAACATAATAAGATATTATTCATTGATTCTTCTCTGGAGTGCAAGTAGCATCTTTAGTCTTTACTCATCTTGCTGTTGCTGGGATATAGGTGGTAGAAAAGCAAAACCCAAATGGAGTATCGGGCTAGGGCTTTTAATTTTTTTCCCCTCGAGATTCTTTTAAGATGCTTCTAAAATTTAGCAAGCGTATTTTTACTGTTTGAATTACGCTTTGAAATTCCTTTGATTTAGCATTTTATTGTTGTTAATTCAGCAAATTAACATATGGTTCTAAAGAACGGCTTCCTGTGATTGGTTTGAATGTGAATCAATATATATAGACCCTGTGTTGCAATCTTGATGTTAACAGTCCAAACCATTCAACAATATAAGAATAAAAGCCTTTTAGAAATATTTTTGTGTTGAAGGTATCAATAAATAGGTTTGAAATATTCACGGTACGTAATTACATGATTGTATCAAAATACAATAAAAGAATCAGCTGACCTATGATTCTAAATATGAAACTGGTAAGCTCAGCTTTAGTAGAGATTAACAACGTATGAGAGATGAGAGATGAGAATGAGAGGAAATTGTATTTTATTGATTATTTGAGCATTGCAATGTCTTTTCTATAAGCTATCTTGTCTATTAAAATGCCAACCTCCTCTACAATCGTCTACCCCCTCCTCTATATATAGATCTTCATTTTGCAGAATGCTGACGTCACCCGACAGCACTTAGCCAACTTGAGTCCCTAAATTCCCCCGAACTATGCTCGGCACAATCCTTTGCATAAATCTTCCAAGACTTGTCTCCCGACCTACGTTTACACGCTTTTTTATGGTAATTACTACTTACCATCCACTAAAATGTCATCAACGTCATCCACATAGTGCTCTCTTCCTTTCCGCGCGTTCCCCTCTCTTCCCTTCGAGTAAATCGCATTCCCCTCCTTCTCTGTGTGTTCTACTCCCTCTTTTCGCTTTCAGACGCATCTCTCCCCTCCATTCTGTTAGAAAGTGTGTAATTTTCATTTATTTTGCTAATTACAAGTTAATTAAGCCAAGAACATCACACACAAAGAGATCTAGTACATAAGCTATTCAAACACACGAGAAAAAGGGTTGGAAGTATACCTCTCTTGGTATCGCAACCAAGAGGCTCGTTCCAACGGATTGGTGTCGGTGGCGTGCTCTCCAAGAACCTCCACGCCGTGCGCCTCGAGTCCACTAAGGAATTAACCACCTTCTCTAATCAATTATGCTAGTAATTGAGAGAAGTGTGTCTAATTCCAAAGCTTTCCCTCTTCAAGTTAATTCTCCAATTAATTTAGTGGAAAAGCTTGCTCAACACATGAGCTAGGTGGTGTGTGGAAGAGAGAAAGGGAATGAAAAATTCTGAATTTTTTCTTCCCTTGTTGTGAGGTGCGGCCAAAGAGAGAAGGAGAGAGAGAGGTGTGTGGAGGCTTGTGTTTGCTCCCAAAGAACACCCCTTTATATAGGCCACTCAACCTAGCTCTCATCCAAATTTTCATGGACAAAAATGCCCCTTGCCCTAGCCGCACCTACCTACCCCATATATGGGTTGGGCCTCAAGTTAAGTTGAGCCCAATACTCTTCCATTTAATTGCACCTTCCATTGGACATTAAATTAACCAATTAATTTAAAGCCCAATTAGCTCAAATAATTAAATGTGTTGATTATAATTAATTATTAACTATTTAATAATTAATATGGAATTAGTCAATGCATTAAATTATTTCTATATGATCTATTTGACTTAAATAATCATAACGGTCCATAACGGCATACGATTAATTAATCAACTTATCATATTTTGCAAAACCAATTGTTGCAAATAAATAATTAATGCACGTGTGGTTAAACACCTTATTATGTGTGACCCTTTGAGGATTTATGCTAAGTTGGCCATGGAATTAAATCGTTATTTAATTCCAATAATCATAAGCGGTATCTAGCAACACGTTATGACTCCCAATTCGCATAAATAGTGTACTGCTACAATATTTCAATCCTGCATAAGAGAATAATTAGTTTCTCTATTTTGATTCTTATGTCACACGATATCATCATATAATCCAAGATAGGAATGTGCCATTCTTGCAGATTATACGTTTCTTGATCTAGAGATAATTGTATAAAGTTGCATGCAAACAATCTATCTCCATCAAGGGGCCCAAACAGATATCGTCACTCACTAAGTGAATTAATGAGGGACATACGGTTTTCTTGATGATTAACTTTTCCCCGCACAATTCAAGAGAACATAAATAAAGTCCGTATAGCAGCCCTTATCGGGAATCAGCGGTAGACAGTATTTATTGAACCTATCCTCATGTGGAAAAGATAAACATCTCAAACTTAGAACCAAAATCACAACGAAATAAACAATGACACATAACACAATCCATATGTTTATTTCGATGGGTCAAGTCCTGTGCTATGTTCCATAACATACACATATGCAACTAAGTTGGTAACTCTTTACCTATGATTAGTAGAACTTAATCATCACTTAACTTGCATACTAATCTTATATGATAATTAATGTTCCTTGTTAATTATCAAGATTATGGACCGTTTAGATTTATTATTGTCATTCTAAAGAATGATCAACAGAGATCTACAATTCAGATCCTCAACCTGAATGATCTGTCAATAATAAACCTAGGAACAGATGATAAAATCTCATCCAAAACATAAACTAATAATTAAGTCATTAAATTATTGACTTCTAGGACATAACTCTAACAATCTCCCACTTGGCCTAGAGTCAATCAGTAGTGACTTCTAGCCAACGAAGAATTGAGAACAATGTCATATATCTACATATATACATGTCTCGGACCTCAAAATAAATAATACGCTTATAGCTAGTTACTCATACGTCCACCACGTATGGATGCATAACTGCATCTCGTATACTGCTCAAGGTAGAGGTCGTGCTAGAGTGTTCGCTGTGTTCGCGAACCTATCCAAAAATTGTTTGACTATATATATTTATACACTCCTATATATATTCTTGATCACCATCATATGATATCAAGTGATATCGTTATAGATCATATTTGAATCTCCAATGTAACATTGGGCTCTTAGGAGTAAGTTATGGTTCGAGATGCTTAGAACCATAATAACTCAACTAAGAAACCGATCCGAAATAAACTTCTTTTATTGCTTCACAAGTTGCTATGTATTTTGCTTTGGTGACGGAAACGGTTGTAATATTCCATTTAGAACACCTTCTAAATTTACAACACCACCTTTTAGCAAAATATGTAGTTTAACTGTGATTATATCAATCTTTGGAAAAACTAGCATTAGTGTAATTAATTTACACGAGCTCTCTTTCATCTTAAGAGATGAAACATTATATCACTCTTTCTCATAAGGTACTCGAGGATATCCTTGACTATCGTCCAAATGTGTTTCTCTTGTATCCATTTGACAACTGTTTGTCATATCTTTTGGATACTACACATTGGGGCATATGCATAAATATGGCGTACACAATAAAACTCATAATGAAAGAATGCTTGAACTATTTCATGCACTTTCTCGAATTGAGTTGCAATAGACCGAGTTAAAACACTCAAGTCATGCCATGTGACGTACAGTTAGACATCCTTTCTTGGAGTGTAACTTTCGTGTTTCTAGAACACTTCGTCAATACATGCATATTTGCTCAAACCTAACTTCCATCATAATCTATCTTTATAGATTTTGTTTCCTAGGATTAGGTGATTTTGCCCAAGTTCTCATTTGAGAAAGTATTCTCCAAAGAGATCTTGACAATATTCATTTTCTTAATGTTATTCCCAATTAATGAATTGTTATCTTGAACAATACAAGTAATACAATTATGCTCACACTGAATATCTTGTCTATACAAGATACTTTTGACGAAGTTCAACTCCTTGACTTCATTGTCAAAACTTTTATTCCAATCTCCACAACACTTGCTTTAATCCATTAATGGATCCTTGAAGCATGCGTATGTTTTTAGCAATACATAAACCTCGATTTGCGTCAAATGCACAACATCATCCTTCATTCATACGAAGAAGGCGGTTTTATGTGTTTTTCCATATATCAATATATATGAAATACAACTATTGCTAGAATGATCTTTATTGACTTTTACATAGCCACAAGCAAGAGGTTGTGCTTTGTACGTAGTCAACTAGTCATCGATTTAGACATAGCTACAAGCGAGAAGCCACGCTTTGTACATAGTCGATTTGTTATCCATGTCGATCTTTCCTTTTGAAGATCTAAGACGTTCTTGATGAATTGCTCCTTCATGAACATCAACCAAGGTCTACACCTTGTTGTTATATATGGATTTTATTTAAAGATCATATGAATTCAAACCATATATGTGGAATCGGATCGTTCCATCGTTTTTTCTTGTTTATCAACGGATTCTCATATGCTAAGTTTGAGAATGTCGTGAAGCCAATGCACCAAACGGCTTAGGCAATCAACTCTCGTTGATCTTTTGTAGGACTGGTACTTGAGGTTCATGAACTACTTCCACAATGAATTGTTGAACGAGTTCTTGACTCCTCATATATTCCATGAGTTTCTCAAATCATCATCAACTCGTGATATGGTTGAGTCCTCATTGGAAGGAGCGTACTATTAAACTTCTTTCAAAACAACTTGTGAATGAAGTTTCGCTCAACTCCCACTAAGTACCATGCATGGAGTGACAAGTTTCCCATAAGAGTACTTCTTGTAGTGACGCATAAACTATTTTAATGCTCACTTTACTCCCACTACTTCTTCTTGAGAATTTCAATTCATCAAGACTACATTATGATTAGCAACAACTACTTTGTTCTTATCATATTCGTGGAAGTAGTGCCTTTTAATATAAAGCATCCTACAAATATATAGTGTCTTATTTGGTTTAAGCTTACAAGTCCACAATACTTGAAATAAGCTTCTCAACACCAAATCTCGAGAAGTATTATATTTAGAGATCAAAATCTCCTAAGATATCTTCTTCAATAGACTTCGATGGAACATTATTCAGTGTAAACAATATTGTCCTCAAACATAATTCCCTAATACGAGTTGAATAAGTCAATTTGATTTATTATCGATCGAACTATACAAAATATTGTTCGATACCTCCACTCTTGGACACATTATTCCATAATGTTCCTCATGGAGTGAGTTATGAAACTATTTTCATACTCTTAAGATAATATTTCAAATCATGTGACTTAACTATTTACCATGATTAATTGTAAGACTTCCATTTTTCTTGAAAGGTCTTTTAAACTTTACTCTTGAACTCCTTTGAACTAGTCAAAAAGTTCATACTTATACCTTATCAAATAGATATGTTAATATCTACAATGATCGTTGGTTAAGTAGTAAAGTATCAACAACCTTTCATTGCACAAGTACTTGTAGGTCTTTATACATCGATATGTATAAGTCCTAATTAATTCACTTATCCTTAAACCTTCATAGGTTAAAGGCGCTTTTGTCATTTAACAAACATGATTCGCATATCAATCGATTTGAAATCGAATTGAATTACGAGCTCTATGTTACGTAGACTCTCGTAATGCGATTCTCGTTTATGTATGTGACTAAGCGGTTATATATAACATGAAAGTCAAATACTTTATGTCAAGTCTTACGCATCCTATTTGTCATTCATAACTTGTTTATCTATCTCAAGCAAATTTAATCAAGATGCATGAGATCATATAAACAAATCCATAATAAAAGAACTTGTCTTTTACTAAACATAGTCATCCATCATCAAATATGAAATGGAGACGTTTTGAGAGGTTAGGATTAAGGTATACAACCTTCAATTCCTAAATAAACTCTTGATAAAGATAACTCTACGTATTCAATGGTAATGACTTAAACGAATAAGTCATTTCCTATACGGAGTTTACTTTACATCTCTCGAACATTCTCTTATTCTTCATTGCTAACACATTTCTTTAAATGCGAGCATATGAACTAGTATCAAGTTACTAGTGTGAATTAAAGATAGTGAGATAATTTGAACGACAAATACACTTTAGGATTAGAATATTTCTAATCGTCACAATCATAGTATTTCGGACAACCTTTCAAATGCCTCCCATAAACGGCAAATGAAACATCTCATGTGACACATGGTCATCAATGAGAGTCTCGAAATTTCAACTCATACATTGGTGAAGTATTTCTTGAATACTTAATCAATCACCTTTTTGCATTAACAAGCATGCGAAAAAGGTAACATTATATCCTTCATGATTCCAAAGAGATCGTATGACAATATCAACAATCCTTGATATCGGAGATTAATATCTCTAGTCATCAATTAGTTACTTCAATCTTTCGATTTGTGAGCTAATGAAACATTCATATAACTTCTTTTAAAAGAATAATCTCTTGGTCAACTCATATTCTTTATACTCAATCATAAATGATGGAGTTAATATCTACTTTCTCCAAGAACACTTTCTTGAGTAAGCGGATGAGAACGTACGAGTTAATTTTAGCCCATATGAATTCGCTAATTCAAAGGTCTAGAAATTTCAAATGAGGATATTAAGCATATGCTTTATTGAATAACTTTTCGCCAAAAGTCAATCAATCATCGCGTTGCTACGTTCGGGAAGTTTGAGGAAAGTTTTTGGGAATTGACATACTCAAATTTCTCTTCACTAAGATCGTGTCTTAGGAATCGGTATTACTTCTTTAAGTGAATACTTTTAGAAACGAGTTTGTTAATTTTCAAAGATTGATCGCAACAAAATTAACAATTTAAACATCTATAACAAAATCAATTTACGGTCATTTAGTTTATGAAATTGTTTTATTTATAACAAATAAAACTCCCACTATATTTATTTAATGTCCCTAATATAGTAGGTTTTCCAAGATCCCTATTTTCGTTGAGATGGTGCTAGCGTCGGCGTGACACCAAAACAACTAGATAAGGTAGGTTCTCCAACCAATCATTCCATATGATTCTTGGTTTGTGAAATATCACATGTACATCCACAAACTTTGCCCCGATGTCCAATCCGATTAGAAAACATCGTTAAGTAACCTTTCTCTATTTGCTCCTAGTAAATCCGATTTACACCCCGACACGGATGATGGAACACGATGTCCCGCGTCGGCGAGAATGCATCAATGAACGATCATACACGTTAGAAGGGGATAGAGAGAAGGAGGGCGATTTAACTTAATCATGTTTTGTTTGGGACAATCAATTAAGTGACACTTGTTTGGTGGTCATGTAAGCATACACCCATACCTAGCCTATGACAATTCATAGCAATCACATATAAGCATCTCATAGTTGTGGGTTTGTATGCCTCCCGCTTGCATTAGTTTCGCCACATCGTTCATGGAGCAAAACTAATCTAATCCTTGTCCCTCCCACTAAATTCTATAAGGATCTAAATCCTATATAAAATAAAGGTGCAAAATACATGTGAAAACATCCTATTCCCTTCCTATCCTTAGGGGCATGCAAGCCTCACAAGTTACATAAAAATTAATCAAAAATTAATTAATGGCACCAAAGGCCGCATTACAAACATTCACACATGCATTCATTTACAACCACAAGGCATTGAGTCTTGAGCCATACTAAACCCACTATCCACCTACAAAACAAAGTTAGCACATACAAGAACTTTGTTTCCAATTAACGATTTTCAAGCATCTTTGCGTATCGTTTGCTATAAGTAAATTCCGTGTACAAATCCTCAATTTTAAACAACCAAACTTGTTTAAATTCATTTAGAAAGTTCTTTCTACATCCCATAACAGAAAGGAGATCAAAAAAGGAGTTTTCTAATTAATTTCAACTAGTTTGAATACTTAGAAAAACAGTAATTTACCAAAAAACGTAACTAATGGAATCCAACAAAAACAACAGTTTTCGGTCTCCAAAAATTCTCAAATAAATTACTTAAGCTCCTTATCAAAGTTGTGACTACCAGTAAAAATTTCAAGAAGAGATCTTAAACCATCTGGGAGAATCAAAAAAGACAAATCTCTTACAAGTGCACGAAACACCGTTATGAGATTTTCAGCTTATCCTCTCAACCATTTGGTCTGTTAGACCACCTTCTATCCAGTTTTTATATATACAATATACATAGAAAAACTTGTTTAGACTACAGGCTATCCATTCATGAAAAGAAAACAACCAAGTTCAGTTCAATAATATTAAGTTACAGCCTAAACAATCAACAAATTCTGTACTGGAACAGACTGTCAATCGAAAGGTTTTAACCTAGTTGAAGGTCCAAAAATCCACGAAAAATTATGAAATTAATTTTCCTGGAATCCTAACTCAAAATAGAACAACTTCATTTAAACAGAATTTTTAAAGGAGTTCTCAGTTGGTACAGTTTATTAGAACAATCGATTTGCTCAACAAACTGGATCTGACAAGATCTTCCTTTTCATACTTGAAAATCCACAAATTAATCCGAGTCATGCAACAATTTATACGTGCTCAGAAAGAACTTCAAGTCCTCTTTATTTCTAGCCATAGAACACTGGTACTTATATTCAAAATATAAATCTTTCAAGCCATTCAAACAGGACAGTGCAAGCAAAAACTGGTTCTGCGCACTGTCGCCGTTTTATTCACAGTAAATCTATACTAATTCTGAAAAATGTAAATCCAACGCCAAAAAAATCACAATCCACAGATCTACAACTTTCATGTATATGGAAAGATCTTCCAGAGAACTTATCACATCCAAAAACGCGAAATAACACAGAAAATACCATTTCCAGACAGCAAACAAACGCATCATCTCTACTAATCCATTAATTAGCCAATTTCTCTTAATTAAGTGTTAAAATAGCTTAAGTACGAACATGTGCTCTGATACCACTGTTAGAAAGTGTGTAATTTTCATTTATTTTGCTAATTACAAGTTAATTAAGCTAAGAACATCACACACAAAGAGATCTAGTACATAAGCTATTCAAACACACGAGAAAAAGGGTTGGAAGTATACCTCTCTTGGTATCGCAACCAAGAGGCTCGTTCCAATGGATTGGTGTCGGTGGCGTGCTCTCCAAGAACCTCCACGCCGTGCGCCTCGAGTCCACTAAGGAATTAACCACCTTCTCTAATCAATTATGCTAGTAATTGAGAGAAGTGTGTCTAATTCCAAAGTTTTCCCACTTCAAGTTAATTCTCCAATTAATTTAGTGGAAAAGCTTGCTCAACACATGAGCTAGGTGGTGTGTGGAAGAGAGAAAGGGAATGAAAAATTCTGAAATTTTTCTTCCCTTGTTGTGAGGTGCGGCCAAAGAGAGAAGGAGAGAGAGAGGTGTGTGGAGGCTTGTGTTTGCTCCCAAAGAACACCCCTTTATATAGGCCACTTGATATCCTCGATATCATTGGTATTTTGACCGTACTTGGCACTGAAATTATACCCAAACCATTAAATTGTTTGACAATTACTTGCTATTTTCCCAGGATTTGGCTCTGCTGCTGCTTCTACTTGTTTTTACAGGGTTTTGATGATTTTCATGGTTGCATGCGCGCCAGACGACTCATTCCTGGCATATGGACATATTCTAGACCGACATGCGGGCCACTTGCCACCTAGATGACTCATTCCTAGGCTCTGTTCGACCTCATCATGGCTCTGTTCGACCCCAGCACCTTTATTTGGTCCATCTCTCTCTCCAGTTCGCACCGAACTGTCTCTGTTCGGACCGAAGTGCCCTTTATTTACTTCACTTCTCTTCTCTGGGTCGAGCCTTTCCCCAGTTCGGACCGAAGCCTATCTCTCCAGGTCGAACAGATGAGTTTTGGTATGTTTTTCATACATGGAAACTGACATTTTGGCAACTTTTGATGCTCTGTATGACCTAACCTCGTCCCCAAGCAACCGAAGGGTTATAAAAGGACCTCTCGGCTCTCCAGAAGGGCACTTTTGATTCGAAAGGGAGAAGGAGCCACCTAGTTTGAAATTCCATCATCACCCTAGTGTTCTACGACTTGTTTGAAGCGACGGCAGCAGCGAGGAGCAGATCTCACCATTTCGCCTCTCATCCATTGCCTAGGAGAAGTTGTCTTGGCATTAAAGGAGTAGACTTTATTTTCCTTTATGCTTTTATTTCCTGCTTCTATGGGCTTGTATCTTTATTATGCTTATACTATGTTTATTTGCTGTCTTGAGAACATGTTAGAGTAATTTATTTCATGTCTTAGGGTATGGATGTAGTTTAGGTTTAGGTTGGTGTTAAGATTTGATATAACTTGACTGTTTGGCTTTATGATCTTATTATTGAGAATTATTATTATTGCTTGTTTGATTTACCTGCCTGGACCTGATTTACTTCTAAATAAAGGCCTGTTTAGTTAAGTTACAAGGTTAGGTTAGACAATCGGAATCAAATTAAGTACTTGGGATAAATTGACGATTCGAAAGAGGAAATTAGTTTATACCGAAAGGTGTAGCTTCTAAGTTGGCTGAAAGGCAACTTAGATATCCCTAAGAAGACCAATAATTTAGACATAGGTTACTTAAAATACCGATACGAAAGTTTAGGTTTATTTGACCTATGTGGGCAAAGTAGAGTCCTGTGCTAACTTCTAGACCAAAAGACGACAGTTGAGGATTAGGAGACATAGCTACAGCCGATCTAAACCTTTCATAAAGTTAAAAACTCAAGTTATATAGTCATAACCCAACATATCGACCTCTGTTCGGACCGAACTCGTCTGGTTCGGACCGAACTGAGAGTGTATGTTTCGATTTATTGGTATTTAATGCATCAGCGAGAAATCCAGCAATTCGAAGGCTAAACCTAAGTGAATCCTGACCCCTAAGACGCCTTTTTATATCTGAAAGAAAAACCCTCAAAAATCTACCTGCCTTATTTTACCTTCCCTGAATTGTTATTCAGAACAAAAGAAAACAACCAAAAATATCAACTTTGATTGCTTTGTTACTTAGTCTCTTTAATTTGCAACATTCTCTATCTTATTTTATTGTCTAGCTTCAGAAAAACAACAAGTCTAGTATTCGTTAATCCGTCCTGTGGGTTCGACCCTAAGCTTAACTTTGACGACTAGTGAGGTTAGGTCTAGGTACAAATTTATTTGGTACTAGGATTTAAAGCCTTCATCACCACTCAACCTAGCTCTCATCCAAATTTTCATGGACAAAAATGCCCCTTGCCCTAGCCGCACCTACCTACCCCATATATGGGTTGGGCCTCAAGTTAAGTTGAGCCCAATACTCTTCCATTTAATTGCACCTTCCATTGGACATTAAATTAACCAATTAATTTAAAGCCCAATTAGCTCAAATAATTAAATGTGTTGATTATAATTAATTATTAACTATTTAATAATTAATATGGAATTAGTCAATGCATTAAATTATTTCTATATGATCTATTTGACTTAAATAATCATAACGGTCCATAACGGCATACGATTAATTAATCAACTTATCATATTTTGCAAAACCAATTGTTGCAAATAAATAATTAATGCACGTGTGGTTAAACACCTTATTATGTGTGACCCTTTGAGGATTTATGCTAAGTTGGCCATGGAATTAAATCGTTATTTAATTCCAATAATCATAAGCGGTATCTAGCAACACGTTATGACTCCCAATTCGCATAAATAGTGTACTGCTACAATATTTCAATCCTGCATAAGAGAATAATTAGTTTCTCTATTTTGATTCTTATGTCACACGATATCATCGTATAATCCAAGATAGGAATGTGCCATTCTTGCAGATTATACGTTTCTTGATCTAGAGATAATTGTATAAAGTTGCATGCAAACAATCTATCTCCATCAAGGGGCCCAAACAGATATCGTCACTCACTAAGTGAATTAATGAGGGACATACGGTTTTCTTGATGATTAACTTTTCCCCTCACAATTCAAGAGAACATAAATAAAGTCCGTATAGCAGCCCTTATCGGGAATCAGCGGTAGACAGTATTTATTGAACCTATCCTCATGTGGAAAAGATAAACATCTCAAACTTAGAACCAAAATCACAACGAAATAAACAATGACACATAACACAATCCATATGTTTATTTCGATGGGTCAAGTCCTGTGCTATGTTCCATAACATACACATATGCAACTAATTTGGTGGCTCTTTACCTATGATTAGTAGAACTTAATCATCACTTAACTTGCATACTAATCTTATATGATAATTAATGTTCCTTGTTAATTATCAAGATTATGGACCGTTTAGATTTATTATTGTCATTCTAAAGAATGATCAACAGAGATCTACAATTCAGATCCTCAACCTGAATGATCTGTCAATAATAAACCTAGGAACAGATGATAAAATCTCATCCAAAACATAAACTAATAATTAAATCATTAAATTATTGACTTCTAGGACATAACTCTAACACCTTCAGCGTTTCCTTTTCTTCTACCTCTTCCCTGGTGAGTTTCTCCTCCATCCCTCTCTTCCCTTCTTCTTTCTCCCTTTTCTTTTCCTTCATTTTTTTTCTCCATTTGTTTTTTTTCCTTGCTCACTGGTCCTTTCTTTTTTTTTTCTCTGATTCGTCTACTTCATAAATTTATTTGTTATATATATTCTATTTATTAATTTGCTATATTTGTTTTATATATGTTCACCTTTATTTTTTTAGGAGTTCAAATTGTTTGTAATATCTGTTAAATTTATTTGCTACATATGTTCAATTTGTTTATATTCATCTTTTGATGAGTTCATGGTGTTTGTTATGTCTGTTATATTTATTGTCATATCTGTTCAATTTATTTGATATATCTGTTCAATTTATTTATGTTATATATTCACTTTGTTTATCTATACAAGTTCATTTTTATCTTTTGTCCGAGTTCAATTTGTTTGTCATATATGTTCAATTATTTGTTATATCTGTTCAATTTATTTGTTTTATATGTTCAATTTGTTTGTTATATATGTTTTCAATTTGTTTGTTATATCTGTTTTCTATATGTACACCTTTATTTTTGTAAATTAGTTCAAATGTAATATATGTTAAATTTATTTGTTATATCTGTTAAATTTATTTGATATATATGTTCAATTTATTTGTGTTATATATTCAATTTATTTATGTATATAAGTTTATTTTTATCTTTTGTCTTGAGTTCAATTTGTTTGTCATGTCTATTCAATTAGTTGTTATATCTGTTCAATTTATTTGCAGTATATGTTCATTTTTATCTTTTGTCTTGAGTTCAATTTGTTTGTCATATCTGTTCAATTAGTTTTTATATCCGTTCAACTTATTTGTAGTATATGTTCATTTCGTTTCTTTATTTAACTAATATTAGTATCTCTTCGCTTTGTTGTTATAAGTGTTCAACTTATTGTTTCTAAGTGTTAATCTTAAAAATACTAGTTTCAAGGGAAAAAATTAGGAAAGAGGAAATGAAGTGAGAGATGCTAGGAGTAAAGGGAGGACACAGAGGAAGGAAGCTCGTGGAGAGGAAGGGAAGGGGAGGGAGGGAGGGAGGGAGAGATGTCAGGAGTAGAGGGAGGGCGCGGAGAAATGGAGCGCGCAGAGGAAAAGTAAAAGGAAGGGAGGGAGAGACACGGTAGAGGGAGAGAGCACACGAAGCGGAAGGAAAGGAGAGGAAGGAAGCGCGTGAAGAAGGATGAGCGCGGAAAAATATACTGTGGATGGCGTGGCCGCGTGGATGTTTTTTTTTGGATGATGGTTATCACTTCCGCTTTTTTACTGTACCTTTTTCCTTCTGTTATAGGCCTCCTTTGGGTCGATTTCGATTGTCCTTTTATTTGGGCCGAATAATATCAAGCCGACCCTATCAGAAACATACACAGGGGTGCATAACGTCTATAACGATCACGAAATTGATAATTTGCGCTGATCGTTGCATTGATGAACGAAATTTTTTTACTTCTTGCGTTGATCGTTTCATCCGTTTAATGTCAATTTCGTTGATCGTATCGTTCTGGTGAACGATTAAAACGGCTAAACCCGTTTTTGACTGTTTAACCGTTTTTTATTTTTATTAAACAGAGTACCAACTTTCTTCTACAACAATTATACAAATTTTATAGTCATATACAACAAGATTAAGAAATTCCAGGATCTTCATAAATATCTGATATAAGGAAAAAGAAAAAGGAAATGGAAAAAGATAAATTACTAGCAAAAAATGAAGAGAAATGTACAAAATTGGACAAGTTTCCCACAACAATATAGCTAGTTTTGGGTTCAAGTCCAAACTCGAATGGGTTAACAAATCTAACCCAACAGGTACAGATCTTTTTTGAGATCAATCCCTCAAACCACATTAATAAGAAAATCAAGCTTTTTTTATCAGATCAATCCCTCAAGTCATTCTAGCTTACAACAAAAATAAAAAAGAAAAGAAAAGATGCAAAAACAGAAGAAATATACAAAAATTTTAGAACCAGAAACTTTAAAGTTCAAATGAAAAGAAAAAGAAAAGTGAAAAAAATTGAAGAATCAGAAAAGAAAAGAAGAAAAAGGAGTGTGTGAGAGAGAGGCAGTGTGATAAATCAAAAACCAAAACACATATCAGTTTCTATTCAAAACTCGTACCAGTAAATCAAAACTTGTACCAACAAAACTATTATCAGTTTCAATACAAACAGAAAGAGAAGGAGAGCACAGGAGCCGCCATTAATGAGGTTTCCAAGCCCTGAATTGTGCCAAAGAAGATTCTTGCTCCATTATTGCAGAGAAGGAAAGATGAAGGTAGGGTAGGTTTAGGTTGAGTCTGTTTAAATTGGAGGAGCCGTGAATGGGTACAGGGTGCCTGAGAGAGAGAAGGGTTTGGGATCGATTTGAAGTTTGAGGTTGAGGTGGTGTTCGGCTGGGTTGAGAGGAGAAGGAGAGAGAGGTACTGGCGAAGAGAGGGGGTTTGGGATGGAACTAGCGGAGAGGTGCTGTGGTGAGCCATGCAGAGAAGAGGTCGGAGCGACTCAGAGAAGAGGTGTTGTGGTGCTGTGGTGAGCGGCGCAGAAGAGGTGCTGTGGCGAGAGGAGAGAAAGACAGAAGGCGGAGAAAGAAAGAGAAGAAGATGAGGGGTGAGCGGCTAGGGATCCCTAGGTAGGTTTCATCCTTTTCTCTAATATTTTGTCTGCAATCCATATAATTGCACTCCAGCAAAATTATAAGACGAAATAGACGAAATAAACGATGATGAAACAGCTCTGTTTCGTTAACTGTTCCGTTCTGAGACGAAACACTATCTCTATTTACGTTATCCGTTTCGTTCCTTAAACGAAATGGAAATCCTTAACTGTTACCGTTCCGTTTCGGACGAAACGAAACGAAATAACGGTCGAAACGGCTACCGTTTTCAGCCCTAAACATACACAGTGGAGTAGTGGACCGCTCGAACTTTTGGATTTGGGCTAGGAATCTAGGTATAAATAATTGGGATATTATTTTAGCAGAAACTACATGGAAAATTTGAAAGGCTTGCAACAGACGCATTTTCATAAGAGTTGACACTTCACTGTGGATCTTACTCAATTCTATTAGTACTGATGTAGATTCCAGGAATAAGGATGCTTAGGTTTCTCTTTTGTTGTTTTTCTTAGGGTTTTATATAGTTTTTTTTTATTAGATTTTAATTCTAGTACATATTTTTTTATTAATAAAATATTTCTGTGCGGTGATTGTCACTTGGTCCTAAAAATATATATATATATGAAACATACATAGCCTTATATTACTTAGAATTCAGAAATGATAACTGCAATTTATAGTTTTGTCATTGCTTGAACAAATTGAACATACAAAATAGATAAAATGAACATTTAAATAATCAAAGTGAATGCATACAAATAAATAAGTTCAATAAAAATAAGTTGAATATGAATATAAAAATTTGAACAATGATACAAAAAATAAAATCTAACTCGTAATTGAATAAAATGAACACATAGATAAACAAACTGGACGTATAAATGAACAAAGTGAACAAATACAAAAAATAAAATAAAATCTACCATCTCTCCACTCATCATCCTGTGTCACCGCGTTTGTATTTGTTTACTTTATTCATTTATATGTTCAATTTATTTTTCCGAGTTTAATATATTCAATTATACATTAGATTTTATTTTTATTATCGTTGTTCATATATTTATATTCATATTCAACTTATTTTTATTGAACTTGTTTGTTTGTATGTGTTCATTTTGATTATTTAAATGTTGACTTTGTATATTTTTTTATGTTCATTTTTTTAAAATTGCATATTGCGGTTTCAGATTTCCTATATTACTCGTTCCTTTGTTAAGATAAAAGAACAATTCGGTCCGTTAATTGAAATTTAGGCCCATATACTTGAATGACAGAATGCTCTCTTTTCTTTTCTTTGGGTAAACTTCAATGCAATTTCAGTTTACAGTATATCGTCAAAGAGGAAATAGAACAGCTATAATGAGTGCGAAAATCTCCAGGCTTTCGTATATAAGCTTGGTTTAAGCATTTCTCTTCTTTGATTGGGAGCATGGGCAGCTCTTAACATGGCGACGGTTTAAGCATAAAATGCCTCCAGATAGAGTGGAATCATGAATCGATTTAATCGAATGATATGAAATCTTGTTTTTATCTTCCAATTCTTAACAACATCAGACTAATTTCAAATCCTGTGCTAAAAAAATGAACAATTAATGCTGATTTTTTCATTTCAGATAGTGGACGACAATTTTTATTTTTCAACCGAAATGAAATTTTTATTTTTCAACAGAAATTATAACTGCTAGTTGCAGTTTTACCATCATTAGTCATCGCTAAATACAAAGTGACCACATAAAATCGACAAGGTAAACATATAGTAAACCAAAGTGAACACTTACAAACAAATAAGTGTTTTCATCACTTGTTCATATTTTTATATGCATATATTTGGTTGTATGTGTTCACTTTGATAATTATGTATGTTCACCTTGTTTATTTTATGTGTTCATTTTTTGTTTAGCGATGACAAGTGATGACAAAACTGTAGTGACAGTAATCAATTTCCACATTTTTCAATCAGGAATTATAAGTGCCATCGGCAAATATACCATCCCAGCCATCGCTGCTATGTGTTACAAATGTTCAGTTTAATAATAAGAAGTGTTTAGTTTAATAATAAAAAGTATTCAGTTTAATGCGTCGGAATCGCGCTAGAGTCAGAGTCGCGCGTGGTCAAGAGGTGCGCTAGGAGGCAGGGGTAGAATCGGAAAAATTTTAATTTGAACCGGATCGGTTCATTTCCAATTCTAATTTTTACATGTATTTTTTTTCCGGTTCGTGACCCCTTCGCTTGGTTTTTTTTCTTATAACAGTTGTATTTCTGTTGCAACTAACTGAACATTCATACTTATTAAACTGAACATTTGTACTTATTAAACTGAACATTCGTACTTACTAAACTAAAAATTTATACTTAGTAAAATAAACATGTTTGCTCATAACATTTATATTTTCTGTTGCAACTAACTGAACAGTTCTATTCAATTAACTGAACATTTGTATTGATCAAACTGAACTTTTGGCAAAAAAAAAAAAATTAAAATGAACATATTTGGTCTAGCGAACACTTATAAAATAATGAACAATTCTACTACAAAGTGAACATTTGTACATATTAAAGTGAACACTTATAATAACTAACTGAACAAAAAATACGCACTGAATGAGTAGAGAGGTCAGAGCGCTAGTTGAGACGCTGTGCAGCGTGATGACTTGAATGACACGGAGTGCGATTGCCACTAATCAATTTCCTTTTTCAATGGTGACAATGGAGACTAATATACGAAGAAATAGATATTGACATATTGTCAGGCCAGCTGACTTTTGTTGGGCTCCGCCTCCGGACATAAATTTAAGGCCCGACACACCTGTTACTGGTCCAGACCAAGTCCAGTCCGATTCTTAATCTAGTTAGGCTGTAGGGCTGCATAACGTGTAAAACAGTCACGAAAATGACTCCTTGCACTAATCGTTTCGTTAAGGGACGCAAATAATTTTGTCCTTGCATCTTGCGTTCCGTTCAAAGTAAAATTCTGGCGTTAACCGTTACGTTGAATTGAACGGTCAAAAACGGTTTAAACGTTTAAAATTTGTAACCATGCAAACATGATCAGTAAGCTAGTAAAATGGAAACTAAAACTTCTAAAAAAAATCAAAACAACCGGAACAATAAGAAATAGCAAAAACTACAGCAAATAAAAATAAAAAAACTAATTAACAACTGCATCCAAATAACATATGATCTGTTTTTGTTCAATAAAAACCATAACAAAACTACATACATATTTTCTTACAAGCCAATAAACCACGAGTCTCATCCACAATAATAATCCCTTAGGATGAATACATAAGAAATCAGTGAAACTAAGTTAATACTTCAACTTGGCCTTCATATTCATTGTCCATCTCAAGCTTTTGAAGAATTGTTAACAGAAGCCCAGTATAGTAGGCTACATAACAGAAGTTTTGAATTTAATATAGAAAAGTGTAATACTAGTATTATCCTAGTATGCAATGTTGATTTGATATAAGTGAAAGCATACCAGTAGAGACAAATTCTTTTAAGCAGAGAAATGAATTTAACTCTATGAAATTTCATTTGTATAAATTACTGGAATTCTTCTATAAGAAGAGAAATTAAAAGAAAAAACCTTAGTCTAAATCAAAATTAAAATCTTTGCCAGTAAATAAAAATCAAACTCAAAATTTCTGTACATCGACTGAAAACCTGATATTGACTTGGAAAGGGGAGCAACAGCCTGGTCGTCTTGCGAAAGGCTAGACAAAAACAGATATTTCGCCAATCATGTCTCTAATTCTGGCATCAAGCGCCATGGTCACCACCTCTAGTCGCCATTGGGGCCACTCATCTTCAACCTCTGAGGTGAGGAGGTGAGTTTGAAAGTGAGAAGAGAAGGGATTCGTATTTAGGGTTAAGGTTAAGAGAGGCAACGGAAAGAGCAGGAGAGAGAAGTACTGGCGAAGAGAGAGAGACGATTGGGATCGGTTTGAGGTTGTGTTCGGCTGGGTTGAGAGGCGAAGGAGAGAGGTGGTGTTCGGCTGAGAGGAGAATGAGAAAGAGGTGGTACTGGCGGAGAAGAGAAGCCAGACGGAGGTGGTCCTGGCGGAGAAGAGAAGGAGAGGAAGGTGGTACGGGCAGAGAAGAGAAGGAGAGAGGTGGTGTTCGGCTGGGTTGAGAGGAGAGGTGGTCCTAGCGGAGAGGAGAAGGGAGAGAGATTGTCCTGAGAAGGAGAGGGGTTTGGGATTGGAGGCGTCCAAGAGAGAGAGCGGCGAACAAAACCTGATTTTCTCTCCATCGTTATCTCCGCTGAGTCTCTCTGCAATCAATAATAGTAGCGTGGTAGAATGATGACGAAACAAACGAAATAAACGATAACGAAACAGCTCCGTTTCGTTAACCGTTCCGTTCTGAAACGAAACGGTATTCCTATTTGCGTTATCTGTTCTGTTCCTTAAACGAAACCGAAATGCTTGATCGTTACCGTTCCGTTTCGGACGAAACGAAACGAAATAACGGTTGAAACGGCTACCGTTTTCAGCCCTATTAGGCTGTTTTATTTTAAAACTTACAAATTAGTATTAGAATTTAAATGTTTTTTAATAAGCACATATTATTTGATTTTGAACATGAGGCTTATTTAGCTCATTATTAATTTTTCTTTCTAATAGGACCGATATATGGGGCAAAAGGATTGATCGCTCATTGTTTTCTTATTTTTGTTATTTTCATAAGAAAATGGTGTGGTTAGTGCGGATTTAATTGAAGATATTTTTAGGCATACCTGATTACATGATACCTGATTACATGAAGTATTAATTTTAGACATTGACAGTTTAAATAACATTTGTAATGATTTTCGTACATATCAGATTTATAAAGCTCGTATATATCAAATATATGATCTAACGTTATGAAAAAAAATCGCAAGTATTAACCTACTATTAAAATGTCAAATTAAATCCTTATATAATTCTTTTTTTGTAAATTTTCGCAAGTAATCGGTGTAAAATTTGATACGATAGTATCCGCCCGGTCTTTTTTTTTTTTTTTTGGTTGGAAAATAAAGAGGGGCGACATTGGGAACATATCTAGACTAGGCAACAGGCCAACAGCCAACAGCTCTTTCGCAGCGTAGTGGCATGCCAATACGATTTTGTCTTTCACTAAAGAAAAAAGTACGATTTTATCTACTACTGAGAAACTGGGGACCACTCTAGTCTGATTTCCTCGAGCGTGGTGCGTGGATCACGTTCGTTTCATTCATAGTCTTCTACTCGAATAAAATTTAGGACTTGATCTTATCATTAGTCTCGTAGAAGGAGTATAAATATATTTTTTTTTAAGGAAGTATGAGAAATATATATTATGAGTCCTCTTGATCCAGTACCCCCAACTAATTGGCCCCATGTTGGTTTTGGAGTTTTACCACCTGCCATCCTTCCTTTTTAGTTTTAGTATATATTGTCACTATTTTCTTTCTGCAACTGCTCTAATAACGGAAAGTGGTCTAGCATTCATATTCGTAGAAGGATTGTGTGCTCCAAGTGTGTTTTAAAGCCCATCAATCCAGGTTCGGGTACTCTGTTTCAGCACCCAACTTAGCCACACGGCCCACACGTCAACATGAAATTTGCAGACCAATATTAAGAAAATTTATTTCCTTAACAAAAAGCAAATCAAACGGGGTGATAAGGATCATCCCAAAATCCATCATCTTCATCATTTTCAGTGGGAACACATTTTAGTTTTTTTTTTATTTTTGGAATATTTTTTGTCCTCATTATTTCTCTCCCTCCCATCCTTTTTTTATTTCGGTCCACATTGTTGCTCTCCTTCCTATTCTTTTTATTTTTGGTCCCTAATGCTTCTCTTCCTCTCATTTTTTTCTATTTCGGTCCCCACTATTTCTCTCTCTCCCATCTTTTTCATTTCTGGTACTCATATTAATTACAACAGTTAGTATCCAAACTACAACAATTATTTATATTATTTACAACAGCTACATAATAACTTCAACAGTTATATGTATTAACTTCAATAGTTACATATATAACATATTAACTTCAACAGTTACATATATAACTTCAATAGCTACATATATAATTTCAACAGTTACACATATAACTTCAACAGTTATATATATTAACTTCAACAGTTACATATATAACTTCAACAGTACATATATAACTTCAACACTTATATATATTAACTTCAACAGTTACATATATAACTTCAACAGTACATATATAACTTCAACAGTTATATATATTAACTTCAACAGTTACATATATAACTTCAACAGTTATATATATTTAAACTCTTAAGAAAAACAGTGGAAACCAAAAATAGAAAAAATGGGAAAGAGAGAAATAGTGGGGACCAAATTAGAAAAGGGTGAGAAGAAGAGAAACAGTGGGATTAAAAATAGAAAGAATGGGAGAGAGAGCAATTCGAAATAAATTCACCAAAATAGTGGAGACCAAAAATATGTGTTCACACTGAGGATGATGGAAAATGATGAAATCCAGAGGATGGTATTAAGCAATTCCCCAAATCAAAGCTGCAGATACAATTATAAGCAGAAAAGAAAACTATTGCTGTCAATCAGTTTTATTAAAACTTCACGTAAATTCATAATGGAATTCCATTGAGCAATTTCTTATTTATTTTATCCGACGTTTATAATGAAAAATTGATTACTGTCATAATGGAGCTCCATTGATCACAAAATTGACAATAGAAGATAACTATAAATAAAAGAAAGACCAAAGAGCATGTGGCCTAGTGGCTTAGTGATAAGAGAATTAGACTGACCTTCAAGAGATCAAAAGTTCAAGTTCCGCATGCATATTTAATTTTAAAAAAAAGTTGGATGGCAAAGACAGAAAGACCAAAGACAATAGGTTGTAGGAGGAAAGCATGTTTTCTTTCTTTATATATGGATAAGTATGAATAAAGATAAGAAAAGTAATATTTCATATTTTTGTGGTATTTCTATTATGGAGTCTTTTTAGACTAGTTTCAGACTAATCTTTTTTTGGTTATATATAATATATAAAAATTTCAATGAATAAAAAAACACAATATATGGCATGTGTTGTGCTAGTATGTGCATTTCCTTAATGTGTCATGTGGCATTATATCAGAATACTAGATATGGGTGCAACATGTTGTGCACATGTGTGCAAGTGTTTGGACTGATTTTTAAATTTGTTTTTTTTTTGGAATTTGAAACAAATTAGAAAAAGAGGAAAATATAACAAACGAATTTTAAAAACTAAAGAATATAATAATATTGTAAGAATTTTATAATTTTTAATCATATAAAATGGGCATTTACTGTTTTTTCAAATCTTTCTAATGATTTATAGCAGTTTCGAAGATTGCAATGCATTTGTATATGCAAGTGGGTACAATACGAGTACTCAAATAATAAAAAAATAAAAAGAACGTGTAACATGAACAAATGGCGTGTAGCGGTGTAGACATAGACCCGGTTCAGCGATTATTAACTGCCTCGTGAATCAAGCTCGGAACATGAAGTAATTTAAAATGTGGTATTCCAAAATAATATAAGACGGATCATCCTTGACGGAGAAAAGCAGAGAAAGAAGAAGTGGAGAGAGAGAGAGAGAGAGATCAGAGAAAAAGAGAGATGGGGTTGATGATCTTTGTATGTGTATTTCTCTGTGTGTTAGCAAGCGCTCCTACCTCCAATGGTTGGGGTCCTGAGGGCCATTACATGGTTTGCAAAATTGCTGAGGTACTACTTCAAAAGTTTCTTTTATTAATTTTGAGGTGCTTTAATAATGCCTAGGCCATTTGCCAAAACAATTACAACCATATCAATATATACTAAGTGAACCATGAAAATATCTGTGACAAAAATTTCTGACTTATCTGTTCACTTAAATGCCCGTTGTCCAACAATAATCTTTAATTATTTTGTCGGAAAAGGATTTAAGATAGGAAAGGTACATATACTGGTGGATAACTTTGCCACCACATCTTTCCCAGCTATAATTTGTAAATTTTTAAAATATTATCGAGGGATCGAATTTTCGAACCCTCCTTTTAATATCAATTTAATGCTTTTCACCCTTCTTTCTTATATCACCGGGCCCTTAAATTTTCTATAGGTCTGAAGCAGTGTACTTAAACAAACAAAATGTCTTTTATGAATATTGGAGATACCGTAAGCATTGACAAACAAGAGATTTGTATAACAATATACATATACATATATATATATATATATATATATATATATATATATATATATATCCTTTTTTTTTTGCTCTTGTAAAATATTTCAGAGCTATCTTACGAGTAATGCAAGAAAAGCCGTGGGTGAGCTGCTACCAAAGGATGCAATAGACCTCGCATCCGTATGCTCATGGCCTGATGAAATTCGAAAGCAACAAAAGTGGTCAACGACGCTTCATTTTGTAAATACTCCCGGTGTTTGCAATTTCGACTATAATAGTAAGTTTTTTTTTCAATGATTAATAAGACCAAGTTATTTTCATTCGTTTCCTATTTTTAAAAAAAATTATGGAGAGCGCAATTACCAATTCTTTTGACAATGCATATTGCTAATCAGTCATCACAACTTTGTTCAATCCTTTTATCTATCAATTTTGGTGAATATTAGTCAAGTCGATGTGGCACTTCAATTGAAAATAAGAGGAATAAGGGAAGAAGTGAAAAGAAGTATTGAAAAGTGTGTAATTTTGTGAAGAGTTTGAATTGTTTATAATAAATTTATTTTCTTATTCTCTTATTCCCACACCTCATCCAAACAGAGTTATACTGATAGTCCATTAGAGAACCATTGGTCGGTCAGTTTTGGTGTCTTAAGCTCCGTTTGGATAAGGTGTGGGAAGAAGAAAAGAAGTGGGAAGAAGTATTGAGAAGTGTGTAACTTTGTGAAGAGTTTGGATTGTTTATAATAAATTTATTCTCTTATTCTCTTCTTCCCAAATAAAATCCAAACGGAGCCTTAAGACTTTCTTTCCACCTTTCTTCTTGAGATTCTTTTGTAGTTTGTGTGTGTGTTTGTTTTTATTTTTTTTGTGTTTTTGAAGGCCCAGACTCCTTTATATATAGTTGCTACTGAAATAAAACTAAATATTAGTACATTCTCCGAAACAAAGGTTCCGTTTGGATAGGTGTGGGAAGAAGGAAAGAAGTATTGGGAAGTGTGTAACTTTGTGAAGAGTTTGGATTGTTATAATTTTTTTCCCTTCTTCTTTCTTCCTACTTCTTCTCAACGCATCCAAACGGAGGCAAAAAGAAAAAATCGGAGGTGACGACTAAATTGAGCATCTCTGTTCTCCATTTGCCTTTGCCAAGTATTAAAGACTTGCGGTATATTTTTTATGCTATTAATCGACTGCCCGGTGTTCGCATTATCAAGAACTACCTTTCCTAACTTAAGATAATAAGATGTCTAGCAGACCTCTCTGTACATGTTATTCATGCACCCAACAAAAACAGTCATGAGTCATCGATGATTTCATTTCTAATAATGCATTTAATTTGTTGGGTATGAATCAGGGGATTGCCATTCCAATGGAGTAAAAGATTTCTGTGTGGTAGCAGCTATCAAGAACTACACCGAGCAACTGGAAACATACCAACATTCACCAACTTGTAAGATTATGAATCATCAATGCCAATTATTATTTTTCCCGGTGTAATCTTTTTCATAGGATTAAAAGTCATCTTGATAAATGCAACATTTCATGCCGGACAAAATTTTTTCACCATAATTGTGCAAATGCAGGGAGCAATTGCGATCAGATAAAAACTTAATTGTACAAATCTTTTTTACAAAAATTATAATCTGTTTATTAATAAGATAGACAGTTATACAAATAAATAAGTGTGAAATATGAGATCATACAGACCAATTGAGGGCCGTACTATATGCTAGAAACTAAGGCTGTAATACGACTAATGCAATGTTCTTCTCCCAATAATTAAGGCTGTACGACTAAATGCTGCTACATGCAAAATAATGAGTTTTGATTGTTTTGTTCTCCCAATATAATGAAATGTTCTTTCCTTTTAGATAATTTAACAGAGGCCTTGATGTTCCTTGCTCATTTTGTTGGAGACATCCATCAGCCTCTTCATTGTGGTTTTGCGGCAGACTACGGTGGTAACATCATACCAGTGAATTGGTATGATGTAAAGACCAACCTTCACAGGGTAAAGTATACTTTATATTTGGAACATGGTTTGTTCGTTCTAATATTTATTTGGAAATTCACTTGAGCTTACATATATATATTAATTCATTAAGGTATGGGATGACAATATGGTACAAAAGAAGATGAATGATTCTTTCTATGGTGACCTGATTACAATGGCAAAGGAACTTAAGATGGAAATTGATTCCCAGGCAAGTGTTTCAATATCTTGTTAAAAAAAAATAAAAATACAATTCTCTCTTTTATTGACAAATATATATATATATATATATATATATATATATATATATATACTTCATGTTTGTCTTTCTGCAGGACTATTATGCTCAAAAAGTAAACGAATGGAAGGCATGTGGAAATGACGCATTTGCTTGTGCTAAAAAGTAAGATATTCATTTGACAAGAAGAAAATGTAGAATTTAATTAATACTATTTCTTCAACAAATAAATAAATGTGGCATTTGCGAAAAAAAAATCAGGTTTGCTTCAGAGAGCATTGAGCTGGCTTGCGCACTTGCTTACAAGAATGTGCAGCCAGATTGTACTTTAGGCGGTAAGATTTTTCTTTCAGAAAGCATACATAAATTTAAAACTTCAGGTTTTTGTACTAGTTCAGTCAGACTTAGTACAGAGTAACATATCAAATCATTCCCTCTTTTGTTTATAGAGTAATTTTAATTTGGTATTGTACCTATTAGCTAGTTAAAAAGGCCATGTCGTGAACCTATACTGTCAATTAATGATCCTTTTCCTCAGTAAATCGAGACAAATGGTGATACTTGGTATCCCATCACGGATTCACCATTGGAGAAACAAAAATAATGACAATTGTTTTTCATCTTGCAGATTATTATTTCACCACCCGTATTTCGACAGTAGAAGAGAGGATTATATATGCAAGCAGCTATCAGGCTAGCTTCACTGCTCAACAAAATATTCAGCAATATTCAAGAAGGTAGCTCGCCAAAAATTAGCCAGGTTTTGAGAAGCATGTCAAAATCTGTTGATAATTAATTAGAAGATAGATAACCATGCCGTCATGGACTTCAAGAGAGACGTTCTTGTTGACGATTTGCTACTACAAGAACTTCAAGAGAGACATTCTTGTTAACGATTTGAGCCTACTGAATAATGTTTGTCGCTAAAAGGGTCATGTATAACATCGTTATTGTTTTGACATGAGTTCCTGAGTAATTGAGAAACACACCCGTCTGTAAAGACGAAACATATATATTCATCGGAACTAATAAACACCACCCACTATTTTTTTTCATCCAGGTTCCGCGCTCTCACCTATGACACCATCCTCTCTCATATAGTCATATCTAGCACCCCTCTGCCTCGCTCCTCTCACATCTCATGTCGCTCTCCGACTCTTTCCTCCATCTAGTCTCCTCTCTGGCCTATGATAAACTAATATTCAAAAGTATCCTAAATTAATCACAAGCGTACGGTAAATCGTTGGTATAATTGGGATCGAATCCACAAGAACAGATACATAAGTACCGCACTTATAATTTCACAAAGTCTAGATCTAACAATTTCAAAAAAAAACTAGCAAACTAAATGCAACAAATACTAAAAGTAAGACTAACAACAAACAAGAAAGACACAAGTTATTTTTATTAGTAATTTGGTTGTAATTTGGTATAAAAATGTCCTAGGGGTTCAGTTTCAACCTTGGTTAGGCTATGGGCTGTCAATGTTTCTCACTCTCATGATCAAACATTGACAAGTGCATACTAGAGAGCCCTGTACGACCGCACAACCTATGGTTAGTGCTGGATTGATGCAATACATTGGTTTCTAGCTTGTATGGGACAGGTCTAGCCGTACCTAAACTCTTGAACCTCAACTCACTACTACGAAATTGATTTTTAACGGCAGTTAATTAGGGGTTTTTAACAACGGCCATATGGCGTTGTAAATGAGGGGGGCCACTAAAAATTTTTAATAACCGCCGCAATTGTCGTTCCCTCGAGAAGCAGTCCGAAGTTTGTTTTTGGTTTTCTACGACGGCTATTTATTGAAACACTGCCGTAAAGAACATTGTTTTTACGGCTGTATTTTATAAAAATCCGCCGTATAAGACCTATATATTTTTTTAAAAATTAATATTTCTGTGGCTAGCCCATATATATTAATTTGCTAGCCATAAATAACACATAAATATATCAAAATTTTTATAAACAGAAAATCACAAAAACTTGCATATTTCACACAAAATAATATTAATTAACATAAAATCCACAAATTAAAAGTTAATATCCAGAAATACAACCATTATTCATTAATCATTGTCCCCCATTCATTAATTCTCAAGGGACCTAGAAATTTAAAAAAACAGCTTTATAGTTTGGTTAATCTCGTCCTCAGGATATGGTGCGAGCATCTTGCAATTCCAAAACCTGCACGTTAACACTTCATATTAATAAAATTCTAAATCCTAGTATTAAACCAACTAATTAATTGTTATGTATCAAATGGTACCAACTGTTAATGGTAGAGACTTCAATATTTATTACTTTAATGCATAGGAAGTTAACAACAAAAAATTACAAAATTTGTAATAGAGAAATTAAACTAATGCAATCAGTTCCAATGGTACCATGAACTTGGTACTTCGTACAGAGCAAGGTAAAAGTAGAAAAGCTCCAAAAATCACATTTTGAGCACACTATTTAGTTCACTGGTACAGCCTGGAGCGAGATAAGATTACATACATGTTGGACAATACATTTTTTTATGTATGTTTTTTGTTACTGTACTTAATAAATCATCTTAATCTATTTTCTCTACTATACCATATTAATACAAATCAACTAATTAATTTCATGATATTAAACCTAAACCTTAACCAATATTGGTACGGCAGCACTAATTCAAACCAACCAATTAAACATTAATCTAACTCAATATTAATCGAGACTAATAAATTATTAAACATTAGTAAAATAGATATTTCATACCAATGACAACACCCCACAAGTCGCGTACCAATGTAGTATTTTGCTTATTGATGTCATTGTATAATAACAACAATCATTAAAGTTTGGCTGATGTGTACCCTACAAGTAAAAATTTCACTTTTACTTTTCATGATAAATACAAATGTTGACAAATTAAATGTAACTATTAGTGTTAGTTGTTTACCAGAACATGCAGCACATCGAACTTAGCCTTATCGTCGAGAAATTTGGTTTAAACTCTGCAACATTAAAATATGAAATTAGAAGAATTAATTTAATTGTAGATATTATGAAGTGATGCATGTATAGAGCTAAATGAAACTTACATTTTGTACGGCCCAATAATTTTCAAATCAACTTTGTCAGTATTGAGAATCAACAATCCAAATGCAATTACATCTCCTTATTTTGCTCTTGATCATTTTTCCCTTCTACTAACGGCATTGCTATTCGGATTCGACATGGTTGTCAATTCAAATAAAAATTAGTAGACCCGCTAACAATCCTAATCCATAAAGAATTTCTAACATGTTTACACAAAATTCCTCATTTTACTAAATTTGTTTCTATCAATAAAGATGAAAAAGTGAAGGACATAGTTTTTTATGCAACATCTCAATCACACTATAGCAAAGGTTGTAAATTCAATAATGAACTGCCATACTAAATCGCGTTCAAATGAAATTGTAAGACGAAGAGCGCCAGGTTTATACTTGTGACAATAATAGATAGAATGGTATCATAACAGATTGTATAAGTGTAAATTTCTCCAATCAGACCCTAAAGTTGACTCAATTTATAACTTAAACATTGAGGCGTCATCTGGATTTATGAGGAGTAATTTACAGAAGTGAAAAAGAGAACCATTCCAAATCATATGGTTTCTGATACATTCCAATTTCTACAAAAACAATTGACAGTTCTCGTGTCCATATCTCAGACAACATATTTGCAAAAAACAAGAATAAAAATCAAGCAAAAAATTGACTTAAACTCAGAACTCGGACCTAGGGTTTAGCCTTTAGAATTCGGATCTAGAGATGAGGAATCAGATCTAGGAGGTGGGGAACCGAGAGAAAGAGATGGAAAAGGAGGAGGGCGACGGGGGTGGAAGGCGGAGGCTAGGGAGGCTGGTTTACGAAAAAAGAAGGCGAAGGAAGGAGAGGGATGACTGAGGAGAGGAAGACTAACCTCTAGGCGGTGAGAGGAAGGCGAGCGGCAGGACATAACGGCATTGACGGCGGTGAGAGGAGGGCGAGCGGCATGACATTACGGCGTTGACGGAGGTGAGAGGAGGGCGAGCAGATTGCGGCCGCGAGTACGGAGGGAGGACGATTTAGAGAGGAGCGAATTTCGATCGAGTACGGCGTTGGTTTTTATTTTTATTTTTTGAAAAACAGTTCTTTGACAGTTTTAAAAAGCAGACCGCCTTTTTAATTTTTTTAGGATTTTTTGAAATTCGATAAATAATATTTTGTCTTTTATTTTTATTTTTTCGGATTTTTTAGTTACGTTATATTTTTTATTAAGAAATACTAAAAATTATAAAAATTTTAAATTTAAATAAATATAAAAAGGAGAAATTTTGAAAAATGATAAAAAAAAATATCAGACACTCTGGATATATAGATTGTTCGGACTTCGGACAAAAAGAGAATCAAGATTGCATACTAATGTATATATATAGAGAGAGAGAGAGAGAGAGAGAGAAAACCTATGGTGCATACTAATGTACGGAAGTTTCGGTGCATACTGATCCAAACTATTGAATCTGCTTCAAAATGACCGATCCAAACCGTCCAATATGATCTCCCCATTGAAATCTCCTTGTCGACCAAAATTTATATTTTCTTCGAAATTTTTAAGTATTTTTTTTCGGATTTTTAAAAACTGCTATTTTTTAACGGTTCAGAAATAATTAGATTAGTGATTTTCTAAAATTTGAAAAAAATACTTAAAAATTTTGAAAAAATGTAAAATTTGGTCGATAAGGAGATTATAATAGGAAGATCATATTAGACGGTTTGGATCGATCATTTTGAAGCAGATCCAAGAGTTCGGATCAGTATGCACCGAACCTTCCGTACATTAGTATGCACCATATGTTTTCTCTATATATATATATATATAATGGCCTTCTGGTAAATATTCAACAGTTGACATTAAAATTTAATAAAGCTGAAATATTTAGTAGTAAACAGCTAGAACAAAAATATGAGTCATGCGAAGCAACCAAAAAGATACAATTAGAAAAACAGAAGATGCAAGAAAAGTAATAGTCTCTGCACCAAATGAGATGACATTTTTTTCTTAAAAATAAATAAAGAATTTTCACAAATAAGTACATTATTGGTATAAATGAATACAAATCATATAATTCTCATTTATTATATTAGATACATATCTTTGTCATTTATTAGAAGAATTCTTTCTTACTTATATTATTGCCTCATGAGGAACGTACCCTTTTATATATTTTTATATTTTTTATTGATTAATAGAGATTTGTATAAAAAATTAACAAATATATTTAGCACCTACCAAATATAAATTTTACTATAAATTTATATGAGTAATATAACACCTATATACGAATATATACTTAACAACTAAAGTATACTCTAGCATACGGATCAAATCCGTATGCTAGAGTCGTTTCTGAAAATCTAAAATTCAAACAGTCGATCCAAACCGTTCAAGTTGTTCTCCATGTACAAATATCCTTCAAAACCAAATTTTACATTTTTTCAAATTTTTTTGCTATATATTATGCTATTTTCAAATTGAAGGGCCAGAAATACTCCTTTACAACACCTTTACAATGTTTTTTTAAAATAGCATAATATATAGTAAAAAAATTCGAAAAAATATAAATTTTAGTTTTCTAGGAGATTTCAATATGGAGAACAATTTGAAAGCTTCGGATCGACTGTATGCATTTTAGATTGTGAAAAACGACTGCAGCATACGGGCTATCTATATGTTGGAGTATAATTTAGCCAATCTCTCTCTCTCTATATATATATAAAACCTATTGTGCATACTAATGTACAGAAGCTTCGGTGCATACTGATCTGAACTCTTGGATCTGCTTCAAAATGACCGATCCAAACCGTCCAATATGATCTTCTATTGAAATCTCCTTGCCGACCAAATTTTACATTTTTTCGATATTTTTAAGTATTTTTTTTCGGATTTTTAAAAACAGCTATTTTTTAACGGTTCAGAAAAAATTAGATTAGCGATTTTTTTAAATTTGAAAAAAATACTTAAAAATTTCGAAAAAATATAAAATTTGGCCGGTAAGGAGATTATAACAAGGAGATCATATTGGACGGTTTGGATCGGTCATTTTGAAGCAGATCCAAGAATTCAGATCGGTATGCACTGAGACTTCCGTACATTAGTATGCACGATATGTTCTCTCTCTCTCTATATATATATATATATATATATATATATATATATATATATATATATATAAGTACATGCCAAATTTGGCACCTGTTCCCACTCCCAGACCCCACAACCTCAAACAACAGTATTAAAGAAGTGTTAATAATTGCTTACAAAAGATTTGGATTCTATGACCAGCCTATCATAGCATATACATATCGGTATATATTAGGCTATGTATATGCAGCAGACATTAATAATGTTTGGTATGATTCATGAATAAGCCTTATTCTGAATAAGGCTTATTCGGGATGAAACCAAACGCACCCGGAATAAGCCCTATTCAGAATAAGGGCTTATTCAACCCCTTATTCTAATTCCATCAATATGGTTGAATTAGAATTAGGGATTGAATAAGCCCTTATTCGGAATAAGGCTTATTCCGGGTGCGTTTGGTTTCATCCCGAATAAGCCTTATTCGGAATAAGGCTTATTCAACTTGATACCAAACACACAAAGAATTTATTTTTGGAATCAAGGTTTTTACGTCGGTTATTAAACAAAACCGCTATATGAAATATTTTTTTTACGGCGGTTCTTCGAATAACAGCCATATATAATCAGCGAATTTTTTTCCGACTTTTCTGCACACTTTAACGGCGTCTATTGTTATTAACAGCCATAAATAATTTTTTCTATTTACTGAAATGCCACCGTGTATTTTTTACAACAGCCTTTTAAAAAACAGCCGTAATTAGGGCGCCGTTAAAAACTTTTTCTGTTGTAGTGACTCTCTCGTGTTGGTCACAATATTTGGTGCGGAACCTAGCCTAAAGTCCCCATTAGATACATTAAACCTCAACTCTCGTTATGTTGGTTTAACCATCCTAAGTCTATTTGTTGGTTCACAAAGGCATCTACTAGACTCTCGCCTAAGTAGAAACTTGTCCCTTTTGAGGCTTAAGTTGGTCACCTCTCGGCTCCTAACCTATCTTGATTACCTACTTGGTTCAATTAAACAATCTACACCTTTAGCCTAAGTTAGATGTGGCCATTCACCTAAAAGGAGGGTCAAATGAGCAATTAAATACAAACAAGCAACTTCATTCAATAACCAAGCAAATAGTACACAAGTGAAACCAAGTACTACATCAATTCAACAAACCTAACCTTGGTCTCCACAAATTTCCTAGAACATATCTAAATCTAGACTAACATAATGGTAAAACAAGCAAAGAAAGCAAAGGAATACAAAGATACAATCTTCATGCTAAACCAAATCAAAAGGGAAGGCAATATGCCCCTTATCAAGCCCAATCGACTTCTGGACCAGCAAAGGAGGTACTTGGGTGGAATGATGAGGCGTAGGTGGTGAGATCCGAGGCGGCAGAGAGGTTGTGCGATCGTACGGGATGGCTGTGTGGTTGCACGGGAGGTCGAATGATGGGAAATGGAGTTGGTCTTTATTGCGGCGCCGTCTTGGATTGAGGTGGAAAGAGAGATACCGTAGACGAAGCGAATGGAGTGTCTTATATAGGAGTTTGGTAGGGTTTGGAGTCATATGCGATCGTAAAGAAATCCTGTGTGGTCGCACCAGAGTCGCTGGACTAGGTTTGAGTCAGATTCGCATGCAACGAGCCTGAATTGAGTTGGTGCGGTCGCACCATATGCCCGTGCGGTCGCACGGGATTCTCTGGACCATGATTCGTGCTCCGTTTCGTGCCGAAATGCACCGTTTTCGCTGCGACTTGGCTCAAAATTCCTACAAACCAAAATGAAACTCAAGCAATACCAAATTTCTACAAATACACACTAAAATCAAATAAAATCAAGTAAAATCAAAAGTTTTGAGTTATGATTTGGGTAAAAATTCGGCCTAAAACCATATATAAATATGTGACATCACTCTGCTCTTTTCCGTCGCCCTCTGCATCTCCTCCCTTCTTCCATCTTCCAACTTGTATTTTTCCCATCGACTTCATCCCTCTCCCCTACCTTAGCATCACTCTCCTCTGTTTCTACCATGTGGACTCTGTCTCATTTTTTTAAATAAACATATACAACAAGAAAGTGAACAGATATAGCAACAAAGTGAACATATATAAAGATAGATGGAAAAAAAATAATCAAAGTGAGCAGATATAAAAAAAACAAAGTGAACATATATAAGAACCAACATGAACACATAAAATTCTCTTTTTTTATTTCTCCTCGACTCCACCTCTCTTCCCTTATCTCAGTTAGAGAATCTTGTTAAGATGATCTCTTATTGCAAATAACTGAAAATTTATAATTATAAGATAATTTTTTATTATATTTAATAAACTCACTAAATAAATAATCTCTTGCTGCAACTAACTGTACACTTATACATATAACGTGATCATTTATCATATCTAAGTGAACATATACAAAGATAGATGAACAAAGAAACAAAGTGAACAGATATAGACAATTAAGTGAACAAATATATCGACCAAAATGAACACATAAACATACAAAAGTGAATTAAAATAAAAAAGATGAAGTGAACACATAAACATATAAAACTGAAAATATACAACAAATAAAGTGAACATTTACATCTATTGGATGCTTCTTTATTATTGTTGACTTAGTAGATATTAAATACTCTCTTGTTATAGCAATTTGAACACTTATACATAATAAATAATTTCTTAAAGAAAGAAGCTTAAAAGCGAAAAGCATGAAGGAGGAGGTGGAAATATAGAAGAGGAGAGAGTAGGGAATGTCAAATATGATGCTATTTCTAAAAAGTGAGTCATGACCATATACAAAAATAAATATCTGTTTTGTATAGAAATAAGAATACGAATCCGCACTAATATTGCTTCCCATATCCGTATCCATATCTGTTTAAAAAAAAATCGAATCTGCATCCGTATACGTTCGAATACGGATAGTATTATCCATATCCGCTATTTTACGGATACGGATATGGTTCCAAACGAGAATTATCCGCTTCATTTTTACCCCTACTTATAGGTCGGATTAAAATTTATTATCTTATTTTTTTTTCGTTTTTGAGATTTTTCCTTCTTCTTAAAAATACAAACAGTACGAGGAGTGGATCTCACGTTCTCCTATCTCTTGTACTGGTTATAAAAGAAAATTGATTAGTGCCATCAGCACAATAACCATTCGCGCCATCGCTCGTTGAGCAATGTTCTCTCTCTTGATTTGTACTCATCCAGCGTGCAAATTATTTTTTGTTCATTTCGGTGTTGGAAGTGTTCACTTTATTAGATATAAATGTTTACATTTTTATTGTAATTTTTCACTGTGTTATAAGTGTTAGTTGTGTTCAGTATTTTTTTATTTTTATCTAAATGTTCAGTTTAATAAGTACAATTGTTATGTTTATTTAAGTATAAATGCTCAGTTAGTTGCAACAGAAAATATAAATTTTATAAGAAAAAAATACTATTATTAAACCAAGCGAAGGGGCTACGAACTGGAAAAAAAACCACATGAAAAAATTAGGAGTCATGAACCGATCCGGTTCAAATTAATTTTTTTCCGACTTTAACCTTGACGCGCCTCTCTCCAAGGCTGACGTGACTGATGCGCGGCTCTATATAATAAAACCAGGGGCGAATCCAGTGGTGGGGCGGGTGGGGCTAGAGCCCCACCTACCGCCGTCGAGTCCTGAAGCCCCTCTTTAGTCTCAATGAATTTTTTCAGCCATTGGAGCACTCAAAGGTGGGGCTGAAGAACAGAAGAAGAGAAACTGTTCGATCAAATGATTCATTAGAGCACTCAGCCCCACCTAAATATTTTTGCTAGATCCGCCACTGAATAAAACTATAATTGATGTATTTAACTGAACACTTTTAATTATTAAACTGAACATATTTGATTATTAAACTGAACCTTTGTAACATACATCAACGATGGCATGGATGATTTTTTTAGCGAGGTTACTTATCAAGTTATCAGTTCTAGTTATAAAATAATAAACTAAATCGAGCTGTAGTTCGTGAAAATTAATGGGCGATTTTATAATGGACCCATTCACATGTTCAGATGTTCCATTTGTATTTTAAGGCCCATTATTTTGAAGTCCATCAATCCAGGTTCGAGTACTCTGTTTCGGCACCCAACTTAGCCACACGTCCACATGGAATTTGCACGACCAGTATAAAGAAAACTTATTTCCTTGATAAAAAGCAAATCAATGCTCTAAATACACACTTATAAACAAAAAAGAATACTATTGCTATCAATCAGATTTGAGCAATAATGGAATTTCATTGAGCAACTTCTTATTTGTTTTATCCGACGTGTTATAACGGAACTCCATCCGAAATTATTTAATATAAAAATTCAGACATCAAAAAATTTAATACAAAGAATTATTTATTTTTTTTTAATAAGAAGAAAGTTCCAACGCGTTTATAAACCGCGCCTCCCTCTCTCCTCTCGAACGCGTTTTATAAACGCGTTACAGGCCCTAAAACTCGTTTATAAAACGCGCTAGAAGCCTGAACTTTCGGAATAGTTAAAACGCAATTAACGCGTTTATAAAACGCGCTAGAAAGCTTTTTACTCGTTTATAAAACGCGCTAGAAGCCTGAACATTCCAACTTCTATCACTTCGATCAAACTTTAGTCATTTCGATCGAACTTTAGTCATTTCTGTCTATAAGTTTGTGAATTTATAAACGCGTTATTTGAAGTTATATAAGACTATACATTCTCGCAGAATTTAAATCGTCAACAACAGATTATCTCTTACAATTTAAAAACCTATCAATCAAATCCAAAAATGTCTACAATTACAATATATGTCAACCAATGTCCAACTTTTGGTGCTTCTTACTTCCACATCGGTTGTAGTATGCATACCACATTTGCTGAAATTCGAAATGAATTATACAGCAGGCTACAGATTTTAGAAACCCAGTACACTTTGAATATCCATGGTCGTTACAATGAAATTGTAAATGGGAGATATGAATCACTATTTCTTCCTGTAAATTCTGAAGATCAATGGCGCCTTTTTTACCACGAGACATTCGAGACGAGAGGGTTACCGATTATTGAGTTGCATGTTGATTTCATCCCCGTATATGGCACGGGACCAGATCTGAACCTAACACCCCTTGACGAGCCCGGTAGCAGTGAGCCAAACACTTCCTTAAACCTTATGTGTGGCCAACAATCCACCCCTTACCAATACACTGGCGAACAGTCCGTTCCTACGCAAGACAATAACACATCAGGAGATGAAGTCGAGGTTGCCGATGGTGATGAGATGAGGGTCCGGCGACTTACTCCGACCTTCCTACCGGAGAAGAATATACCGATGTGGATGACTTCTCCGAGAGAGAAATGCCTTTTTATTCAAACTGCGACCAGCCATACGTTTCAGGAAGGACGGACTTGCACCATCCTGTAAGTGAATTGTGTGATATTTCCATGTTTGAGTATGCTGGTATGCCGGAGCGTAGTTTAGGGCCACAAGGCGAACTTGCTGTTGGTAAACGATTCGGTTCCAAAAAACAATTAATTCTAGCTGTCTGTGATGTTTCATGCAAAACAAATCGAGAAGTTCGAACGGAAACTAGCAATAAACAAAAAATTGTAATGGTTTGCATGCAAAAACCGAATTGTAAGTGGCGATTGTATGGTAGACGTGAGAGTTATAATACAAATTGGAAGATCTCTACCAATCCAAATGAGCATATTTGTTCGAGACCCCCGGGCCAAAAAGGTCACGCAAACCTTACAGCTAGTCTCATTGCCGAACACGTTAGGGATGAATTGAAAAAAAATTTGGGAAAAAGTGTCCAGGACATAGGAAGCCTCATAAGGGCTAGATATCCACGTATTGAACCGACTTATAATAAACTATGGCGTGGGAGGGAGCGAGCGTTGGAGCAATTGTTTGGGTCCTGGGAAGGGGCCTACAATAAACTTCCACGCCTCCTGGAGGCAATGAAGGCGACAACCCCAGGAACGAAATACACAATAGTTTCTTGGCCTACAAACGATCCTAACGTTGGCGTCTTCAAGATGGCAGCCTGGGCTTTTGGTCCGTGCATAGAAGCGATGAAATATGCCAGACCTGTTATCTCAATTGATGCTAGTTTTTTATCGGGCCGATACAAAGGTAGATTGTTCTCAGTGTGTGGTTATGATCCAGAAAATCGATTAATTCCGGTTGCATTCGGATTGGGCGAAAAAGAAGATAAGGATACTTGGGGATGGTTTATGTCTTGGGTTAGATGTGAAGTTTTAGGCCGGAACACTAGATACTGTGTCATATCTGTCCGTCATAAGGCAATAAAAGCGGTATTTGCATCCGTAGATTACGGTTGGAAGGCACAAGGTGCGCATGCAGTAGCGATTCATCGGTTCTGCATGCAGCATGTTGCGGAAAACTTATGGAAGGAGGCTGGCGGGTCACAAGATGCTGATTTGAAAAACTTTTTCAAATGTAGACTTGCTAACAAGAAAAACCCTAGACGTTTTAGAGAGAATTGGGGAGTTCTGAAGGAAAATAACCTGAGAGCTTATCAGTACCTAAGAAATTGTGGTAAAATTAATGAAAATGACAACAACGAGCGGCCAAAACTATATAAATGGGCTCAGAGTTTTGACAAGGGGCATCGGTGGGGTATAATGACGAGTAATGGATCGGAGAGTCTGAATAATGTGTTTAGAATAGAGAGAAGATTACCAGTGACAGCACTTATAGAAGGCACGTGGTATAAATGTGCCAACTGGATGAACAAGCGAACACAAGAAGCACTTCAAAGGTTGAGTTTAGGAGAAAGATGGCCGGAAGGAGTAAAGAATAAATTGATCAAGCATGATGGAAAATCACGTAAGTACTTAAAGAAAAAGAATTTAATTCATTCATTCATTTTAATCCATTTTGAACTAACTTCATCTTTTTGTTTCAATCTCAGAGGAGTTTATGAGCACATTCGTGTTAAGATTGGACCTTGGAGAATTTCGCGTGAAAGTTCGCGAGGAGTACCGTGATGGTGTAGGCTACGATTATTCTCATTACACAGTTCAAATTCCACCCGACATGGAGCAAACCGATGTGCAATTGCCCTTCACTTGAACCACATGTGAGTGCCAAAAACCACAATTGACAGGTATCCCTTGCGCACATGTCATTGCTGTTTGCAGGGAGACAAATTACAATGTAGATCAATTTGTGGATGGTCACTATAGCATGCAAAACCAGCACATGATTTGGTCAGCAGGTCGGTTTCATTGTTACAAAGATGAGGAAGAGTGGCCAGTTTATACAGGTCCGATAATTGTCCCCGACAAGAGTTTGGTCAATCGAGGAAGGCGCAAAATCATTCGTGCAGAGATGTGGATGGATAGGATGGAAGGAAGGAAAGGTGGAGGTTCCACAAGAAAAACAAAAAAGAAAAATCAAGGTGAAGCTTCAACCAGTCAACCGCGACAAGCAGCACCCCAACCGCCATATCCGATGGACGCATTGCAATCCGGTCGATACACCAGTAGACCACCAACAAGGGCCAACAGTCCAAGAAGGGCCGCGAGTACTGAACTTACGGTTCGGACTCGTCAAACACCCATTCAACCAGGACGAATGTCATTGCATGTTGATCCACGAAGCAACAATAATCGGGAGGACCAAGGATCTGTACAACCACAGAGAAATTCTATAAGCATTGATCCACGGGTAAGAGATGTCGCATCTGGAAATATGAGAAGTGAGTCGGCTAGATTTCCAACAGATCAAGGCAATACATCAAGGGAGAGAGGACGTAAAGGATTGTTTGGGGGGAAATTTGGCAATATACTGTCTTTCGGTAGGAAGAAAAAATGAAATAATTGAAGATTAAGTGTTGTCGTAATTTTATATATTGTAATAGAATGTATTGTAAGAGAATTTTACAATTAACTCGTATAATATAATGTTGAAAGGTTTAGTGTTAGCATTAACAGACATGCATTCTTGTTATCTACAAAAAGCCCTAATCCTAAAAGGCTTTGTACTCTATAGTGTTAGCATTGAAAGGCACTTGAACTTTTTAGTGTTGAGAAGCAGTTAATTAACTCGTAGCGCTAGGCTTTGTACCCTTTTATAAAACGCGCTAAAAGGCTTTACCTTTTATAAAACGCGCTAAAAGGCTTTACCTTTTATAAAACGCGCTAAAAGGCTTTACCCTTTTATAAAACGCGCTAAAAGGGTTTACCCTTTTATAAAACGCGCTAAAAGGCTTTACCCTTTTATAAAACGCGTTAAAAGACTTTGTACCCTTTTATAAAACGCGTTAAAAGGCTTTGTACCATTTTATAAAACGCGTTAAATGGCTTTACCTTTTTATAAAACGCCCAATTCTCGCATCTCTCATTCTCACCTCTGAATATCATTCTCATCTCTCATTCTCACCTCTCTCATTCTCACCTCTCAATGTTAATAAGTGCGAAATTGTAATAAGAGATTTTCCCGTGGAATCTGTTATTATGTACGAAGGTCGGCCCAGATGGACAGCTCGCTAACTTCATCTTCATCTGAGGTAGACCAACACTCTGCTGCCTACGATCATGGATAATGGGCGGTAGAGTTCTGCCGACCCAATTAGGGGAGAACTCGACGACTGTCGAAGGCTCTCGCAGAATTGGGCAACCGTCCATGAGTCTCCGCAAATCGTTGTTTTCATATTAATGAGAATTATTGTAATGAAAATTATTATTAATTTAAATCGTTGTTTTCATATTAATGAGAGTTATTGTAATGCAAATTTTTCTTAATTTTTATATTAATTAGTTATAAATATTAAAACATAGATAAAACATAAATTCATACAATAACATAAATTCATACAATAACATAAATTTCATAGAAAATAAAATAAATAAATTCCATTATTCTAGCACAATTAAACTTTAATTTTTCTCCACTTCCTTAACCTCTTTATTCTTCTCCTCCTCCTTATTCTCACTAGAACTCTCATCTATTTTAACACCCATACTAAAATCAGGGCTCCTGCCACATCCTGGAGGGAAACGACGTACAGCCGAGACGGCCCTTCTCTTCGGAGGGCCGTATAATGGGATCCTTTTTGCTCCCACATTAGGTGTTCCCTCTCCCACCTTGGATGTTTCCTCCCTCATCTTATTATTGTTTTGATCCTTCTCCATTTCTCAAATTTCTGATTTTACGCGTCTTTTGTTTGTGATTTTTCTGATTTTACGCGTCTTTTGTTTGTGATTTTTTGATACGAAATAGGAGAACGAATTGAGATATATATAGGCAATTATTTAACCGTTTATAAAACGCGCTACAATCAAAAAACGCGCTGCTCAAACACAGTATCACGCTGCTCAAACACAGTATCACGCTGCTCAAAAAGTGGACACCACCTTTGTACGCGTTTATAAAACGCGTTGGAGGTCTCCGCACGCGTTTTATAAACGCGTACGAAGGTGGTGTCCAGGTAAAACAGTAAAACAGACTGACAACCTGCGAAAGTATTGAATTCCATTAACTTACCCCTTCGTACGCGTTTATAAAACGCGCTCAAACCTTATTACGCGTTTTATAAACGCGTACGAAGGGTTGAGTCTATAAATAGTCCTGCTTCTCCGCAAATTCACGTCGAAAATTCAGAAATCAAAAACCAAAACTTTAGAGAACTTACGCAGAGAAAAGAAACCGAGAAAACATAATGTCAACTAAACCACGTCATGTTTGTACCGGTGTGCTTCTACAAGGAGATGGAGGAATAAGTAAACGAGATATTCTTCGGCACGTCTACTTGCACTATCCTTCCGACAAATTTTACGTGAAGGTTTTTCAACGCGACGTTTTTGTAGTGAGAGGGCCGAAATATTGGACGGATGCAGTTAAGAGGGATGGAGGATATCATGTCCGACGTGGAGATGGAATCGTTTGGTTGCGTTTGCAACAGGCATGTCCTCCTGGATTTGAAAATCATCCTTTAAATGGAAATGACATATATCATTTGGACTGATTATTAGGTTTTCTATAATTAGATGTTTTTATTATTGTGTGTTCTATAATTATGTTTTCTATAATTAGATATTTTTATTATTGTGTGTTCTATAATTAGGTTTTCTATAATTAGATGTTTTTATTATTGTGTGTTCTATTATTATCTGTTTTCTTTTATGTTTTAGTATATGTATTAATTCGTGTTTTAGTATATGTATTAATTCGTGTAGTATATGTGTTGTAAGTTTTATTATCTAATTTATTTTAGTTTTTATTTTATCCATTTTCATTTTTATTGTCAAATTCGAAATATTAATATTAAGAGACTTAATATTTATTTAAATTATATTAGACATTACAACTCAATGAACATTATAATAAAAAACACAACACAAATTAAAAATTACAATTTATTAAAATTTTGAACCACACAATACACAACAAAAAAAAATTACAAAATACATGATATTAAAATTTTGAACCACATAAAAAAAATTTGTAGAGGATCCATTGCTAAGGGTGGGAAGAGAAAACATCACCGCAACTAATAGACAAGAGTCGGGCGACTGATTGTCATATTGACCCCCTCTTTTTCTGAGACTTGGATGAGGATGACTGCATGTATGCAGATTCTCATCCAAGGATGTCGGCTGCGGTGTTATGGCTCGTAGACCCAGCCCAAGAAACCGTCCTCTACACGTAATAACAGATTCCACAGGAAAGTTTTTATTTTAAAGTTGGTGGAATATTAATAGCCATAAGGATTGTGTGCGACTCTGTATCAGTGAATAAGTGTGCCGCATACAACCCTTATGGCTATTAGTTTCGCACCAACTAATATTATTTTGCATTCCACCATCTAACTCTTCTTTTCCTCTCATTTTTTTCTTTTTTTCAGATTTTTTTCCTTTTTTTTTGATTTTGGACGACAGAAGGTTGGGTATTTATATGGAAATTAGATCTCTCGAACGCGTTTTATAAAGGGGTAAGAAGGTTTCTTACGCGTTTTATAAACGCGTAAAATCAGAAAATAACGCGCAAAGTCAGAAACTTTCGCCGCAATCACTGCAGCTTCTAGCGCGTTTTATAAATGAGTTTTAGGGCCTGTAACGCGTTTATAAAACGCGTTCGAGAGGAGAGAGGGAGGCGCGGTTTATAAACGCGTTGGAACTTTCTTCTTATTAAAAAAAAAAATAATAATTCTTTGTATTAAATTTTTTGGTGTCTGAATTTTTATATTAAATAATTTCGGGAACTCCATTGATCACAAAATTGACGAAAAAAGATAACTTTAAATAAAAGAAAGACCAAAGACAATAGGTCATAAGGAAAGGAGCATGTTTTGTTTGTATTTCTCTTTACGGATTACTATGAATAAAAATAAGAAAGGTGATCTTTCATATTTTCTGCGGTATTTCTATTTATGGAACCTTTTTAGACTGGTATTAGAGTAATCCCTTGTAGTAATATATAAAATTTTCAATGCATAAAAAAAACACAATATATGCGACATAGAAGGCGCAGTTCATTAGTGTGCCATGTACTCATGTCGCAGTGTATCAGAATACTAGATATATGGGTACAACATGTCGTGCACGTGTGTGCAAGTGTTTATACTTATTTTTAAATTTGTTTTATTGGAAATTAAAACGAATTAGAAAAATATAAGAAAAAATTAAAAAAAATTAAGTATGTATTATTAAAAGAATTTTAATATTTTTAATTATATAAAATGGCATTTACTGATTTTTAAAATCTTTCTAATAATTTATAGCAGTTTCGAAGATTACATTGCATTTGTAGTTTTGTATGTATATGCAAGTGAGTACTCAAATAATAAAAATAAAAAGAACATAACATGAACAAATGGCGTGTTGACATATATAGACCCGGTTCAGTGATTATTAGCCGCCTCAAACATGAAGTAATTTATAAATTAAAATGCAGTTTCCAACAAAAAATATAATTATATATATAAGAGGGATGTCTTTTCTTTATATTTGTTTTCTCTCAATTTTTTATGTCGTGGTTTCTGGAGTATTCGAAGAGGTAAGTACTTTTTAATGGTTTTCTTTAATGTCGGTAGGTGGAGGTTGGGTTGTACTTCGCATCTCCAATGGGGACGTTGGACCTGTCTAACGTCCAGAACTTAAACGGAAAATATGGATTCCGTTATCTGTTCCGTTTCTGAAACGGTATATATCAATGATTTTGTTAGTCGTTTCATTTAAACAGAACAGGGAACTATCAAATTTCAATTATATACCATACAAACATATGACGAAATCTGTTTCATTACCATTTCGTTTTTTGAAACGGAATAAAAAATTTGTACCGTCAGTCATTCCAACAGAACGAAACAGCCACGGAAAAACGTGGATGAATGCTCCGTCGGCAGACCTGGATGGGGTACGTAAGGTAGGACCGTAGGAGAGTTGGTTTGATCAAATACTCCGCTGTGTTATTATTGTATCCAGACTTTATTATATATTAATGGCCCAAGGACCTTTAATTCCCCGTCAGAAAAGAGAGATGGGGCTGATGATCTTTGTGTGTGTACTTCTCAGTGTGTTAGCAAGCACTCCTACCTCCAATGGTTGGGGTCCTGAGGGCCATTCCATAGTTTGTAAAATTGCTGAGGTACTATTTCAAAACTCAAAAAGTTTCTATTATTGTGAGATGCTTTAATAGTGTTTGTGCCCGGTGAAATACCAAGTGCATTTTTTTAAAGGGTTTGATGCCCTGGCCATTTTCCAAAACAATTAAAAACATATCAATAATAAATGAACCATGAAAATATCTGTAACAACATTTTTTTACTATTTCCTCACTTAAATGTCCATTGTCCAACAATATTTTTGCTCATTTTGTCGGAAAATGATTAACATAGGAAAAGGTACATTGCGTGGATAATTTTGCCACCACATCTTTCCCTATAATTTGTAATTTTTTTAAATATTATCGAGGGATTTTCGTCCCTTCTTTTAATATTATTTTTAGGTTTTTTCTTTTTCAATTAATTATTCATTTTATTTATTTTATTTTATATTATTTTTGCTTTTTAATTAGTACTTTTCACAATCAATTTGATGCTTGTCACCCTTCTTTCTTATCTCACCGGGCCAATGCATTTTCTATAGATCTGAAGCAGTGTACTTAAATAAACAAAATGTCTTATATGAATATTGGAGGGATACCGTAAAATTAACAATTAAGATTTAAGAGATTTGTATAACAATATATATATATATATATATATATATATATATATATTGCTCTTGTAAAATATTTCAGAGCTATCTTACGAGTAATGCAAGAAAAGCTGTGCGTGAGTTGCTACCAAAGGATGCAATAGACCTCGCATCCGTATGCTCATGGCCTGATGAAATTCGAAAGCAGCAAAAGTGGTCAACGATGCTTCATTTTGTAGATACTCCCGGTGTTTGCAATTTCGACTATAATAGTAAGATTTTTTTTCAATGATTAATAACAGCAAGTTATTTTCGTTCACGTCTTATTTTCAAAAAAAAAAAAATTATGGAGAGCGCCCAACTACCAAATTTTTTGACAATGCATATTGCTAATCAGTAATCACAACTTTGTTCAATATTATTGCTGTTCAGTTTAGACACTGAAACCCTAAATTAAAAACATATATATCCTTTTATTTCTCAATTTTGGTGAATATTAGTTAAGTCGATGTGGTAATTTTCAATTGAAAATATTTCTGTAAATTACCTCCTATCTTATCATACTGATAATCCGATAGGGTCAGTTTTGGTGTCTTAAGACCTTCTTTCCTCCCTAATTCTTCCTCCGATTCTTTTGTAGTTTGTGTGTGTGTGTGTTTGTTTTTATTTTTTGTGTTTTTGAAGGCCGAGATTCTTTTATAGTTGCTACTGAAATAAAATTAAATATTAATAAATTCTCCGAAACAAAAAGAAAAAAATGGGAGGTGACGACTAAATTGAGCATCTCTGTTCTCCATTCGCTTTTGCCAAGTATTAAAGACTTGCGATATATTTATTATGCTATTAATCGACTGCCTGGTGTTTGCACAATGCACTATCAAGAACTACCTTTCCTAACTTAAGATGTCTAGCAGACCTCTCTGTACATATTATTCATACACCCAACAAAAACAGCCATCCATGACCATGATGTCATTTCTAATGAATTTAATTTTTTTTTGGGTATGAATCAGGGGATTGCCATTCCAATGGAGTAAAAGATTTCTGTGTGGTAGCAGCTATCAAGAACTACACCGAGCAACTGGAAACATACCAACACTCGCCAACTTGTAAGAATTAAGATTATGAATCATCAATTAATGCCAATTATTATTTTTCCCTGTGTAAACTTTTTTATAAAGGATTAAAAGACATCTTGATAAATGCAACATTTCATGCCGGTCAAAATTTTTTCACCATAATTGTCCAAATGCAGGAAGCAATTGCAATCAGATGAACACTTAATTATACAAATCTTTTTACAATAATTGTTTTGTTCTCCCAACATAATGAAATGTTGTTTCCTTTTAGATAATTTAACAGAGGCCTTGATGTTCCTTTCTCATTTCGTTGTAGACATCCATCAGCCTCTTCATTGTGGTTTTGTGGCAGATTCTGGTGGGAACACCATACTAGTGAATTGGTATGATGTAAAGACCACACTTCACAAGGTAAAGTATACCTTATATTTGGAACATGGTTTGTTCTTTCTAATTTTTATTTGTATATTCACTTGAGCTTACTTATATTAATTCATTAAGGTATGGGATGACAATATGGTACAAAAGAAGATGAATGATTCTTTCTATGGTGACCTGATTACAATGGCAAAGGAACTTAAAATGAAAATTGATTCACAGGCAAGTGTTTCAATCATTACTGATATGTTTCAATATTATCTTGTTAAAAAAATATACAATTCCCTCTTTTTTTGATAAATATTTTATTTTATTTTTTTACTCCATGTTTGTCTTTCTGCAGGACTATTATGCTCAAAAAGTAAACGAATGGAGGGCATGTGGAAATGACGCATTTGCCTGTGCTAAAGAGTAAGATACTCATTTAATAAGAAGAAAATGTGGAATTTAATTAATACTGTTTCTTCAACGAATAAATGAATGTGGCATTTGCAAAAAAAAAATATCAGGTTTGCTTCAGAGAGCATTGAGCTGGCTTGCTCACTTGCTTACAAGGACGTGTACCAATATTGTACTTTAGGCGGTAAGATTTTTCTTTCAGAAAGCATACAAAATTAAGTTTTAAACTTCAGGTTTTTCTACAAATTCAGTCAGACTTAGTACAGAGCTAGTAACATATCAAATTTTTTCCCTTTTTTGTTTATAGAGTAATTTTACTTTGGTATTGCACTTATTAGTTAAAATTAAAGGCCATGTCGTGAACCTATACTATCAATTAATGATCCTTTTAATTCCACAGTAAATCGAGACAAATGGCGATACTTGGTATACCATCACGGATTCACCATTGGAGAAACAAAAATAATGACAATTGTTTTTCATCTTGCAGATTATTATTTCACCACCCGTATTTCGACTGTAGAAGAGAGGATTATGCAAGCAGCTATCAGGCTAGCTTCACTGCTCAACAAAATATTCAGCAATATTCAAGAAGGCAACTCGCCAAAAATTAGCCAGATTTTGACAAGCGTGTCAAAATCAGTTGATAAGTAAATAAGATATATAATCATGCGGTCATGGACTTCAAGACAGATCCTTGTTGACGATTTGCTACTGAATATATTTTGTCACTAAAAGGGCATGCATAACATCATTATTGTTTTCATATGAGTTTGTGTGTAATTGTTTTGCCTATCAAATACATAAAGTGACTTATGTAGTACGACGATGCAATTGAGATTTGAGAAACACACCCGTTAGTGAAGACGAAAGATATATATTTTTTGTACCTTGATATTAAAAAAAAGTTGACAACAAATTATATAGAAAAAAAAATGGCCCGTTAGTAAGATTTTAGCCCAAATTTGAAAGAGAGAAGACACACCCTCTCTTCCCCTAAAAAATAATAATATTCTTAAAATATTCTGGAATTTCGAAAATATTACTAAAATAATTTTGAAAAACCGATATTTATAGAAATAAAAACATGTCAAGATACATCTTGTGTGAGTTTTTCGTATCTTTCTGAGAATAATAGAAATAAATTTTGGAAGTAGTCAACCTTATGGTTCCAAGCAAAATCAGTCCAAAGTCCAAACCTTTTAAGACAGAAGTTTGTGGTCAATACTTTTTTCTAATTTATATATCTTTTCGTATTACTTTTACTTTTACTCACCTAGTAATACACAAATACTTACACGCTGTTGTAATCATGTAATGTAGCAAGTTATTACAGGAAATTTATACGGGCCAACCTCACCCCACCTATTTTTGAAATAAATTAAAAAAATAAAAAAGTAATTTAACTCGAATAGGCAAATATCTACTGATCTCTATTTTTCAACGAAATAAAAAAACTATTTCGTCGCATAGGACGGAATGATCAACGCAACAGCTCATTTGCACCATCGTCTCAATCATTTTGCAGCCCTAAATGCAACAATTCTAATTTTTTTTTTTCAGAAAGGCCTGGCAGCTGGCAATTTTCAAGTTTGTTTTGGACCAGATGTTATGAGCCGGGGTCTTTATAATTTATAACTTATAAGGACCTTTAATTCAGTGAAGTTCAAAACAGACAAATTTGGACCGACCTTATATTTTATCTGTCCATAACCCATTCTAAGTTTCTAAGTTCTAACCTTGCAAGTCTCATAAAACTGAAAAATCTACCACTCCGGCCCATTCTACACGAGTCGAAGTGTCGAACACAGTAACAATTGTTTCTGTGAAGCTTCTTGTCTAAGCATGGACTGGACACTTACAGGACACTGGACACCTATACAACTAGTTTCTCCTTTTTAGTACAAATCGTTAGTCACACCCTCTCCACTTTTAAAATTAATTTTTTAGTAAAATCTTTCTGACTGATTTATAACGGTATGAGACAATCCCAGCCGTAGCCTCGTGGCATCTATACAACTATATAACAAAAGGGGGCTAACTATGCGTAACTTCATAATAAATGGCACAACAGTTCTCGTCGATCTGATTTTATGTCATTAATTATTATGGTGGCAAGGACAATCAAACCTGATCCTACAATCGACAATCTGACATTTTTTTAGGATCTCATTTTTCTTGCATGGTAGGCGGTGTACCTTATAACAAAATTCATTTCGTTCGATCTATTTGGGGAATTATAATAGTGAAAGTATCTCCCAATTCAGATCTCATTGTGCGATCGATTTCTGCGTTTCTAAAATTAAATGAGAATTATATATATATATATATATATATATATATATATATATATATATATATATATATATATATATATATATATATATATAGAGTTTTGCTATGGTGAGTCGCGACTCACAAGAGGGTCCGTGAGTCGGACTCAAAACTCCTAAATCTAGTTCAAAATGACCGATCCAAACCGTTCAATATGATCTCCCTATTGAAACCTCCATACTGACCAAATTTTACATTTTTTCGAAATTTTTAAGTATTTTTTTCGGATTTTTAAAAACTGCTATTTTTGAACGGTTCAGAACTAATTAGATTAACGATTTTTTAAAATTTCAAAAAAATACTTAAAAATTTCGAAAAAATGTAAAATTTGGTCAGCATGGAGGTTTCGATAGGGAGATCGTATTGAACGGTTTGGATCGGTCATTTTGAACAAGATTTAGGAGTTTTGAGCCCGACTCACGGACCCTCTTGTGAGTCGCGACTCACCATAGCAAAACTCTATATATATATATATATATATATATATATATATATAGAGAGAGAGAGAGAGAGAGAGAGAGAGAGAGAGAGTTTAGCTATGGTGAGTCGCGACTCACGGATCCTCCGGTGAGTCGCGACCAAAACTCCTAGATCTAGATCAAAATGACCGATCCAAACCGTTCAATATGATCTCCCTATTGAAATGTCCGTGCAAACCAAAATTTTTATTTTTTCAAAATTTTTAAGTATTTTTTTATTTTTAAAAACTGATGTTTTTGAATGGTTCAGAACCAATTAGATTAACGATTTTCTAAAATTTCAAAAAAAAAATACTTAAAAAATTCGGTCTACATGGAGACTTCAATAGAGAGATCATATTGGACGGTTTGGATCGGTCATTTCCGATCTAGATCTAGAAGTTTTGGTCGCGACTCACCGTAGCTAAACTATATATATATATATATATATATATATATATATATATATACTGACAGCAACAATTAGTTGAGAAGCATATCAATCTATAAACAGTCATAAAACATTATTTTCTCAGATTGTATTTCTTTGTGATAAGAATTAATTACTTTTTCAGGTGTTTATAAATTGAAATATTAATTTATTTTCTCTGATCGTACTACTTATTTAAAAGATATTAAGGCCTTTTTCTAAAGGGACAAGGGACATTGTTTGAAAACAATTATTATTATAATTATTATTGATATAGATCATATGACAAACAATTACAATGATTGAGACTAAAGACCAAAACCATCATCCATTCAATTATAACTAAAACTAGCTTCTTTATAGCGCTTCGCGCGATATATGTTGAACTTGGGTTGACTATCATTATATTTTGGGTACAATTTAAAAAAATATTTATAAAATCACAACTTTGATATCAGTTAAAAACACAACTACTACACAAATATAGAAACAAATTCGCTGTTAATGATCAGTTATACAAGGGACATGAGAAATAAATTATCTCGAACTACTTCGTTGTTGAGTAAAGGATGATCAGCTATATCTAGTATAGAACTATTTCGGACGAACAATTCATATTCTGCACTAATCTGTTTTTTTTAAATAACATTTTTTTATCAGAAAACACCAAGCATGCTTGTAGAACCAAATCAATCAATAAATAAATAAGATAAAAAAAATGATGGACTTCTAAAACCTCCTTAAAGTGAATTCTGTAGCTATCTGATTTTCTGGTAAACAAATAAGAAAAATAAAAGAAAATAAAGGTTATTTCGGTAGGAAAGTCATCTTAGTAGTACACTAAATATATGGTAAATCCATGGATTGAAATTGAAATATTTTAGATCATATAAGTTTCAAATTTTGGGAACAAATGTGGTGAATCTTTATGTACCATGCCATTTTTCTTAATTGCTAATGTGAGGCTGTTAGCACAAAGATCTTAACATATTAAAAGAATACCTACGGCATGTTAGCTGACCAAAATGCCCTTGTTCCAGATAAAAAAATGGGTACCTAGATATGAAAACAAAATATTTAAAATCTTCATTCTTAATGTGTGGAGAGGTAAGTACACTCTACATCTTGAATAAAATTTGCGCCTATTGCTTCTGAACGAAACACGTTACATGATATCTGTTGTACCAATTTGAGATATTTAAAATCTTCTCTTGATCGATAAACTATCAGAAGTAACTTACCGGGAAGGAAAAAATCCTTTTGCGGGTAAAATTAAAGAATCTAAAAATGTCTTACCAATAGCAGCACACATGCTTGAGCTGATAATTTCAGTTACTGATTGGCAAACATATGCCCAGGCATACTGAGTTGTAAGATTGCCGAGGCTCAGAACAATACCGCCTGCCATCGCAAATAAAACGGAAGGCCATTTGTCCTTGAATTGTTGTGAATGAAAAAAAATTAGATAATAATAAACTGATCAATGATGTTTATATGATCTGAATTCTGAAATATTTATTTTTCTAGCATTTTTCTCTAGCAAATGGTGAAAGGCATTATAACAGGTCAAAAACGTTCCAAAAATTGCTCATTAATGACAGCTCATCAAATTTGATTAAATTGTGTTTTTCTATTAATGGCATGTCCAACAATTTATTGAGACAGCACCCACAGCATTAAATTTCCAAAGCTATACACATTTCTTATACTAATGTGTATAGGCATTTAAAAAATCCTAATGTAAGTGAAATTTTCCATAATGAGAGAAAATAAATGATAATAAAAAGATTATAAAAACAACTTCAGTAAGAAAATTTATATGCTAAGAGAAAAAAATTGAGACATTATATGACTTACAATGAGGAGTAGCCAAAATTCTGATGCATCTCTCTTTAGACAGCTAAAAAGCTTACAGTAAAGATTTTTAATCTTGTGTGCCTCATCAACTGAAATTAGAAGTTAAACAGTATCTATAAATAAACAGACTTGCAGAATAATGAGGTAAATAACTAAAATTTTGTGAAAAATTACTGATAATAGAAGACCAGCTGAACTTTGTCAGAATGGAAACATCTAATTGCATCATTTCATAACTGGAGACCAAAATATCAAACAATGGGAGCTTTTGAAAAGAACACAATTGATGAGCCTGGATGCATTTCCTCGACATTTTGTGTCACCTTGGTACACTGTCACATTCAAGTTCCTAGCCCAACATTCTAATTCCTACGTTTAGTAAAGGTAAACATCCAAATTTTCTAAGTTCCTATCATTATTCAAATATTTACAATGCCTATTCAAATTACAAAGAATTATAGAGATAGAAAGAACCATGTTATACCTTCTCCCATTGCAATAATATACTTTTTGGGGCAACGACCAAGGCAGGTCCAGTGCTCGATCTCTCAAACAATATACTCTTGAGAAAGCAAACCACCTGTACAATTTTTTTCCAGACCCATTTCATCTACAATTTTTACATAATAAAAAAGGCTAAATAAAAAACACAATTGGCAGCAAGTAATTTAGTTCAAATTTTAATCTTCTTCAAACAACTATGTATCTCCACCCAAACATCTTTATGTATGCCATCCGAACACAACTGTACTTAAAGATAGTTCTCCAGTGTAAAGATTGATTTTACAAAGTTATAAGTGAAATAACATTCATCAATGACAACTTACCAGCAAGAGTAATGTTTCTCCTGGCTAGAGTATCCATTGAACCCCCTGAATCTGATAACCATAAAGAACTCCTTTATACACCTTAGCACTGATTTCACTATTCAACTCCTGCTCTTTATCCGAGTTTCTTTCCAATGTTATTATGCTAAGATCTTTATATCTGTTTAAATAACCAAAAAATAGAGATACAGTAATTAGATAAAATATTATTTGAGGATGTATAAATATGTAAATCCAATACTTTAATATTTATTTTTCTAGGATTGTTGATCAAGAAATGTGAGAAAATTTTCACCTTGATCATAAAAAAATAAAATATTTAGTTTAATAAATAATACATCCTTTACAACCCATACAGAGATTCTCTCTTAGCACAAAACTATCTCTTAGCTTTGTAAGTTTTGTACTGCACTTTGGAGTTTGGACGACCCTCATAATAATACTCATATGGTTGTTTACACCAGAAATCTCAGTGACGCAAAGATATAGTTCAATCTGACATTGTTCACAGTTAAACATGCAATATCAGAAACGTGAGTATCGAAGATAACAACACATTAAATAGAGGCATGTCCCAAATAATATACATGAAGCCGAAATAACAAACTCACAAAAAATCTGGTAATAAAATTTTGGTAGGATGTTTTTTCTGGGGCATGCCTTAGACGATAAGCCTTCACCGTCGGCACTTACAGTTTGGCCCTTCTTCACGATAGTGTCAGTATAACCTAATCTGTTAAACATATGTTTTAACATTTTTTGCTAATTGTTTAATTTAAAGATAATCATATAATATATTAATATTGCTCAAATATAATATATATAAGCCTAGAAAAACCTCTGCAAGTAGTTCGAGATATTTTTTTATTCCACGATCTGTATAAAATCATGTCTCCAGCATAGCTTTTAAACCATATTTTCCTAGAAATTTATTTTCTAAAACTATTTTAGATAAACCAAATAAAAGTTTGAAAACTGATACAAAAATAAAAATATGTAGATAAATTGCAATATCAAATTCATACCACAGTATTGTTTTAGCATAACTCAAGTACATGCTGAAACAATAGGCAGTCATCTTTGCTTTGAACCTTTCGAGTTCTATAGAAGTATTCATAATCTTTTGTATGACAGTCATCTTTCCTGTAGAATGCAGCATAGATAGGACAATTGTAAAATGTAAGATCGAAACTCAAAAGATTAAAAATAGTATAGATATTGACCCCCAATTTATCTTCAAAAACTAAAAAATTTAGATAGGATGATTATGGAATGTGGGATTGAAACTAAAAAGATTAAACGACGATTGTTAGCATGCACAGAAAAGAGACAACAACCTATTTTTTTCCACCAGACAACATATAGCTTGAATGGTTTCACCAGACAGCATCTAGCTTGTACAGTAAGGAAATTAACTTGTGAATACTCATGGAGGCGATCATCAAGATTTCCATAATAGATGGGACCAAATTGACACATGGTCAAGATAACAGTGAACATCAGTATTCTGACCTTTGGTCCAAATGCGTACAAAATTAAAAAAATAAGAAATCAGATCAAAGAGGGAAAACTGAGAACCCTGTACAAAAATAACTTGTTTGAGTTAGACAAAGAGAGGGGGGATGAGAGAAAGGGAGGTTAGAGGGTTTTCAAATTACCTCAGGCATGAGCGGAGCATGGCTAGGGTTTGAAAATCGAAGATCTTGACAGATAAGAAAGAGATCAGCACAACAGCAATGTAGAAAGAGAGTGAGAGAGCTTCAATTGATGTTGTCAGTTATCGCTGTTTGTTGTCGTGAAGCCACCACCAGTCGCCACCCCTCCAGGTAGCGCTGTACAACTGGAGAGAGAAAGAGAGTGAATGAGTGCAAGGAGGTGGAAGCACAACACAGGCACCGATCTCCTCCGGCCATGGAGTTGCCGGTCCTCTCCTTCTTTGGTCCTTCGATCTCTCTCTCTCTCTCTTTTCTCACGGATCACTCCCTCGTTCTGCGCAAGAAGAACCTAGAAGAAGGTAGAAAGCTCTGATAAACTTTATCAGGCGAACTCGGAGCATGCACACTGTACACTTTTAAATCTCCTAATATTTTTTGGGCTATGTGATCCATGTCCATCTAAAATAATCGGAAGGAACTCTTCACGTGCGTTGCCAGGAGAGGAATCCTCAGCGGAGGCGAATGGACAGGATCGCGCAGAGAGAAAAATAGACGGTTCAGATAATTGAACAGTAACACCCTGACTTGAAATTGAAGTATTTATAATGTCTCTCTCAAGCTGTAAATAGATACAAATCGCCATCTGATAGTTACAGAAATCTGTTCAAGTATTCGTCGATGGTGGTATACTTGACATCGGGATAGAGTTCAGAAGCTTCAACAGCGACTGCTGGATCAATCTCAAACCCAGTGTGGCCACCCTTCACATATGCAGAGTAACAGACATCAAGCACAATATTAAGAGGGAATGGAGACTCTGTAAACAGAAAAATTACAAATTATCAAACCTCACGGCGTGCACTAATAGGTACGTAATCAATCATAGTGCTACAAATCTAAGCGATTATGTATGCAAAAAAGTATGATATATAAAAGCTTGGAAATAACTCAAAATTAAAAAAGTACTAAACCTCGGTGTTGAGTAACCTCTGAAGTTATTTTAAAATTCTCTTTTCGTGTGAATGACTACCTTATGGTGCGTTTGGATGAGAGAAGAAGAAGAGGAAGAAGGAAGATGGGAAGAAAAAAAATTATAAACAATCCAAACTCTTCACAAAATTACACACTTCCCAATACTTCTTCTCATTTCTTCCCTTCTTCCCTTCTTCCCATACCTATCCAAACGCACCCTACCTAGTATTTTCTTGACAACCTCCTCCTCAGGAAGATAGATCCGTTCGAAAGTCTTGCCGGTTTTCTTCTCCCAGAGTGCAATGAGCTCGTTCTGTGAGAGTGAGTTCATGGCTGGTCGCATATGGAGGATTTTGTTTAGTGTTCTTGGGTCATCAACTGCCTTGATGGTGAATGTAGCGATGTCATCCTCATCCAAAAAGACCGCTACAAGAGAATTTGCATACATAATACATCATAAATAAAGACACTATACAGGCGAATTCTGCATTCTAATTACTCTGGGTTGTCGTTGTGCATTTGTGCTCAAGGTACAATGTACCATTAGACAGTTCTTTTAATTTGTGAAGGATGAAATACTTTGTATATACATCTATCATTCTTGTTGTTACATCTCAAAGCAGGGGAATATTTCTTCTAGTTTACTGTTGGTAATTAAAAAGTAATCAATTGTATAAAACTAGAATCGTTGTCTGTAAGTGTACCATAGAATATTCTGAATATATACTTTTTTTTTTTTTGCCTTCTCCAATTAATCAACTTCTTCATCCATTTTTGAGATGAACCATTGAAATTTTCTTTGAAAATATGAAGATTCACCGAAAAGGAAAACAAATAATAAACGTACCTTTGGTGTTGCCATTGCCTAAAATGGTGTACTTGTCAGTGGGCAATCCAGACAATGCAGCCTGGCCGATGGTCGGGAGGAAGTACCCGGCAAAGAAATTGCAGACCACGAAAGTGTAAGGTATCCCTTCATCTTTGATTATTTGCCTCACTTGAGGTTTTGCTTCAAATTGCATCTTTGATGGTCCAACCACATGGCCATGGTCGATGTCAGTCCCAAACTCAGAAGGGAAAAACCTCTGCTTGTTTGAAGATTTATTTGAGATACTTTTACGAGGGGCTTTTGGTATAATTTAAAGTGCAGTTATGAAATAAGATAATCATTAGTTAAGTATTATTCTTTACTAGCATCTCTTAACTATAAAGAAATGAACAAATATGGATTTTTTTTCTTTGTCTCAAGAGAGTTGACGAAATGAGCATTGAGAAGGACTTGAAAGGACAACCAACCTAGACAATGAAATTAGAAAAAATACATGTTTCTAAACATTTCCCCTTTTTTTTCCTTTCATTTGTATGACTATTTGAGAAGAAGGAGGTATAAGTGCAACCTTAATTGTACCGGCTTCTTTAATTGCAGCAATTAGCTTTATCTGTTCCTTAATCTGTTTGATACCAATCGCTGATATTACGACATCAACGGCCTTGATTGACTTCATCAAGCTCTCATGATCATTCAAATCTCCCTAATAATACGAGATAGAATTAATTCAGAGAAAACTATATATATTCGCTAAAGTTTGTTTTTAGTAAACAAGGCACATATATAGTTGGGGAAAGAAGGGAAGCCCCAACTCAGACTACACAGACCAGTGTTGGGCAAAGAAGGGACTTTGGCATGCGCTCTGAAGTAGAGCCATGATGTGGAAGGGTCATGTTGAAGATGCCACAGATGAAGATCGCTAAAGCATGTGGTCATGTTCAGAGTTCAGGCCCGCATGCATAGAATAGGCTTGGCCAGCCAACGTAAAAACTCAACCATATTATATATATATACAAGAAATGCAGGACGTCATTTTTAGCCTACACAACTTGTTTGGGATAAAAGGCTATTGACTTTTTAATTCTACATAATTTGAAGAGTCACTCAAGTGACTCAAACTCTTTTTGTTGGTTTAATTTTGGAACCCCTTCTTGGGGCTCTCAGTTTAAAAAATAAAGTAAACAAGGCACATAATTAATTGTCTTATTCTTATCCCATGTCAAGTCTCATAATAATAATAATAATAATAATAATAATAAAAGAAAGATCCAACCAGCCATCCGCCCATTAATACAGCCAAGCACAATTATTTGAAAGAGCGTATCTGGAGTTGGGGACGAGAAAAACAAGAGATAAGAATCAGAAATTGAGATAAGTGATGCATCAAGTTGGTACCCTAACTATTGTGACGCCTAAGTCAGAGAAACTCTGAAGAAGCTTAGCTTTGGCCGGGTCGGCTGGTGCAGGATCTCTTACCATGGCAAATGTGGGGTGACCTAACCTCACACTCGCCGACACGATGAATTTCCCGATGTACCCTGTGCTGCCGACGATCAGAATCTTGCTCTTTTCTGATGCCATCAGGGGTGGTTTGGGAGGTCTGGGGTTGTTGCAATGTGAGTCTTTTAATCCTGAGGAGGTTTAAATTTTGAATGAATGATACGACCTCTGTGTTCTGTGTTGATATTTTCGTATTTATAAAAAGAGGACTGACCTCCGCTGCAAAAGAATCGCTAGCTGACATGGCAGTTTACAATTGGTCAAGTTAAAAGAATCGCTAGCTGACATGGCAGTCTACAATCTCAGTAATTGAGTTTCAAAAAGCACCAGCACTTCAAGGTTATATGATATTTTCGACAGATTTTAATAGTATTTAATGGAACCCTTCTTATTAGGTTAGGGGTGTCAAAATGATTTCGTTTGGAACGTTTCCGTTCCGTTCCATCAGGACGGAACACCATTTATAGGCTGAAATTACTGAAAAATGGCCGAAATCAATAGAAAATGGGAAACGAAATAGCTAACGAAACGAAAAAATATTTCATTTTACGAAACAGAATGAAAACGAAACTGATATAAATTACGTTACCAGAAACAGAACATCTTATTCCGCTTCCGTTTCGCACGTTTGACACCCCTACTTCTTATGTTTCATACTTGTAATCTTATAAGAAGTATCCAAAAGCTGCCACTTGCTTTTGTGCGCCATTCGCGCAAATTTATTTAACACGGTAAAAGTTTAATTTGGTAGAAGCCCGTCAATTTACTTGTGAGTTGTGACCGAACGGATTTTAATTTGGTAGAAGCCCATCTTTTTTTTTTTTTTGAATCAGATCCCTTGTGATTTAAAAAGAGAGTCATACAACAGAAAATCAAAAAAATTAAGAGATAGACTAAAATCAGCCACGACTGACGTATGAACTCGTCAGTTACGATTATATCTTAAATTTTGAAGTTCTAATGGCTAATCTGAACCGTTCAATGTGTTTTCTATATTGAAATCTCACTAGAGACCAAATTTTACATTTTTCTGATTTTATTTACTAGTTTTTTGAGATTTTTAAAAATCATAATTATTGAAGGGTCCAGAATTGTTTAGATTAAGAATTTTGTAAAATATCAAATAAATACTAAAAAATTTTAGAAAAAATATAAAATTTTATCTCCAACTAGATTTCAATAAGGAGAATACATTGAACGGTTTGAATCGATTGTTAGAATCTCGAAAATTGAATTTAATCGTAGCTGACGGTCTCAACCGTCACTATCTCAAAAATTAAAAACCAGGGGTCTCAAAGCTAATTTCAAAACCCACCTAATACCAACCACACATCATTTAAAATAAATAAGAGAAGTAAATATTGACCAACCACCGTTCCTTCGAGACCCTTGGTACCATACAATTATTAAAACGAAATAAAGAAAAGCACAAGCTTTGATCATACAATTTAGTGAAAATGGCACATCTCTTGGATTCTGAGAATCCGATCCAAGTTTGGATCCAAGTTTGCTATTTTCATATTTATTTTGAACTAGGTGGGGAAATCGAGCTTCGCTCGATATATGTGGTATACATAATCAATGTAGAGGAGGAAGAAATACGTTATTTTGTTAATATACGTAATAACATAATTACTTAGGAGCAGGTCTTATTACGGAAATATTAAAAAATATTGAGAAAAAATGTGAACGGTTTATATGAACAAACGGGAAAAAAATAATGGCAAAACGTACAATTAAATAAAACATTAGTAAACCGTAATGTGATTTATATGACCTCTCATTGCTTATGTAATAGACTAATCAAGCTTTGCTCGATATTTGAATTACAATTAAATATTCAAATATGTTATTAATTATTGAATTTGCAAAGATTAACATACCTAATATTTTTTTAGTGATGATGGAAATAATGAAATATCATGTTTATATTTTTACTTTGTGGGTACTAATTTAAATCGAGTTGGTATTAAAATTGAAGTTTACTGCGTGATGTATTTTTTTATATATATATATCAATGTCAATATTTTTCTTAGGGTGCGTTTGGATATGTGTGGGAAGAAGGAAAGAAGGGAAGAAGTATTAGGAAGTGTGTAACTTTGTGAAGAATTTGGATTGTTTATAATTTTTTTTCTTCTTCTTCCTTCTTCTTCTTCTTCTTTCTTCCAACAATCCAAACGCACCCTTAAATAATGAAAAATTTTGCGTGAATCGAGTAATTTCACACTAAAGAGAGAAAAGAGAGTAAAAAAACATTTGAAATTGAAAAATTTAATCGCGACTTAAATGATAAAATATTGAAATGTACATTGGTGATAGCTCCAAAATTAAAAGTTTAATTTTTACAGTTAATGTTCAACATCAGATATGTCTGCAACGGGGTCTTTCTCGTCGTCAACATAGTATCAATTATCTTCAATTATGGATTCATAAAAATCAGATGTATTGTCGTAATGGATAAATGGAAGAGGAAACAGACCTAAAATATGATGTTTATTCATAATAATTGCTACAATTTTTTCGGAATTGCTTAAGACCATCCTCTTGATTCCATCATTCCCATCATCCCTCATCTCTTTCCAGTGCCTCATTAATGACGCGTGAATCTTTCTCTCATTTTCAAAAATGCAATTAATAACGCGTTTTTATCATCCCTCATCCGCTCATAACTTCCTTGTACTCTCCCGTGAATAAAATCCAGCATTATCTAGCGCCCTTCTGTTTCGTTCCCCTTTTCCGTCCTTCTGTATATATAATTTCAACAGTTATATATTAACAATTAATATATATATAAATGTTGAAGTTATATATGTAACCGTTGAAGTTATATATGTAGTTGTTGTAGTTAATATAAATAATTGTTGTAGTTTTGATACTAACTGTTGTAATTAATATGAATAGTGGTTGTAGTTGGAATATTAACAATTCTAGTTAATATTAGTAATTGTAATAGTTTAGATATATACTTATTGTTGTAGGTTAGAAATGGAAAATATGGGAGGAAGAAAAATAGAAGAGACCGAAATAGAAAAGGATGAGAGAAAGAGAAACATGAGGATGATAGAAATGATGGATCTTGGAAATTATCCTTATCAGTCCCACAATTATTTTAAGACTTTAAAGGCCGAACTTAATGTGTGCCCTGAATGTTGTTAAGAACTCGTTAATTGTTATCCGAGACTCCTTGAAACCAAATTGTGGATTGTATTTGACTTGGATCATGCAACGCATGTATAAACCTGAATATGAGAGTCTCGACTTTCCATAAATTATATGTCTAAAAACAAATTTAGATTAGTTTTTTTATAATAAAATCATATTTTAGGAACTACAAAAGTTCCACTTAACAAATAAAGTAACCATTTGTGCAATTTAAAACCCGAAGGATAAAGACCACCATTAAAGAATAAAAGAGGAATCAGAAAGGAAACTGAAAAATTAAAGGAAAGAAAATACAAAAAAAATTAATTGATTCCTTCGGACTGGTATAGAAATTTAAAAGCTGATATATATTGACAAAGAAAACGTTTAACAATTATTACCATTAAAAAGGAATAACATGCATAGAGTTAGGACATTTTCAAATCCCACCATTAAATGTATTAAAATTAGTTAAATTGTCCATAAGATCAACATCAATGGGTGGACAGCCATAAGTATTAGCATAAATGGTAATAGCTGACGTCTGTTAAAGTTCCCTGATATAGCTTGTCACCTGTAAAAAATTAAAAGCATCACCAAATGTAATTATTAAATAAGCAACACACAATAATATCAGTGTCCAAAAATTTTAGAAGAGGCCACTGACGGATGGAGATGTATACCATTTTGGATTTAACCAACATAATCCAACTTTGAACATCGTGCTCTTCTGATTACTGATCACATCAAAGAAATAAACATGCTATTTTGAACATTTATTATTGTGTTTTTAGCATTAAAATAAAGCCTACAAAATTTTAGGCTTTTATCCAATTTATCCATCAATTAATCTAACATGATGCAATCATGAGGAAACAATAATTTTAAGAACTCAATGTGATTGTATTTATTGAAAATTGGGCTGAAAGATGAGGCCTTATCTAAGATATGAGTTCCTCATCAGTCACCACCATCCGTCCTTTCTCCCACATTATGCTAAAAACAAATTAGTTAATTTATCAAAATGAACATTCTGGAAATTTATCCAATTGATTACCCATTTATCAGTTGAAGAGAAAAATCTATGAAATAAAGAAAAGGCAAAATAAGGTTCATAGCTCGATTAGGTTAGACAGACTGAATTGACCAAGTTCAGCCATCATTAATCTAATTTGAAAAACTAAATCTGTAATACAAAGCTAAAATAGTAAAACTTATCAATTTGCTAAAATGCCATACCTCAAGAATCCACATGAACTGGTACGTATTCAATACAGTCCCTATAATGATATCATCCACCATGACATTGTTGTTGGTGTTAACATCATCTTAACATGATAGTTCCTTCTCTCTCCAGATGGCATGCACCTCATGTCCGAACCTCTGCGTAAAGGTTGAATCTTGTAAGGTTGTGGTGATGCCATGAGCGAATGCAAGAAGGGCAGTATAATAGCACCATAATCAATGGCACTGAAGAAATCCAAATCAATAATCAAATGAAATTAAAGAAGGGGAGTAATACCTTGATGCAGACATCCTTGTTGCCTTGTCCTCTTTGCTAAGCACCTTGACTTTAGTTCGAACCATTAAATGCAGTGGAGCTGATTAGATATCTATGTCCGCATAGAAAGAGCTTCGGCAATTGCCGCCGCAAGGACACAGTTATTGTGGGAGGTGGTCAAAATTAGGAGGTGTGATGAAGGATCAAGCATAGCGAAGAGGTACAATGGAGAGGCATCATTGCCACTGGTAAAATAAATTTTTCAAATGAAAATGTCTGTGACCAAAAATAAAAGCATTGGCAATGTATAAAGAGATGGGCTAAAATCAGCCACGACTGACGGATGCAATCGTCAGCTACGATCAGATCTCAATTTTCGTGATTCTAACAGTCGATCCGAACCGTTCAATGTGTTCTCCATATTGAAATCTCATTGGAGACAAAATTTTATATTTTTATGAAATTATTTAGTATTTGTTTGATATTTTACAAAATTCTTAATCTAAACAATTCTGGACCCTTAAATAACTATGATTTTTAAAAATCTCAAAAAAATAGTAAATAAAATCAGAAAAATGTAAAATTTGGTCTCCAATGAGATTTCAATATGGAGAACACATTGAACGGTTCGGATCGACTGTTAGAATCTCAAAAATTGAGATTTGATCGTAGCTGACGGTTGCATCCGTCAGTCGTGGCTGATTTTAGCCCATCTCAATAAACTAATTAATGAGACCAAAATAAAAGGAATCGATGATGCTCCAAATGCAAAGTGGAACTTTTTAAAAAATGTTGGCAAATGAAAATTTACATGGTCCTTGCTGGTATAGTGTTGGCAATAATCAACAGCATTTATTAGTTGCTGGGAATACCTAAGTGCCAACACTATACCAGCAAGGACCATGTATACCTGTATAATATCAATTCATGAATTTTTAAAACCACTATTGTTACCGTCAATTACTCTGAATTACTTTCTATTAAACAATATTCATAACTACTATGAACCAATAAACCAAGTTAATGACACGTCTCTGATGCTTTTGAAGCACAATTTGATTAAAAAATTAAATTTGAGCACTAATTCATATATAAAAAAGATAACCTTCAGAAGATGCACTGAGGCATTTGTGATCAAACGATATACTCCAATAAATGCTCATAAGAAATGACCATTGACTTTTTTTTTCATAAGCTTCCCCTCAAGCATTTCAGTCAATTTAATAATAACAATTGCATAAAAAGAGGAACATAATTTTCCTTTCCAAATAAAAAGAATCATATTAGGAAAAAGAAACCTAAATGAAAAAAATAATGATTAAAAACAATAAAACCTGATATTACCTGAAATTAATAGTTGTTAATTTTAATTCACACCATTTTGTATGTGGTAATGGAGAGTAGCAGAGGACGGGTTGGCAGAGGAGTAAGAGGCGGAGCCGGAGCGTCGAGTGGAGAGGGAATAAGGAGGAACAAAAGGAAGGAAAGAGAGGGAGGTATTGCAGCTGCGCATCTTCCTGTATCGCTAGCTGGCCTTTTTTTCCCCTGCTATAAGGAAAAATTCTGAAGATGGCGATTCCAAAAGGTAGTGCCAAAAAATTATGTACAAAAAATTTTGCAAGTATGCATAAAACAGATGTTAATCATGAAACGTAAGGGAACTCAACACAAAACAACACAGAGTACATCGCCGGCACTCGTCCTCTCCCTCTCTTCCTGTTGCTCTGCCTTGTTTGATTTTCTTCTCTCTTCTTGGTGCTCTCCGACCCCAAACCCTAGACTGGAGAAAGAGAGAGGCGAAGAGGCGTTTGTCTTAGAAAGAGTAACTTACGGAGAGGCCTGATTCTCAGAATTAAGAACAAAGAAGAATTGCTAGTGTCGTGAATTTAATGTCGTGTTAGAACTCAGAAGCGTGCAGAGTGCAAACTCAACATTAAGATGTGGGACCAGTTGGAGTAGGCACACAAAGAGACGGAGATGAGATGGATTTCAGAATAGATTAAAAGGGACGCATAGTTCAAAAAAAAAATAATGGGTTGCCGAAAAAACTCTTTTTGGTGAATCGGGTGAATACTATGAGCGATAAAACTCGGAACACACACATTTACAGAGTTTACGTTGCACAAATAAAAAATACTAAATCTTGTTGCACAAAATATTGCCGTGTCGGGCTCTGATTTAACAAAGTAATCTTCGATACCCACGCCTTTTATAATACTGATGAATGATACGACCTTTATATTTGTTCTTTTTTAAAAATAAAAAAACTCTTGCACGCTCCAAAATAGATTCTTTTTGTAGAGTTTGAGATCATTTGCCAATAAATTAACTCCCTCAGTTTCTTCATTATTTGTAATTTTGTAGTATATATACCGATAGTGATTACAAGTATCTCATATCTCTAACTATCAGTAATTTTTTTTTAAGGGAAAATTGGATAAGTGCCACTTCAAAACCACAAAATTAGAAAATACCACCTCAAGACAAAACCTTAGCATAATGCCACTCTAAAATCAATTTATTAAGATATTTGCCACTTCTACCGTATGAAACCTCTCCAAAATTCAGTATTTTGTTATTTTGACCAAAATGCCCTTATTTCCATTGTTTCTTATTTTCCTTTGTGAATCTCTCCCTCCATTCACGATGTTTCTGCCTCAACCGTCACAACAGAATCCTGGTGTCACACGTGCTCCAGCAATAGCCATTACTCGATCGCCGCTGCTCCGTCTCTGTTCCACCGCCCCTTACTGCTCCGTAGTCGTTCCGCCGTCGCTCACGACTGAACTCTAGATGTCTTGTCGCAATAGCACCAATAGAAAGATTAAAGTAGAGGAGAATAATTAGGCCATGATTTATTTCATGTGTACCTCTCCTCCCTTTGGTTTTTATGACGATTGTAAGCCATTTGTGACCCAATTTAGTGCCGAAAAGTAAATAGTTGAAGCTAGATGCTTATGTATACTATTATTCCCATTTTACTTTTGTTGTTCGTTGAATTGTAATGGACATGGAAATCAGTGAAGCTACTAGGAACCTAGGAGGTGTACTTGTAGTGAACATAGAAATTTGTAAACTAACAATTTGCTTTGATTATTTGTCATAGAAATTAAAAATCTTGTCCCCATTTCAATGTTCAGCAAAATGAATCTATGCAGTAACTAACCTGGTGCTAGTGTAGACAAATTGCAATGCTGAAAGTATAGTTTAGTATATTAACAAAAAAAATTTACAATGATGAAAGTATAGATTAATACTAGTATAGATTTGGAAATGTATGTCTTTGCCTGTTCTCAATTGATTTACAGAAAAGGTTGGTATAGTGATACTGGTGCCATCGAAACTTAGCAGTGCAGTTAAGGGATGATAAGGAACGAAAAAAAATTGCTTCTATCTCTTCTGTTTTTCTTTTCCTCTTTGGTGATTCGGCCATAGGCCATAGCGCAGTTCGTGGCACCGACTTTTCAACTCTGCTAACGGTACAACACTCCATATCTGAGTTGTCGGCGTTCGTGGCACCGTTCGGTTACTGTCAACATTTGTTGGCCCTAAAAAAAACTTTGATTGGTTACTGTTGTATCACCAGGTTTGCACATTTGAGAATAAATTTGTCCAATTAAGTATGTTTTTAAATGTTAAAATCTTTTGTGACTTTAAGTTGATAACAAAGGTTTTTAAATGTTAAATATTCTCAGACATTTTATTTCATCATCCTCTTCTTCGAAAATAATAAGATTGCTACAATCCATCTTAATCGAGCCGAATGAATAAAAAATAATTGATTGAGGCTGTCTTGCCTTCTAATGGCATCTCTCAAAGAAAAATAAAAAAATAATAAAATGAGAAAACTTAAATTAAAGATCATGTACAGGAGAAGCTACGTAGATAAATTGGCTTCTAATTTCGTTCCATTATACCACTTTTATAGTTCTATTACACCGGTACAACAGTAAATGCAAAAATTATCAATTTTTGTTCAGCACACGAAATCAGATTAAGTTATTTCTTTTTTCTCAAATGCAACAGTAATGTTTGCAATTAATTAAAGAAAAAGAGGAACTTAAAGAGGTAAAGCAAGGAATGCCAATGTAAGCTTCATCGTACATCTTTCTCCTCTTCTCTGTACGCCACCGCCCACTTCCTCACACACAAAGACTGGCCCCACTCTTCTCTACTCTCATCTCCTTTAAACTTAAGTGAGGAGGAAACACAAAATTTTGCAAACATTCTCTGTTGCAAAATTGGAAAACTCCCTCTCAAATACTTGGGCTTACCTTTACATTGGAAATCCCTAAGTAGAGGAGACTGGAATGAAATGATAGATAAGGTAAAAGCCAAGCTCCCTATTTGGAAAGAGAAAATGCTTTCTCTTGGGGGCAGATTGATCTTAATTAACTCTACTCTCTCTGCAGTTCCCCTTTATTTTCTCTTAATGTTCAAAGCTCCTCAATGGGTAATCTTAGCTTTAGATAGAATAAGAAGGAGATTTCTTTGGGGAGGAAATAACTGCAATAGAGCCAGTTATAACCTCGCTAGATGGGATTCTATAAACAGAAACAAAATTCATGGCGGTTGGGGTATTCTCAATTTGAAGCAAATGAATTTGGCCCTGCTTGGTAAATGGACTTGGCATACACTTTTCAACTCTAAGAAAAGTATTTGGTTAGACATAGTTCGTTGTAAGTATAATTTAAACTGCTCCTCTAATACCTCTCATTTCTGGTCTACTGTCCTAGAGCTGAAACAGCTAGTTAAGATAGGTGGTAGCATTGAAATTGGAAATGGCAGTATCACCTCTTTTTGACATGACAGGTGGTATGAGGATGATTGTATGGCAAGTAGATTCTCCATTCTTTTTGAAAAAAACAAAAGAGACCATTTTTCAATTGCGCAAATTTGGTCCAACGGTAACTCTAATTTTAGACTAAATAGAGGGGCTTCTCTGTTGCTAAGAGAAGAAAAATCTCAAGCCATAGCTTTACTAAGAAGTATTAACTTCACAAATGCAGAAGACAGTTTTACCTGGCTTTGGGATAAGTCTGGACTGTACACTGTAAAGTCTATGTACAACTTCTTGAACAATGGTGGCATTAGTGTAGATTTAAATAATACTGTCTAGAAGTTAAAAATACCTCTTAAGTGCAAACTTTTTTTGTGGCTAGCACTAGATAATAAAATACTTACTAGGGATAACTTAATTCATAGAGGGTGAAGAAGGTTGCAATGCCTGTAGCTTTTGCAACCAAGAGGAATCTGTAGATCACTTGTTTATTCATTGCTCTTTTGCTTCCACCTTTTGGAATGCTGTGATATATAGTGTACCTCTAGGTTATCCTATCAATCTCTCTTCTTTAAATAACTTTTGGGCCTCTGTATCTCTCCTTGAGAGGGATAAGAACATTTATTTCAAAACTCTTTGTGCTGCCTGGCTTTGGGTAAGCTGGAATGAAAGGAATAAAAGGACTTTCAATAGTAATAGTAACAATTTTGGCCAAAGTTCTTATTCCATAACTTTGGCAGCATTACACTTATTCCAACTTTGGACAGGTAATAGAGCTAGAATAGAGCAAAAAGTAAGAAGAGGAGCGGTTAACAGCACAAGTAATGCAAGCAATACAGTCAACTCCACAAGTACAAGTCAGAGAGGAACTGCTGAGGTTGGCATTCCTACTAGAACCAGAACAGAAGATGTTGCAGTTTCGGACTCTGAGGATGAAGACCTTTTGGGTTGAAGTCTGACAGTTGAAATTTTGCTGAATCTTTATTTTCTTTTGTATTAGATGGGAAGTTTGTTGCTACTTCCCTACTTTGTTTTTCTTTTCTTTTCTTTTCACTAATCACCACTGGTGATTACCCCTGTTATTTGTGAATTTTGCATCAGTAAAGTATGCTGGCAACCCTCTTGGGTTGCTTCTTTTCAAAAAAATTGGTGTTATCGCAACAAGCTATTTGGGGTTCTATCGTGAGCAACGATGGAGTAGTAAGGGGCAGTGGAACGACGACGGAGCAGCGATGACCGACTACCGACGGTCGCTGGCGGAGCACGTGTGACGCTAGGATGAGTTGTGACGGCTGAGGAAGAAATTATGAACAGAGATAAAAATTCAGAAAATAAATAATGAAAATAAGGGTATTTTGGTCAATACAACAAAATATTGTATTTGAGAGAGGTTCATACGGTAGGAGTGGCAAATATCTAAATAAATTGATTTTAGAGTGGCATTATGCTAAAGTTTTATTTTAGGATGGCATTTTTCTAATTTTGTAATTTTAGGGTAGTACTTATCCGATTGCCCCTTTTTTTAATGTTATAAGATTGAGAAAAGAGTTTTATCATGAAATTAGTTTCTTATTGATTGGATGTTAATTACATAATGTTACACGAGCGTATTTATAGGCAAAAGGAAAACAACAGTAAAACAATTTAACCATTATTGTTTTCTAACGGTTAGTCGGCTAGGGTTCTCCAAAATGACACGATACGAGTACGGAATTAGCACGACACGATCGTGTTATCGTGTCGTATCATAATCGTGCGTGTTGAAAATTTTAAAAAATTAACACTATTTGACACGACATGACTAACACGCAACACGACACATACACGCACTAACATGACAACATGAATTTAATTTTTAACATTACCAAAAATAGCATCAAAGATAAGAAAAGTTTTTAATTTTTTTCTCCATTTTAATATTTTAACAGCTTTTAATAAATTATTACTAAAAATAAAGAAAAATTTCTGACACGACACGACACAATCGTGTTGTGTCAGAATGCATGTCGTGTTGCTTCTTCTCACAACTCAGCACGACACAATACGACACAATTAAAAAAATAGTTCGACACACATGATTAGATAACACTATAGTCGGTAAAGAGAAAAAAAACCATTTTCAACGGTAAAAGAGGTTGGAGGGCTTTTCTATAAAAATACTAATGATGAATAATATTTCCTAAAAGACAATTTGAGAAGAAAGTTTCGATGCATATAGTCACGAATCCCTCTGTTTTATTAGGATTTTAAACACACAGAACATGCGAAAGTGTCTATGTAGAAGGATAAATCTGAAAGATGAATATAAGGTTATATAAGAAATGCCGATCATCATATCTTGTATTAAAAAAAAAAAAAAAAAAAAAAAAAAAAACAAAGCTAACCTTATAGAAAAATTGAAATTAAAAATAAAAAACCAGGGGTCTCAAAGCTAATTCCAAAACCCACCTAATACCAACCACACACCGTTTAAAATAAATAATAAGAGAAGTAAATATTGAACCACCACTAGGGTGAAAATGGAGCGGATAATCTCCGCTCCGAATCGGATCCGCAAAATAGCGGATATAGATAATACATCTGTATCCGATCGGATACAGATGCGGATTCGAATTTTTTTAAACTGATATGAATACAGATATAGAAAACAATATTAGTGCGGATACGGATATTTATCTATATCTGTATTTCTATACAAAACGGATATTCATTTTGTATATGGTAATGGCGCACTTTTTAAAAATAGCATCATATTTGACATATAGCTATTTTAATTATATAGCATCAGAATTTGACTATTATTTTTTTTACTGTAATATAATGCCAATTCTTGTATAAATTTTATTAAAGTTTGTTTTCTATGATGTCACAATATGTGTGAATAAGTTTTTTTTTTTTGCCAGTCTTTCTCTTTTTTTGAGTTCATTCCATACTAGTCATAAAAAAGTAAACATTACACTCTTCCAACAATCGAATATTGTATTTTGTTTAATATAAAATAAATTGAACAAAATATTATCCGTATCCGACAAAATATATCCGTATTCGTATCCATATCCGACAATATCCAAACCGCATCCGTATCCGTTAAACATCCGCGCCATATCCGTATCCGAACATATCTGTATCCAAAAAAAATTTAGATATGATTATAATATGACTACTATCCGCTCCGTATCCGTTCTGTTTTCACCCCTACCAACCACCATCCCATCGAGACCCCTCGGTCCATACAATTATTAAAACGAAATAAAGAAATGCAAAAGTTTGGATCATACAATTTAGTGGAAATGGCATATCTCTTGGATTAGTGATCAGATTCCTGGAATCCGATTCAAGATTGGATCGGATTCTGTTCTGAAATCCGATCCTACAATAATAGTTTTAAAATTTGAATTTTTTTCATTTATTTCTAAAATTCGAGTGAACAGTAAAATTATATTTAATGTTTTCCGGCACTATACAACTAGTTTCTCCTTTTTAGTAAAAATCGTCAATCACACATATTGATAGGGTTGAAAACAGATCGGATAAACTCCGGTCCGATCCACATCCGTATTCGAAAAATAGCAAATACGGATATTAGTATCCGGATCCAAACGGATCCGGATGTGGATATGGATTTTTTAAGCGGATACGGATACAAATATGATAACAAATATTGGTCCGGACTCGGATACGGATAAAATCCGGATCCGAAATGTTTTTTTAAACGGATATCCGAATGGGTTCTCTCTGGCTCCGACTGTTAGTAACTATTACTGGTCCGTTCTCACCGTGAGCAAAATACCTTTCACTGGGAATAGAACCCAAGTGAACCATTTATAATGCAACACCCAACGCCACTAGACAAAGCAATAACTTTGTGCTATAGTTGATCTAGGTAAATATATATACTGGTTCAAATCACTAAATTTAACTAAATTACGTAATAAAAATAAAAAGAAGGATAATAGTTGTTAATTATTTTGTTTAACTAAATTACGTAAAAATAAAAAGAAGGATAATAATTGTTAATTATTTTGTTTAAAAAAATTATTCAATTAATATTACGGATCATATGGTATAATTAATAGAGATAATAAATAATGATTAATAATGTTTATAATAATATTATTAATTTATACATATTTCATAGTATTTTTGATAAAATATTGTTATAACGAGATCATTATTTTTTTAATTTATAGATATTTTCTTAATTATCCGAAATATATTCGTATTCGATAATATCCGATCCGTATCCGTATTCGAACATGTTCGTATTCGTATTCGTATCTGAAAAAAATACGGATGCGGATATAATTTGACCACTATCCGATCCGTACCCGGTCCGTTTTCATCCCTCACACTCTCTCCACTCTTAAAATTAAAATTTTAGTAAATTTTCTGACTAATTTGTAACGGTATGACACAATACCAGGCTCCCAGCCATAGCCTCGTGGCATCTATACAACTATACAACAAAAGGTGACTAAATATTTGTAACTCATAATAAATGGCACAACAGTTCTCGTCGTTCTGATTTTATGTCATTAATTATTATGGTGGCAGGCAATCAAACCTGATCATCCTACGATCGAACTCTGACATTTTTTAGAATCTCTCATTTTTCTTGCTTGGTAGGTGATGTGCCTTTTATATAATTCAATTCATTCGATTTATTTAGGGAATTATAACAATCATACTGTACAATAGTGAACGTATCTCTCAATTCAGATCTCATCGTGCGATCGATTTCTGTGTTTCTAAAATTAAATGAGAAATATATATATATACTGACAGCAACAATTGTTAGAGCAAATGCTTCAAAAATACCAAATTGTGATTAAGAATAAAATCAAATAAATTAATACTCAATAAGTCAGAATAATAAATAAAGTAAAATAGATTGAAACAAGTTTATCCGGGCGAGTGAACTCTGTCCTAAGGTGTATTCCCCTCACGTACGAGGTCTTCGGAATCACCCCAAGATACCACGGGTTGTTCTTCTCTTTAGGGCTACGTCCATGAGAGAAGTGATGGATCACTCCTTCAATATCCAGCGATATTCCGATGGAGAAATAATATTGTAGAAGAATAGATTTGATGGATAAATTATCCTGTGTCAATTTTGCAAAGGAGGTTTCTATATAATACGGGTTTAATAGTCGTGCCACTAATGACAGAGTAATTTGTGGAGAATAGTGGGGAAAGGCAGCCGAGCATTATACTAACTTCCCTTCTTTAATTTCTGTCTAATCTCTCAATTAATAAAACCGAAGGCCACGATGAATATATGTACAAAAGGAAAAGGAATGAAGGGATTTAATGAAAAGTTGCCAAGGAAATTAATGCCTGCCAATGCCAACTGTATTGCCCAAAAGATTCAAAGGCTTATACCGACTTGTATTTATTTACAAATTCGGTATAACAGTAAACTAAAGAATCATGACATAGATCAATTTGATTTAATCAAATTGACAAATCGGTGGGGAAATAAACAGAAAAACAATAATTAATTATATTATCAAAAGAATAACTAGAAAATGAATTTTGAGTTTTCTACAAATGTTCCAACAACAATTAGTTGAGAAGCATAACAATCTATAAACAGTTATAAAAAATTTAGAAAAAAAAAGATTGGTACTCTTCATGATAAACATTATTTTCTCAGATTGTATTTCTTAGTTATAAGAATTAATTACTTTTTAGGTTTATAAATTGAAATAATAATTTATTTTCTCTAATCGTACTTCTTATTTAAAAGGTATTAAGGCTTTTTCTAAAGGGACAAGGGATGTGAATCTTTCTTGAAAACAATTATTATTATTTATTTTTTTGCACTTCGCTGGAAGTTGAATCTTTCTTACAATGAAATGACAGCACTCGCGATGTGAATTAGACGCTACATTAGTAATTTTTATTTTTTTAAATATAAATGGCAGAGATTTATTATTATCTATACTATACTACTTATCAAAGCACCCTTATATTAAAAGGAGTAAACTTGTCAGATAAAAAAGTGTAAACAATTCTTATATCAATTATGGACCATTGATTTGTGTAACTTGATTTGATCAGTGATCTAGATCAATGTTAGACTTTTCTTTAAAAAAAGAATTAAGTTACTACTAAATTAGCTATTTATATTATTTAAAAAGAAAAACTAAATGATTGATTTTACTATATCTTTATTGTCTAACATGTAACATTTTATATATAACAAAAAATAATATCAACATTTTATTTTTTTATTTGCCCACACATATTGAGGGCATGTTTTGCTAGTTATTATTATTGAATGAATCGGGTTTTAACAACCCACCACTTTTCATTCATGAAAAATTGAAAAGCAACCGCACAACATTTACGCAATTCATACCCTGATAAAAATAAATAAATAAATGTCAGAGACTAAAAAAATAAAAATAAAAATTTTGAAATACTTTTTTTATTTTACATTGTCAACCATATCAAATATTATTCGAAACATATCAAATCAAAATATTAATAATAAATCTTCCAACCACTCCTATTTTCCTATAAAAACAAAATCAGCACAAAATCCTTCCTCTTTCCCTGTTCCAATATTCTTTATGCCTCTTTTGTTATTGTTTTATTATTCAAATACACACCTCACTCGTGTTCGTTAGTTAGAGCACAGTTCTCTCTTCTCTCTCTCTTTCCACCTCGCCATCTCTCTCTCATGGAGGCTTCAGCGCGCCTCCTCACCTCCACCGCCATCTGTTTCCACCGCCGAAACCTTCCTCTCTCTTCCCTCCCTCTCTTAAATTGTAACAACCCAAGACGCCTCATAAGTCTCTCTCTGGCGAAATGCTCGCTCCGATCAACCACCCCTTTTCCCTCCTCCCCAAATCCCTTCTCCTCTCCTCTCTCCCGTATCTCTCCTTCTCCGCCTGAAGCAATATCTCCAAATTCATCTCTCAACTCCTTCGAGGGATCCTCAATTCAATGGGATCAGCCCAATTTCAGTCTCTCTAATACCAAAGGATCGGTTTTCTCTCACAAGGACTCGGTTTTCACTGTTGTGTTGCTTGGCTGGCTAGGCGCAAAGCAGAAACACTTGAAGAGGTATGCTGACATGTACAATTTGAGAGGGATTCAGTCGGTACGGTTTGTCGTACCGCCTACAGAACTTCTTGGGTTTGATCTGGGTTCTATAATTGAGGAAAAGGTGAAGAATTTGGCTCACGAGATTGCTGATTGGTGCTCTGTCAATGAGACTGATGGTAGAGAGAGGCACTTGTTGTTTCATACCTTCAGCAACACTGGCTGGCTTGCGTATGTAATCTCTTTTTCAACAATTTTTTCCCTTGAAACAAAACTGCTTTTAAGTGCATTTTATGTACAATTAGTTAGTTGGAAAGAAGCATTTCCAAAATTCAACTTGAGTACACATGCCTCAGTTCTTGTAGCTTCGAGCTTCTAGTGTTCAAATTTGACATTATCATGGGTTTGTTGGGGATAAATAGAGGGAAGAGAAAAGAAATTGAGAGGAGTGAAGGTAATTGAAGAGAAACGTATAGCTTCCCTTGTTTGTACAATATTCATGGAGAAGTGGAGGGGGATAGATCATCTTTGCCCGGTCACAAACTTTATGTTCTTTCAGCTCAGAGAGAGAAAACAAAGAAATGTTAGACTGGGAAACTCAAAAACTTATTTCGTCACCCTCTTTATATTAGAATGACGCATTGTTAATGTCATAAGTTTGCTATATTCTCGTTGCTTTATATTAGTTAGTCAGCTAAAATGTTGGCCAATGTAAAGTATATTATTATGGACACAGCTCAAGAATTAGAAAAATAACGTGGATTATAGTGGAGATGCATTAAAAGAAAGATAATTTGATATTCTTTTCTATTCTGTTGGTTATTTTCCTAACAAACTTGGTATATGAATATGAAATGTGTATGATAAACCTTATTATGGTACTTCAATGGGGCAATTTATGATTGTTTATATGAATTTGTACAAGGGGCTATTTTGTCATTTGATACTGATGGGTTGATAAACTTAATTTCATATTTTATTTCAGCTATGGTGTAATACTTGATAGCTTAAAGTCAAGAGAGGATATAATTCGGAAGATTAGAGGTTGCATTGTTGATTCTGGACCTTGTGCTGAGATTAGTCCTGAGGTTTGTACTATTATATTCTTAATGTCTAAATATTCTTAATGTTGATTCTAGGTTGGTATTGGGATTCCCTGTTAAGTTAAAAACAAGTGTTGAAATAAATAAGGAAATTCTTATTAGCCTGTTCATACCGACCAACTATATGGTATCCGATATATGTTCAGTTGTTCTATACTTGTCTGGTTTCAATACAGATGTTTCTGTCAGTAAACACAAAATGAGCTAACCATATGAAAAAAGGCTTTTACGTTTCTGCACATTGATTAGAAAATATGGAAATTAAGTTTGTAATTCTTGGTATTTGTTAGACATTTGTACACATTGATTAGAAAACTTTCTGATGATACATATGTTAGTTATAGGTCTGGGCGGCTGGATTTTGTGCCGCATTTTTAAAGAAGCGTACTGTGTTGCAGCCTCCTGCTGAAAGCCCTGATAATTCCAATTTGAAAGGCAGTATTGTAAGAAATTATCAGAGTGACACCAAACCTTCAATTGGTGAAATGGTGCTGTTGTCGCTGTTAACGAAGTTCTTTGAGGTGCTCCTAAGGTGCCCAGATGTTAACAGGTGCGGTCTTAACTTCTTTTTTTTTATTTATCATTACCGATTACTGTTTTTTTATGGTAGCATTACTGAAGTGTTAAATTATGACAGTTCTCTCTTTTTAACCCTGAATGAATTAAAACCGGAGCCTGTTTAGGTTTGCACGTTGAACTGTTTGGTTTCAGCTGCAAATATGGTATAATGCTAGCCTAAACAGATTCCTTCGAGTTTACAAAAGGGAACCCAGGGAAGTTAGGTCATCCTGCAATTTGACTATTGCTTGCAATATAAATAATAATAACAAATCATCAAAAATGTCTGTAGACCATGTCAAATGCAATAGAATTTTCAATTAGTTATCATCTAGATATTGGGTTTTATTTGTAAAATTCTGTCTTATTTAACTTCAAACTAAAAATGGTGCTTGTTTTAACCTTAAATTCACTCATTATTTGCCTACAGGAGGCTGAGTAAATATATATCAGTTCTTTCAGAGAACCAGCCACACTGCCCCCAGCTATACCTTTACAGCTCGGCAGATAAGGTCATCCCGCCAAGATATGTAGAAGAATTCATTGCTCATCAAAAAGCACTGGGACGAAGTGTTTATGCACATAATTTTGGCTTGTCACCACATGTTGACCATTTCAGAAGCTACCCTCATTTATACACAGCCAAAGTAGAGGAATTTTTAAAGCTCTGCTCCACTGCAATGGTTTCTTAATTCTTTCCTTTTTGTTTGCAGATAATTAGGGAATAATTTGTTACAGATCCTTTTCCCACTTGTATGAGAAATGACTAAGCAAAAGTGTTTACTTATCATTTTTTTTTTTCTTATTTTCTTTTTTGGGTTGGGGGATGTCTTTGAGGTTATTTAGGCTACTCGGAGTTTTTTTTTTATTTTGTTTCTTTTTTTTGGCTCTATTTGGATGGATGCAAGAATAAGGGAATAGTTTTTTCCTACTCCCAAATTTATTATAAATAATCCAAACTCTTCACAAAGTTATATATTTTTCAATACTTCTTCTCTTATTTCTTTTATTCCCACACCATCCAAACTTTTGTGAAATTGAGAGCGCTAATTGGTGCTGACTTAATGGCATCATAAGTACAAGTGTATTAGTATATAATTTTTTTTAATGATTTCAGTTTGATCAATTTAATTCCTCAAATTTATGTGAGATATTCTTTAGTGATATCAGTTTAATCAATCCAATTTGTTCAATAGAGGTGATATATACCTTTTTTTAAAGCCCCCAAACATACTCTTGAATTTTATACGCTCTTTAAAGTTGCACGCTTTTATATTGTGTCAATGCATATTAATCTACTGCACCAATTCATATCTGTTAATTAGATTACTCCTGAAAGTATGCATATGAACCAGAGAGAATGGAGTGAATAACCCTTGCTCGAGTATCTGGATATTTATTTCAGCAATTCTCCTTATCAAAACAGTCTTTCGGCCTGTTTGGCAAAGGAGGTGAACTAGTTGTTCACGAACTAGCCCAGTTCGCGCGAACCAAACGCCATAGCAAAAAATGCGAATTGGGAATAAACACTTTGTTTGAAATCCGATCTATTTGTGTGAATTAAGAACAACGGATACGAACTCACCTATCCCTTGTCCTTGTCCCTTTGTCCCTTATTCCTAGCATGTGCCAAACAAAAATAATCCCTAGAGCAGCATCATAATATCAAAAAAGGACTGCTTTGTAGTAGAATAACCAAATTTGAATGCCCAGATGGTCAAAAATATTGTCACTACTTGACACGGAATTGCTTTTGACAATCGAGTTTTTGTTGCTCGCAACATAATATTTTTTTCAAATGACTAAAGTGCCCTTGATATCAATTACAAGTTGCACTAAATGACTTTTTTCCCATCCTTTCTAGGCGGCTATTAAATTCGCTCGGTTCTCTCTTTCGTGTTGTCGAACGTGGATCAATGCCCAGATGGTCAAAAATATTGTCACTACATGACAGGGAATTGCTTTTGACAACCGAGTTTTTGTTGCTCGCAACATAATATTTTCTCAAATGACTAAAGTGCCCTTGATATCAATTACAATTTGCACTAAATGACTTTTTTCCCATCCTTTCTAGGCGGCTATTAAATTTGCTCGGTTCTCTCTTTCGTGTTGTCGAACGTGGATCAATAACCGTTGTTGGTGTTTTCTTTTCCAATGCTTGATAGAGGACTGCTATTGACTCAGCTTCCTTTTCTTCTATATTTCCCACTAAACCGTATTCCTAATAATATTTACAAAAATTTGGATTTTCAATATAGGTATCGTCCTTCCTTTCCTCTAAGAAATTTACGATTTGGAGATAGTTTTGACAAATTGGTACCTTACACAACTTGAAAGAAAATCAAACTTTCATAACAAAAAAAAAATCACAAATTCAATTTAATTTATGTTGGAAACGTGGATGCAAAAGCGGAAAGCCATTAAAAAAAATGAAGGGATGGAGCCATTATACAAGGAAATATAATTAAGTAAATCAAGTAAATCTAATAATACAAATCATAATTGATATCGAGGGCAGTTTAGTTATTTAAAAATATATTAAGTTGCAAGAAGCAAAAACACGGTTGTAAAAAGCAATTCCCTACATGACTAGGTATGCTATCCAAAATTTTGCACCTGGGTGTTTGGTGCACAAAATTTAGCTTTATACAAGGTAAATTGAAGACAGAAGGCTAACTGAAGGCTTAATTATAGTCAGTGAACTCATGATGTTTTTCTCTTTTTTTTAATGATCGCATGATGTCTTTCAATTGTGTCAGGACCCGATAGAACTCGAAAAAGAAGTGTGTGTACAACCCACATGTTTCCAGTGAGTGAGCTCCAACAATCAAGTCAAACCCTCCGAAGTCTTTGACCAACTGCGCCAGCAGTTGCAATGTCAATTTTGAAATACCCCCAATCTGCCTCAGCTCGCCACTCTGGTGGGTGTTGTCCCACCACCTGTTACTCAGCAAGAAATTCAGCTTTATATGAGGAGAAAATATAATTGAAACTATGTTTTGAAACATCAAGTTATACATGCTAGGAAAAAAGATTGGTAATAGCAAGTACCTCTTGAAAATCTTCTGGTTGACCTCTGAGGTCTCAATTGAGACCACACATTTCAAATGCATACCTAGTCGATTCAAAGCAACTTCAGCTCCTCCAATGCCAGTGTTCAGGGATAAGACTCGTAAACCATCTGGGTAGAGGTCCTTTAACGGGGAGAGGATGTACCCAATCGTATCAGTCTGGAAACAGAGCTTCATGATTTTTAAACGTTGGAACAGGTCAAGGTCTTGAAGATGGGTGTGGTTGATAGGGTATCCTAGGACCCGCTCAAGCTGGTCCGGCTCGAGTGGGGAGAGCTTGTTCTTCCCAACCCAGATCAGGTTCAGTTGCTTGCACTGCTGAAGTATGAAATTTTGATCATGTAGAGAAGGCACGCCATGTGAATCTCTCATCCTCCGTTCCAATCTCTCACAAATTCTGGGTATCTCGGTCATGTCGGCTTCAATTGTACTATCTAGCTTCTTCCGTGGGTCCCATGAGGGCCACCACTTTTGAGTAGCTGGAATCACACCCTTGATTGACATTGGAGCCGTCGGTTGTATACGGTGCCTTGTCTTGGCCGGGAGGTTATGGAGGTAGCCTTCTTTTCTTTTTAGAGAAGAGAAAATCTCTGAATTCACAAACTCAGGCTTAATATCGTAGAGAAATTGAGAGTACTGCTTCCATGCCCCTTCTGAAAGTTCAGACAAACTTCCATATATAAAGTATGGCAGATCTGGTAAAGCCTGCGACCTACAAGACTCATTGTTGACTGAACTGGAGGTGCAGGCTCTAGGACTGACATGAACCGGGTTAACATGACATGTCTTCTCTATTGGAATGTACTTCGACCTTCTACCATGTTGAGATGTTCCTGCGCTGTTCTTGTTTACATAGTGAAAGCTGGTACCTGAGGTCAAGACTGTGGGAACACGAGCTGCCGATTTCACATTGCTTCTGCTGGAGGAGATGTGCTGTAGCATGAAGAGAAATAATTCCAAGAGATTGAGAACCATTTATAATGAAAACAGGGTTAGCACTGTGCAGACAATTCTGTTATATGAAACAACCACTTATTGCAAGGCTTTATTAAAATCTGCATTGGTTTCAGAACATATTGACAACCAGAAACAACTTTTCAGAATTTATAACTTTCTTTTGTGTTAAATTGTGTAACAAACAGGGATGACTCAAACTGACTCTTATAAAAATAAGTGAGGTAATCGAGTGCTAAATTATATTATAATAAGATCCAATTACAAACTAAAGGTAGGTTTGGGGACACATAAGACTGGAATCTACAGGTAACTGTTACACTCAGAACACCAAGTAGAATTTTTCACCTCTTCAGAGTTTACTGCACTGTGTCGGCCGCCTGTACCACCAACTGTTCGATGTGTAACTATCCACTCTGCAAGCAGCTCCACTGGTACTTCCAAGCCTGACAAAAGAGAGGAAAAAGGTACAGATTAAAAGATGAGTACCTTCAACCAAAATAAAATTATATCATTAAATCTATTGCAGATAAGATTCTCGAATGGCCAGTTCAGTTAAGCAAATTTGGGTAGTGTAATGCGGGAGTTCTAAACACACAACAAAAATTAATTTCAACTAACAAAAATTCACATCCACGTCATATTAAATGTAAATAAAAGAATTCTCTATTTTACTGGTGATTTGACCAAGATCTGAACACCACAACTAGTTAGTAACCTGAGTTCAATTATGTAACATCCATTTGCTCTCCATTATGCTGATTAATACCAAGAAAATATAAATGTAGAAGTATAACTGCCTAACTGAATCCCCTGCTTAAAGGAAACACCCATTTTTTGCAATTTTAAAACTGATCTATATGCATTTATGTGTTTTCAACTTGATCGTTGGAATTATTTCATCTTAAACAATGTAGCCCCTCCCTGTAGTCAGCTATTCAAAAGATATCATCTGCCCATCAATATAGTATACGACTTGCTGTGTGGATGAAATACATAACAAAGGATCAACGACATAATTATTCTATCCTTCCTTAGGTTGATTTCCCCCCACCTCTGTTTGACCTCGACTCCAAGTTTGGTTGCATATTAATACTGCCAAAATCCTAAAAGATGAAAAGGATAATACTAACCTACATTACAAACTGCAGAATTAACTTCTGACTCAGTAAAGCCCATTCGGAGCAAACATATGGTCTTCCCTGCAACACTGTACATTTCCATGGCAGAGCTCTCCTAACAAACAATAGACAAGAATTTACACCTGACATATTTATATTTAGGAATGTGTGCCCAAATGTTCAAAACAAGTGAAATGAATGAATGAAGGTCACCCCATTCAAGCTAAAGTCAGCACTAACAGAAAAATTAGTTTGAGTTTCTTCTGATGCTTTGGCAGTAACTATGCAGTCTACAAGTTCTTCAATGGAAGCCTCTTTTCCTGAAATACCACATCAAATATCATTGCAACTTACAAATGCCAAATTAACCTCAGATGAATAAGCTGTGTTTAGTGCAATTGAGTTTCATATATAGAAATGTGCGCCCAAACTTTAGCAATAAAAGATATTTAATAGATTGATAGCCAATCAGCAATGATACTTGATGGTCCTAAGTATAGGCCAAGGATTTAGATCTTAATAATAAAAAGACACAAACCAAGCTTGTGCAATGCCAAGACAACTTCTTGCATTGAGAAGTTCATACCGAGTAAACATGACCTGTTATCTGCAGTGATGACAGAGGGCTGAAATAAAAAAAATATACATATTAAAGATCAACAGTTCAATAAGCTACATAAAAATCTGACCATTTTTTTACAAATCAAATATATGGGCATGAATTATTTATGATTTGTGCAGTACAATCCTTCAGATCAAGAAAAATGAGCAACAAATTAACCCCAACTTCTCTTCAATTACTGCAACCTGAACATGTTATACATATTTTTCTTAATTAGCCTACGCCATTCTCAATTTTTAACCAAACCAGGTCCCAGTGTTAAGTTGCTTAATTGAATACCAAAGAATAAGGACAACAAACAATTTCTAAAACAATGAAAAAAAGTAAATTTCCTTGTTCACACGAACAGAATGATGAAAAACAACAACAAATCAGTAAGAAAAGGGAAATATTAAATTTGAAGCACTCTTCATTCTGTTTTATGAACTTAAACCAGTCAAACTGGAATCAACATAATAAACAGTAGGACTTTTATGGAGTATCAAAAATGACCTTAAGATGGTCATATTACATGGACAAAATTTAGCCTTCATACCAAACTACTAAAGCATAAAAAAAGAACACCTTATATTCCAATTAAATTATGGCAAAGACCAGTAGATAAGCAGATTACACTGGTAGATTTTGACATAAGCACTATGGACTTGGGACAGAAAAAAAAAAAAAGAGTCACCTTAACATTCAAGTAACACTCTGACAAGCTGGACCTACTTGGTAATTGAATTTCCTTATCACTGTCAGAACTGAAAAGTCCTCCAATCGAACTTGACGATTCTCTTACTTGTTCCTCCAAAGTCTAATTCAATATCAATGTGTTCAAAACTCAGTTGTGTTCTTACAAGAAATTTTTTCATCAGAAGATAGCATATAAATCTTTTAACCAAGCAATTAATGCAATCATATATCCCATTTACAATAATCAGAGGGTAACTTTCACATAACTGATTGGTGGAATTCTAAAACAGGATGGCACAATTAGGTTCATGGATTATATGTGGCTACATTAATATGTCTTTTGTGTGCAAATATGTGGCTACATTATGTCTTTGATAGAATGCCTCAGATTAAGTTCATGGTACTAGGCTTTCAACACCAACATACAAATATATGCATGGTATGAGTAGCCCACTTCAAACATGTATCAGTTCTTAGTAAAGATATACAGCTAGATGTGAAGTAACATATCAGGGCAAATTCACACTATTAATTTCTATTAGATGTGAAGGAACATATCAGGGCAAGTATGGGCCTATGCATTTGAACAAATAAAGTCCTCGAACTTTTTTTGTCTGATCAAGGCCTTGAATTATTGCAGTTTCCTTCCAATAGAAAAATGTCACCATCTAATGTTATGCCAGAAAAATGTGTGCCTTAACATAACTCGGAGGTAATGCATCAGCATAATTAACTTTTAATGGGAGAAGCTTAATTGAAGTAACATACCAGGGCAAATTCACACTATTAATTTCTATTAGATGTGAAGTAACATATCAGGGCAAATTCACACTATTAATTTCTATTAGATGTGAAGGAACATATCAGGGCAAGTATGGGCCTATGCATTTGATCAAATAAAGTCCTAGAACTTTTTTTGTCTGATCAAGGCCTTGAATTATTGCAGTTCCCTTCCAATAGAAAAATGTCACCATCTAATGTTATGCCAGAAAAATATGTGTGCCTTAACATCACTCGGAGGTAATGCATCAGAATAATTAACTTTTAATGGGAGAAGCTTAATTGAACAAATTTTTATGTGTAGAATTGTAAGCTTTTCTGATGTCAATTTTCAGTTTTTTTATATGTAGGTGAAATGAAAAAAGAAATTAAGGTGATGTGAGGAAAAGATCATACTGAGTACTTAAGCAAGGCCTCTAGAATAACATTGTCATCATCTTGTCCTGATAAGAGTACAAATATATTTAACCATCAGAACCTCCATACAGATTACAGCCTTGACAAAAATCAAGCCATCTGGTAACCTTTTCCACTTTTGCCTTTTGTATTATCAACTTCGTAGCTTGTTTGTTGCCTAACTAAATAAATTACTATTGTGAACTACATGCACCATTGCATTGTCAGGCTGTTGATAAGTTTAGTCAAGACAGGAGCAATTTAGGTTTAATTGCACTGTTCAACAAGAGGGGCTAAAGTTGCATGATCAGGCAAGGGTAACACCTAGTAAATTTAGACTTGATTGCATAATTATGGTTGCTTGAGGCAAGTATTAGGTACCATAGGATAATTGTACATTTGAAAGATATTTGAAGAACAGTGAGGATAACCTAAGGCTTAATTTTTGGATGTAGCAATTAGCATTCAATTATATTGGAAAAAACAAAAAAAATATACCATTTTCTAGAAGAACATTTTCTACTAGTGCTGAAGAGAAACCCATGCCAATAAATTGTGGTCTCAGGTTGAAACATGACGAGCTAGGCCCACCTTCCTGCAATAAAAGTTAGCACTGGATTATTCAATGTATTTCACAGCCTACGGGCTTTTATCCAATATATATAATGCCTTCTAAGATTGGCACTCATAGTTCAGTATCTGAAGCATCTTTTTTTCCTCTTTTCTACCTGAATTCAGGGTCTGTGGAAATGGACATCTGGTTTAAATTGCAAGCTCCAATACCAAATTCATATTGCAACACAACTTATGTAACATTTCAAATATATCAAACATTTTTTCATGAAAATGATTTACTTGCAAGAGCTTATTTCTCCTCTCAAGATTTGCATGCGCTGGTATTATGCTTGAGGCACTTGTTCAGATCAAATGGTAGAAAATAAGATTATTAATTTATTATGGTGTAAAGAAATCAGTATTAGCTTTTACTAGATACCAATATCAAACATAAGGTGCTACTATGTCATCTAGCCTTTGATAGTAGCATTTTATTCATTAAGCATTGCTCAAAAAATGAACCAGATTTCCATATTGTGTAATCATGTCAGGCAAGTATGGTACCCACCAATTGGGCCACATTTTGCTCTTGATTCTGTTCTGCATCTGATCATATCTTACTTGGTGCTTAATGTTTAAATACTCAAATTGACAGACTGCTAAAACAATCAGCAGTACGATTTAGGATGGCCTTTACAAGGCTAAATGGCAAATCCCAATGTGTTTGTTTTTTTCCCCTTAAAATTGAAGTACCTCCTTTGGTATAAGTAAACCAGAACTAAAGTTTCCATCGAATGGTTTGGCCCTCGGAACAAATGTTCCCAGCACAGCTTTACTATCAGATGGGTCCTCACCATCATCGTATTCTCCTATTTTAACCTACATTTATGCACAGAAAAAGGCATGCAATATTTTAAAAAATTCAGCAAACTAATTTTTATAAGCTAAACATTTTCTAAATTAGTACCATACTGCCATGTCCTAATTCCAGCTTGTTCTTGGATACCGTGACTTGAGCTCCCTAAAGTACCTGAAGGATAGACATTGACAAGCACGTGTAAATTGAAAATATATTAACCAGTTTCTTTGAAATTAGTCTAACATGCCAATGAACTCAAATAATAACAAGCGCAACAAAATCCTTGCAAATACTACAGCAAAACTAAAACTAACAGGACTTACATGAACAACACAGCAATTTAGCACTTGCAATTTGGTATGCCAAGTTTTTCTAAAAAATGAAAAGTAAACAGAACTGCATACACAACCCCAACTTTTCTATATTTATACGAGCCTCCTTTTCCCAACTTTCTTTAGAAACAGGGCCATAGTTTGCAACAAGCTTTCCTTATAAGCTAATAAAGGATGTGTTCGTACAAATCAAACTTCATTTACAAAATTAATTCCTCACTGTTTTCTCGTTGAAAACGAAACGAGATAACACTTGCACATAAAAAGGGGAAAATCGAACAAAAACAGCACAATATTTATGCAACAAAAGCGTGCTCAAATAGAAAGAAATTGCTTAATATAACATCAAAAGAGTAGTGCTAAACTGATTCCAATCCAACACGTACACTTAGAACACAAAAAATCCTAACTAAGCCAGATTATGTCTCAACTCTCAAGTATATGATTCAACACCTCACGATACATGCACGCTAGATCTTTCTTTTTGCTTTGTTTTTTGGAGAGGAGAGAGAATATCAAATGAAAACAGAAAGAGAGAGAGAGAGAGAGGAGTACTTTATACTTGTTACTTAGGATCGTTTGTTTGTGTAGTAAGAGATTGGATAAGTTAAGGATGCCTAAGTGTTTATGTAGTGTTATGTAATAGGGGTGTGTTTGGATGCAACGGAATTTAAGTCGTGAATAGGGAAAAAGAATAAGAAATTTCGGTTTGGGTGCTTATTCTTATTCCTTATTCTTATACCATAGTTTTGTTAGTATAGGAATAAGGGTCCAAATTCCTTATTCTTATACCGTTTGTTTTGCGTAAGAATAAGAATAAGCACGCAAACCGAAATTCATTATTCTTATTCTCTATTCCCGGCCTATCCAAACACACCCTAGATGTTTGGTTGTGTAGTAAGTATGACTAACTTAATGCATGCATATATTCATGTCAAAAGACTAAAATACTCTTACATTTATGCCTTTAATTAATTATTATTTTTAAATCATTATTATTAATAATTAACATTACTTGTTAAATATTATTAATTATAATAATTAATCTTTATTATTGATTATGATTTTTTTATAACTATTGTTGCTTATTAAATATTATTTTTTATTAATAAATATTAATTATTTTTAATTATTATTATTATTATTATTATTAAATTATTATTATTAATAATTAATATTGCTTGTAAAGGTATTATTAATTATTATTATTTATAATAATTAATATTTATTATTATTTATGATTTTTTAATAATTATTATTACTTATTAAATATTATTATTTGTTAATTATTATTAATTATTTGTTATGTATTAAATATTATTATTAATTATTTCTAAGGAGTATTGTTGGTAAAAAAAATTAAAGAGAACCATGCAGTTGCATAAGTTATGCACTCTTAAAGCATCTTATGTAAGAGATGTTTGATGATTAAAGGATGCATAACTTAAGTCATGCACCCTTTAAATCACAAACAAACGGGGCTTAGAACTAATGAACGCCTTCCAGGGCCGGGCCGGGCTCCCGGGAGGCCGGGTCTAAAAGGGCCTACTTAAGGGCCGGACCGGGCCGAACATAGAGAGGCTTTTGGAAGGGCCGGACTTAGAAGGACTTAAATATGAAGATCGAGTCTGGCCCTTCTCAAGCTTGGTCCTTTTAGGCCCTCCGGGTTTCGAGAGGCCGGACTTGAAGGGTCTGAAGGGCTTGAAGGGCCGACGGAAAGACAATATATTTCTTTAAATATTTATTAAAACTATATTTAAAATGAATAATTTTTATTTGTAAAAGATAATAAAATAGCTATAAATTATTTAAACATAATTTTACACATTTATTTTTCATTATATATAATATTTTTTACTTTTTTCATCTTTAATTTGAATTTAAGACTGGTTATATTATAATAACATAAAAGATAAAAAAAATTTGTTGATGTATTTATGAATTAAAATAAACTAAAATTACAAATGTATGAAATAATGTAACGTAAAAGATGAAAAATATGTATATATTTTTAACTTGTCTTAACATCATGTTCAAAATTTAAAATATTATTTGAAATGATCTGTTCAATTTACATTGTATCAGATAGGATCTTACCTTTCACTTGAGATTGTGTCTGATTATTCATAACTTCGGTCTCTCTAGACCTTAGGCCCTTCCTAAACCTGGCCTCTTTAGGCCCTGGCCCTTCCAAAGTCTGGCCTCTCTAGGTCCTGGTCCTTCTTAAGAGCTTAGAGAGGCTGGACCGGCCCTTCATGTTAGAAGGGCTTGACCAGGGCCGGATCCAGAACAGAGATTTTTGGATGTTCACTGCTTAGAACAGTGTGCTTGAGCCTTGAGGGAGAAGGAAAGAGATTCAGAGAAGCAGCCTTTTAGCTTTCTTTTCTCGGGTCGATTCGGATCTCTCTAGTCGTACGGTTCTAACAGAGTTTAACGTCAAATTTCTAAAGTGGCCGTTGAGTTACAGTTACTTGACTATGATCCGAATCCCAAGGTGGGAACAGACAGAACTGGTAGCTAACGGCGTTAAGTGCTGTCACGAGACACGACTCATGCCTGGAATGCCATCAGTCAGCCAGCATGTCAGACCGAGAGGTACGATTGGACAAATTTGACATCCCAAAAGGCTAATGGACAAAAGGTAAGGAACTTTCCAGCTTTGTATTTCTATGGGTTGGTTTGCAAATAAATAATTTTAAATTAAATTTATATATAATCCAATTAAAAATGGACACCTGTTATAGTCGCGCTGCAAAAGACGAGTACACCTTGAACATAGTAACAGACACTGATACACTTCTGTGAGGAACTAATAATTTCGTATCTTTTGTAGTGTTTTTCCGTGCGTGTAAGATCGTTATAGAGTTTCGTATCCGGTGGTGATGATCGTCGGGAAATAGAAATGCAAAAGTGCAAGGACTAAATTGAAGAAGAACCAAACATTCACGATTTTGAGGATGCGTATACGAAGAGAAGCGTATTTTTTTATTTTTGGACGGACGAAGTGATCTCAACCGTCCATTTAGATCGGACGGCTCATTTTAGAAAAACACGCACCGAAAGTGAAGGCCTAACGTCCCCTGTCGAGCTGGGAGAAAAAGGACACGATGTGTATTTTGACATGACATGACTGATATGATTTTGGAGTATGGTATTGACATGCCGTGTTAGTCGTATCAAATCGTATCAGAAATATTTTTTTAAATAAAAATTTATTATAAATTGTTAAAATATTGAAAAAAAAGTATTGTTGCAGTTTATTTGACTATTTTACAAATTTAGTATATATATCGATATAAAAATTGTTGAAATATTTTTGTTAAAATATTAGTTGATGATTTTATTTTTTTTAATGTATTTGTTTGTTGTTTGAACATATTAAAAAACAAAATGTTAAAATAAATTAAAATAGATGTTAAAAAAAGGAAGTACAAGTTATAAATTGAGCACTAACATAAAATTAATTTAAAATCATTTTTAAAAGCTATTACAAATAGGAAGTATTTATGAGTTATTAACTATGATCGATGCTATTTTGATAAAGTTAAAAATTAAATACGTATTGTTGTGTCGTGTCGTTCTGTGTTCAAACAGTTTTTGAAATCCGTAGCACGAAAGTCATCCGTGCTATGCATCTAATTTTAGTTATGAACTTGATATTTCAATTGGAAATTGCTTTTGATTTATCCTACAGCTTTTATATACTAATTTTTCAATTGAAATTTTAATAATAAAAATGATATATATAAAAAAAATATTTGTTTGCAATTTAGAGAAGTATATTAAACTCAAATAAGGAACAACTTTAACATCTCTATGGTTTTCTGTTTTGACTCCGATAATATTATATATCTAGCATATAGTTAATTTTGCAATATTACATTGCGAAAGAGCCATTTATTGATTGATATACACAAACAAAGAAGAAAGATTATTGAAAGCACGCGAGATTTGACTTATAGAGCTTGCACAAATCTCTTTACACATTACATCGATAACAGCAATTAAAAGTTGCAAGCATGATACAGTCTCCTTGCATATCTTAGATGCAAAAGGAATCACTTATTTATATATAAGGAGTGATCTCAACATTTGATTCCCCTAAAGCCACACCTAGCTGGTAATGTCTTTACTTGAGTAACATTAACTCCGAAGTAGCGTACCAAATAAGAGTTCTGATACCCACATAGACATTTTTGATCAGCGAGTTTTGCGTAATGACAACATAAAGGCGTCGGGAGCGGCGGGTGCGATCCTCTCACTGCCGGCAGACAAGCCTCAATGCCCTTATCGTTAATCCTGCAAAAACTTAAGGAAGATACCATGCCATTACTTATCAGAAGACAGGACAACAACACCATCACAAGTGCCAACTTGGGTAATTGCAAGAAAGCCATGTTTTGCAATCAGAACTTTGTTTGTCGGATTGTTTCACAATTGTTTGATTGAGGTTTGAAATGAATAATCAAAACGTATATATAATTGGTGGAGGCTGTTTTGTTACGGAACTTGGTTCAGTACTAACAATATTAACAACTATACTGTTTGTGTTCAAGGGACTAAATTTGTGTTTCATTTTTGGTTAAGGGACTAAACCAAGCGATCTATTTTGTTTATTGGTTTATTGGCTTGGATATGGATGCACTCGGAATTACTTTTCATTTTACTTATTTTAGAAAGAGAGGGGATAAATTAATTCGAGCAGTCATCCACTAACTGTATTTGTTTGACCTATGTTAACAATTGTAAGTTAAGCAAACTCATTTGTTTTTATTTTGACCTTTTTTGGGGCTTATATTCAATACTTATTTGTTTGTTTTACTTCCGCGTATAGGGTGCGTTTGGATCGTTAGAAAAAAGAAGAAGAAGAAGGAAGAAGAAGAAAAAAAATTATAAACAATCCAAACTCTTCACAAAGTTATACACTTTCCAATACTTCTTCCCACTTCTTCCCTTCTTCCCACACCTATCCAAACGCACCCATAGTTAATTATTGTGAACCAATGCTTATGCTAACTAAAGTTAAGTTCAAACTATTTGACTGTACTATAATTAATTGCAATCCATGAACTCTGTAAAGTTCGCAATTCCATTGAAATTTAAGCCCCCCCAAAAGTAATTTCTATTGTTACTACTTAAATACACGTGCAGTATTTTTTTTATTTTACTTATTTTTTAATATAAATTCGGACAGGGTAGTACGAGATTAATTAATCATGAAGAGGAAGGGGCATTAGGAAAACTGTATTTTTTTTATTTTTGAGAATTTCTTAGTCTTATTCTTATTATTATTAGTGATCACCACATTGTATTTTGTCAGTGAGAAATGTTCTTCCTTTATCAGTGACCACATTGTATTTTTATTATTATTATTATTATTATTATTATTATTATTATTATTATTATTATTATTTCTTGCAGTTACATGGGATCATATTGTGTTATCTCCTGTATTTTTCCTATCTACTAATAAACTAACTGAAAGACTTCCATCAATAATCATCATCATCAATCATCAATCACTGTAATTATTTTATATAGGAATTCTAACATAAAAAATTTTAATAGAAAGAATTAATATATATTTTTTTTAATAAGAAGAAAGTTCCAACGCGTTTATAAACCGCGCGCCTCTCTCTCCTCTCCAACGCGTTTTAGAAACGCGTAAGAAGCCTTTGAACGCGTTTATAAAACGCGCTAGAAATTTGGTGTGGAAAGATTGTGGAACGCGTTTATAAAACGCGTTTTGGGATCGATCCGAAAAAAAAAGTGGTCCATGAGATAATGTATAAATTGCAACAAATCTGCGTGGCACGTGTTACCATGAGAAAAGGCAATGGAGTAGGATAACATATATAGATGCCATGTTAGCAACAAACCTGCATGACCACGTTATTTTTGTTTATGCAATGTAATTACAAAAAAATATCTTTTACCTTTCAAATGGTATCAATCGCATCCTATTTTTTTTTTCGAAATTTAAATGTATCGTTTAAAAAATTATAAAAAAAACCTGATGATAATTATTGTATTTTCTATATTTATTTGCCTTTGTAAGAAAATTTTTACAAATTTATACATCATAAAACAGTCAATAAAACAATATATCGTACATATTATGATGGGCCTTCAAACATCCTGCACGGATTATGTTTAAAAAATTTTAATTCTAGTATTTTTGTTTGAAATTTAAGTGTATTCCTAAGCGATTATGTGCTGTTAAATATATATCATGCTAAAAATTATCGCACAACACAATTAAAATATGAAAAAATATAAAAAATAAAAAATACATCGTGCCATGATTGCAGGATTATAATGATTATGTAAAATTTTATTAAGCCGCGCAGTTTTGTTCGCATGATTGCAGGATTATAATGATGATATAAATCTTAACTTTTTTACTTAATATAATTTTAAATGATTTTTAAATAATTGTTGATAGCTAACGATATAATAAATTTTATAGGAAAAATCAGATATAAACCCTCCAAATAATTTATGAAGAATGCCAATTATGTATTTATACATGATATGTTTCGCAAATCTCTAATTGGCATTCTTCATAAATTATTTGGAGGGTTTATATCTAATTGGCATTCGCAAATCTCTAATGTGGTTTTAGCAAATGATTCAAAAGATTATTGTGCATTGTACTCTCTACACGGTTAGTCATGATTGAATTCATATCTTTCTTATCCGCTGCTCCGGACCGAATACGCATATAAGTAAGCAGAAGTATGCCCGCCCTAGAATGCTTCCAAGGGCGCCCCGTGTGACTCCAGCTTAATACCAAGCTCTATTCTCATGATGGTGAGTTCTTCTTTCCAATCCAGCGGCAACTATGGGTAAAGCGTAAAAATATATATTCTGTGCACTAATGTTTATGGGCCAGTTCTATCTAATTTGAAGGCGGATTTTTGGAGATAATTAGATACTTTAGGTAATACTGCGAATCTGAAAAAGCAGCCTTCCTCTCGGAGATATGTAGGGGACGACGACTCAGAAAACGGAGTGCAGCAAAGGCGATGCAGTGGGAGTTCCCCTATCAAATCGATCCCTGCAAGCGGGTCCCATCACCTTCCCCGAGCTCACATCGATCCTGCTTACGCATGAAGCACGACTGCTCTCGCATGACGTTCTTGCACTTTCGGAGTCCTCTACCTCATCTCTTCAACCCGTTGCTCTGCAGTCTTTCTCCTCCTCTACATCTAAGACCGCTATCGGGGGTATCTTGGGCCCATTACCCACTTCGGCGGCTACAAACACAACACAGGCCCATAATTCCTGATCTACTCAACTCTCTTCACCAGGAGCCCAATCGACTGCATTTCTTGTTGGTTCCCAATCTCAGCCACATTTTTCTCGAGCTCCAGCTCTCTACACTGGGGAGCGTATCCTCTGGATGGTTGTTATTCAACCATCCAGTGGACGTCTTTCGATACGAGCCGTCTGATTTAATCTAAACGGTTAGATTTTTTCGGGCCTATCAATCTAGTATCATGCACGGGGCATTTATAGCCATTGAAATTAAATCAGACGGCTGAGATCGAACCATCCACTGGATGGCCATCCAGAGGATGCGAATTCCTCTACACTGCACCTAGAGGCAGTTTCAAAGTATTCCCCGGATTTTCATACCATTTCCATAAAATGAACCTCTCGAGAAAAGTCATACCCTACCGAACGAGTGGAAGTAACTGAATAATTCATTGCAAAGAAGTCACCGAAGTACGCGAGCTGGGGATTGCGCCTCTTCCCATTAGACTGCTTCTTTAGGGAGAGTGTGGCAAGATCGAGTTGCATATGCTCAGGGATGAGTTGCTCCGAGTTTTCGCCATTCTTGAGTTTCTTGCCTTGGTAGTGCGTGGCTTTCCCAGCTGTGATCTTGTTGCTCTGATACCACTTAATTTGCAACGATCTTAGCTCTCAGAACTTAGACGAAAAGGGTTTACGTACGGAATCTAGCTACCTGAACTATACTGACACGAGGAAGAGCAATCCCTCGACTCAAACTTGCTATACCAGCCTTCCATCGATTCTACTTTTGGGGAGTTCACACAACCGATGCTTTTAGATAGACTAGTGATAGTTGCAGAAGCTATTAAGGGTCTTTGCATAGACCAGAGGAAGAACGGGATTATTTCATTGTTGCGGGGACAACATCATAAAAGGTACTGTAAAATGCACAATAGCATGTTGATTTTACTTATTACTTTGCATGATGAAATTCCTAGTTGAACTCATGTAGATAGCAGCAGCTAAAATCTAGATGGACAGTTTACGTTCCAACTAATGGAAGCGAAGACTTTACTTCACCACAGTAGCGAGATGCAGCTATCTACGTATGCTCCTGGCCTTTGATCGACTCAAAAGACTTTTTCCCTACTTGAACTAAGCCAAAACCCAGGTCTTTCTAGAAAAGGTTCTCCACTTTTTGTGCCAAACAACGGGGTCAAAGTCACCCCCAGACTGACCCTCCGTGAGAGTGCATCAGCATTGTATGGCCTTCTTTTTTGTAAGGATTGAGGAAAGAAGTGTATGAATTGAAGAAATGAATTCCTTTCCAACGTCTTCGTTTCCTTATTAGAAAAAGAAATTAAATGCAAGCAACAAGCAAGAAAGGGATAGAACCTATTACCAATAGCAATTGAGGCTGAAAGGCAAATAGCAAATACGCATAGAAAGAAGAAGCAAAGGATTTTGGTGACTGCTGCTTTGATATATTCGCCACTAGTTACTATAGATTACTATTTCCTTCCCTCGAACATACGAACTCGCCCTCGAATCTCGGTCTGAAGACCAGCAATGAAGTAGTCGTAGACTTTGTTTTCTATGTCAGTCGCAAACCCCCATAACTCCGTAAAAAGGACCAGCGATAGACATACGACCGGTTCCGTTCACTCCCTCCAATTGCATTGGCTTCGGTATGACGCCTCGGTCAAAATTGCTCCTTATCTTGTTCTTTGGTTCCCATGAGTTTATTTCCTTTTATGCAATTATGAAGAGAACGGAACTTTCTCGATTCCAATGCAACTTATCCTTTTGGAGCTGACATAACAAACTACGCAAGCCTCCCGATGAAGCCAACAGAAATCCTATCCGAATACTAAAAATAAAAGGCAATTTCATTATGGTAGTATACCAGCCGCCAGTTCTGGGAATTACTAACTAATCGATTTGCTTGTCTTTTCATTTAGTCTTTCTTTTATAAGTAAGTGCTCCTTTTCTTCGGAAATAAGAAATAGAGCTTTTAGTTGTGCAACGCTTCGCGCCTTCCTTCAGTTTATCACCCTTCACTGATCAATCACCTGCTTTGCTAACTCATCTCCTTCTAAACTCTCCCATAGATCCTCAATCCAATTAGGAACACAGAAATGCCGTGTAAAGCTACCTTACTTACCTGGCCCAGCTACTACTATCTATATTCCATGCCCAGCCGATGCTCGAGCTCAACCAGTTCTTGCCTCGGTGGAACCTAGCTGATAAAGTACTTCCTTGTGACTTATCCTGCTGAAAGGACTGCTTCCCTCCAGTAAATGAAACTTTTGACACTAAACTTCTTACTAAAAAAAAAAGAAAAGAAAGAAGAACTAAGAGCTAGCATGACCTACCTCACCTAAAAGACTTCATTTTAAATCCAATGCAAGAAGTGATGAAATATAAAGATGGTCACAACAGTGTGATTTAACCTCGACCAAGAATTTGACATCATCAGCAAAAACCTGGCTCCTCTGGTCAAACTCCTGGCTCAACCGGTTGATTATACTGAAACCTGCGCTCATTTCCCGGCCAACAGCAGCCCGGGATCCACGGGGCAGGACAAGGGGCATTATGGTCATTTGATGAGGCAGTGGAATCCCACCAGTGACCAAACCACCTTATAAGAATTAAATATTTATATGTGAGATTATATACAATCAATTTGGGATAGGTAATCAATTTTGAAAAATGGAATTGGTTCTGAATATATTAGACCAAAAAATTGTTGAGAAACACTGAAACTAATATGACCCATTTGACATATTGTCAATTTAGAAGTGTTAACTCTAGCTTGGTTAATTAGATCAAAATTGTTGAATCATACTTCTCATCTCTAGTTATAACGTAAGTATACATGCAGCTAACCATGGTTGCCAATAGGCATGCAACTAACCATGACTGAACACACGGGGCCATCAAGGCCTTGCACATGTAATTAGTCATCTTGTGACTTCATAAGTAAAAGGAAATAAAGAATTAACAAATCTTTCTTGGTTCATGTAAATAACATATATCGGAAGAGATCTATTTCCTTAATATCGCTTGTAGAGGTAACAAAGAGAAGATGAAAGGTCTTTCTGGTACAGAAGAGAAATTTGGGAAGGGTAATTATGTCATAAGATATAAAAATGAAATTCTAATATTCAGAAGTTTATTAAATTAACTGAAAAGGGTATGTATTCCTATTTATCATGATTTGAGGGGTATGTGATTTTTTTTAAAGATTTGAGGGGTAAATATTTAATTAAGAAAGATTTGAGGGATACATGATCAATTTTGCCTAAAATAAACTTATGTTTTGGTATCCGTGTACAAGTTAGTTTCAAGGAAAAAAGAATAATTTAAGGGGAAATTGTTTTTATGCCACTCCAAAAGAAGGAAATTGTGAAAATGCCACTCAAAAGTTAATTCTTCTATAAATGCCACTATGACCATATAAAAGTGCTACATGAACCCCAAAAATTGTCCCCAAGAAGAACCAGATGGTATAATCAAACCTGAAAAGGCCGACCTAGAATATTTTTGAAATAAAAGTCATTTAAGAATAAACCAGTAGAAATTCTAAAAATCCTTATAAAAATTTTATTTTCCCTATGAGCGATTGGCGCCTCAGCGCGAACAGCACAATTTACAGAGAAGCACTCAAAGCAACCGAATCAATCCATTCACCGGCGGTCGGTTTTGTCAAGCCACAGGACATAACCGGGAGAACAACAGAAGTCCAATTTAAGCAAAATAACACAATCATACAATTGTTGCTTAAATTGACTGAACAAATCGAGGATCTGAAGGTAGCAGTCAAAAGGCTCGAGGCTGTGAAAGGGAAAGAAGGCACTCAACCTGACGAGCTGACTGACTCTCTGGACCAGATCCAGCAACAACTTCAGAAGCTGAGCTTAGGAGAGCCCAGTAAGCCGGCAATACCAAAACCGAAAGGCAAACTTTTTGTGTTCAAAAACCTAAAAGAAATATTTGAAGCCGAGAAAAAGAAGGCAGCATGAGCAGAACGCAAACAACAACAGAGGCAGCAAGACCATCAGTGTCAGAAAGAGACACAAATCAAACCCCTACTGTTGAAGACCAGATCCGTGGCTATCGCCTTGGATCTAGACTCAGATTTGAGGCTCAAAGGAGGCTCCCTGGTCAATCTCGACGGTACCAGCGAAGCCTTGAGTCACAAATGAATCCTGATGCTGAGCTCAACATCTTCCAATACAGACGAGCACAGCAAGTCCCAGCAGAAACTCTGTACCAAGCTGGATGGTCAGAGAGCAGGCACCGAGTATACCAACATTACTCGGATGAAAGAACGTTGGTCACAGATGGCCAGCAAGTGGAGCTACCGTTCATCTCTGAAGAAAGTTTTAACAGACTTTTGCAAGAAGGGCTCCAACATCTGCATATCGGACTAATTATGGTTCGATTGTACACGTTGCATAGGCGAAGTGCAGGTGTGAATGAACTAGTGTTAATCAGAGACACTAGATGGCGAGATGATAGAGCTGTCATCAGCTCTATGGAGATGGATCTCACATCTGGGACGCAATTGGCATATACTGCCCCAGATATGACTCTAAGTATCCGTGACTTCAGAGATCACATTCAACTAGTGATTCAAACTCACGGGTATGAAGGATGGCAAGGTGGAGAGAGTAATCTTTTACTCTCATGGTCTCTAATTGGACGACTGTCCAATACAAGCCACACAAATTTCAGATACAATGTTCAGAACGTGGCGGACCACCTAGCAAGTCGAGGAGTTCGGGCCATCCCTGGCTCGCAACGTACAACCACAGAACTCCGTGGAAGGCAGTGGCTTGTGAGACCAGCTGTCATCTCACAAGCTCAGAATCCCCATGTAGCACGAATCCGAGCAAGGACAGACGGCTCATTATCCGTCAGATTTGCGGGGTATACAACGACAACCCCTGAACAAGAAGCTATTCGTGGAGAAAATGATGAGGAAGAACTCGAACAAGAATTCATCAATCTACTCACACTAGATGATGATTGGCCACATGAAGATGATCCAGAATTTTCAGAAATCTATTCAGACCCTGAGGAATTCAGTGAAGATGACGAGACTGAGCAAGACGATGGTCCCTTATTGGGAAAATGGTTCTTGGCAATACTAAGAGCCGAACAAACTGAACCAACAGTTGAAATGCTAGAACCAATAAATCCGTATCAATGGTTTGCTATTGAGCAGCTAGATAGTGAAGACGAACTCGTACAAATGACATTTACAGAGTTCAATTGGCTAGAAACCATTGAAGCAAAAATTGAATGGTTTGAGGAACAAGCCCTCATGATGACCTGTCAATGGGATGAGTCGGACGAAGATGAGATACTCTCCACGATGCAATTCCTGTCTCAATTGGGTGCACCAGCAAACCAAGATGAAGACTTGCTAAGTCTTCTAGCGAAAGGTGGTGGGGAAGATGTCAGTTCCCCAAATTCTAAAACAAAGTGGGACGAGGATCTATTCGACGAGGATCTATTCGAGACAGTTTATATGATAGAAGAGATGGAATACCCACAATTCAAAAATCTCAAAAAGAAAGTGGAGACTGTACTCTCAACTGCAGAGTCTTCACTTACAAGAATACCACCTGAACCAATCATGGGACCGGCCATGTACCCACCTGGTTCAAGGCAACCCCAGAACCTCCAAATCCCAGAAATAAAGGCACGGTTGGACAACATTCGCGGTGGCTATGCAAGGCAAATGAACGAAAGGTTTAAGCTGCCAACAGCCCAAGCTAGTCAAGGTGCAATTCTAGTTTTACCAGAAGATATTGGGCTATACTCAGAAGTTATCTCTCGATGGGAATCAATCACTCTCAACCTGATAAATGAGAGAAATTGGACAGATAACAAATCTAAGGTCAATTATATCGAAAACCTCCTAGGCGAAACGGAGAAAAAGACCTGGATTCAGTGGAGAATGACATTCCCCGCTGAATATGAGGAATTAGTTAACATTGCCGATGACCCACAAAATGTAATATCACAAGTCAGGCGAATGTTTCTGTTGGAGGATCCGACAACCGGGTCCACTGAAGAGCAAGACCGAGCGTACAACGACCTGGAGAGACTTTCATGCCACAATGTGAAAGATCTTTTCGATTATATAAATGATTATAAGATTTTGGCGGCAAAATCAGGAAGGATGTTCATATCTCCTGAACTCTCGACAAAATTTTTCAGAAAGATGCCTCCAATTATTGGTGGAGAAATTGAGAAGGCATTTGCTGAAAAATACCTAGGCAATACCGTGGGTGTTATTCCAAGAATACATTTTACCTACCAGTACCTGGCAGAGCAGTGTAAGAGAGTTGCACTCCAAAGAAGCCTCAAAGATCTCTCATTCTGTAGCCGCATACTAGTGTCGGGTTACTATCAAAAGAACAAGAAATATGGTCTTCGAAAGGCGAAGACATATCGGGGCAAACCACATGATACGCACATCAGAGTATTTAAAAAGAAGCACGTAGATAAAGTAAGGAAATACAAGTGCTTTATATGTGGTGAAGAAGGACATTTTGCCCGCAACTGCACAAGGCAAAAAGGCAACATTGCAAGAGCAGCCATAGTCAAAAATCTAGACCTAGATGATGACTGAGATGTGCTCTCGGTAGATCAAAATGAACCAGATAGTGATGCAATCTGTTCATTTTCTGAAGGAGAAGGAGGTACTAGTCATTCTTTGATGGCTGGTATAAATAAGGTTCCGTACGAACCCGCAATGATGATAACGAGTGAAGAAATCTCATGGCGAGTGGTGACCTCAGTGCCCCAAGAAATCCAAAATTATGCGCATCAATGGGAGGACAACAGTCCAGTGGCGCAAGAATTCATGAGGTGTCTGTTCTGCAAGGAGCAGACTAATCCAAGGATGAGAGCACATTGCAGTATATGTCATTTGACTGTTTGCCCAATGTGTTCGAGATTCAACCTGGGAAGAAGGTTGACAATACAAAGATTAAATCTCCAGTATGACAACAAGGATACCCTAATTAATGAGCTGATTGGGTATACAAATTTCCTCTTAGCAGAAAACCAAAGGCTAAAGGAAAGAATTGAAGAATTGGAGATGAGAAAGGATCTGGATGAAATGCGAGATCCAACAAAAGAAAAAACCCCTGAAAAGCAAATTCTTGAAGAGGTAGATTCGGATGATAAAGCAATTGAAAACCATATCCAGAAACGAAATGGAGTGGTAATCAAGATGCTGACAGATAGAGATGAATACATCAGTACTCAAGTTCCAGATCCGAGAAAAGGGAAAAGAGTCTTAAACAGACTTTACAACATTGAGCTGACAATGGAAATACCAGGTGTCGAGAAGTTCAAAATCCAAGCAATCCTGGATACTGGTGCCATAGTTTGCTGCGTGGACCAGAATGCAATCCCAAAAGAAGGTTTGGAACCCAGTGCGTACCCTATTCAAATCAACGGGGTTAACTCTTCTCAAATAGCCAACCAAAAACTCAAAGGCGGAATGATGGCTATCGAGGAAAATCGTTTCCGTATTCCTTTCACCTATGCATTCCCAATGGAACAGAGGGACGAAATCCAAATGCTGATTGCTGCAATTTCATCCGAGCCATGCAAGGAGGGCTTAGGATTGAGGGCCAAATGGTGACATTTTACAAAAATGTCACAACAATTGCGACAAAGGTTGACGCTGAGGTAGTAGCTTCAGCAGCAATCGAAGAACTTGAGCTGTCTGAGTTAGAATATTTTGAGATCCAAAGAATCACTGCATACTCTTGTGGTGAAGAATCACAGAAATTTAAAGAGAGGTTCAGACCCCTTCTTAAGAGATTAAAAGAACAAGGGTATATTGGAGAAAATCCTCTCCAACACTGGGAAAAGAATCAGATTAGGTGCAAGTTAGACATTATCAATCCGGATATCACAATTCAAGACAAACCTCTGAAACATGTCACACCGGCAATAAAGGAGCAATTTGACAAGCATGTTCAGGCGCTACTCAAGATTGGAGTGATACGACCCAGTAAGAGCCGACATAGAACCATGGCAATGATGGTAAATTCAGGTACATCAATAGACCCAAAGACTGGCGCTGAAATCAAAGGCAAGGAGCGTATGGTATTTAATTACCGTACTCTCAATGATAATACCCACAAAGATCAATACAGCCTGCCAGGGATTAATACCATCCTAAAAAAGGTCGGTAATAGTCGGATTTATTCAAAATTCGACTTAAAAAGTGGATTCCATCAGGTGGCAATGGATCCTGAATCGGTTGAGTGGACGGCTTTTGTTGTTCCAAATGGTTTGTATGAATGACTAGTTATGCCATTCGGGTTAAAAAATGCACCGGCAATTTTTCAAAGAAAGATGGACGATTGCTTCCGGGGAACGGAAAACTTCATAGCAGTCTACATCAATGATATACTAGTGTTTTGTGAGAATGAAGAACAGCATGCCAAACATTTGGAGGCCATGCTGACAATCTGTGAGAAATGGGGACTTGTACTCTCCCCAACTAAAATGAAAATAGCTGTACAGAAAATCGAATTCCTAGGTGCAGTTATTGGGAACAGAAAAATCAAACTTCAACCGCACATAATCAAGAAAATCATTTCTTTCGATAAAGAAAAATTGAAGGAGAAGGCTGGTATGAGATCATGGCTTGGCATCCTCAACTATGCCAGATCATACATACCGAAATTGGGAATTGGGCCATTATACTAAAAAACAAGCGAACACGGTGACAAAAGGCTCAAAAGCTCAGACTACGAGATCATCAGAAAGGTCAAGCAAGCGGTGCAGCAGCTCCCAGATCTCGAGCTACCTCCGGAAGGATCCTACATCATCCTTGAAACAGACGGATGTATGAAAGGATGGGGTGGAGTATGCAAATGGAAGAAAGCAAAGCATGACCCCCGAAACACGGAGAAAGTTTGTGCGTATGCAAGCGGGAAATTTCCAGTGATTAAATCCACAATAGATGCAGAAATCTATGCTTGCATGGAAACAATGAAGGCACTCAAGATTCACTACCTGGATCAAAAGGAGATCACTCTCAGAACTGATTGCCAGGCCATAATTAGTTTCTATAACAAGTCAGCACAAAACAAACCTTCAAGAGTCCGATGGATTAATTTTGTTGACTTTGTTACAGGAACAGGAGTGCAAGTAAATTTCGAGCACATTGATGGCAAAATGAATGTGCTAGCTGATTCGTTATCACGATTAACAGCAAATATGGTGAAAACCGGAAATTGCTATTTCGCTGATGAACAATTGGCCGATTTAGAAAAGGTGCTCGAAGAAACAAAAGAGCTCCTGAGGAGATAATCAAGCATCTGGCAACGATTATCGGACATATTGATAATATGCTAGATGAGAAACCTTTCTTTCAAAACCTCTAGAGCAAGGCGATAAGCGGGCATGGTGGACCGCTGGAAAAACCCACTATACCCTGTATCTTAGGAACTGTCTGGTAGTAATCTACGGAAAGCTACTGACATTTTTAGTTTTCTTATAATTTTTATTTTGTGTGAATTTTATTTCTTTTTCAGAAAAATGGTGCTTGATCATCTGAGGAACCTCATTAGAATCCATGAAGGAAGTTCAACAACCGGGTTCAGACAAGGAAGCCGGCAAGCATTTCAGCAGGCCGAAAGATGGGCAACCTCAGGAAGAGAGTTAGACTCTCTTCGGAATTATGAAATAATAACTGGTGACCTACTAACAATGTACCCACGGTCTTTTCAGTGGGAAGGAACCATGCTACTTAGGCTTGAGGAAATTCATAAGGAGAAAATACAAAGGACCATCGATGAAGTCGAAAGGCTCATGGTCTTGAATTATTTGCAAAAGATTCGCCTAGAGCAGAAGGCATCCAAGGACAACTGGGCTAGTACTGCACTAGGACCAGTTAATCATAACATTGATGAGTTGTTAGCAATTCACCAAAAGATGCGATCGATCCAGCAAGGCCATTATTATTAGTGAGTCCCACCATTATAAGGGAATCACATTATTGTGTTTGCTTTCGATGCCACTACGGTAGTGCGCATCTTTTCTTTTTCTTTATTCACTTTCACATGGGTTGGCACGAAATAAGTGGTTTGCTTTTATTTCTTTTGGGCAATTATTGTACTAAAGATGCCCACTAGTTTGCTAAGGACATACCAACTGTGGTAGACGAATAATTGAAATGGACGATGGGGCTCATATGCTCATCCGCATTCAATTATCGAGCTCACCAACCGGTAGCGTTCCTTCTATATAAGCAGTAGGATGTTTCACTAAGAGAGCATCACCCAACTTAGTAATCATCTCTTCTTCTCTTGTATCACTTCCTAGATATCAATAAAACTCTCTCATTCTCTTTTCAAAACTTTGGAACCAGTATTCTTTAGTAATCAGAAGTTTCAAAGTCGATCCGATCGTTACTATCCTATTCTGGTATCAGAGCGAGGTTTGTTTTCTTAATATTATGGCTTTCTAATTTCCTAATTATTCTGGGTAGGCACCTAGGGGGAGATTATGCCAAACTAATAAAAATTGTTTAAATTAATCAACCAGAAAACGTCAGTTAAAAGTGAAATTTTAAGGAACCAAAAGAATCATCCTGCCGTACAGTACCTAGGAAAAAGGGGAAGATCGCGGGTAAACACGATGATGTGAGGTTATAACCAAAGTAAACCAACTTAAAATTGACAATGTAAAGGAAGATTAATTAATAATCTGGGTACACAGTTTTAGGTACACATAGCAGAAAATTTTACTCAAAGTGGCAAAATCATAAGGGTGACCACATTTTTGGGTGGCAAAAACAGAAAGTTTAACTTTCGGGTGGCAATTACTAGATTTCACAAATTTTGGATGGCACAGAAAAAATTATCCCATAATTTAACAACCAAGTTATTTAGGCCATCTGAATTGCTATAAAAGTTTTTGTTATACAATCCATCCCTAATTAAACGCAACTAATATCAATCTAAAAAACTGACACAAAATTATTGAATCAGTGCTTACCTATTAGCAACAAATAACATAGTTAGTTCGTTAACTTTGAATTACCCGGTTTATGTAATTCATATTTTTATCTTCTTTTATTTATGAAATTAATTGGTTTCATGTCATATGTCTTAAAATTTTGAATTATTTGAACTGCTTATTAAATTATAATAACTTTTTTGTTCTTTTTTCTTTGAGGGTTGATTTCCAAGATTCCTTAGCAGCAAAATTACGTTTTATGCTAGATAGGCTTTTCCTATTTGTTAAATTAAACCCCTAAGTATCTACATTATTGCATAACTACTAGATTAATTTATACCTCTAATCAATCAACAACTCGATATTTTTTGTTAAATTAATAAAAAATTGTCAATGCCACATATAATATTATTTTTTTTAAATTGAAATGTTTATATTTGTTAAGTATCATAGTTCTTAATATTTGATTTTAGAGATAAATTTTGCAGATATAAATATTAAGCTATCAATCATAGCATAATTTTATTAGAAAACAATCTGTACTTTCATACAATATAATATTTTCAAAAGCGACCCACTCATCAACATTTCAAACATCAATGGAAGCCTTCATTTCTGGATTTCAGATTAAATATGATTTAGTCTTAAAACTGTTTTTAACAATCCATTTGGCAATGAAAAAAAATATATACATGCTCACAGAATATGAAGGATTCAAGAATGTAAAAGTTTGTAATTAATGAAATATAAAATATTTTAAATAATTTTTTGAATTTCATAAAATTTAATCTACATAAGAGTTGCGATTTTTAATTGTTTGGAGGCCTTGAAAAATCATTTGGCTATTAAAATTCATTTACTTACCCACAGAAATACAAAAAATTTAATGATATATAATTTTATAATTATAGACTTATAAACTATTTTAAATAATTTTTTGAATCTCATAAAATCGAATCTCCGTAATTTCATAAATGTCTTTAGGTTTTAAATTATTCAAAGTAAATTAAAATTTTATTAAAGCATGAAAGTTTAAATAAATGATCCCAAAATTATAAAAAATCAAATCATGCCATATAGCAATTTTATTTTTTAATCTAATCATACAATTTTGTGAAATATGGAATATGTGGTACTTTTTTAATTATTTAAGGACATTTGTTAATTCAATTGGCCATAAAAATTTATCTCCTTCATCACAAAAATATGAAATACCCATTAATATAAAATTCTATAATTATATAATTCAAAAATATTTTGTTCAAATTTCAAAATATGATGATTTAATTCTATTATTCTCTGAATATAATTATGTTTTCATTGTTTCCAAGCCTTTGCAAAATTTGTTGATGTACAAAATTTTATATGCATAACAAAAAAATTATAAAAAAATATCTACTGGTACGAAACATTTTTAATTGCATACTTTTGTTATTATTTGGCATATTTAATATATTAAAGATGATAGAGACAATTAAGGTCTCTTGAAATCAAAACAACTCCAAAAACAATAGTTCGACATAAATGATAAATATATTAAAAATGAAACACATACCAAACTATCCAATTAATTACAATCAATTGATCATTTGTAAAATAGTTTGGTATTTATTCAAATATTTACAATCATAATTCTAGCTCTTATAAAAATTATAAATTGGCCTTATGACTCCACTCATCGCGCGAAGCACGAATCCATAGCTAGTTATAATAATTTCTGCCATAAAATCGATTGACCAAATATTTCAATTTTACGAAAGAAAGTGTGACCATTTAAAAATGTACAAAGCAATACTAGTTGATGAGTTCACCTTTTTGAGCGCATGCAGCCCCTCGTCTCTTTCCTTATCTCCAACTTCTGCCCACAAGAGAGTGCAGGGCCGATGGCCACACCAACAATTTACTTGAAAGTAACCAAAAAAAAAAAATCTAATATAATGGTTAAATTACAGGCTCAAAACCTTAAAAAAAAATAAAAAAAAAGAGTTTCGACTTCCAAACAGCGCACTCATCGGTACTAGGCAAAACTTGTCTGGACTCAATACACTTCAATTCCACTCCTATACTGTACATAGGCGATGCCAAATTAAGATGAAATAAATTAATTATTCTTTTTCTATTAACTAAAAAAGTACTTTATGGTTAGTATTAATAATGAGTAATAATATATATGTGAAATTGAATATACAGGTCATAAAAAAAATCTCGTCATGTACTCGTGTGCAGGTTAAGCACATTTAATAAAAGTCAAACAGGCCCAAAATCGGTATTTCTTAATTCATTTGGGCCTTTGATCACCTAAGAATAAAATTAAAATTAGTTATTCAAAGTAAAAAATATTATTCATAAGTGATGAAGAATAAGTTTTTTTAGAATCTAGAGTATTAGGTGCGTTTGGATAGGTGTGGAAAGAAGGGAAGAAGGGAAAAAGTGGGAAGAAGTATTGGAAAGTGTGTAACTTTGTGAAGAGTTTGGATTGTTTATAATTTTTTTTCTTCCCATCTTTCTTCTTCCTCTTCTTCTTCTCTCATCCAAACGCACCCATTATTTTTAAGTGGTCCAACATCCGCATTAAATTTTTATTTCTAGAGTATTTGGATCATCTTTTTAATCCGGATTAAAAAGTGATCTTAGCTACTTCTTAATTCATATTAAAAAGAATATTCAAACACCTTAGGAATAAAAATTTAATTCGGATGTTGGACCACTTAAAAATAACATTCTAGATCCCAAAACACTTATTTTTTATCATTTAAGAATAATTACTCTGAATAACTAATTCTAATTTTATTCTTAGATGATCCAAACGCATGCATCCATATATGATATATGTATACTTGAAGTGCATTAATCAAATTTTTTAACATATTATTACGAGTACTTCATTTGATTTCTGAATTTTATTCCAAAAGTGCACGTATTGTTCATTCAAATTCAAATATGGAAATATTCTAGCAAATTAATCGTTTTATGTTCTAACTTTTTAAATTTTCTACGCCAAATTGCATCGTGCCGATTGGCATCAGCGTCGACCTTACCTTTATGCTGCTTCTTAGCTCAAATGGGAGGTCAATTGCCATCGAGTAGCCAACTTTTCCTTTAGACCTATCAGCAACTCCATATTCAAAATATAGTCCCAAATTGGAAGTTGGTCTAATTTAAGCCTAAATTTTGTATAAAGTTCATATTACGATTGGAAAATATTTTTAATGTATATATATCCTATTTCTTTTCACTTAATATTTAATAAAATTCATATATAATTTCAAATGTTAATTTATTTTAAAAGTATTAAAATTTGTTTCAAATTTCTGGTAGCATGTTTAAGTCAAATAAACTAGAAACTTCAGCATCTCTCTTTTCTGACTCAGAAGAAATCATCAAAGTATAATTTATTTAGTATTTGTAACGCATGGACATTAATTTTTAACATATTGCAAAGCGAATGAGTCCTTAATTTATTGACTGATATACATGAACAACAAGATCAATTGTTAAAAAGCACGTTATATATGACTTTTAATTAAGGAAATCACCTTACAAGATACACGAATAACGACAATTAATCAGGTTGCAATCATTATGCAGTCTCCTAGCATCTTACATGAAAAAGGAATCATTTATTATATATACTGTGCGATCTTAACATTTGACTCCCCTGATGCCGCACCTTGCTGGTAGCATCTTTACTTGAGTAACATTAACGCCAAAGAAGCGAACTAAGTAAGAGTGTTGATATCCACATAGACATTTTTGATCTGCGAGCTTTGCATAATGACAACATAGTGGCTTTGGTGGCGGCGGGTGCGATCCTCTTACTGCTGGTAGACAAGCCTCAATGCCCTTATCGTTTATCCTGCAAAAACTCAAGGAAGACACCAGGCCATGACTTATCATAAGACAGGACAATAGCACCATCACAAGGGCCAACTTAGGTAACTGCAAGAAAGCCATGTTGCAATCAAAATTTTGTTTGTCAGATTTGATTAGACAGTTGTTTGATATTGAGATTTGAAACAAATAATGGATACATGCATAGTATATATTATAATAATTAATGAAGGTTGTGTTGTTACGGTTTGGTTCAGTGCTGTTATATTTGACAACTTTATTGTTTTTGTTGAGGGGACCAAATTTATTCCAATTTTGTTAATTGTCTTAAATTGAACTAGCCAAAGCTGTTTATTTCCTTTTGGCTTTGTAGTACCGAACAAGGATGTGATAAATTTGATAATTAGTTTTTACTGTCTAGAGGGGATAAAATTAGAGCAATCATCCTCTAATTGTATTTGTTTTAAGTCGCATTATTAACAATTTTAGTTAAATCTCACCCGAATTTGTTTTATTTTGTCCTATTTTTTTATTTTTTTATTTTTAATTTTTTAGAAGTTCGATATTTTTGTTCCTGAGAATAGTTATTAGATAAGGCTAGCTAGAATGTTGTCAGTTTGTGCTAGAACATATGTCTTTTAAATAACTGATCAAACTGTGATGGGGTTGATTTATACTCGCTACCTCTATGTTTACGAAGGAGGCAACAGTACAAGAGGCCTTTCTTTGTTGTAGTCATACGAATTTGGTTATATGGATTTGCATTGATGGCTAATCTTTATAAGGAAAAGCAAGAGGGTGTATTTTGTATCACCTGGTTAGGTGTCCTTTACCAAGGGCAAGTGCATAACTTAAGGCTGATCATGAAGCGTGTTTTATCATTATAAATTGGTGTTTTGTATATAAACAAACACTATGGTAACAAATAATTCAAATATTTTAGGCTCCGTTTGGATGCGTTGAGAATAAGATAAGAAGAAGGAAGAAGGGAAGAAATTTATTGCGAAGGAGTAAATTTATTGGAAAGTGTGTAACTTTTGTGAAGAGTTTGGATGGTTAGAAATAAATTTATTGGTAAAAAGTGATTATTCCTTATTCCTTATTTCGGGAAGAAGTCATCCAAACGGAGCCTTAGTAGTTTTCTTAGCAATATTCTAGGTCGGATATGAATCAGTTGACACTGATATAGACTGTAGTCTGTAGACCAGGTGGTGCTTGGGGAAACCGGTGTAAACTGGTACGTACCGTTTCAGACCACTATGGACTATAGACTATAGACTGGTGCAGATCCTAAAAAATTTTGTAGTAGTGCATCTATGTAGGTAGGTGCGATTACTGGGGACGGCCGAATCATGGTAGATACTATATAGGTATATATCATTTTTCCAAATTATATGGAAAGAAGTTGTGCCGAGTAGGTTTTGGAAAAAGATTCCCATTGTGACGGAATTACCCTATTTAGTTACATGTTGCCATGTTGGATAAAGGATCGAATAACTATTTATTTTACTCATTTTGAGTCAAACAGAAACGATTTGAGATGGAGTATAATTTTTTATACGTACAGTAAAAATGTAAAATTAATCTATCGTATTTTTCAATATTTAATAGACGATTTAATGTTTACTCTGCTTTAACTTAATTTCACCTCGGCTAAAACATGTTCCATAAACTCTTTCTCCAAATCAAATATCAATAAATTTTTCATGTATCATACAATATTGCAAGACCACTCGCCTATTTGGTTAATGCGCGCACTCTTATTGTGTTGACGTAAGTCTGTCATTATACCAGTGTGTGTGTGTGTGTTGATTCATTATAATTAAAATATAATATATTGTCGATAGCTATGAAACGATTTTAAACAAGTCAAAACACGGTTACATCTCAAATAATTACTATATATAATCTTGGAACTAATTTTCAAAACACACAAAAATACTTAAATACATATTTAAATACTAAGCCAATATACGCTACCATATTGCGCCAAAACATATGTACAATAAAATAGCTCGAAATTCAAAATTAGTATTAAGAATGGATATTTCTGTACATTAGAACAGAGGCAATCATTTAAGAAGACAGTAATCAAGTCAATGAGTTGCACTGCTGCATCAATTTCACCAATTCAGCATTAATTGATAAATTGATACATCTGGATATATAGGGTGCATTTGGATGAGAGAAGAAGAAGAGGAAGAAGGAAGATAGGAAGAAAAAAAATTATAAACAATCCAAATTCTTCACAAAGTTACACACTTCCCAATACTTCTTCCCACTTCTTCCTTTCTTCCCACATCTATCCAAACGCACCCATAATTAAGCACGCAACGACTCCTTACTCTTATAATTAGCTAACAAGTAACAACCTTATTAATTTATTCACTCCTACGACAGACTGAGACGTCCACTGTATAATACCAACGGTACGCACGTATCTTGAGTTCTTAACAACGGCTCTGTTTGGATAGTGTGGGAATAAGAGGAATAAGAAAAGAAGTATTGAAAAATGTGTAACTTTGTGAAGAATTTGGACTGTTTATAATAAATTTGGGAGTAGAAAAAACTATTTTCTTATTCTTGCACCCATCCAAACGGAGCAAACATGATAATTGAAGAGAATATAATTTCAGGTGGGGTACTGCTCCTTGATTGCAAAAATATTTTCCTGGCATTCCGAAATCATTACGAATGCTACATAAGGCTGTCAATGGGTACGATACGGTACGATACGGTAGAAGGTATTTTCATTACCGTACCCGTTAAAATTTTCTTTACCCGTACCCTACCCGTACCCGTTAAAAATAGCTTTACCCGTACCTTATCCGTACCCGTTAAGAATTAACGGTACGGATACGGTAACGGTAAAAAATGAATATAATAATAATACAATTTGTACACTCTGTATAAATAAATTATATCAATAAGTATATTAATAAAGTGCAACAATGGTGGCGAATATTTTAGGTTTATGTTTTTTTATTTTTTCGTACACTGAATGGAAAGAATTATAAATCTTAAATAAAATCTAGCAATATTTTTTTACCAATCATGTAATATAAGATGTCATATGTATCATGTAATTGTATCTTCTTAATTGTGGCAATTACCCGTTATGAAAATGGTACGAAATAGTTTTTACCCGTACCGATATCCGTTAAATTAACGAAAAAATTTCCTTACTCGTATCCGTACCCGTTAACTTAACGAAAATAAAACTTTACCCATACCCGTCTTATACGGTACGGTACGGGTTGGGTAAACGGATTTCATTGACAGCCCTAATGCTACAGATAGCAGTGAGTCGATATGAACAAGTTTGGCCCGTGCACACCTAGCTAGCCAGTTTATCTGTAAATTTCGTGTCGTTTCAAATGTTTCTGTTTTGTTTCGTTCATACAGAACGTTAAACGAAACAGAAAATTAATTTCATTTTTGAAAACGAAATAGAAACAGAAAAGAAGAAAATAAAAGACGGAGAGTTAAACAAAACAAAAATCTGTTTCTTTTGACAAAACAGAACAGAAACGAAATAACAATTTCATTCCGTTACTGAAATGGAACAGAAAAGGAAATTGTCGTTTCTGCTGTCGTTCCAAAAGTTTGACAGATCAACTAAAAAGTACCGTCACTGCTGATGTTGACCAAAATTAGTAATAACATTTTATAAAGATCTTACTTCTACAATTGTTTTTCTTGCCAACAATATAAGAGCCAGAGATAAGTACCGCATCTTTTGACCATTTTAAACTCTGAAGTACCACAATTTAATTATAGCTCCTAAGTACGGATAGATAGAAAATCCCAACAAAATTATACCAAAATTATAACCCACTTATGCGTTTAAAGGATAGCAAAACAATTTCAAGTTTCAATACTTCTCAAAACACAAACGGTATTTCAAATATGTTCCTGCAAGTATAGGGCCGTTTGGATCGCTTAGGAATAAGAGGAATAGTTTATTTCTAAGCGAAAAACATTAGAAAGTGTCCGAAATTGGCTATTCTTGCTTATTTCTTAACCATCCAAATAGCCCGAGTAATTTAAAAGTAACACATGTGAACCCCAATTGCATCAAGGTAAAAGCTAGAGCGGCCGAAGAAGCCAACCACCTTGCCAGACCTGGACGAACAACTAGCAGTGGAAAAATATCTCCCTACTTCTTCTCCAAATATTTTGACTTGTTTGTGAAAAATGTCAAAGACTTGATCACTTCATATGCTCCAGTACCTTCTGCAGTACCATAATAACCAGCAATGCAAACCAAGTACTCAGCATCATCAAGTTCAATCTGTGAAATTGAATATGATTAGGATGAGAGAGAGGATGACAATGTTACATATCTGTAATATTGAGACAGGTATGTACCCTGTGCAAAATGGTCCCGCGAGATGTGCCATGGATATGGGAGAACTCGGACGAATCCCAACTTTTGTACAGAAACTCAATACTATTAATCACAGAGCAATCACTGTGAATGTACATCCCTTTTATACCACAAAAGACCCCATCATCCCACGGTTTGCCACCAATTCCTCCCCATGCAGTAGGGCATTGTCGGCTGTTTTCACCCTCTGCAACCTGTAAATATTTATTAGTTTTCCTGACAATAGTCAAATATATATACATTATGGTATAAGGGTGTCAAACTGGTTGCTGCATATTTTCTCAAATGCACAGAAGAGAATGAATATTTGGAAAATCTTATACCTTTCAAGTAAATCACCAAAACAAATGTTTGAAATGGGAAAAAAAATTATAAAAGTTGCTTTTATCTCCATCTTCTTTTTTGACATGAGGAAATGGCAATAGTTAAGAACAATACATGCAAGCATCATCATTCACAAGTCAGTTAAAGCATTACTTTGTAAAAAAGCTTTAAGGAAATACTTGACTCTAGAGATGGAGATGTTAAAGCTACTCTATTAACAGCCAGACAATTATTCGTCTTTCCAAGTGGTTTACAATAATTATCATCTTTTCTATATCCTGCTTCAAAAACTCCTCCATGAATTGGTACAGAGAAGGATATAGAAACTTGATAAGTTGGGCTTTTTAAAGCTACCCAAGAGCATCTAGATAGTTTCATCTAGATAGTTTACCCCATTCTGATGATTCCTTGATCCATCTTTTCTATATCCTGCTTCAAAAAGCCCAACTTATCAAGTTCCACAGTTTTCTTTTGCTTTTTAATTTCTTTCCCCTTTTATAATCTCTCTTTCATTTGGCTTAAGAGATTATGAGGGCTGCTACTGATGTTAAAATTAAGAAAGTTAAACGCATGCAGGGACTATAAAAGTTAGCAAGGCACATGATAGTACATTTTCGTGTCAAAAAAAGATTTATAAATATAAGTTCCTACATAAGTGAAAATTTAGTAAAAAGAATGCAAAATGTTTATGAAGTATGCCAGCTTAATATCTGCTTTCTTTTGAGCAGAAACTATTTTAAAGCAAAAATGGCTTGATATATAATTACTTGAACATTTTAATGCTGTCTGCATTTACCGATTTCAGAGGAGAATGGTAATAGTTACCTTCTTGATGAGGATTTTAAGACTCGCGGAATACGTGCTTGGTAGATCAACAAAATGGAGGTGAACAGAACTGATAACTAGTCTGGTTATATATAGAAGGGTCCATTTCGTTTTTTGTGAAATCGGTAAATGCAGACCGCAGAGTATCAACTTCCAAGGTAAATGCATTTGATTGTTACGTGTCGTTTTTTTTTTTTTGAAACTTGGCCCGTAGGCATTCATTAACTTAAAAGAAGTACAGATAAAAAACATTCATGGAATCAATACATAACCGATTTCTCTTCCTCGCCCTTAGACATAATCTACTGACAGTAACAAAACACCCTACCTACTAAAAAGCTGATAAAAAACTAATAAAAAGGCAGCAACATCTACTACAGAAATTTTGTAAAAAAGTAAACTACCTAAAAAAATTCAGAAACTTAAAGACAAATTGGGCTGGGCTAAACTCCGTGAGAAATCACTATCAACTAAAGAAATCACCATCTAAAAACGTGCTCAGTCCAAAAGCAACAAAGGTGGAGGTTTGCACAGGAGCCATCTCTCTTGTACCTTGCGATCTTCTTGCAAAATTTGAGAACACATGCGCAGGTTTGACCGCTTGTCTGCTGACCTTGTTGACTCTGGCACAATGTCCTATTGCTTGAATAGTTGAATTAATTGGTGCACCACCGATACTGATCTCCAAGAAGGGACATCCTCCCACTGTTCTTCCTCAATTACTTGTACCAGATTATTACAATCTGTGTGAATACAGATTTGTTGCGCCTGCCTATTTTCCTTCAATCTAGTACAATGTTTCAGTGCCTTTAGACATGCTAATGCTTCAGCATGAATTGTTACGTGTCGTGATGCATTCTGCATGCCGTAGAAAGAAAGATGGTCGCATAATTATTTACCGAACCAAGACGTCCCAGTCACGTATCAAGTTTTGATAGCTCATTGAATTCGTATTTAATTAATATAAATTCAAATTTCATTAAAATATTTAATAACATAAATAGAAGATTGAAGTATAAAGTATGTATGATCTATTTCTACTATCATATATGTTCAAAATAATCTTAATTAGGCAAAATTAGATATAACCCCTCGAAACATCTCTAATTAGAAATAACCTCCTCGAAACTTCAAATTTAGATATAACCCATTTTAATCATCTCAATAATAGGTTTAAACCCTTTTTAATCATTTTTATATATTCTAACAATATTTTTCAACAAAATAATTAACTGTACAATATTTGGACGAAAATACCCCTCTTCCAATCTAAGACCTTTCATCTTCACACTTGAACTAAACAGAAAAATTCCGACTATCATTTCCATTCTTGGTTGACATGAACAATCCATCGTACTTCACTTTTAACTTGAAGCTAGATGCCTTTATGCTAAACGAAAGAAGAAAATTGATACTACAAGTTATTAATTTTATTACATAAGAGATATAAATGGATCTGACGTTATTATTCCTAAAATCATGTAGCAACCCTATGGCAGTACCTGATTAAATTATTTCAGATAGCAATCTGATAATGAGATAGATAGTATAACTAAACAATCAATAAATGATCTCGTTGGTAGCTAGTATAAAGTAAAATGTTTCTCGGTGGTAGCTAATATAAAGAGTACAATTGAGCAACATATGAATTAGAACTCAACACCAAAACAAATAAAAAAAAATCCAAAGAAAACCTTCGTGATTATTCTCTTACTGGTAATTCACTTGTTCCCAAAATTTCTATTTTAGTTTCGTATTACATAAAGCTACCTAACAAATGAATTACCAGTAAGTTGATACATTTTTCTATGAACTCATAAAGAGAGATAGAGAAGAAAGAGGGGTATTTTAGATAGATTACATAATCATAATTTTTAGAAAGATTTAGATCGGATCTTTGTGAAGGAGGTCAAGAATTGTCCTTATACAGCACCCTAAATTGATGGAAGCCTTTGCCTTTTGATGATCCTTCTATAGGTCAAGGAAGCAAGGTGGAAAGGAGAGAGAATCGTGGTGAATAATTCTTTTTTTTATTCCATATTAAACAGCACAACCAACTGGTCTCGATGCAAAGAAGCGCTGGGAAATTTTCATGTTTAGTTCAAGTACGAAGATGAAAGGTCTTGGATTGGAAGAAGGGTATTTTCGTCCAAATATTACACAAGTTCATTATTTTGTTAAAAAATATTGTTAGAATATATAAAAATGATTAAAAAGGGTGTATATATATTATTGAGATGATTAAAAGGGGTTATATCTAAATTTGAAGTTTCGAGGTGTTATTTCTAATTAGAGATGTTTCAAGGGGGTTATATCTAATTTTGCCTTTTAATTACGTACCTCCAAGCCTCCAGCCGATCTCTTACGGAAAGCTATCTTAGAATGCTTAATTCTTCTTTTTCCCTTTCATTTTATCCTTTAATTTTTAATTTTAAGTTTTATTTTTCTTTCTTTATTCCTTTGTTTTATTTGTTAGCTGCTTGCTGGCATAACTGTAAATTTATACCTTTTTATACTTTAATTTATAAAAGATAAGGGCTTTGATCCTTGTTTTTCTTAAAAAAAAATTAATTAGGTAAAAGCCTAATTTTTATAACTTCATAGACTTTCACATTTTAGTTTTTAGAAGGTTTCATTAAAATTACGATAATTTACTTTTCGGTTCAAATTTGGACAATCGCTACATTTAGGTAATGAACGTGATGATACGTCAAAGTTTTGCAAATGATAGTATTAAATTATCTTTATTGACATGCACACTATCTTTATTACCAAATGATCCGATCGAGTATATATGTCTCCTGCTTCAAAAGGACTAAAATTTCTTTCAGAGAGGAAAGATAAACTACCAAGGGGGGGCGATCATGGCCGCAGGGACGGAACTAGGGGGGGCGAGCGTGTGCGAGACATACGCTAATTTGAGGATTTTTCACTTTGGATCTTAGTTTCGCCTATGGCAAAAAATGAAAGTCCATGTTAATTGGAAAGTCCTTCGTGCGAATAGTGTGGTAGGGAGAGAAAAATAGAAAATAGAAAAGGTCGAAAGGAAAGAGATGAAACTTACAGGTGGGGCCTCAATTAATTGGACACAAAACTGGGCTGAAGTGGGACCGAAATCCTCTACAGCCGTAAATGGCTGTAGAGATGTCCAGCCAACTCTATTTTTTGTAAAATTAAAAAATTTTAAAATTAAAATGATGAATGTAAACCGTTGATCTTCTTCAAATTTACGGGAGATGCATTTTCATATAAGTTTTATAAATTTTAGAGTTGATTTGATACTAGATCAAGTGGTCAACAAATGAACGTATTAGAATTAATTAATGATAGTTAACCAGATTCGTTCATTTGTTGACCACTTGAGCTAGTATCAAATCAACTCTAAATTTTATAAAACTTATATGAAAATGCATCTCTCGTAAATTTGAACAAAATCAACGGTTTACATTCATCATTTTAATTTTAAAATTTTTTTATTTTGCAAAAAATGGAGTTGGCTGGACGTCTCTACAGCCATTTACGGCTGTAGAGGATTTCGGTCCGGCTGAAGTGGGCTTTTGTTATATGAATTTTATTCTTTACTTCGTATTTCTTTTTCTTTTCATATTTTATTTTGAAATCTGAGAAGGCATCATTGCACCAATAGTTGTTTAGGTTACGTATTATAAATTATTATTTAGTTAATATGTACATAATTAATAACTATTTTGCCAATTGTAAGTCTGTAATTTATATAGATTAATACAATTAAAAATTCTATATGTTATATTGTATGATTAATAGATACTATGATAGTTGTAACTTATGCAGATTGTATAGTATTTTAATGACATGGGACAAATTATTATACGAACTATGGAGTTTTTATACAAAGTGTAGCAAATGAATAAAAATAGGTCGAGCAACATAAGATTTGGTAATCGTATTTTTTTTCGTATTCGACAATATCCGAATCATATTTGTATCTGCTTAAATTATTCTCAACCATTTTTAAAGCATAGGTTTTTGTATTTTTTTTCATTCTTTTAGCTCGACAGTCATCGTCCAGCAATCCAAAAAAATAAAAAAGACACGTAAACAGCATGGGACCAAACCTACTAAGATCAATATTTCGCACCCCCTATTTCTCAATCCTGATTTCGCCCCTCCATAGCCGTACAGCAATATGGAAGAGTTTCTACTTGCATCGATGAGAATTATTTCCAGATAGTGCAGGAGGCACCTCCCTAATTAAATGTTTATTTGGTAGAAGTAGATGGGTTATGTTAACTGGTGCTCTTTTAGTTTAGTTTAATTAGCTTGGGTACTGTTGTTTTCTTTTTTTTATATTATGGCTTTCTTTTTTCTTTCAGGCTTTCTAAGTCGAGTAGGGGTAGAAGTTAGTTTCTCAGTTCGCACCAGTTTATTTCGTTCTTTGTTGTAATGTGAACTTTTTTCTATTGAAGCTTTACCTACGGGTTTTCATCAAAAAAAAAAGGACTAAAAAATTTCAGTTTCTCCTTTTTCCTATATTTGGCTTGAGGGATTTTGACATTTTGAGGGCTGTTAGTGGGGAGGTGCTTTGGACAATCGGATTTTTTTTTAGCAACATATATTTTTACTAAATGTCTAAATTGCCCTCAGTATCAATTAAGATCTATTACCAATTTATTCTTTCACCCTGCTTTAATTTTATTTCCTTAACTGTGTTTTTTTTTCTCTTCTAAGTTTCCTGCTAAAAAAGAAATGTATTATCTCTATTTTTGGCATCTTACGCCGCTATTTTCAAAACATTACATTTGCATATCACTTGTGCAAATAAATCTCAAGTCTTGTGGTGGTATGGAATTTATTTTTTAAATGCACTTTTTTTAATCCAAGTACTGTATTGATGTATAAGCAAAAAAAGAAAAAGAAAAATTGAATCATATTATTGCATTAATTTTGCATATTCAGTGAATGACCAATAAAAGTGTTGTGCTATTTGCCATTAATACAATATTATTAGGATGTATGAGAAATTATGGATTAACGAACTATTCCTATAGGGTGCGTTTGGATCGTTGGAAGAAAAAAGAAGAAGAAGGAAGAAGAAAAAAAAATTATAAACAATCCAAACTCTTCACAAAGTTACACACTTCCCAATATTTCTTTCCACTTCTTCCCTTCTTCCCTTCTTCCCACACCTATCCAAACGCACCCATAAGAAAGAAAAATGGAAAAAGGAAGGTAATTAGGAGAAGATTTGAGCAGTACTTAATAGGTCTTAATTGACACTAAGGATGATTTAGACATTTAGTAAAAAATTATGTTGCTCCAAAAAAAATCCGGTTGCCGGAAGCACGAATTCAGATCTGGTGCCGCGCGACACACCACGTAGCGCGGCATCTTAGCCGTCTGATCAAGATCTAATGGACAAAAGAGCCCCGTGTATGTAACCTATATTGATAGGCCCGTAAAAAATGAACGTCCGATCAAGATCAAACGGCTCGTACGCGCTATACGCTGTCCCGCGCTACAGCGGATTCGGATCCCCGGAAGCACCACTCCACATTCACACCTCAGAAGTCAGAACAATTAAATAATTATTTAATAGTATCAACTTCCAAGGTGATAATAATTATTACGAGTCATGTTGTATTTCTTGAATGTACAAATGTTGGTCACATCAGTAGCTCTTTTTTTGTGATTAGTCACATCATTCACTGGTTGTGACGATTTTTTGAGAAAAGGTTGTGGCGTAACCTGTGTACCGGTTCAAGTCTCCCCGTAAATAAATCCCAAGTATTCTATCATGTTGGGATAACTTTGTTGAATTTCTTTGGGTGTGTTTGGATGAGCATGGAATAAGGAATAAGAATAAGAAATTTCGGTATGCGTGTTTATCTCAATTCCTTATTCTTATATCATGATTTTGTTAGTATAGGAATAAGGGCCCAAATTCCTTATTCTTGTGTTGTTTGGGTTGCACAAGAATAAGAATAAGCACGCATACCGAAATTTCTTATTCTTATTCCTTATTCCATGCTCATCCAAACACACCCTATGTAAATTTAAATTCAAATCTCTACTACTTATAAAGCACCCTTAGCAAGGTCAGCATTTTTCACACAAAAGGGTCCAAACAATTTTGTTAGCATCATTATAAACCATTGATCAATATGATGTATGGTTTGAATTGCTATTTCTATAAAGGAGTCGACTCTACACACAAATAAGTCAAGTTGCTACGCGGTATACCTCTGTGTTTCGCTTCTAAAACACGCGAGTTCGATCCTGCTTCGAGTTTTCATTTTTTATCAATTTTTTTTGTCCCGTTTCTCCGTTCTCTAAGAAGAAACACCTTTGTTTCAATTCTTTTTTCCAATTTTTTTTTCTCCCGTCTCTCCGTTCCCTTCTCAGACAAAGGAAAGACAAAGCATTGTCGAAAGGAGACAGACTCAGAAAAAAAAAGCAAAAATAGTCCGATTTGTGGGCTCCGTTCTAGAAAATTTCTTTCCTCTTTTTTCTTTGCTCGCTACCTTCCCGATCTCCGCCGATCTTTTCCAAAATTTTTGTCACATCTCTCGTCATAATCGTTCTTGCCTCTCTCACAATCTCTTTCCACATCTGCACCCATTAATGAAAATCCTAGATGCCCCCTCATTTATTATTTCTGCCTCGCACATCTCTGTGATGGTCCATACCACCACTCCACGCCATACCACCTCGGCACGATGACCTCGCTCCTCTCAATGCATCTCGGAACACGATTTGCAGCTCTCATTGCGTCCCCGTCGCCTGAGCCTCTCATAACCTCTCGTAACATCAAGAAGACCTCAGTCCATCTCCTTTCGATAATGCTTCGTTTTTCATTATTTTTTCAATTTCCTGCTCAATTAATTTGATTCATTTTTGTTAATTTTTTCCCCAGCAAATTTCGGTGTAAGAGGAAGATATAAGGTGATTATTTACCCTGCCTAGATCTGTTAATTTTTTTGTTTTGGAATTTCTGGTTATTGATAAGAGTTTTACTCCACAAAATATAAATTGTAATTGTGTGGTTTAGAAATGTTTGAGAAATGGTTTTTTTGGATTGATTTTCTTGATTCTTTTGACTTCTCTTTTCCAAAGTATTAATACATATTTGTATATAACCCCTGAGTTGCTTTGACAGTATGGTTGACATAGCTTTTATATTGAAATTTATTTTCTGGGTTCTATCAAATTTTCTAAAATTTCTCTCAATTTATTATTTTATTCTGTATATTAATTCTTATTTGGTTGGAGTTCCAATTTTAAGGAGTTGAATGTGTACAAAGCAGGTCTATGCTATGTTTCAAAAACTTATTTCATTCTCTGCAAATGTTTACTCCCTGTATGTGTTAACAAGATACAAAAATCAAGTCCTCACCATGTGCACCTGATAATTTGTGACATAGATCCCCATGACTTGCTTTCACCAACCATCAATTGGGCCGACCCCAGGGGCTCCAGTGAACCCGACACTAAATCTCATGTAGGTTGCTGTGCTGCTATGTGCTTTTTGCGATTATAATTATTAAATTTGGATTTGGAGGTTTTATTACATGAGATGAAGTGCACAATAGCTTTTCTAATTTTTTTTATATTTGCTCCATGCAGTGCCATGTTTTCTTTTTCAATAGTCCTGATCTATTATTTTCATCATTTTGTTTTTGATTTGTTTAGTTTTACACAACCATGTCATAGTCAATCTAAAAAAATTGTATTTAAATGAAATTATCCACATTGTATTCAAATGAAATTACAAAATCATCTCCATTATTTTCATCGTTTCTCTGATTTGCGCACAAAATCTTTCTAATTACAAAGTCTTGCTATGTTTAGGTATCTGTTTTGAAGATTTACTGGTTATCGATGATGCGACTGCTTTTGTTGCTGGGACATATACCACTAAGTGGGTGGATGCTACTTTCATAAAATTTTGGTAATTGTAGTGTGCCTCCAATTTTTCTGGTACATCAATTTGATATCTTGAAATTTTAATTGTGGTTACTTCATCTATTGTTTATATAGTACTGCATCATTATGTGGTCTAAGAGTTTATTTTTCTTTCTATCATTTTAATTTGGGGTACATGTGCATTACACATTTGCTACTGTCGACTCAGATGGTACTTTTAGTTTTTGGGGCAAAGACGGTAAACAAAATCTGAAGGTCTGCTAATTTTTATTTTATATATTCTCTTTATTTTGATTCAATCTTTTTCAATAACACTTTCTTTTGTATTTTTTTATATGAGATATGTTATTTGTTTTTAAATAAAAACATCAAAACTTGTGGCTCTACATGTTGTTGACTAGCAGTATCTCCATGGGATAATTATATGCCAAAATTAAGACAAATTATGGAAGGATATAGGTTACCAGACCAACAAAAGCATGTAAGAAAAATGTCAATTTCACATGTCATACTTAGTTCCATATCCATGGTAAATAACCAAATGTCCATGCTTTCATAGAATAGGGTGCCGAAGGTAAAAGTTTTATTTAAATTATGCTCATTGCAGTAAATAACGGCAGTACAAAGCTGTGATTATGTGAATCAACCTAAAGTCGAAATCCTTATTTTGTCATGTTTCAGGTCAGTGTCTATTGAGGGATGAGAAAGCCCAAAAACTTGATTGCAACATTGGCTCGACGTTGTAAGTAAATCGAGATTTACCAAAATTTTGAAAGTTTTGGAGTTGGTTTCCTCTTGTTATTTAGCTACATATAAGCTTTGAAAGTAACAATTATTATGTTGTTTGTACAGATGTACCTTCTACATGGTCAAAACCGTCACTACTGTTATGGCTGTTTGCTATATTGTGACAAAAAGTGCATCAAGTATATATCTAGAACGGGGATAAGTAGGGAATTGTCATGAATTGGGAATAACAGTAATCCAATTTTGTCTCTTGAGAATACAAGGCAGTTTATTCTATTGTGTTGATAGTGATTCAAACATTATCTATCTTCTGGTATGTTTAATTGAGTAAAAATACAAAATCAGATTTAATAAAATTAGAGGTCCTTTTAATAAGTGTCTCATATATATATATATATATATATATATATAGTTTGCTATGGTGAGTTGCAACTCACCAAAGCGTCCGTGAGTCGCGCTCAAAATTTCGAAATTAAGTTCAAAACGACCGATCCAAACCGTCTAATACAATCTTCCTATTGAAATCTCCATGCAGACCAAATTTTATATTTTTTCGAAATTTTTAAGTATTTTTTTGAAATTTTGGAAAATCATTAATCTAAGTAGTTCTGAACCCTTCAAAAATAGCAGTTTTTAAAAATCCGAAATAAATACTTAAAAATTACGAAAAAATATAAAATTTGGTCTGCATGGAGAATTCAATAGGAAGATCGTATTAGACGGTTTGGATCGGTCATTTTGAACTTAATTTCAGAATTTTGAGCGCGACTCACGGACGCTTTCGTGAGTTGTAACTGACCATAGCAAAACTCTATATATATATATATATATATATATATAGTGAAAATAACATATACTAAGATATTCTTTCTTTTCTTTGATAGTATACCAGTACCACATCACTGGTACAGATTTTCTGCCCTTGTCAACAGACCAACAGTAAAGGAAAAATCTCAAACAAAGGAAGCAACATTAACAGTGGCAAACTGGCAACAGACCAACAATAAAGGAAAATCTCAAACAAAAGCACAGATCTCGAGGTAGTATGCAGCTTGCAGACCAACACCAACAAGATGCTAATTTGGCATCTACTAATAAATGGAGTCAGCGAAGATTTGAAAGTTGATACAGAAAATGTGTCAGTGAGCTATGCAACTGATCGGCAGGTACCTTCACTGGCTTTCCCATTCAGGCCAGAGTTCATGGCCATGATGCAAGAGATCATCCACGTGGACGTTAGAAATTGCATGTCGGGGCTGTAGTACCATAACAACGCACAAAATCTGTGTATGATGTACAGAGGGGGTGCATAACACAGTCTTCACAAAATTGGGTATTGAAAAGATCAAGTAGATAGAGAATTTAACTAGGCAAATACTTTTCAAAAAAGAGAAGTTGATGTTTCTTTGAAAATTAGAAATCTTTTAGCTACCAGTTCCTTTAGTGTAATTTTTTATTTTTTATTTAATTTTGTTTTTTAAGGCACCTTCCTCTAATCCTGTTGTGTCTCTCCATCAGCTCTCTAGCCATAGGAGATGAAAAAAATATTCTGAATATCTAATCACTAATGCAATCTGGAACCAGAACGTGGAATGAAGAATAAAAAATATAAAAATTGTACATGTAAAACATTTTCTTTCTTAAAACAATATTTATTGTACAAAAACAAGAATGTTGACTTGGTACACCTTTGTAATTAAAAAAAATTGCGCATTAAAATAAAGTAACATTATTTAGTCAAAATTACTTGATATTCCAGTTCCGTTACTTTTCTACATATACTACAATATGCTAACATGTGTTATCATGAACTCGATCAAGTACTGTACAACGGTTCAATTGAAATGGTTAGAATCAATTAGTTTTGAGAAAGTGTAAATAAAAGCTAGAGATATGAAATACACCTTGATAAATACTAGGAATATAAAATGCAAGAAATTGCAAACTAACTAAATAGCTAACATAATTTGAGTCTTATAAAATATCTATGGGAAGCAATATTTTCACATATTAAACTCCGTCCGCACATTGAGCGGGCACTTCTGCTAGTTTCATTAACGAATTTACGGTATCAGTGGGGCCGTTTGGATCAAGTGAAAATTTAGGAAATTTTTTACTTTTAGATATAAATTTATTATAAACAATCCAAACTCTTCATAAAATTACACATTTTCCAATACTTTATGTAATTTCCTATTCCTAAAGCGATCCAAACGGCCCAGTAAAAGTTTTTTTTTTCCCGAAAGTAGGTAGATATCTACAATTTCATTGAACCGATTAATTTTGGTACAAGTAAAAGAAAAAGAAAATTACAGATAAAACGGGAAGAATCCTACAAAGAAAGCACAATGTACAATCCTATATATACTGTACGTCTATATACACATCCTTACTAGGACTACATTTTAAAGTTAACAGTAGGAGATCCGCTGGAACTCAAAAGATCATGCATGCACGGTCCATCAGTAAAGTTTTTTAAAGTATTAAAATATATTTGAGCTTTTTCTAGATATTATTATCGTGTATGTTCCAATAAATTGGTTTGGATTATGAAACAGATTTGGCAACCATATCGACTTTTGACTTTTTAGGTCGGGACATTCCGCAACAATAAAAACAACAACAATTAAGTGTATTTTAACAAATTGAAGTAGACTAGAAAAAAAATCCAACAACTAAGCCTTCTAGACATTTTGCATTCCTAAAATTTGTTTATTGGGTTAGGATTGGCAAACAGAACTGATTTAAATCATGTACATTGCACTAATATCACTGAAAATATTTACACTAAACATATATTTTATACATTGCGTTTCCAGAAAACCATCGTAATTAAGCACATTATAATTATGAATCGATGGAGAATGATGGTATGATGGTATCTGTTAGTGTATTTTTTAAAACATGAATCTGTCTCCGTTTGCTTTTACGTGTTTTTTTCTCTATTCATCTTCTCACATTCGGCGTTTGGTTGTGTAGTAAGAGGTTGCATATGTTAAAGATGCCTAAGTGTTTTTGTATTGTTATGTAATTGATGTTTGGTTGCGTAATAAGGATGAGTAACTTAATGTATGCATATATTCATGTGAAAAGACTAAAATACCCTTAAATTTGAATTAGTATTATGCATTAATAATACATTATGACCTAATTATTGTTAATTATTAATATTATAAAAATTATTTATTAACGATGATAACAAATCATTTTTATTATTATGAAATATTAATAATTACTTTTAAGTAAATATCATAAACATTATTAATTATTTAATAATAAAAATTTATTTTTGATCAATTATTTTTTAATTAGTTATAATTATTAAATCATAATTATTAATAATAAATATAACTTGTTAAAAATTATTATTAATTATTAATTATGATTTTTTAATAATTATTATTATTTATTAATTATTTGTTAATTATTAAATATTATTGTTAATTATTTTTAAGGGGTATTGTTGGAAAAAAAATTAAAGGGGACCGGTGCATAACTTATATAGCCTATTTAGGTTGCATAAGTTATGCCGAAATTATTTTATATAGGAATTCAGACGCAAAAAATTTTAATAGAAAGAATTATTATTATTATTTTTAATAAGAAGAAAGTTCGTACGCGTTTTATAAAAGCGTACAGTCTCTCTCCTTCCTACCCGTTAATAAAACGCGCTCGAAGGCTTCGAACGCGTTTTATAAACGGGTAAGAAGGGGAATAAATTCACCGCTTCAGTTACGCATGTCAGACCTTCGTACCCGTTTATAAAACGGATTGGAAGCCTTTGAACGCGTTTTATAAACGTGTTATTAGTTTTTCATATTTTTCACTCAAGCTGCATAATTTAACTTATTAAAAACAATATTTTGCAACAAGGTCCCTGCATGTTTCATATTTACAAAATTCTAAAAATTTTATTTTCAATTAAAGATGTATTAAATAGATATAACAAATATATCACACATATTTTATATGCATTTAATTGCACATATTTTTTTTGAACATGTGTATAATATCATTTTGTTTGAATAATTATTCGCCGATGACCCTGTATTTTTACTATTTAATTCTACAAACTTATCTTTTGCATTGTAGTCTCTCCTTTTTTTTATTTTATGTTAGCCATATATAATCAAATAATATATGATATGGAAATAATTAAAATATAAATTTTTAATTAAAAAATTTTGAACATTAAAACTTTAAACAAGCATAACTTTTGATAGGAAGGACCGTTTGGTGAAACCCCATAACGACCATTTTCGGAGCCAAAAAACGCTCTCTAGACCTCCAAAATCCACTTTGAAAGTTTGCAAACCTAAAAACTACTCTAAACTACTAAATTTTTTTTAAAATCATAAATTAATCATTAAAAAGAGAAATGCAGTAAATCAAGTGATTTTCTTGATAGTTATTCAAACAAAATGATATTAATGTCAAAATTAATATTCGAATGCCATTTTTAAATAAAATTAATATGAAATTAAATGTGATATTTTAAAAATTGTAAATTTAACCTTAATTGTAATAAAAATAAATTTAACCTAAATTTTCACATTAATTTTCCTATTAGTTTTGAAAAAAAAAGTTAATAACTCAATTTCGAAAAATTTACTCCTTCCTACCCGTTTATAAAGCGCGCTCGAAGGCTCCGAATGCGATTTATAAACGGGTACGAAGGTCTGACCAGTCTTTTGAGGCGTAACTGAAGTGGTGAATTTATTCCCCTTCTTACCCGTTTATAAAACACTTTCGAAACCTTCGAGCGCGTTTTATAAACGGGTAGGAAGGAGAGAGACTGTACGCTTTTATAAAACGCGTACGAACTTTCTTCTTATTAAAAAAAATAATAATAATTCTTTCTATTAAAATTTTTTGAGTCTGAATTTCTATATAAAATAATTTCGGTAAGTTATGCACCCTTTAAGTCACAAAAAAATTGGACTAAGGTTGTCTAATATGGTGAAATAGCATGAAATAGGTCATTCACAGTTAACCAAATGGTACAATTTCACATTTCGTTAATCTTTCAGTTTACCGTTTTGTTAAATGGCATGTACAAAACACTGCCTCTTGGACAGTTATACCGTGCTAGGTGCCAATGGATAAATATCCTCGCCGCAAACTAAAATAGTTGGAACGCGTTCAGTCAGTCCGATCTAATTAATCTCGACAGACAATTTTTTATAGGCCGCATGCATCTTGATTGACTTGGTATTAATCACAGGACATCCATCATTAATTGAACGATTGTGATGAAAGTGATGCACTCTGCAACACTGCAACACTGCAGAGGATGTGACTCCATATGCCAATATATATAGGGTTAGAAGTTTAAAATGTGTGACATATCCACTCTACTGCTTAACTATAAATAAAAAAGGAGTTATTTATTCTTATATTTTATTTTTAATATACAGTAAAAATGTTCTAGTCCATAAAAAATGTTTAAAACATACATACATATATAAATGAGTAAAATAACGAGTCTACGTTAAATGAAAGGACTCATTGTCCAATTCAAACATTTTCCGGATTCTATTTGAAAGTTTCGTTAGTCACTCATATGATTAACCTAAATAAATAAGTTTCTGGATATATTTGCACAAAAAATATTCCTGCTTGAACCACATCATCTTCTTCGATCTATAACTCTTACTTCATTACTTGCTTACAAGTCACAGCTCTCTTCTCATTGTTGCCCCTTTTCCAACGTCTTTCGCCATTGGCGGCCATCTACGATTCTTGATCTCCTCTTCTACTCTTCTTTTCTCCGTGCTCCGTACAGATAGTGTAGGGTTCTTTTTTTCTTGATCTCGTCTGTTTCTTTCTTTTTGCAATTAAAGGTTTAGTAATAATCTAAGATAAAAAAAATAATAATAAAATTTGTAATTGAAGCTCTACGCTACTCCTATCGGACTGGGTGATGATTTGGAATCATTAATTGCACCGAAATTAGATTATAAACTTGAAATATTCAAGAAAATGCAAAAAATTAGGGTAATACTTTGAAGTACGGAACTATATATGCCTCATTAAAATGTTGGAAGATGGATGAATAATTGTATGCGTTGGGTATGTTAATTTTGATATGTTTGGAAGATGGATAACAAAATAATTAAATTATGTGGGGTATACACCTATAGCAACTTTCTATTTTTATTTTTATTTTAACTAAACTTGTGTGATACTTTTATTTACATAATTGTTATCTTTTGTTTGTTTTTTAGTGCGTTGTAACAAATAATACCTCTAGTCATCATAGAATCGTTTAATTCGGAGAATACTGTGTTTTCAGAATTTATTACTGATTGGTATGATGTTATTATTCAGAGAGTGCAGAAATTCCATAGCCAGTTAGGAGTTATTGGTTTTGAAGATCCAAGTGTTGTTGATCATGAGTTCACCATGGTCCATGTGACAAATCGAGCCCTACAAACCATTGAGATCGTTATCTCTCTCAAAACTCTCAAGATGTATGGGTACAGATGTGTAGTTGCATTGCGAGAACCGTCTAATCCATGGATGCTAGAGAATGACTATAAAAAGAGTGGTAACGGACCCATAGAAACCTTTCATGGCAACTATAACACATTTGTGCAGTCAATGAATATAAGTAAAGAGTCATTCGACAAAGGCGACTGATTAAAGGAGACGTCATTTCTCAAAAAAAAAAAAGATAAACTCAATCTTATTTGATAAATATTAGTTATTTGGTTAGAATTTTGTATAGGCTTTTTCTCTTTCTCTGATTTGTTTTCTCACTCAAGGTGTAATATAAAATATTTTACTCCTTTTTTAATGGTCTTCCTTTTTAATTTGTTAGGCGTAATTTTTATTTTTCTAAAAACATTCAATATAACTTTTATTATTTTCCTAAAAAGATTTTTTATGATCAACTTTGAACAAATGCTTAATTATTTCAATTATCCTCCTATATCTTATTATATTAAGTTTTTCTTCGAGCTTTGATTGGTCTCAATCTTGAAATAAAAAGTTTAATAAATAGGCAAGGCAAAGTCTGGAGTATAAACATATCAAAATTGACAAATCACTTCATTGTCGTGTTAACTGTTATCCAATCATGCGATTTTGATTTCCTCACCACCTCCTTCATATTATTGTTATGTTGTAAAATATGAAGCAAAGAGTTTTGCATGGTTGCCATAAAACTATAAAAAGCAGCACGCGGCCACAATTTTTTTGACCTCAAAGGGTTCACTTTTTTTTTTAGATAAACTTGACAGTGGTTATCAAGTGATCAACGGGTTCACTTTGTATCCAGCTTTTTCAGTTTTTCTAGGCCGAATTTGATGCAAAAATTTAATGGTTTTTAATTGTAAATAATAATAATAAAAAAAAAGAGAATTAGAGCCCACATCTATAGTATTAATCAATTGTCGTGACCGCTATGGTTCATTCTCATGACGCGTCATTCTGAGCCATTGTCTTCGCTCATCTGATCATCCAATTAGTTTCAAAAACATTTTCTAATTTTCTAATTTTTTCTGTAACTACTTGTGTAACAAATTATATTCGTCTTTTCGGAAGACTCGTTACACGACCTGTTATATTGTTTCACATCTATTTTTTCTGGTTCTTTCATTCTTTCTGCATCGCCTCCAAATGGAAGATAAAGGCAAGGTGGATCCCTTCTCACACTCCACTGTTCATCTCCTCTCACCCCTCCTCCTCTCCTTCAGTCCATTAATTTGCCTTTTCAGATTTAGAGGATCCATTGTACTTGGAAGCTTTATGTTAGAAAATAGAAATAGTTGATTATGCCTATATTAATATAACCAATGTTTTAAATACCGTACCGACCATCAAACCGGCGGAGAAGCCGGTATGAGATTTTACCGGTTTTATTGGGTATACCGTTTCAAAAACCGAAACACTTTTGTATGTGTATATTTAATGGGCCTACTCATCAAAAACCATTCGGTGGTCCAATGGTTTGTCTCCATGATTGTTTATAATAAATTTATGGCAGGAAGATGAAATTTCCCAAATTCCTTGGGGAATCCAAACAGCCCCTTACATCTTTCCAGCGTCCTTTCACTATTTGGTCGGTTCACTCCCTCAATTTTCTATGGTTCAAATAAAAATAGAGACTAAACCAGCTGGATGGTTAATCATTTTTCTGCGGTTTATACGGTTATTCACCGGTTTACCCCGGTTCAATAGTAGTCCGATTTTAGATGCAAATCTTACCGGATTATGGTCCGGTTCACGATTTATCCGGTTGAACCGGCCGATCCGGTAGGGTTTTTAAAACACTGAATATAACTGAATTACCTTATCTTTTTAGTAATTGGTAGTTGGTACATTTAAAACCATTTGTTTGAATCACTATTATTTGGGTATTTTAAATAGTCCATGACCTTTATTAGGTCTTTATTTTAGATAGTAGCCTCATTAATCTCACAATTAGATTCATGTTATACAAAGTCAACTGACAATGAAAACTTAAGCCATGGCGCAATATTTTGACTGGTAGGGTATGAAATTCAGGCTTTTTTTTTACATTTTTGAACCAAATCGAGAACATTAATTTATTTTCTTTTTTTTTACAAAATTTAAGCCAAGGGTGCTTTAATTTAATTATTGTCATATCCATGGAATTTTGCATATTGCATACACTTTGATGATACGACAATAATGGAGAAACGGGTCATCAAACAATCCCCTAACCCAATCAGGCATTTGACAATATATATATCAATATATTCTGGCTCCCGACTTGATTTAATTGACAAGTATGAATATGGGCTACGTTTGGATTGCTTAGGAATAAGAGGAATAACTTATTCCTAGGCAGAAAATATTGGGAATAGTGTAATTTTATGAAGAGTTTGAATTATTTATAATAAATTTACGTCTAGAAAACAATTATTCCTCTTATTTCCGTACGATCCAAACGAGACCATGACGAATACACCCGACTCAACTTGTTTTTTTCCTAACCATTCATGATTCATGCATACCAAAGGATCTGTCAAACCGACTTTGTCAGATGAGCTCTTCAATATTTTGGCTCCGTTTGGATGATTGAGAATAAGGTAGGAAGAAGGAAGAAGGGAAGAAATTTATTGGGAAGGGGTAAATTTATTGGGAAGTGTGTAACTTTTGTGAAGAGTTTGGATGGTTAGAAATAAATTTATTGGTAAAAAGTGGTTATTCCTTATTCTTTATTATGGGAAAAAACCATCCAAACGGAGCCTTTGATAATAACCAAGAACCTGACATTACATAGTGGCCTTTGGACCAAGAAGTTGGACTGCTATCTTAAAGCAGATTTTTTAGTCATATAATATTTGAAAATCTCGAAATATTAGTTTGACTATTTTCAAATTTTATTGTTTATGCACTGAATTGGGCAGTACCTTTTTGAAGAATGTACTACAAGAAAAATGCAAAATCGTCGTAATTTCTTTTGTATATCCATAAAATATCAGTTTATGTAATCTTAGTTTGTGTTAAGAAATATACTACGTTAAGTGATGTATGTGAACATGATTAGTGCCTTTATGCTTCTTCTTCTTGAGTAGAGAAAAATTCATGATTACACTCATAGAAAGACATGAAAGAGTTTAGTTGTTATAGCATGTGTGTTTGTGACATATGCTTTTTACTTTGTATTATCATCGCTTAAAATCCATTTTTCTTGATTTGTATTGTTTGATTCAAATCTATATATATATATATATATATATATATATATAGAGAGAGAGAGAGAGAGAGAGAGAGAGAGATTGACTAAAGTATACTCCAGCATACGGATCAAACCCGTATGCTAGAGTCGTTTCTCAAAATCTAAAATTCAAACAATTGATCCAAATCGTTCAAGTTGTTCTCTATGTAAAAATATCCTTCAAGACCAAATTTTACATTTTTTTGAATTTTTTTGCTATATATTATGCTATTTTCAAATTGAATGGTCAGAAATACTCTTTTACAACTCCTTTATAGTGTTTTTTTTAAGAATAGCATAATATATAGTAAAAAATTCGAAAAAAATATAATTTTGGTTTCCTAGGAGATTTCAATATGGAGAACAATTTGAAAGATTCGGATCGACTGTATGTATTTTAGATTTTGAGAAACGACTCTAGCATACGGACTATCTGTATACTGGAGTATACTTTAGCCAATCTCTCTCTCTCTCTCTCTCTATATATATATATATATATATATATATAGAGAGAGAGAGAGAGAGAGAGAGTTTAGCTACGGTGAGTCGCGACTCACGGACCCTCCGGTGAGTCGCGACCAAAACTCCTAGATCTAGATCAAAATGACCTATCCAAACCGTCCAACATGATCTCCCTATTGAAATCTCCGTGCAAACCAAATTTTTTATTTTTTTGAAATTTTTAAGTATTTGTTTTTCGGATTTTTAAAAACTGATGTTTTTTAATGGTTCAGAACCAATTAGATTAACGATTTTCTAAAATTTCAAAAAAATACTTAAAAATTTCGAAAAAATGAAATTTTAAAATAATGTAAATATTTAGATTACCAATCACAATGATGTACATATTTATGGTATTAAATTTATTTTTATTACTCCCATGATATTTAAAATAATGTTAAAAGATTATTTGCTATGAATGATAATCTTCGTGATTGTATTATCATGAAGGAAATGAAATTGCAAAAATGGTAGTACGAAAAAAAATTTGACTAAATCAAATACAGCATTTTTACTATAAAAGTACGTAGATGCTATTTATATGGTGCCTCACACTAAAAACGGAAATTGCTTTTCATCATCCCATAGATTCTATCATTCTCATCATTCTCAAATCTTCATTAATTATCTAACATATCTTCATCAATAAGAAAGTCCAAGGGATGATGAAATCATCCCATTCATCCTCATTGCAAATCCAACGTCATCCCATCATACCACATCTACTCCCAGCATATAATTCATTGAAATTCCGAACCGTAACATGTAATAATAAAATATACAAATTCAATATATGTAACTGTTGAAGTTATATATGTAACTGTTGAAGTTATATATGTAACTGTTGAAGTTATATATGTAACTGTTAAACTTAATATATATAACTTTTGAAGTTATATATGTACGGTTGAAGTTAAAATATGTAGCTGTTGAAGTTATGTATGTAGTTGAAGTAGTTAATATAAATAATTGTTGTAATTTGGATACTAACTGCTGTAGTTAATATGAGTAATTGTTATAGTTCTTGTGGGATCCAAAATAGAAAGGATGAAAGGGAGAATAACAGTGGGGACTAAAATAGAAAAGAATGAGAGAGAGAATAATAGTGGGGACAAAAAATATTCTAAAAATAAAAAAAATGAAAATGAGTTGACACTAGAGATGACGGGGATGATGGATCTTAGGGATGATCCTTATCACCCCCGGTTGTAATGTTTAAGCTCATCAGCTCATGGTACCAAAGTAAATGTAATCAGTGCAAGTGTGCAAGCCCTTCCTTGTTTGTGGGCTGCACGATTCGTGTCCTTTTAATATCTTAATTCCTCCTGAACCCAATTGAAGCCCATTGATGCCTGACTGCTTATTTCCTTTGTTACCTCCAAGTTGGGCTGAAAACAAGCCGTTTTTCGTTTCGTCTCGACAAAACGATTAAACGGTTAACGAAACAATGAACGGTTTTGTCCATGTGTAAAGCACAAACATTTCGTTAATTTTGATCGTTTCTTCCGGACAAAACGATTAACGAAAGTAAAAATCTGTTTCGTCAACAAAACTAAACGGTTAACGAAACATCCTAGTTTAATCACCGTTTTGACCGTTTTGCAGCCGTAACTCGAAGCAAAGAGAAAAAAAACATTCAACTCAATTGAAAGCTGGTCAAGTACCTAATATTCTGTTAATAGAGCAGAAGCCAAAAGCTGTACATTAACATTCAACTCAATATTTCAGACATTTTTAAGAGTTACCAAATTTTGATGTTAAACTGACGCTCAAGTAGACATTACATGACTTTTTCAATCCGTCTCTATCAAATGCGTCAACTTATTTTAGTGGAGATTACACTGGCTCTGTTTGGATGGTGTGGGAATAAGAGGAATAAGGGAAAAAATATTGGAAAGTGTGTAACTTTGTGAAGAATTTGGATTGTTTATAATAAACTAGAGGGGCACATCGAGCTTCGCTCGATCCTGACTTCCTCTATTTTTCTCAGTCCAAAATAAATTGATTATAATTTGCATGATTATTGGGTGAGGCACAAAACTTTAATTTCTCAAACAATGATATAGGTAGGATTAGATTATGCAAAAAGGTAATTAATTGCATTAAAGATTGTAATAATTTCTCCCAATAATAATAGACAAAAGAATATAAAGAGGGGAAAAAAAAGAATTAATTGCATATATTAAGGATGGTTGGAATTACAAATTACATTATCTGGCTCGTTGCCATTTTATTCAGAAAAAAAAGTATCATTGGACATTATCCAAAGATATGGATGAGAATTTATATACAAAAAATATTACATACCATTACCATCTAATTAGCCACGCCAATTCACCTTCCACTGTTACGAAAAAATTCTGCACTCTTCAAATCCACCTTCCAATGTTCTAGAAAACGGGTAAAAGTTTGGAGTCTTCTACATCTGGCATTTTGTTAAGAATAGGCCGTGATGTGAAAGAGAACAAAAGCTGCTAGGATCAAGGGAAAGCTATTAGTTATTTGAAATTTAAGGCATTAAATAGCACTTTTTCTAATGTGTGGCGGGTTACTTGCTGATATCAGGCACTGCCAATAGCCATCTCTGCGTTGTGGGTTACTTGTTGCTGATTTTTGAAGAAATTTAATTTTGGTGTAGGAACAGTTGTTTTGTCAGTGTATCTCCAATGGTTTTATATCAGTTATGACTTCTAACATTGCATAATTCTGTGCTATCAGTGTCAATTTGTTAATAAGAGAGAGCGCTCGGCATATATGATATAGTATATCAGACTATGCAAAGCGGGAGAATTGCACATTAATGGAAAAACAATTAAAAATTAGAGTGTAATTAAGAAATTGAGATTCAAATCACAATTTTTATGAATTTTTTGTCCATTCTTGATAGGATCATCATTTCAATCACAAAAAGATAACGATCAAATCATATCATTATTCGAAACAAAGATAAATATAATAACAAAATGATATACCTCTTCGTCCAGTAAAATAAAATTCATTCCCCCACACACTACCATTCATCGAATCAATTGCTTGCCAAATCTTAAATATCCTCGTATGGATGACGGCCGGCATGAACTCCATCACTGAGCTGAGAGATTTATCAACAGTGCTCGAATGTATATAACTGTACAAAAAAAATTAAAGATAATGATCAGATCATCTTCTGTGAATATATAATATCATAACTCCTAAAAAGAAAAAAAAAACACCCTCTTTTTCAGATTTCGCACTTGTTTAGCACAAAAAACTGAATTTTCTGGAGACACACACACACTTATATATAGAAACCAAGATGACTATAAACCTTTCAAAGCATTAAATTTTATTAAATTTTAAAAATATGAACTGTCCTGACTCTTTGGTTTTTTAAAAACATTTAATTCTTATTTAAAGTAATATTTAAAACAATAATGACTTGGACTGAAGAAACCAAATTCAATGCCTTCCTTCTAGACAGATCCCTTTATTTTTTTTTTAGATTGGTTATAAACATAATAAATAATAATTAAATTAAGTCAGCATATCAAAATCGTATAATATAGTAAAAAATAAATTAAAATCAACATATAAAAGAAGTTTAAACAAAATTATATACTTAACCGTATAAGAATATTGGTATTTCTCCTTTTTATATGCACTCACAACAAACTTTACCATATTCTCTCATTTTTTATAAGTAACCACCTTGCAATTAATATTAATAATCAGTATTAATAGCAATTGGTTTGAGATCTTAATCTATTTATTATGCTTACCATCAAAGGCTACCACATAAACTTCAGAGGCTTACCGGTAAAATTATGGGATTAAAAAAGCGCTTAATCATCAGGAAGGTAAATTTAAAGTGAGATTAAAAAAAAAAGCAAACCTCTATATTGAATATTGTTACTAACCTGAGTAGGTTGTCTCATCGTTACATGAATGATGACGGACCAACAACACCAAAAAAAAATTAATAATTTCAGTAAGGGATAAAGTCTGGAAATGAAATTGTTTTTATGAATGGAAACATATGATTTTTCAGATACTTCAAGCAACCTGATCTTCCTATTCTTCTTTAGCACAACATTCTCGGTCTAGATCATAAATGCATTTCTGTGCTTTATCCAGAAATAAACTTGTGAAATGTTTGTCAATGAGTTTAGGAATCTTGCAAATAAAAGAGAAAAAAATAGAAACCCCGCTCATACCAACTACCAGCTGATTTGGAGATACATCATTACTGGTACAGTATGTACCAAACTGAGCAACCGATAAATAAAAAAAGAAATTATGGAACCAACCATTTACCAGTGGAATTTGCACATGAAATCAGTCAATCTCATATGGCCGAACTTACCAAGATCCCTGACAACAGTCTTAGCAAGCATATTATACATTAAATGAACTGAATAACAATTAAATAGATTATACGACCCCTAATCTTATTAATACATTATGTAAACTACTAAATAGTTAGAACGTTATATTTTATTAGCATTATCAATAATATCATTGCATATATAAATTGAGAAATTTATGATGAAAACAAAACCTGATGAGAGAGTCAAAATTCATATTTTGACAAAAAGGATGTAGGTTAAAAGGGTAAAATATTAAATTGCAAAGGTCTGATCATTTATTAATAGAGATCGTTCCATGACTTCGATAAAAGAATGACCAATTGCAATAAAGAAAAAAATATTTTTAAAATAAGAGGCTAACAAAAACAAATACCCAGCTTCAAAGATAAAGATGAAAAAATGAAAAAAAAAGTTTAAAATAAAAGTTAAAGCTTGCCTTGTTAGCTAGAATCAAGCAACTGGGATTCGTGCACCTAGCCATGGATTGCAAGAAAAGGAACTGTCTCACTGAGAAATGAAATGAGGTGAGGCCGTGAGGGATAGGCAGTTGAAACCGACAAATGGTGCGAAGAAGGGTAATAGAGCAGAGCGAAGAAGTGCGGAGCAAAGGAAACACAGTTTGCTCTTTCTTTGCAGATCACATATTATTTGGAATTTTATTTGTCGATGAGAAAGAAGAAAGAGGAGGAAAGAAAGGTGCGGCGACAAACCCTAGTTTTGGGGGCAAGCTTAAAAGAGGTTTGGGGCAGACTGAGGGGGATCGGAGCGAGGATGCGATGCCCTAACATGGATGAGGTAGTTCTACTGGAGGAGGAGGATGAGAGAAGGAAAGCGAAAGAGGGCCTCCGATTAGCACAAAATAGAGACTGGGAGGGTGGATCGGAAGAAAAGAAAATAAGAAGAGCAAATGAATCGAACGGATCGCAGGAAATAAACCAACGGCGCAGATGCCGTGTCGACTGTTTCTAAAATTTTTTTAACCGGACTCCCACGGGTCTTTAAGAGTCATTGTGAGTTTGTGACTGATACCATTTGCTAATTTTGGTCTTTATTTTATAATCATATATAATTTATTAATGCCAATTAAAGTTCCAAATGTATAAAGAAGTACAATAAATGACTTACGGAAATTAATTAAGAAACCTCTGGCAAAGTTGAATGCTAGTATAATTTCTAACAAGCTATCAACAATTTATCCTACACGACAAATCAAAATAAATATATGTACAATTAATTACAAGGAGACCCTTTTATCTCACGAAAAGAAAACTTAATCCTCGACAACTAGGATTAAAATTTCACAATATCAGAGCTACCTCTTAGGTACTGAGTTTTGTACAAAGAGGGTTAGCAAGCTACAAAATTTCGGGTCAAAAACCCCAACAAAACTACCTTTTCTACCCTTCATTTTCATAAAATTTTTTTGCCCTATTTACATACAACTACATGGTGAGATTACAATACTTACAAAGGTTGACACTACATTAAAAATGAGCCAGTGATCTAAACCTAGCGAAAACACCTTTCTTCTTTGGCAAAATTGGAGATGTTTTGTAAACAAGATGTTCATGCTTACATGTACCAACTGTACCACTACCCATGGTCAATTCATTATCATCATCCCGCAAATCCCGTAAGAGTTGTAGCAGTTTCTTAGACATCTCCATTGCCACCTCAGTTCCATTCACTGACAAATTTACCAAAGGCGGTACCACAAATTGATCTCTAACCACTAAACAATTTTCATGTCTTAGAGAACATATAGAGTATAGTATGGATACTGCAATCTCTTTTTCATCCGTAGTACTGGTCTCAAGGAACTCCACCAAACAGGAGATAAATTTGGGGTTCCTACCAATAAGTTGTGCTCCTTCCGCAGAAAAACTAAAAATTTGTAGAACTTTCAGGGAACACTCTGCTAATTTCTCATACGAAAGAATTGAAACTAGAGCTTTCAAGTACCCTGATGAAAATATTTGTGATTTTGTGTTGTCCTGTGACGAGAGATCGCATACAATTTCCATGCATATTTCTAAGATATTTATATCATCAGAACTTAGCTTTTTGGAAAGCGAGAATGATGTTGTATTTAGACATTGTGAGAATTTTGGGAGAAGTGCCAAAGCTTCTGTTGTTTCCGCATCAAGAAAAGGGGCCACAATTCTTAAGATCTCCTCAGAGAATGTTGGGAATTCAACTCTGAAATAAATTAATATTCAGAAATTGGGATGTCAATTATAAGTTTATAACAATAAATTGGGAAACAAAAAGTAAAGATCATACAGAGAGCAAGTTAAAACCAGCAACCATCATACTCACTGGTATGTTTAACTATCAGATAGTCATAGTACCATTTTAATTGGTATAGGTAGCTTTTCTATTACTGCATAGTCAGTTTACATTAGTAACTTTTCTATTACAGGTGTCAATCAACAATTTGAATTTGTGTGGTACAGGCACTGTGGATCCAATTACAGACTTGCACTACTAATGGTTCAAGATGACAGTAACACCAATACAAAGCCAGCAATAGTATTCTGGTTAATGATAAATATAGTGTCGATTCTGATAAGAATTTATATGGTATAAAAAGTGCAAGTAATAATGATTGGCACAAAAAAAGAAAGAATGTATGCCATACCTATTGTTCCTAAGATATGCAAGAAACAACTGTGCACCAACTTCTTGGGCAACCGCACCAGACAATTGGTCTGACATTGTCAAAAACTCTATCAGTGCCTCTCCAAAACCTTTAGACAGCATTAGATAACAGGTGTCAACATCTCTTTCAAGAAGAACTACAACATCTTCAACTGCCTTCTTTCTTTTTTCGCTACCAAGCTCAGCCAGATCTTTGAAGAAATTAACAAATTTCCCAGGGCTGAATCCAGAAAAGGATCCAGTTTTTACATAATCCACATTCCAAGGGAACAGTACTTGCAAAAATTCTTCATTTTGGCCCTTGAAATAATTTTTGAATGGCATCTCATTATTTTCGTTTTTTTCCTCCCAGCACATAGTTGTCAAGCATTCATCTTCGTGATCACTGGGATTTTCTTCTATTTTTATATCTACTGGCATATCTACTGGCTTGATGTTTTTTGCATGTTTTTCCAACAGGTCACTGAGAAAATTCAAAACATGCTCTTTGTCAGGGTCTCTACCAGTCACTTGGTCAAGTAGCCTTTTGATGGATCGCTTTTCAATTAAAAGGGTTTTTCGTGAGGTTAAATTGAGACTTGAAGCAGCTTTCTGTAATGTGTTTGATTTGATTTCATCAGTAGAGTCTACTTGATGAAGCAGTTGAGATATTGCTTTACCAGCCGCTTCTTCTCTTGGGTCAATGGCAAACTTTATGTTGTTAAGATAATTTACTACTTCTGATACCTGAAAACAATGACACAAAGTGGGTATCTGAATTAGTAAATATCTTCCAAACAGAAAAATAGAATCCCATTTTGCATCATAATATGGATTTTACTTGATGATTAGAAAAGGTTCAAAAGTATTTGAAACAAAATTTATTTCATCCAAAAGGAGAAAGGTCAAACAGTGCGCATTAGTATAGAAATATTAATTTAGTAGAATGAAGGGACAAATATTGGTTTTATAGTTACTTCTCCTATCTCTCCATGAAGTCAGAGTAAAAATCACAACTACTCCAACATGGAAAAGAAATTACTATATGCGTAAAAGTTATAATTACTTGATCAGCCAACACCAATGGGACCATGTTTTGAATTAGAGACAAACTTTGCGTAACAGAACTCCTTAGTCTCTCACACCGCCCTAAAATTCTCTCCCCTGTCAATGCCTACAGAAATAAACATAGGATAAGAACCTTAGAGGTCATAAGTTTGGCACAACATAGGCACAAAACCAGCATGACACATAGCACCTATGTCTTCGGTGCCAGCCTAGGACTCATACGAGTTGGTACATAAAAGTACTAGTAGAAGCCAGTAAGCCCATTCTGGTAGTGGGATGTATGTATGGGCTAATTAATATTAATCTGAACTAAGCAGATATAGACTGTGGTTGATTTTATTTTCAAACTCTTTATAAAATGATCTAAAAATTGGGACTTACAGTGAATTCAAATGAGGAATTTAACTCTCATGATATATTAACAGACTATCCAATCTCATAAGCTGATATGTAATTAATTTTAACAAAAGTTATAGTCTAACTAATCCTTCATTTATAGATATAAATAGTTGCATACCAAGTAGAGCTTACTACAGTCAGCACAGTGTTGAATTATTGAATTTCCTTTCCCAATCGAACAATTTATCGAACATAATGTCTTCAATCCCTGAGTACTTCCCGGGCGTGCTGATTCTATTGCAGGCAGTATGGAGTTAATTTTCTCTAGTAGCTTTGCTAGTTGTGAACACAGTGTTGCATGAACCTACAAGGTGAATACATCTTAGTGCTGCTAATAGATTTCAACAATAAGTAAATAGTTGGCTAACAATTCAGGGCTAGTTTTTTCAACATCTTAGTAACTAGTATTTTGAAAATGCAACTGAATCAATTCAGGGTTAGTTTTTTGCTAATAGAAGATAACAAAAGTACCATTCATCTTTAACAGCTAAAGATTTCATTATTTTGTTTCTGCCAATGGCATACATATCGTTCCTATAAAAAAAAAAGAAGAATACACAACGAATCTAACATTATTTTTTGGAGTAACTTATCAAAGATTTATAGAACTTCACCTTCACGGGAAGAGGATTAGGTGCCAATTTTGGATTTCCAGAGATATAGGTCTCCATTCAATCTGAAAGTTCCCCTTGATTTGTAACTTTTTTCTTCCTAACTAACCTGATTTGGAAAGAAACATCCAGATAAACAATTTTAAAACAAACTAGAAATATTTGCAATGGTAGAGCTAGAACTGTAGAAGATATCAGAAGCTAATTTAAATGATCCATAACTGTAAGCTGGCTGCTCATATTAAATAAATTGGTAAGTATAGAGCCTCACATAATATTCTCTAGTAAATAAAATAGCATTCAAGGAGTAGCTAGCTAGCCTACTCCACCAACAAGCAAAGCAAATGCAGCAAATAAAATAAAAAACACCCAAAAAAAAAAAATACAACTCACACCAAGTTAGCTCTTTCAACATCTCAACGAAGGAAGCAACAGAGGAAGCTACTCTTTCAAACAAACAGTATTGTTTCTCCTCTCTTTCCTTGCTTTCTCCTTCTCTCCCTGCAGCCCTTTCTTTGTCGCTTTATTTTCGAAGGTTCGTAATTTCGTATGAAAGAAAATCTGAATAAAATACTTGCTGATACTATCCACACGAGAGAAGGAGAAGGAGAGAGTCAGAGACTAAAAAGTGGAGTCTTTGGAAATGCAAGAATCGCTTTTACTGATGAGAGTGAGTGGGAAATAGACAAGAGCGAGAAGGTGCCAAGCGAGTTCTCTCACTTATAGGCTTATAGCGGTTGGTGGGGCCCATCTGTCAAATTTGGGGTTGATCGTTTTTGTCTCCATTCGGTTCCTGACATAGCCACATAGCTGAAGCCTGAAGGTTGAAGCTGATGAATACTAATAGAATACTAATAGAATGGAAACTGGAGATATTCCTTTTGGGCCCCACGTCATCTTTCCCTGTAGGCTGCAGCACATTGATCATGACTGTTTGTTTTACTGTAATACTATTTTTCTATTTTTTAGGTATAACTTGCATAATGATATGTTTAATTAATATATTATTAATATGATAAAAATATTTAGGATGGAAGGTGTACAATCACGTCGGTGCATGATCCCATATATCAAATTTTCAATGCAACAGATCATAGATGATGTAAAAATTTCTCAATATTTAAAAAAATAATACCAACAACTGGCCTACAAGTGTCAGCAAAAATTATTTATTCAATTATTTGATATGTATCGTATCTAAAAAAATACATATTAATAACATTTTAAAATCTGATCTTCATTACTTATGTGACTGTATTTGCTTATGGAATAAAGGATCTCATAAGAGTATGCATTCACATTCAATATATAGTAGACTAATGTGTAAAATTTTCATCTAGTTAGACAAATAATAATAAATATTTAGCAGCATTGTATAAAGAATCTTATATATATTACACTAATATCTAAATTGAATTATCTTATTTTCACTCAAATATTCTCTAAATGAAGTTTGCTCGGTTTTATAAGTTTTGGAGAGAATTTTAGAATATATGCTTGCGTATGTTATCCGTATATATATATCCTACATGCATGCATTTGTATTGTTTAAGTATTATATTATAATGGACAAGTACCTGCATATTAAATATTGCTTCTACATAATGTCCTCAATGGCACTAAAACATAGTTAATATGAATCCATCAGATTTTTTAAATATATGTAGTTATTGTTAATTTTAACCGATACGATAGGTGACACATAAAAAAAAAACTCGACAGAAAGATAAGAGTATTAACTTTGTCCGAATTTATATATCATTCAATTTATATATCATCAGTTGACAATCATTCAATTTATATATATATATATATATATATATATATATATATATATATATATATATCAAGCTTTTAAAAAACTCCTTTTTCCATTTTATCGACGTTTTATCTTAATTTTGGTTCATACCGCACTACCGTTTTATCACCTCATAAACCGTTTTATCACCGATAAACACTAAATCAGCACTCAACCGTCAAACCTCATAAATCACATTTTAAAACCTTGATATATATATATATATATATATATATATATATATATATATATATATATATATATATATATATATATATATATATTATAATAACTTGAAATTTGACAAAAGTATAATATATACATGTAAAAATGATCCCAATGCATTTATACATACAAATAGGGACGAGTAATTGGGTTTTTTTTGACGGTCAGGCTAATATATTAACTGTTTATTTTCTTCATTCCTTCTTCATCGATTGCTACATATTCTGAACTATACACTTCCAGTCAATTTTGCATAGCTTGGCATAGTGTAATCATAGATGAATTAATTTAGGTTTAAATGTCTCGTTATGTTTTTCTTTGTTGTTATTTATGGAGTACCTTTTGATTTTCTCTCTTTATATGTTTTTTTTTCCTAAAAAAGAATCGCAATTATAAATTAGAAAAATATTTATGTCTCTAATATTAAGTATTACATTTTATATATCGATACTTTATGTAATATAATAATTTATGTCTCATTATTATTATTATATTTCTAGAGAAACACGCCCGTCTCTTGCCAAGTTGCCATGTTTTTTTCTTTTCCTAAGGAAAAAAAGCCACACAGTTTGTTCCAAACTTTGGAAATACATTTGTATATTTTGCTCCTGAGTAAGATTCTTATATTAGAACATCAAAGCCCTGATCGGAAACCTTTTTTTAACGAAGGGAATTGGAATCAGAATTCTCCTTTATCGCTTTTTCTGATCGGAACAAGGGACGATAAGAATCGGAATTGGAATCGAAGGGAGTTCAGCGCGCTCAAATCCCGTTTCGAAATTCCCTCAAAATCGAAGAAATTTGGTGGGATTCTTCGTGCTGCCGCTCGATCAAGCGATGAAAAGGTGAGATTGAGACTCCGCTCAAATCAAATTACTTCTTTCGTTCTCTTTCCGTTCAGTGAATGGAATTCGCGAAATCCTTTCTTCTCCGCTGAACTCCTTTCGACTCCTTTCTTTTCCGATTTATTGAGCTTCCGATCAGGATGCAAGTCATCAAGAGGCATTCATATTCGATGCTATACGACATAGAAATAGTACAACCGTGTAGTGAGCCCCACATAGAGGACCTCTCATCTGGTATATAATAAAGTATATAACTAATTAACTAGGGGTGTGTTTGGATAGACAGAAAATAGAGAATAAAAATAAAAAAATTCAATTTACGTGTTTATTATTATTTTTATACAACTCAAACAACATAAAAATAAAGATATGAACCTCACAGAGTGGCCACAGGGAAATGTGAACCTCACAAAGTGGCCACAGGAACAAACGGACAGAAGCCACAAAACGTGCAGGACGTGTGCAGTGTGCTCTCGGCTGAGTGCTCTCCGCTGACGTCACAACTCACAAGCAACCAAATTTGTGATGGGTAAATTTGCTAATTAGTGACCCCAAAAATGATTCTCGGGAACACCAAAAAGAGAAAAGAAAGAAGAAATTTATAATAATAAATTAATAATCGGACCATCTTTTCAGATTCTATCATTCCCATCATCCTCACGCGTACGTAACTAACTCGCGTACGTAACTAACTCCTCCCTCACACATACACTCTCTCGCCTTCCCCTCCTCTGTATCCGCCCCTGTCCCCTCCTCCCTCCCACGTACACTGTCCCCCTCACTCCTCCTCCCTCCTACATACGTCGTTCCCCCCTCCCCCTCCTCCTCTCCTCCCTCCCATGTACACCGTCCCCCCCCCCATCCTTTTCCTCTTTCTCTACACACTTCATAACTGTTGAAGTTAATATATTTAAATGTTGAAGGCAATATCGTAATTGTTGAAGTTAATATATGTACTGTTGAAGTTATATATGTAATTGTTAAAGTTAATATGTTATATATGTAATTGTTGAAGTTAATATATATAACTGTTGAAGTTATATATGTAGCTGTTGAACTTATATATGTGACTATTGAAATTAATATGTTATATATGTAACTGTTGAAGTTAATATATATAACTGTTGAAGTTATATATGTAACTGTTGAAGTTATATATGTATCTGTTGAAATTATATATGTGACTATTGAAGTTAATATGGTATATATGTAACTGCTGAATTTAATATATATAACTGTTGAAGTTAATATATATAAGTGTTGAACTTGGCATATTTAAATGTTGAATGTAATATTTGAAGTGGGCATATTTAAATTACTGAAGTTGGCATATATATTAGCTTCAACAGTTATATATATTAACTTCAACAGTTATATATATTAACTTCAACAGTAATATATATTAACTTCAACAATTATAATCAATATATAATGTCAATATATAGTGTCTGTGAGAGAGGGGAGGGGAGGGGGAGCACACGCGGAAGGAATGAGAGGGGGACGAGCGTATGTAGCAGGGAGAGAAACAGAGTGATTTCCAGAAATAGAAAACGCGTAGAGCCAAAAATAGAAAAACGCGTGGGGATGATGGAGATGATGAATATCGGAGATGATCCTTATCACCCCGAATTAATAATGGACTTTTTGGTGCTTGTAGATAGCCAGATAATTACAGCTGGCAATGATCATATCTCGTGGCACATTAGTTTACTCTTGTAGTCTTATCCAAGACTTCAACTGACTAGGATCATGATTAGGTCAATAAAATATGAGAATCATGATTTTTCTTTATTTCAAAATAAAGATTATAATGATATAATGTCCGCATAATTACCCACCCCCACTATGCTTTTTGGAAATGTTTCCGGCCACCTACTTCTAGCTCACCTAAGCATCACCCGCACATCACTTTGTCTGATCTTTGTCAGTTCATTGAAATTGAAATTGAAATTTAATTATGTCAAAAGTTGATCTATTTTTTTTCCCAGACTGACACATGGACTTCCATTACTTTACAAAATGTAATAATTTTCTAGAGCTAATCATGAAAACTCAAACGTTCTAGCTCCTTTTCCATATATGTAATTAAGTATGTAACAGACACCTAATTGAATTGAATGGTTCCGAATTGATTTAGATTACTATTTTAAATTAATTATATGTACTAGCAGCAGTGCCCGCTCAATGTGCGGGCAATTTTTTATTTGATATATTTTAAAAAATTAAGGACTTTTAGTATATATTTTTTTTATCTGATTTTTTTTTGTTCTTAAAAAATTAGACCATCTTCACACTGTAAATCTTAATTTCAGCACCAGATACTGGTATATTTTGCTCGGTTGTTTATTGTACAAAGCCAGTACAAACAGTTTGGCATTGGTTGCACACTGGTTTTATGTCCATATGAAGAGTAACTCACACACAGTTTGGCATTGGTTGCACACTGGTTTTTACGTCCATATGAAGAGTAATTCCCGTTCCTCGTCAGTTGTAGCCCTAGACTATTGAATAGCTTCCATTTTTGTGGATACTGCATACCATAACTTAAAAGGACATCATCAAGGCTCCAGAAAAAATGAGCTAACTTGACCGAGAACATAATATATTGGAGTCAGATTAAGATCAAATAGTGCTTAAACATTATGAATCAGTTTAGAGGTTCGATTTCTTTTTTGAAGAAAAAAGGTAAAAAACCCAAATGAATAATTTTTTTAAAATAAAGGTAAGAAACCGAAATGAATAATTGTTTGTACCAGTAAAACAAAATGACAGCACTTGATCTACTTTTGTGAATATACCAAAAATATAAACTCATTCTTGTTCGCAGTAGAACACTGGAAGTGCCTACAAAAAGCAACATTGACATTATCATATTAGAATTAGATTCATTGCTGGTTTAAATTATTCAGTTTCGTTCACATAATCATATGAGATATACCTTTGTTATATAATGAAAAATACAACAATCACCGACTCATTCTTATTGCACATACATTTTCAAAAGATCAATAATTAGAACTATAATCTTTAAACAATAAATTCAACAAATAAATAAATGACCCACACTTTTAAACTCCAAATTCCTGAAAAGTAAAATCTCTATCAATTTGAACAATTTGCAAGCCAAACACTAAATGATTAGGTTGAGGATAGACATCTATTGACTAATTTTTAGAAGCTTTATTGGAAAAACAGAATGATCGATGCCCATTTCATTTTAAGCATATTTATTTTTGAAAGGATAGCATGATACTTTCAGAATTGAATAAGTCATCTTGCCTTATCTCATATTAGTTGAATAGTCATCTTGACTTATCTCATATTAATTTATAAACAAACTAATGCAATTTTTGACTAAAAGCTTAGTGAAAGTTCAAATAAAAATATGTCGTCTAAAATTTACTCAAGCATAGCTCCACAAGAAAAGGCATAAATAAAAAATTTTACCCAAGAATCAAGCAGCCATTAGTGAAGAAGAACAAAGGAGCATCATTAGTGAGAACCATCAGTAAGAACCAAGTTCTTCAAAAAACGGTAGTACCCCAATGCCAATTGCAAGAATCTATTGGATACAAACCAAACTTGTCAGCTTGACAAATGAAACAAAATTAAAGAAAAAACAAAAAAGGCTAGGCATTTGCCAGCTCACCCAGCTGGTCCCACAAAGCCATTTCACCTTTCTTTTTAGAATTGAGGCAGGCAAGGAAAGGTTGATGATATAGCTAGTTTTATATCATCTAGGGAACCATATGCACATCCTTTCATCAAATTGATCTCACCAAATTGGGAATGGATAGACTGTTTTCAATTCAAAACTGGCACAAGACTAACATGAACCAAGCAGAAGTTATCGGGACCTGAAGATATTAACCAAAAATGTCAGAAGAAAATTATAACAACAAACAAATTAAAAAAATTAAGGAAAAAAAGGTAGAAAGAAGTTTTACGAACACGATATGAGAATTGACCAAGAGCTTCAATAAAAGGCATCGACTCAATATCCCCTTTATCAAAATAATGAAGATAAGTAGAAATTGATGCCCCACTTAGCACTCATTTGTGCAATTGAGCTTCATTTAAACCAATAGTCTCAATTAACCTCATTGCATCATTAGCTTCACATTATCTAATATAGTCTCAACTAACTGCTCCAACAAGATGAATTCCACAAATTGTGCGTTAATTGCCCACAACTGTTCCAACAAATATCAACAATTAACCCCAAATCAATACCTAGAGCTGATTGATTGCATACTAACCTGAGCCCAAGTTTCTATTTGGGTTTTAATATTGACAATGATCAGGTAATATTTTTTTCACACACTTTTTGTACTGTACCTTGATGAAATCGGCAACAATCATGGCAGTCCGTTGGGGATTGAGTGTGTTCACAGGTGTAGCTCTCATCTCTTGTGTTACACCATATATATGCAAGGCTGAAAGCAAAGGCCCCACAATCATCTAAACAAGAGTAAAAAAAAAAATTAAAAGTGAGCTTATTGATAGTGTCACAGACTCACAGTGGTGCTTCTCTAACAACTTTTTGTATATTGAAAAAACCATATATCCTGAATGAAGGATGAACAGTGCCATACTTTGTAGTTGGTTGACTGCTTTGTGTGATCTTTTCGGTGGTGGGTTATTCTACCTAAAAATAAATAAACTCTTCTTTAGTTTGTTGCATGGATCCTACAACTCTGCCTGCATTGATTGATCTTGGTTGGGCAGGGCAACTTTTTCTGTTCTTTATATATGTTCACTTTGTGTTTAGGAATGACAAGGAATGGCAAAACTACATATGCCAGTTATCATTTCTATATTTTAAGATTTAAGATTTTAAGTGTTGTTCTTAAATCCTTACATCTTATTGGACCTCACATTATTACGAAAATCATAGCTTTTGAATATAGAACAACAGTACATAATATGTGTAACCCTTAATATTTATCTTCATTTAACCCTCCACATATTGCTTCATATAAGAACATAGTAGCGTGTCGCGGCGGAGCTGCCGCGACGGAAGAATCTAGTATGCCCTAAATAACAAAAATTTTATTGTACCTCCCATATGTAAATATCACTTAAGAGAGTGCAAAATTTGTATCATTCTACGGTGCTATAAAACACAGGTAATATAAAATTAACCCCATAACTGAAATGTTTCTACCAGCCTGACCTTTTACCTGTAAAGTTCAATAAATATTCATGAAATTTGTCTATAGTGTCTGACTTCAGAGTGCTTAGGATGATTCAGGATGGATAGCATTGGAATCTAAAAACCTCAACACTAATATTGTACGTTGCCATGCACCATGGTACTGGCATGGACATTCCAGCATTATAATTCTATAATATGGCTAACATACCTTGCCTTGCATGGTCGAGCAAAGATGCGAGCTGAATACCAGCACCAATACCAAGCACATTAAAAAGGGTAGATATGGCCTCTCCTTTTGCAAATAAGTCACTCAGGTTTCCCTCTTTTGCAAAAAAATGAATAGATAGGTAGCCTTGTTGCTCTAGCTGCCACCACCATCATGCCCTGAGAACATGGTGATATTAAAATTTATTACATTTCACTTTTTCAAAAATTCAAAATTTCAATTTTGCACTTTTGTTCCAATCACTTGTCAATTTTAAGATCTATTCCTCCAAAATCAAATCCTGTAAGGTCTTCTAAAAGAGGCATGTTTGCTTAACTTGACTTTGTTTGAAGCAGTACTTTTTGATGATCAAATAAATCAGCTCAACAGGAAGTCAGGAAGATAGGTTCTATATTGAGATATACTACAAGAACAATAATGATAAATTACTCAGCACAACCCCACTAAAAGCTGAACATAATCAAAAGGAAAAATTGGAATAATCGAATAAGAAACAAAATTTTTTACCTTGGCAAAATTTCCGAGGCCAGCCATTTCAAGAAAAAGCTGAGGGCATAATGGGGAAATAACCTCCAACCCAGTACCAATGTCATATAGCACATTGGCTATAAAGCAAATTCAGAGAAAGTCCTTAAGCAACATTATTATAAGCAAAAGATTCAAACAGAAGAGAGGAGAAATTGCAGCATTGATTATATTTTATAATCAACAGTTTTAAATAGGTCACACCCACAAAAAACAAACAATTTATCTATATCAAAGGAGTAATCAATAAATAAGATTCAAGAAGCTGAAATACAGCACTATGGATCACAACCAGTATAATCATGTACCAGTAAGTAAGAGTATACCAAGTATACGCCTGTCTTAGGCTCCGAGTCCATTCGTGCACCCATGCTACTACAGATGAGTTTTCCCACACGTTGCATTCCATCTTTCAGTATCTACATGTACCAGAGACAAATTACAGGAAACAAGTAAATAGTATGAATCCAAGAGATGAATATTATAATTGAGTTTTATCTTTCAATTTATATGCTTATCCAACTGACGGCGGTAAAATGGGATATCTATGTACTTCATTAGCCACAAATTGTTAAAAAGAAGACATTGTATACTAAAGAGAGGCGAGCAGCATATTACCTCATTGATTCATCACCAGAAGGGAAATAGATAATCCCTGATGACGCTTAGCAATGTGGGGTTGACATTCCTCTCATGCATAGTGTGCACCAGATTTGCAGAATCATCGAAGTTTATCCACTCAAATTCTATTTTTTTTTTGCCTACTTAAAAAGAAAAACTTTATATTAAAAAATACAAATGGTGCAAGTGCAACAGTTATATAGACTTCAAAAATAAAAAAAGAAGCAATAAAAGCAAGTGATGTTAAAGACAGAAAAAAACCGTCTTTCGAAGCCTCATACAGCAAATGGTGCCCTTTTTTATTTTTTTCCCCGATGCTGGAACTGGGTACTTCCATGGTTAGTATATCCATTATTGGCTCTTATTCTGCATGTATTTTTTAAACTAAATTAAAAATCAAAGAAATTCCAAAATACAATAGATCTAATTTTAAACATACAAATGAACCTAACTTTTATTTATAGCTAACCTTGAGCGGCACTGTTTTTCATCGAAGACCCTACCACTTTCACCGAGAAATTATGATTAAGATACAATCTACAATCCTCTTTGCTGACGTAAAAAGTCAACTAAATCAGTCAATAGATTGAAATTAGGAATAACATTTTACCAAAGGAGAAAATAATAAAGAATAATTATCAAGCTAGTCAATCCGTATTAGTAAAAAAAGTAAATAAACACAATAAAATTGTCTGATTATTTTGTATACATATACTGGGATATGTAACCTCTTTAGACCCTTAATCAGCTGTAAGTAAAGAAGGATTCATCAAAGATACCAATTAATTAAGATGTTAAACCTAAGCATCATTTCTTGTAAAACCATTTCTCAAAATATCTGATGAGAAAATTGAGAAAATGACAATAAAGGACAAAAATTTCATATTCAGGTCCATAGAGAGACAGAAAAGAAAATTAAACAATACTGTTACTCACCTGAACTTATCAACAGTGCGAGAGAACTTCCAATACTGTGCATGGATTAAATAGGAACCGAAGCATCTCCGAATTTTTTTTTTCTGACAGTAAAAAGGGAAAGAATGGTAAGCGGTAAATGAAATTTCAAAAGAATCATGAGAATGATTTCATGAATAAATTGCTTGTAAGTTATCCAAAAATAGCAACAAATTAAGAAGCTTATGCTTCAGATTTTCGTACCTGAGAATAGTAGATCGAGCAATACCAGAAAGACTAGTAGAAGCATCAGCCGTCATGGCGAGAAGAATTTTCCAAAATCGCTTGGAATTGTACCATCACTGTCCTCTGAAACCAAAGAGAGAAACAACATAAATGGAGGTGGGAACTGGAAAGTGAATTAGCTGAGGCCATGGTGGCGTCTGATACCAAAATATAGTTCTTGGTTTATGGTACAGCTCAATCAAGAAGACAAGACAAGAGAGATGGTTTTGGTTATAATGATTTTTCTTATTTCATCCAGAGTACAGCAGTACAGTTATATATCAATCAGTTGCTAACCCAAACGGGTCTTAAATACATCATACCAGAATCCAATTAACTAATTAATACATTCCAAATACAATTCATCTAGTCAATTACTATTGGGACTCTGTACTGAAACATTACTCGGGCTAATAAGTGGGAACAAGACAACCTTCTATGGAGTTGAGTTGACACGTATTCACCTTACTGTACACCGACATCACGCGAGTCGTTGCCGTCGGACCCTTCGTGTCGCCGTTCGCCACAACCACATCCACGCCATTCCTTCTATCAACGAAGAGAAGAGAAGGATTTAGATTAGATTGGGTTATGGTTATGGTAATCGCCATTATTCTTCTCCTACGGTGCTAACTTTTTAGGATGGAGGCGTTGTGTAATCAGAAGGGATAGCTTGCGCAAGGGTATAGAGAGTGGCGGCGAGACAGAGAGAATTCTGGGAAGAAACCTAGGTTTGAATTTTTCCTTTCTGGTCGTGATAGGGTAGGGAGGAGAAAGCGGGAGGGAAGGGGGAAGAGGCGTGCGATGATGATTAAATTTTCCATTTCTATCTTGCACAGGAAAGGAAATTAAAAAGAAGGAAAGCCCTGGACAACTGAAAGCGACCCCTTGCGCACGAAACCAAAAAAGAAAAAAATATTGGCGTGTGCACCGATACAACCCGAAAAAATAACAAAAAATTTTTTTGCGAAAAACGGATTCGAACTCGCGCGCTGTACATGCGAAACCAAAGAGTCGTACCACCAGCGATTTGATTTATTTATGTGTAGAGTCGACTCCTTTATAGAAATAGCGATCCAAACCGTACATCATATTGATCAATGGTTTATAATGATGCTAACAAAATTGTTTGGACCCCTTTGTGTGAAAAATGGTGACCTTGCTAAGGGTGCTTTATAAGTAGTAGAGATTAGTTTTTTTGTATTAAATGACTGTCTATATTATCTGATTTAAAACATTGATTTCTGTCAGGTCGGACAATATGATTTAGATTAGTCTGAAAGCCAAAAGGCTGAAACATTAATTAGAACTACGAATTGTCTATATATTATCTATGTTTTCATGTTTGCCCTAACGAAACAGATTTTGAAAACAAGTAAGATAAGCGTATGGAACTACTAGTATAATTAATGAGAACTATTAATTTAAAAAAGGAGTTAATAAGGTGTGCCATCGGCCTAACCAACCTTTATGAGTTTAAAATATAAGAATGGTAGCATGTCCTTTTATCTTGACGCAGTTCGAAGAAGGTACCTACCATTGTTTCTCCAAACTTCTTCTCTTTCAAGAAATATATATTTCCCTTTTTAATATAAAAAAAGATACCTCTCGTTTTCTTTGACGCTCCCAATTCAATTATTTGGGCAATTTTGTCCCTACATTTTTTTTTGAAGAAAATTGTGTCCCTACTTATATTTAAAAACTAAAAAAACAATTTTCGGCAGATGAGGCAGTTTGAAAAAATAATAGAAAAAGATAACTACCATTTTCGTGAGAATAAAATCAATAAATGGTGCATTTTTTTTTAAAAAAAATTATTGTTCAGTGCCAACTAGCGCCCCTTTCAAATGTTTTATATTCTTAGCAAGTTTAATAATTTAAGGTCTGAATTCTACTTTCACGTGATAAAAATTGATGCTTTCCGAAAGAACAAGAGAACATTTCAAAAATATAGGAGATCTATGGTGTTCTGATATATTGGTTTTGTAAGTTATCACAACCTTTCTATTAAAATACTAAAAATCAAAATCCAATTTATCTTCTTTCCCAGGCATTTGAATTAATTTTCTAATTCTTTTTGTATGAGACCAAGAGTGAATAATGGACAAAAGATCTCTATTTTTGTGAGAAGTATCAATAATCCAAACTAGCTAGGGAATGATATCCTCTGTAGGTCCTGCACTCAATAATGTGTTTTTTTTATTAATATCGGATTCGTACGGTTCGTAAATTTTAACCGTCGATATTAGATCAGACGATCGTGATACAAAGAGTAGTTTTCTAAAGAAAGCCCCAGAGGATACAGATTGCCCAAACTAGGAGTGTTGCCGTATTGGGAGGTAAATCCGATGTAGCGTTATACCATGTAGCGCAACAATCCAGATCTTTCAAAATCAATCCAATGGTTCTCTCTCGTATTTCTCAATTTTTCTATAACAGATACACATTGATAGATTGGTTTTGAAAAATCTAGATTGTTGCGCTACACCGTATACACCAAATTTGAGTTGTGATAAATAACCAAAAAAGAAAGAAAAAAAAAAAGAATTAGGGTGCCTGTTGCATTAAGCAACAAATAACAAAATATCTCTGTTTTCTATCGATAAGACCTGCAAAAAAATTTTGGATTTCAACTATAAATCAGCCCTGCAAAATTTTTGGATTTCAACGCGTGTCCACATGTATGATATATCCTTGTAAAAGCTGCCTAGATGGCTAGATCTATCTGCAGGAATCATTTTCGTCGGAGGGAAATTGCTTGGAAAACCGTAAAACCCCAAGTTACGAATTTATGTTATTCGAAGGCATAACAAAAGAACACTAAATTTATCTTTTTTTTTCTATTATATAAATCATATTTTAATTTTTCTGTTTTGGGATTTACAAACATTTTGATCACTACCAAAATCGATACAACTAAATCATTGAATTTTTGTAATCGATTTACAAATAACTAATTAATTATACATAAGATGCTACCTATTAAAGCTGTGTATTTCTAATATTTTTTATAATTAATTTATTATATATCTTCATTCTTAAATAATTATGTTGTTCGTAGTACTTATATTTTTATTTATGTTTTAGTCGAACGATCACAAATTGGCCCTCAGCCACATTGTAAACCTCAATAGTTTTTTTAGAAACACTAATAGATAGAGGCTATCTAGGGAATAAAACCTCAATAGTTGTATTGAATTTCATTTGTACATTTATTAGATTGGTGGGTTGGTTTAGGAACCAGGATAGTATTGCTGCAATATCTGTAGGCATCAATAACAACAAAATTCGGACCCTTTTTATAACTTGCTATTTTGTATTCCTTTACGGTCTTGATTCAGATTTGATCACAATATAGTAAAAAACGAATACAACATGATTACAGATTATTTTTTTATTTTTATTTTTTTACAAGCGACCACCAAAAGTCATGATTAAGGACTTTTTTTTTTCCCTTTTCGAGATTCTTGGCCTATAGATCACAATATAATTAATGAGCCGATATTACTTACCTTAGCCTTGTCACTTATCCCATCTTTGTCCCCAATATCTTGTCCCTGTGCAACTATCTGGTGACAACTAGAAGTTCATAATAACTGTCTAATAAACATTGTTTAGTAATGAAAATACCGTAAATTATTCTCCGAAGGATATGTTCGGTATAAAATTTAGAGATATTTGATATTTGATCAAAAGGTCAAACCATGAACTTATTACCATTAATCTGTCATAGTTAATAAGATTCGTTCATTTTTTAAAATGTCGATCAAATATCAAATGAACTCCAAATTTAATAAAACTTATATGGAAACGCATCGCTCGTTTAGTTGCACAAGATCAACGGTTTGAATTTAACATTTAAAATTATTTTTTTAATTATTAATAATAAAATAAAGTTGTAGTATTTGATGAAACTCTAAAGTTGTGACACTAGAACCTTTCTCAATAATTTATTTAAACTCATAGAAGATCGGATGCAAATGGCAATAGAAAAATTTTATATTTATGAAGAATATTCTCATATCTTCTATTTAGAAATCCCAGATTTTACCGTTGCAAGAAATAATTTTATTTAATTCCTCGATCATATAATTTATACTTTTATTAACATTCCTAATTATATGATTAGACCTTGGCACAGATAAATCTGGGACTGGATTTACCGTCTTACTAGTCATTATTGTTACATAAATGATTTAAATAGCTCAAAAGTTTTGGTTCTTTTCGTTGTGAAGGTACATTAAAGGGATTAAAATTGATTTGTTCATAGTTCAAAATTTTTTCATTGAAGAATTGCTAAATTTGTTAATAACAAAGACTAACAAAAATGTTAAATCATAAAGACTACCAATCTATATATGAGTTATAAACATATAATCTTTGAAAATTAGTTCTGTACTCCCATAAAATATTCAAATTCATTATATTTAGAAAAACATACAAAAGGTTTTTTCGTTCAACTTCTCAATAATTGTATTGAAATTTTTACATAGCTGAAAGTGTAGTACGTTGCTCTATATTCATTTTTCATAGTATAAATTATACTTCTTTTTCTTTTGAAATCAAATGGACATTAATTATTTGTAGATGTACGTAAAATGGAATGATTTGAACTGTTGATGCAATTCTCGTATCGACATGTCTATACCTTTCAACTAATAAAAATCTCGTTAATACAAACAAATCAGTCTTCTTGCAGAAAAAAAATTGACTGCACGCCTCCAATTAGACCTGGCAACGGGAAACGAATAACGAAAGGGTTTCGTTTCAATAACGAAATGACAAATGAAATAAGAATTATACCATTTTGAAACGTTCGTCTCGTTTTCAATCAAAATCAGTGTAAATATGAAACGGAACAAATAACAAAATGAAATTATGTGCCATTTAAAAAACAAAATGGTGAACAAAACGAAATGGTGAAATCGTTTTCTTAACAAAACAACAAATAACATGGGCTTTTCTGTGACTTTTTTCAATGTTTGATAGGCTTACCTCCAATTCCTACCGCTTATAAAAGCATCAATCTAAAGACTAAAACAATTGGACCAAAAATGTAAGCAGTAGTTTACTCTATCTATTCTTAAACCACTGGTCCTTTAAATTTATAATTTATGGCCATGTTATTGACATATATAAGCTTATTGAGTTTTCACTTTAAATAGAAAGAAATTTGTTGCTAGATTGGTTGTGCACGATCAAAATAGAAAGAAATTCGTCTCTAAATTGGTTGTGCACTATATTTAGAAAGAAAGCACAATATATATGAAAAACTCTCTTATTATAATAATTATTTTTTATTTTTTAGAAATAAAACAAATATGTAAAATTTTCTCATTTGTAATTTTTTAAATAATTTCATTTATTATGAAATAGATATTTCTATTAAATTATCTTTTTACTAAGATGTCAATTTTATTTTTGTTAAAGTATAAATATATTTTTTAAAATTTTTATTTACCTACCATGGGAATGGAAATTGCTATCGACAACAACAATTTTACTTACCGCAACATATTTTTTATGTCTAAGTGACTAAATTATCCTTGTATATGCTAGACTAGCAATTGAACAAAAGACTTTGGTAATTGATGTTGAGCATAATTTTGTCAAAAATATGTTTGCAAAAGTAAAAATGATGTTGTCAAAAATAATTCTCCATGAAAGTTTATTTCTACCATCTCATCCAGCGCCATTCAATAGACTCGCGCCCTCACTCCTCATCTAGCGCTCCTCTCACCTTCCCTTACCCAGTGTCGCCTTCACCTCCCTCCCTCATCCATTGCTCTCTTTCTCCCATCACCTCTCTTCCAATGCTATTCGCCTCCCCTCTTATGTAAGTCTTTTTTATTTTCAATCTCTCATTTGTGCTTCCTCCTCTCCGTCTCATTCATGTTGTACTTTATCTCATGTATTTTAACTAAATCTCATATCTTATTTTTTTTTTATTTTGCCTATATTTTGTATTTGTTCATTTTGTTGTTATAAGTTTTCAATTTATTTTCTTATATGTGTTCATTGTTTACCGTGTTTTTCATATTATTGTTATAAGTGTTTACTTTATTTGTTCAATATGTTTATTTTATTTTATTTATTTCTTATTCAACTTTATATTTTTATATCTTTTAATTTTCATTGTTATAAATATTCATTTTATTTATTTTGTTTGTTCATTTTGTTATCATAAGTGATCATTTTATTTCTTTATTTCTATTTAACTTTATTTTATTACTGGCATAAGATGCCCTCATATGTGGGCAAATAAAGAAATAAAATATTGTTAGGTAATAAAAATATGTTGCTTAATCTACCAGCGATATAAGTAAATATGTTATTCAATTTGTTTCTTTTTTAGATGAAAAATCAAAATATATTGTTACTTCATTTGACGATTGATATCCAACCACATATCAAATCGATCAAATGACAAAAAAAATGTGTTTATTTGCTAGATACAGCGTGTTAGCACTTCTTGGATATGTGCGTTTATAAGTAGTAGAGATAAATGTTCATTTTGTTTGTTGAATATGTTTATTTTTGTTTCTTCATTCAAAAATAAAGGGGAAAGAAGCAAAAAGAGAGAGAGGAAAGAGGTGAAAAAATAATAGTGTGGTGAGGTGCGTGCATGGTGAAAAAAAGAGAAAAATTAGAAGAAAGGAGAGGAGAAATGCAGGTAGAAAGAAAAATGAAGCAGAAGGAAGGGAGAACAGAAGAGAGGTGAAAAGAGGGACAAAGATGCGATTTTTTTTTACGTGAGCGATGACGCACGATGGCATTTTTAGAGATGACAATATATTTATGTGAGGATGACGTCATTAGATGGGTGCATTTGCTAAATAATTTTTACGGATGAATTTAGACGCAACTAAAATCAACGATCCAATTAATAATCAAAACTTAAAAATAAAAACAATATATTTGATTGTATCAGGTATTTCGACCGATAGCGGCATGAATAGTTGAATACAACAACACACGGCCGTATATGAACCAATATAATGGTATAAACTATGGAGCTCCTTTTGGGAACTCTTTGGATACACCGAGGCTTTAAAGTGGATTTTAAATTGCAAATTGCATTCTTTTTCTTTTCTTTTATTCGAGAGTTTTATGAATAGTAATATTTTCGAAATTCACAACTTCACTGTGGCACCGTTTGGATGCGTTGAGAAGAATGTAGGAAGAAGAGAGAAGAGAAAAAATAAATTATAAACAATCCAAACTTTTCACAAAATTACACACTTCCCAATACTTCTTCCCACTTCTTCCCTTCTTCCCTTCTTCCCACACCTATCAATCGGAGCCTGTCTTCACAGTTGACACTTCACACTTGTGGGATTTGTTGTCATTTTCTTGTGGAAAACATGATATCATTTTCAAATGCACGGCACTCAACTCAAGTCACCAAATCTTTGGTCTCCATTGACCACACCGGTACCATTAGGCATTATCTCATTGACGAGCCACCAATTTTTGCTTTGGAGAGAAAATTTGAATCCAGAAGTGGTACAGCCGTCATTTGGGATTTCATTAGATGGAATCCTCATGGCCCACATTCAGTCATTGTCTATTGCAATCATGATATTGTTCCTAACCCAACTAAATACAGCCCCAAACAAGCCCAACTAATCAGAAATTTGTCATACGCAATTTTGTTAAAACATGTGTAAGTGTACACGTAAAAATCGTTTACACTTCCTAATTAATTTCCAACATTTTTGTTCATTTCATATAAGACTAGTTTGTAAAAACATGATCTAGGAAATTTATTCTGTTTTGTTTGTTTTAATTTTGTTGGATCATTTTAACAGTATAAAACGAAATATGATTCAACTTCTTCGTGGAAAACACGAGGTCCCCAAAAAGTTTTCTAGGGTTTGATCCCATATCACTAATACGTGGTAGTAAATTTTTGACATATATATTAGAAAAAAAACTTTCAAAGTTATGATCTTCTTTTGAAATTGGGTCAATCTTATAGGCTCCGTTTGGATGGCTTTTCCCCGGAATAAGGAATAAGGAATAACCACTTTTTACCAATAAATTTATTTCTAACCATCCAAACTTTTCACAAAAGTTACACACTTCCCAATAAATTTATCCCTTCCCAATAAATTTCTTCCCTTCTTCCTTCTTCCTACCTTATTCTCAACGCATCCAAACGGAGGGATATTTCATAGAAGTTTCTATCAAAGGTTGGGCTCAGCAGTGCTTAAAATTTTTTTAGTGATCGTATAAAAAAGTTGTATCTGTTTTAAAAGTAAAATAATTATGTGCTTATTTGTAAACTAGGTTATCTAATTTGCACCTTTTTATAATTTATGGTCAATTTCTGCATTCAATAATATGTTAATTTCTGGTTGTTCCCTTCAGGTTTGAACATCCGATACAAGCAGGAACTCAACGTTCATAAGAAAATGAAAAAAAAAAGGTGACAAAAGTAAAGATGAAAAACATAGATCACTAGAATGTTTAAGTATTTTCTTTTTATGATACCGCTAATAGGCGGTTTCAAACTCTAGTCAGTAGTAGCATGACCAATTAGTACAATTATTCGACTGAAACAAAACAAAACAAAGAAAACACTACAACGACAGCTAAGCATCCACGAAAGGTTACACACTTACAGTTCGTTCTTGACCAAAATTGCATATAGTGTACGCATTTGAATTTTCAAATTTTTAGAGTTTTAACTTGGGGAACAACTGCAGGACTGCGACTATCCAACATTCTTAATTCAAAATTTTGCTTTTTCCACATTTTAGAATCTAACCATGGTTGTTCTAGCTTCCGCCGCCTTCCTGCAAGCACTCCTTCAACATAAATGCTTATGTGTACTAATAAACACTCCTTCAAATTAAATGCCATTTTGATTTTGGGCTCTGAAACTTAAATTTCAACGCTTCAAATGTTGGAAACTTGGAATACTTGTTCATAGCAATTAACCTACGACATATGGCATTTAAAAGTATAGGTGTTTAATAAAAAGATTTTAGCATACTAAAATGCCCATTTTGCAGGCCGTAAAAGTTTCAAACTTTAAATCATCATCTCTTTAAGAAAATTTTTCGAGACTAACAAACAGAATATTTTAGTCCAAAAACGCATGTAAATGGCATAAAACTAATTTATTATTTAGTGATGGTATTTTTCTAATTTTAAATTTATGTAGTGGCATATTTAAAATGGTAAAATTGTCATATCAATAGGTCAATGGCATAAAACTAATTTTTACTATTTTGTAGTGGCATAAAAATAATTTGTCATTTAGTGATGGCATTTTTCTAATTTCAATTTTTCACAGTAGCATAAACCTAATTAACCTTTTTTATGATTAATTTTGTCACGACTCCATAAACCTGTATATATTTATTTTCACCGCGAACTTTAAAAATTACCAGCTTTAATCATTGAACTTCAATATTTATTCAGATCTGACCATTTTGTTGACTTTACCATTCGAAATACTTTCAAATTTAGCGAACATCCATTAATATTTAGATAGAAAGATGATGAAACAACTGAATTTGAACAAATATCGTTATCTAAAAAAATGAACAATTAAAATTTTTGTGATCAACAGTGAATTTCATACTAAGTTCCCGTGTTATATGAAATTGTATGCGATTACAACTTATTATGAGTTTTCTTTGTGAAAAATAATATTAACGAAAATAAACCTCTTGGGAAAATTTCCATTCCAAGACAAAACTATAATATCGCAGAAAAAGGGTGGGCCAGCACGCAACTATTTCCAAAAATTAAAAATTAAATTATCTGGAAGCGGATCCCTTCTGGCTTCCGCCTGTCAATGACTTGGAACGGAGTCTTGAAGATGGCAAATGACAGCAGCAGGAGATCAAGGCATAATGATATAGTTAAATAATAATAATAATAATTAAAAACCTCCAAAACATTTTGCAGGATTTTACCTAACATATTGATGAAGAACTTGCCACAGCAAAAGAAGCATCTAAACATTTCGTAACGAAATGTTAGTATTGTTTCTGTAGTTTTTGTCGTATGAAATGGGAACAGGACACCAATACAAATGAAGTGGCAAAAACTACATATTGTTACATTTCCCGATCTGGCAAGATATACCACAAAACTACAAGGCTCCTTTTTATGTTTTTCTTTTTTTTTCATTATATAATGAGCTGAAGGATATACCTAAGAGAGAACTCATCCATATTGGAATGAAATACACCTTCCAAATACAAAGAGGACTCCTAAAGACGTCTACAAACAGATGAGTTGGCCACTTGATATTGGTTGGTTTACTCCAAATCACAATAAAAAGACCAACCAAAATTACAAAATTGCAAACTATGCATGTCAGAACATCTTTATTTGACTCATTAGCTCCAACATAATCTGCAACAGAGGAAAAGATAAAATCTCAGGAGATAGAAATAAAGAAACCTCTTAAAAAATTTTACTTCAATAATTGCGAAGTATGAACTTCTACTGTTCCTGAACCACTCTAATTGACAAGTACCAGTTGCACCCAGTACAGACAGTATAATTGAAAATTCCTTGCAAAAGCTTTGTTGATCTTTTAGAAATTTACAGTTATCACTCAACTAGTCAATGGTCAGTTGTGTCCAACAGTAGGGAAAATATAGTAATCAGGTTCAGACAAATTACAAAGGTAGATTCAGCAGTAGCTCAGAACTAATGGTTAGAAAATGTACTTACATGCAACATACTAATCCCTTCTTCTCTTCTTTCTCTTTTTAGCCTTCTCAGTTGCAACTGGTACTGGCATAACAGGTGGCACAGGAAGTGGCATGGATGGCGGGAAAGGCGGGTATACCATCTGGTGTGGCCCTACTGGTAGGTAAAATATACCAGGAGGAGCAGCCACAGTTACAAGTGGATTTGCCGCAGCGCCACTTTCAGAACCTTCTTTCACCCCACTACTACTACCCCTGTCATTCTTCTTCCCCTTCTTACTTGTTCTCTCTTTTTTCCCTTTCTCCTCTTTATCACCAGATGTTGACGCAATGCCAGACTTGGACCCACCTCCTTTGGACTCTTCAAACTTCTTCATTATCTTCTCTCTGGCCTCCTTCATAACAGACAGTGCGTACTCCATGCCATCCTCATCCAATGAACCGAGTTCGGCCAACTCAGCCAAGAACTTGTTCCCATGCTGGTACAATGGGTCATTGCCCTTCTCATTTTCTCTCTCCTCCCCAGCTGAATCTGAGCCAACCACTATCTCATCATGATATGGCAGCTGAGCCGGTGAGTCAGGCTGAGACAATGCCTTATTATTCTCCTGTTCATGTGGCCGGTTATAATCCTTCTTCCATCTATCAAGTATATACTTATTTGGTATGTGCATTACAAGTTCCTGCTTAAGCACTGCCAAGGAATGACTACATAATATACCTTTGAACTGAAAAGACCGGCAGATGCACCACACCTCCTTCTCTGAACTATTAAACACCACTCTGTAATCAAGCTTCTTCCCTTTTCCTATAACTGTCACAGTATAAGTTACCATGGACCCAGTGCGGTTTGTCTCTTTACAATTCACCCTTACCAGCTGACGCACCTGGTCCTGGAACTTCAGAAACATGTTTATTGTATATATCTTCGCAATCTGCTCTTCAAAAAGTAAACCAGACAACATGTCAGGACACTGTTGCAATGACCTGAAATCATCATACATCTCTCTATCATACCTCAGTCGCATGGCTGTATCATACTGTTCTATGAATCCCTTAATGGTAGTTTCTGGGGTTATGTAACCATCAAAGAAGTGGTCAAGCCTCTCGCTTCTGTGCATAGTTCCAAGCCCCGCCCAGAAGGTTTCTTTGATATATGCTGGAACCCACTTGTCTCTCTCCTCAAACAGAGCGGCAAGCCACCGATTTTCTGCCAAGCCATACTGCTTAATCATTTCCATCCAGTCCCTCTCAAAATCCACACCAGTGAGGGAACCAAAGACGACCTTGCGAACCCTCATGCTCATAGCCTCTTTATCTTCAGTCCTTCCAGAAAGTTCTGGAAGGTCCTTTAGAATTTGCCACAAATTAAATCTCCTCCTGGCAGAGGGAAATGCCTCGGTAACTGCATGCACCACCGCACCAGTGTGGCTCGTTATTACAGCCCCTGGGGGCCTGTCGTCCATGAATTTTAGCCATTTCTTGAACAGCCAGACATATGTCTCAACTGATTCATCTCCCAGCAAACCGCACCCCAGTAAAATCACCTGGCCATGATGGCTCACACCCAGAAATGCAACAAGAGGTATCACATATTGCTCAGTTAAATAAACAGTATCAAAAGAAACAACATCACCAAAGTACTTGAAAGCTTCTCTTGATCTGGGGTCAACCCAACAAACATTTTTCAATCGACCCGCCTCATCCATGTCCCAGCTATAAAAGAAACTGGGATCTTGATGGTTCCTGTCGAAGAATGCAAGCAAAGCCTCCACATCAGCTTCGGTGAAGCGCCACTTACCCATGTCCATCGAAAAGCCTCTCTGACCCAAAGTTCTTTCAACATACTCCTTTGGCCGGGCAGGCCGGCCCCTGCCAGCATGAATTTTTGGGTGGAGCCTTGTTCTTGCATTGAAGGGCTGGTATTCCTTTTTCCAATCAGGTAAGTCTTTGAAACACATCATGAATCGTACCATTTCAGGATTGCATGGGTGGTTGTGTTCAAGTTCCAGAAAGACGACTTCCCAGTTGCCTTGTAAGTTGTTGAACTTGACTACCATAACGGCCTTGCAATCAGTCTTGGCCACAAGCCTCCTACGCACCTTTCATGAAAAATTTTAGATTCAAAATGTTTTTTAGTAAATTTTTGGATGTTTTGTTCATATCTATCACTAGGTGCTTGCCAATTTAATACTTATGGAAAAATACTTTTATTGTGATGTGTTTACAACTACCCTTCCAAGTCCATAGAGATGACCATGAGCAAAAACCAGAAAGGTTGATCTGACCAGCAAAAAATACTTGCTCCAACAAATGCAGTAGGGTGCAATGGAAGTTCAGGAACAGCCAGGTCACATTTTGTGAATTAATTGGTCCAGAAATGAGAAAGCAATAAACTACAACTCTGTCTACGGAGCAATATTTTCCAAACCTATAATCAAATATCCTTTCACATTAAATATTAACTATAAACTGATAAATCAGTTATTCTGAATTATGAGCAGAGATGGTTTAGAAATCTTTATTCTGCTTATTATATTTTTTATGTTTCAAAGTTTAGATCGGAATAAAGCTTATAGATATGTCTCATCAAAGTAGAATCCAAGATCGACAAATCAGCATACCTTCAAGCCAGGTTTATTCTTGGGCTTTCCACCTTTGTAACACATGAGGGTGTAACGGTAGCGAACCCCATTGCGAGTGTGGAAGTTTCGTTTGGTCACGCCAAACCCATTGCGGTACCCATATGCAAGGTAGTACTCGTATGCCTCATCCATGGTGTCAAACCGCATGCCAAGCTTTGGGGGTGGGATTGGCTCCTTGCGCGCAAGTATGTCTATAGCCCGTTTCCCTATTGGCACCAGGTCCTTCTTAGAAGATGAAGAGGTTGAAGTTGATGGCAACACATTGGTTGGGGGCACTTGCATAGCTAGAAGCCTGCAAATTAACATTTAAAAGCATTAATTTTGTCAAGATCGTTAAAGAGCATAATTGGCAAGGCTTTAAAGGACAGAACTACTGTATGAGAAAGTTTAAGTAAATGCTCTCTTCAATGAAAAAAGGCATTTCATATTCACAAGCCGGTATTCCCGTGCCATCAGTTTGTTACTTCATTTATACATTTAGTCATTTAAAAAGGTATTAACTGAGCATGCGACATAAAATTCGGACATAAATTTTGAAGTCAAATCCTAGGCGAGGCATTTCGTCGATTATCCAGTTCCAATATCTTGAACTGTTAATATAACAATCCCTTCTATAATATAATGGTGCCACATTTGGTCAACTAAACCTTACTATTTGAATCCAGAAAGCACGAATAAGACAAATAAGGGAAACAACAGCTTTTATGAGGTAGGCATTCGCTTAATCTCCATTCATTCATTTTTTTTTTTTTTTTGCCTTCATCCTTTCTGTTAGTTTCGGAAAAATAGTGCAGCATTGCAGATATACAGGGGCTTCAAAAATACTATTAAGTCAAATAAGAGGCTGCCTATTGGATCAATATGGGATCGCAAGTGTTATTACTCAGGTTAGGTGCTCATATCAATTGCTCTTGACCAATACAACAAAACAACCAGTTATTCTGGACTCTTGATTACAATCCAAAACTACCACATTGGCCAAAACTAAACCGTTACTAACCGTAATTCCGGAGTGGCGAACTACAATGGAAAGTAAAGTGGATATCAGATTACTAAATTTCCATCGCTACAGATCATTAACCAATAGCAATAAAACACACACCAATAACTTAACACATAATTAGCAACCTAATTCCAGCTCAAGTATAACTAAATAGGTACTAATAAGTCAAAATAGAGATCGAAATGGAGCAAAAATGCTAACAAAAGTTCTCATACCACTAGTCGTCGCCTGATCAGTGGAGCAACTACCCAAGCAGTTTGGGGCAGAGAAGAGAAACGAAGAAGATGGGAAAAGTGGTGCTTTGTGGCACACAGTGAGAGAGAAGAGAGAGAGGGTTTAACGGAGTGACAGAACCCTAGGTTTTGGCAGCTGGTTTTAGGATCGAAGGTGAGAGAGAAAGAGATTGTAAAAAGAGGGAAATGGAAGGGTTAAAGTTGTTAAAATGCGCCATTACGACTTTACTTCGGACTTGGGAGAAATCAGCGAAGAGTGAAGGAAGTTCGTAATCTCTGCAATTTTTTTTTCAATTGTACGGGAATATAGGGAGGTCGCTTTAGTCCACCATCGGGAAGAACTTTATTTTAAGGACGCTTTTGGATGTATTCTGACATCTTGTGTTCTCCAAGTTTTAAATATATGTCTAGTACTCCACGGAAAGAGAAAAATATATGTATAAAATAGCTATATATTATTAATTCGGCTAGTAAGAAGTAACCCCGTGAGGAACTTGATATTTTCATGACTTTCGAAGTAGTCAGAAAAATTATATTAATCTTAAAACCTTGTAAAAATTATCCATATTTAATAAAAGTATTTGGCATTGGCAATTACCCATCGGACATTCAAAATAAGAAAAGATAGAAAAAAGAAAACTTAATCCAGAGTATGGACAAATCACATATGTATGTTTCCTTTTTAAGATGCGCATACATATTTTGTTTAACTTTAAATTTAAATACTGTTCCAGTCCGTCGGACAACAAAGTTCTGTTGAATTATTTGATTGTAATTTGAAAATTATTACTTGTTTTTGGGCCTGACTATTAACTGTAATGTCGCAGTTACATTACATCAGAGTTAAAAACTTTTTCCTAAGAATCATCTTTAAATACCTCGGGACGTTTGATTGTGTAGTAAGGAGTTGTATAAGTTAAAACTTAATGATGTCTAAGTATTTATGTAATATATAGTGTTATATAATGGATGTTTGGCTGTATAGTAAGGATGAGTAACTTAATGCATACATATATTCATGTCAAAAGACTAAAATACTCTTAAATTTGAATTAGTATTATGTATTAATAATACGTTGTGACATAATTATTGTTAATTATTAATTATTATAAAAAATATTAATGATATTAATAAATTATTTTTATTATTATAAATATTAATAATTACTTTTAATTAAATATTATAAATATTACTAATTATTTAATAATAAAAAATAATATTATTTAATTATTTTAATTATTATTATTATTTAATATTACTTTTTAAATATTATTAACTATTAATTATGATTTTTTAATAATTATTATTTATTAAATTTATTATTAATTATTTTTAAGGGGTATTGTTGGAAAAATTATTATAAAGGGGACCGGTGCATAACTTATGCACCCCTTAAGACATCTTATGTAATAGATGTTTGGTGACTTAAGAATGCATAATTTAAGTTATGCATCCTTTTAAGTCACAAACAAACGAGACCTAATGTAGTAATGTAATTATTTTTCTACTTTTTTATGATATAGAAATAAAAAAACAAATGGCCGAAAGGTATGCTCTAGCGTAGATTAACATGACATATAACAAGCCTCAAAAGCTTACTAATAGAATATGTCTATAAAAATGTACTACTGGGGCTAAGGCAAGGCTTGGATGGCAGATTGCTATTACTAATCTCAGTTTTCTGGTTTGTGATTGGTGCATTAAATCCTGCGGTTGAAGGAGCAACTAACAGCCCAAACGGTACATCAAATTAATGGATTTCTGCTAAACCAAAAATTTGCAGAATGTGACCAGCTATTTACAAGGTATTTCCTTCAAAAGTTACTTGGTCCTGGCTCCTGGGTAATGGTCCACTAAGTGTAACAACTAACAACTGAAGATGCATATCAGTAAACATTGTTCAAACAAAATAAGCCACACTTAGGGTGCGTTTGGATAGGTGTGGGAAGAAGGGAAGAAGGGAAGAAGTGGGAAGAAGTATTGGGAAGTGTGTAACTTTGTGAAGAATTTAGATTGTTTATAATTTTTTTTCTTCCCATCTTCCTTCTTCCTCTTCTTCTTCTCTCATCCAAACGCACCCTTAGATATTAAAATTAAGTCAAGTTAAATTAGACAGACAGAGTATAGATAAGTACCAAAATAAGCATCACAAAAACATTATCAAAGGTCTACTGCAACCATGCAAATATTAAAATAACTAATAAATATCAGGCAAGATAAAACTACTCAAGGCGATCTTCACACTCCACCCAAGCGGCCTTCACCAACAACGTACCCGTACCATGGTTGGGAAGAATAATGAACTCTTCAGCACGGTCTGAACTTGGATTGAACTCTACGGTCTCTTTGATGCCGAACTCAGCCTCATGTCCAACGCATACTTGTATGTTCACATGAACACGCAAGGTGGATTGACGCGGAAGAACTGTCATCCTTCTTGACAGAGGGAGAGGAATAGACTCGCCAGGTTCGAGACTGACACACTCTCCGCTCAATTTGTGGAAGAGAATACTTTCAGACTTAGAATCGGCAAGGAGAACACTATTTGATGCAGTTACTGTCCCATGAACCCGAAGGAGAGCACCTACTTCAACAGAGTCAAGGCCAAGAAAATAAACATCCAAATGAGTCTCCACAGGGTCATGATAAACTGCAAAAGTTAAATGCAAATTGTAGTCGTCGTGAGAAAAGCACTTGATGGTTCTGCAGATGAGCTCGTCCATGCCATCCTGATGAGCTTTCCACAGATCATGTTGAGTGTTGTCCATAAAACTCGAAGTTGCATATACATCGATAAGCCAAGGAAGTATGAGTACTTCATCCTCCACTGGAATGCTGAGAACATGACCCATATATTTTGGGTCGGCTAGAGTGAGGAGGCCTTATGAGTAATAACCGAAAGAAAGATAATTACATAACTAACATTACATTACATCAGTATTAATTAAGCTGAAACAAAATTTGACTGACAGACTGATTCAACTAAAATACTTGAGAAAAGTCAGGGTTAGATAAAATTGTGTTTGTAAAGTGGTTGATTCATTCAGATAGTTTCTGGTAAACCAGTTGAATTGTTGCTCGATCACCGTGTAATAAAGCAATCACTCAATTCTAGGGGTAGAGAAACAGAGGAGGTTTGATTTTTACCTCTGGATTAACTTGGTGAGACTCTAAAACCTTGGAATCAAAGATGGAAAAATTGCGGTTGCAGCTGCGGAGTAGAAGAACGCCATAGTAGCGTTCGTGACCCAATGTCACAGATTTCACGGCTGAAAACACCTGTATCCGAGCACGCGTCTGGCTCGGGCTGCCACGGCTGTGCAGTTGATGAGATGAGATGATGAGATAAAAAACAAGAAAAGAAAATAGAATTGAGTTTGATAGGGCCGGCCTAATAAAACTCGGCCCAAGTAAAGGACAACGAAAGCAAGCCCAAAGGAGACCCACAACGGAAATGAAGAAGCGGGAAAAGGCAAAAATCAAAGGGCGCGTCTATATGAAGTCGGGAAGACAGGATCTAACAAACTCAGGCGAGATACCTTACCGAACATAACTCGGGGGAATCTAGAGGCACAAGTTGGTTAACTGCTGTCGGGTGACGTCAGCATTCTGTTGTAAAGTTTAGGCCTATATATAGAGGGGGTAGGCGATTGTAAGGGAGGTTGGCATTTTAGTAGAGGAAAGAGCTTGTAGAATACAGATTGTAATCCTCAAATAATCAATAAAATACATTTTCCACTCATTCTCATCTCTAATCTCTCACACGTTGTTAATCTCTACCAAAACTGAGCTTATCAACTGGCGCCCACCTGAATTCGACCATTGGCAATTCAAAATTGCATTTGGTAATCTGAGAAATGAATGAGAATAAGAGTGTGATTCAACCCAGGCGGTTGGATCTGGAGTTTACCACCAGTAAACTAAGCAAGGAGAGACAATTTGTTCCCCACAAAACTAGATCTGAATCTCAATCCCAGATCGATCTCTCCACACCTCAGGCACCAGGCGATGCAGTTCATCAACTACAACCAGATCTGACGAACACTGAGCTTCAAAACAAGCAGAACGCTGAAGTTTCAGGAACACAAACAGTGGTCGACGATTTAACTACGCGGCCAGTCAACTCCGCACAACCAGACAACGATATACCATCAGATCTGGGATCAGAAAGAGCAGTGCCAGCTGTGATACACCTGATATTGCAGGCTGTACAATCTCGTGACGAATCAGAGAGAGCAACACCAATTACAATACACCCGATCTTGCAAGCTCTTCAACAACCTCGCGAAGAGCCAAGATTAGAAAAACCCGAAACTTCTACAGCAAAGCAGAAAAACACCACCAATTTAGAGAACCAACGCTCTCTCTCTCAAGCAGATCTCACAAATCTCGTAGAGCAAACGTTGCAAGCAGCCTTCACATCAGCCACTCCAGCTCCAACAGTGCGGTTAAATTCACCAAGACCGGAGATCCAAGATCCACGACCTCCTCAAAGTTACGGATATATCGCTGATCCTCGCCAAAGCGTAGCATGGAGAGCAGAAGGGACACCACAAGTGTACAATCAAGGACAACCTCCACATCTGTTCCAATGGCATCCTACGGGATATGTTCACCACACAATACCACAAGCTAATATGACAGACTGGTATCCTTCCCAACATAATACTTATGGTTTTCCTAGACCGGAGGTTCCATACACTTATTTTCTATAGGGCCATCCAGCTCGATGGGGCGTACATACTTCATGGAACACCCCTAATCCTTACTCATGGACACGAACACCTCAACAACCCGAACAACCTAGACCACAAACTATTCGAAGGCCTCCCGAAAATATCATCCCAACAAACCCAAGTCCATCTCTTGCAATTCCTATACCGACATTACCTATCCCACAAGTGAATCAAGAGCCCTTAGGATCTCGAGTGGAAAGAACAAGGGCACCACAAACAGGTGAAGACAGAGAGGTATTGTCGGGAAGAAACCCGAATAATGAGCGAAGGGAACGCGAAGAGAAAAGATCTCCTAGGGGCCGTGCGAAAACCAGGCAGCGCCGCGAACATAGTTCAGATAGTGCACGAGAGTCGGAAGGATCGAGATCACCACCTGTCGGTGCCTTAGCGCGAAGGTTATACCAAGGGGCGCGAATTGACATGAAAAACTACCTCCACCTTGACAGATATCCGGGAGGAGAAGCCAAGGATGCTCAAGCTTTCGTGAATAGTTTTCGAGCAATGATGGCCATAACACATGCGTCCGACAGTGTGATGTGCTTAGTCTTTCCAACAAGACTAACAGAGAGTGCATGGGAATGGTATTCGCGACTACCACAGGGGTCAATCCATTGCTTTGATGACCTAACTGACAAATTTTTGGGAAGATTTGGAGGATTAAGAGCACCAACCATAAAATGCACAAGCCTTATGACCCTGAAGCAAGAACCATATGAATCGTCACGGGCATATCTTGCGAGGTTCTCCGAAGAGGCGTACAAGGTTTCTGATTTTGATGAAAAACTGGTGCTGGCGGCAGTGTTACAAGGTTTTCGGAGTAAAAATTTGAGATACGAGCTAATAAAAAGAGATTGTGGATCTTTTCGGGAATTCAGGGAGTGTGCACAACAAGTGATACAAGCAGAGGAAGACGCAAAACGAATGGGTTGGAAAGATGTCACGGAGAGACACATCATAACGCCAACAAGAAGAAGTTGTTCTCCTCTGCCTCAACCTCGCAACGGATCTCCTCCTGGGAGGAGAAGGAATGCAAAGGTGATCAAAGAAGCGACATATAAACTCCACAATTATAGAAAAACAGGAGAGGCATATGAACCCTTATATTCCACTTACCACATATGCACAGAATCCAGGAAGCGACTGTTTAACGTCATCAAAGATAGAAAGGAGTTACAACAACCCGAACCATTGGTAGAAGCAGAGAAGTTCGACAAGTCGGCTTACTGCGAGTACCATCGCAGTTCGGGACATCGTACCCGAGATTGTTTGAAGTTGAAAGATGAAATAAAAAGGTTAATCCGACACACCCACTTGTTGGAGAAATACATTGAGAAAGAAGGAGCCAAGGATAACCGAAATAGAGAATCTTTCAACAGCCAGTGGCAACGAAAACCATACAATAACCAATGGAAACGAACCGACAACCGAAACAACCCGAACAACATTCCCATTCAGCGACAAAATGTTCCGAATAAACCTAGAGAAGAAAACAAAGGGTCCCCGGTAGTGATGTTCATCGCAGGAGGGGACGCATCTTGAGGCGACAAACCTCATCAACGAGCTTCATACGCAGACCCAAGAAGATTATCTCAACCTTCGCGTTATGAGGTATTTCACTTGCATGCAGAGGGGTCCCTAACTAATACCCGAATTTCTTTCGGGCCTGAAGATTGCGTAGGTGTTCGTTATCCACAAGATGATGCCATAGTGTTGATGCTGCGAATACATGGCAGAAGTGTCAAGAGAATCTTAGTTGACACGGGAAGTTCAGCAGATGTGCTATATTTCGATGCGTTAAGGGCAACTCAACTTGGCTTCATACCCCTTGACTCCCATGGACACGCCATTAGTTGGCTTTGCAGGAGACATCGTGATACCACTTGGGACAATTGATCTAGAAGTCGAGTTCGGCGAACCCCCCAACAGTGTAATATCGAGAATAAGTTCATAGTGGTTAATGCACCTTCTGCATACAATGTGATTTTGGGAAGGAAATCTCTGAATGATGTTGGGGCAATCGCTTCAACCAAACATCTCATGATCAAATTCCCCACTAGGCTTGGAGTAGGTGTGGTAAAAGGTGATCAACAAAAGGCCAGAGAATGTTATCAGGCAGCAGTGATCGATCAAGTAACACAAATAGAGAATGGAAATCTCGAGAAGAAAGTGCGTGTACCCAACTCGGGTGCTCCAGGAGAAGATGTGGAAGAAGTAGAGCTTAGTGAGGGAATAACTACTAAACTGGGGACAGCGCTCGGAGCCAAGGATAGAGAATTAGTGAAGGAATGCCTTAAGAGAAACAAAGAGATTTTTGTTGCTGAAGGAGGGCAGATGCCGGGCATTAGGAGGGAGATTGCAGAACACAAAATCAAACTCTTTCCAAATGCCAGACCAGTGCATCAAAAGAAAAGGAAGTTCGGACCCGAACGCAAAACGATAATTGAGGAGGAGGTGCAAAGGTTACTCGCAGCTGGATTTATTCGCGAAGTCAAATGCCCTGCTTGGTTAGCCAACCCAGTGGTGGTTCCGAAACCTAACAACAAGTGGAGAGTGTGTATTGATTTCACCGACCTCAACAAAGCCTTTCCGAAAGATCCTTTCTCATTGCCGAACATTGATGCATTAGTGGATTCGACAGTGGGTTTTTCTCACTTGAGCATTGTTGATGCCAACGCAGGTTACCATCAGATCAAATGTGTACAGAAGATGAAGAGAAAACCAGTTTCCTTACAGAAAAAGTGATTTATTGTTACAAGGTCATGCCTTTCGGTCTGAAGAACGCTGGAGCAGAATATCAAAGGATGGTGAACAAATTGTTTCAGGAAGAAATCGGGAAGATCATGGAAGCATATGTTGATGATATGGTGATCAAAAGTTATTCGGGAGAAGAGCATGTGCAACACTTGGAGAGAGTGTTCGCGAAAATGAAAGAAGTCGGAATGCGATTAAACTCAAAGAAGAGTTTTTTCTGTCTTGGAAGTGGAAATTTCTTAGGGTTCATCGTATCCGAAAGGGGCATAGAAGTCCACCCGAGCAAGTGTCAGGCGATCGTAAATATGGAACCACCAAAGACGGTTAAAGGAGTGCAAGAGTTAACAGGGCGAATAGCCGTCCTAAACAGATTTATTTCAAAAGCAGCCGAAGTATGTCAATCATTTTTCCAAACGATCAGGAAAAACAAGAAGTTCCAGTGGACAGAAGAATGTCAAAATGCCTTTGAAAGGATTAAACAATACTTGGCTACACCACCGATCATCAGTAGACCCACGAAAGGGGAAACTCTCTACCTCTATGTGGCGACTTCTGAAACAGCTATAAGTGCAGCTCTCATCAGGATTGAGGAAAACCAATAAAAACCTGTCTATTTCGTGTCTCGTATTTTGCGAGATGCTGAGATAAGATACCCTCACGTTGAAAAAGTGGCATTCGCGGTCATGATCGCATCCAGGAAATTCAAACCGTACTTTCAGGCACATCCCATCAAAGTGCTCACCGACATGCCTTTACGAAAAGCTTTGGGACAGCTTGATGTAGCAGGGCGAATGTTAAAATGGGCAGTAGAGTTGTCCGAATATGATGTAAGTTTCGAACCAAGGACAGCATACATAGGACAAATCCTTGCCGACTTCATAGTCGAATGCACAGCTAGGCAAATGGAGAACCCCAAAGAAGAAGTGTGGGAAGTATTTGTGGACGGGGCAGCTTCTGAGAAGGGTTCGGGTGTTGGTGTTGAGATAAAAGGACCGAAAGGCGAGAAATTTCATTATGCGATACATCTGACTTTTGAGGTATCCAACAATGTCGCAGAGTATGAAGCGTTGCTGGCAGGTATGCGACTTATGGAGGCAATCGGAGCAAGAAGTGTGTGTTTCTACATGGATTCTCAGTTGGTGGTAAACCAAATTAAAGGAGAATATGCAGCAATAAATGAAAGGCTAGCCTTATACTTGGAGAAAGTGAAAACAGTGTTGGCTGCCTTTGAAAGCGTTTTCGTAGAATACGTGCCCGGAACTCAAAATGAAACAGCAGATGCTCTGTCTAAAATAGCTAAAGAAAGCGATCTAGACCGAGAAAAGTCCATTGTTATGTTGGAAGTACCGCACCCCAGCATTGATGTTCTTGCATTCGAAGTGTATATAGTCGAAGCAGGAAATGAGTGGTATGCTTTGTTATGTAATTTCCTCAAAGAGGGAAAACTCCCAAAAGATGACAAGATTGTCCGAAAAGTCAAGAGATGGGCTCTCGAATTCACTATCCGAGATGGTCTCTTACTGAAAAAAGGATATGGAATACCCTGGCTCACATGTGTTGGAAGAGCAAAAGCGGACGAAATTATTGCCGAAGTGCACGAAGTAAGCGCATGAAAAACTAAAGTCGTGACCCTCCTCGAGAGAATTCTCGGAGTAAGCGCATGAAAAACTAAAGTCGTGACCCTCCTCGAGAGAATTCTCGGAGTAAGGACATGAAAAACTAAAGTCGTGACCCTCCTCGAGATAATTCTCGGAGTAAGCGCATGAAAAACTAAAGTCGTGACCCTCCTCGAGATAATTCTCGGAGTAAGCGCATGAAAAACTAAAGTCGTGACCCTCCTCGAGAGAATTCTCGGAGTAAGCGCATCGAAAAGTAAAGTCGGAAAAGACTGACAAATAACTGTACTTTGTTTGTACTTGGGAATAAAGACAAAACTTGGCAAATCTGACAATAAATGCTGACAATTAATACAGTCGGTTGGCAGTTAGCTGATAAAAAGCTATAAATAGAACCCATCGTCTTCCTCAAAGGAGAGACACATCAGAAAGTTTTCACCAAGCTTGAAGTCAACAATGGCAAAAAGAAAGAAAAAGAAAAATAAAATATATCCCACAAAAATAAGGAAACTTAGGAGGATAGCTGAATAGGAATCGACGAATTCAGGAGCGGCTTTGTTATCTCAGTCATTCCGAATCCAATGGATCGAACTTGTTTCGGGTGATGGAGATCTCCCTAGCCTTAGAAGATTTTCTTCTAAGGCTGGGAAGATTTAATTACTAGCCCGGGGTTGTTAGTGTTAGATGACCTAAAATCACTTCTTTCTGAGGATTGTCAGCGACTATACACAGAGAGAGAGTCAGAAGAATTATCCTCTGTGCGACTAGCAACAGTTAGGAAATATCTTCCTTGAGAGTGTATCTCGGAGCAAATGTACTTTTTTATTGAGAGTGTATTTCGGAATTAATGAAGTTAGTTTTCTTCGAATGTAAATCTTAGAATTAATGTAATCTCTCGAGAACTTATCTCGGAATTAAGATAGTTAATTTTATCTTATTTGAGAGTGTTATCTCGGAACAAATGTACCTTTTTATTTTTCCTTGAGAGTGTATCTCGGAACAAATGTACTTTTTTATTGAGAGTGTATTTCAGAATTAATGAAGTTAGTTTTCTTCGAATGTAAATCTTAGAATTAATGTAATCTCTCGAGAACTTATCTCGGAATTAAGATAGTTAATTTTATCTTCCTTGAGAGTATATCTCGGAATTAATGAAGTTAGTTTTCTTCGAATATAAATCTCAGAATTAATGTAATCCTTCGAGAACATATCTCGGAATTAAGGTGGTTAACTTTTGTTTTCCTGGAGAGCATATCTCGGAAGTTAGTTTGCTTGTATCTTTCCTTAAAATGCATTTAGGGATTAACGTAACTTATTTCATCGAAATAAGGCTAACTAAAGAGATCTTCATGTTTTATATGGTACACTTGGCAGTATCTCAAAAAAAAAAAAGAGAGAGAATAGACAACACAATCATAGTAAAAAAGAAGTCACGACTCCCATTCAAGTTTATATCATATTACATCAAAACTTGTTTCTAAAGAAAAACCCAATTTTAGCTAACTCGAAACCTACATAACATAACCAAAATCCCAATTACACCCAAAATGTGAACATCCCAACAAAACCTCACTACTCTGCCCCCGAACCATCATCATCTTCAGTAGGCTTTGGAACATCTTCAGGCCAAGCAACATGTTCTTCAGGCCAAGGATATTGGGGAGCAATCATCTCACCCAAAATCTCGATATTTCCCGAAAGTACTCCACCATCGGGACCAAGGAGACGATCATCTGCTCGGCGCCAACTACATTCGGGCAGAGAAGGAAGCTTCGGAACACCATCAGCAGGGAGAAGCCCAAATTCCTCGTCAGTAATGGGATAAGACCATTGAAGTCCACGACAAACTCGAAGTAACACACTTCGAAGAACTGGCGCAGATTGCATGCTTGCTGCTCGTTTGAAAGCTCGAGAACGGAAGAAAGCGGGAAGCTGTTCATCAAAGATCTTGCCCTTATCATCTTCAGACAAGACTGCAACATTAGCAAGAAGAGAATTTTCCACTGACAATTTCGTAACTTCCTCCTGGAGGATCCCCGAAATGGCTTCGGCTTTTTCTCTTTTAACCTTCTCCTCTTCCAACGCTTTTTGTGCCGAAATCAGTTGGCTCGCTGCTTGACTCTTCTATCGTAAAGCCGAATCCAATTTGAGAAGCAAAAGATGTCGCAATAATTCGAAATCTTCCAGTTTTCGGGCTTGCTCGGTGTTCTCCTTCGCCAGATTCTGAGCGAGTATCACAATAAACTTGTTAGCATCAACATAATTGCGAGTCATATTATGCCAGTCCTTAAATTGTTGTTCGTGTTCGACATGCAAAGTTTGTACCTGGGTTTTCTCCCGAGTCAATTCGGCTTGCAAGTGAGCAATACGAGTTTCTTGAGCAGAAAAAATTTTCCGAAGCTCCGCCAGACAATTAGATAGTCGAGAAGAAGAAGGAGAAGCTGAGCATAAAGTGGTGGTAGCAGCATCCACGTCAGCACCAAGGATGGGGACATTGGGAAAAATTTGCAAGGGAGTGGAAGCAGTGTGCATCAGGTCCTCGTCTTCTTGGACAAATGATCGTGCAGGGGTCTGAGGACATGCACGCTCTGAACCTTCAGGAACAGGAGCAACAGGCAGTAAACTTGGGGCAGGAATAACAGAAACCCCAGTTTTTAGGGGATGAGACCTTGGAACTCGAGGAGGCACTATGAAGAGTTCTTCATCATCAGAAACATGATCACCTCCTTGACTTAAGTCGGGATGGGGTGCGACTTCAGGAAGATTTGATTGGAAGTTTGAACCCTTCCCTTTCAAAGAAGCTCCTGCAATCATGTCGGGTATGGCTCTCCCGATTGCTTTTGGTTTCACCGCTTTGGAAGTCCCAACATTTTGTCGAGCTTTTTTTTGTCGGCACTCGGAAGCAGCAGTAGAACCAGCACCCCTCTTTAAGGGTTTCGGGGGGGGGGACCTGTAAAGGTACCTGGGGATCGTCCTCCATGTGGAGTGGAGATTCTTCCACCACTGAAGAACCATTGAAGACCAAACGAAGAGGACCTTTCTCCTTAATCAGAGCATCCAACTTTAGGAGAAAGGCATACTCCTCAATAGTACGAGGATCAACAGTAACTCCGTTAAAACTATCTGGATCTTTATTCCATTTCTTAGTAATGCCAAAAGCGTCCAGATAAGGCTGTCGAAGATAACAAAATCGATTCTCCCAGTTGTCAAGCTTCTTATTTTTCTCCCCGAACAGAACCATGTTCGCTTTGTTACGAACAGTACAGAGATCTCCAGCTTTGGAGAAACCGAAATAGTGACCAAACATCCTTAAAGAAGCAGTCACCCCCTCCATCCCCAAAGCGATAGAAAAAAGGGTTACGACTTGCTCGAAGGATCTGACTATGCACCAAGCATTTGGATGAAGCTGGCCTGGGGCAATTTCGAGCAGGGAAAGGATGTTGGAGATGAACTGAGAGTATGGAATCCTAAAACCGCATTTCGCTGCGGGTCCGAAAATAACTGCACCTTTCTCCTCATCATACAGTCGATCGTCAGGATCAGCGGCCACCACTGCATCCTTCTCGGCGAAACCTATCTGACGAGAAAAAGCATACAAAGATTTCTCACCCTACGGCTGAGACTGGAAAGTCAGGGTCTTCTTGAATACCGAATCGAGCGGACGAGAAGAACGGCGATGAATTTCCTTTTTTGGAGCCACTCGGCCCGATCCTTTGTCGGCATCCCCAACAGGAGAAGAAGCCCCGACTTCACGAGTGATTAGGGCAGGAGGAACAACTATAATCTGACGTCCTTGGTTCGAAGATCCTTCGGGATTATCTGAAGAAAGTGTCGGATGATTGGAGCTGCTAGAGGCCATAAGATCTGGCAAAGAACATAAATTAACAAAATAATTATACGAGGAACAACGAAATGATAAAATCGTGTCGGGCATACAGTGTATTTCTATCGTCAAGAAATTATACCTAAGTACCAAATGGACGCAAGAAAATAATCATACCCTAACACCAAGTTATGTCAATATAGAACCAAATATCAGTTTGATGGGACTTTAATTAAGGTACCAGTTAGATATCAAGAAGGTACTGACCCTTGAGACCATGACAAGCCAAGAAAGAATAAACAAGAAGGGCAAAAAAGTACCAGTGGTGTCAATTTTGATTACATACCAACCAAATTAAATACAAAAGATACCAAACCTACACAACAAACCATGTTGAAACCATAGTATGCACTACAAGAGGAAATAGAAGGTAAATAGAAGTAATTGGGAGAGGAAAGGTTACCTAGGTGAAGGGAGAGGATCACCGGAGGAAAGAAATATCGAAAAGAGCAGCCGCCAAGGAGGAGCCGGTGGAGGGAGGAAGTACAAGAAAGAGCAGTCGCCAAGGAGAGATGAGAGCAAGAAGGTAAAGGTCTAAAATGTGAGGAGGAGAGAGAGAGGAAGAAAGAAGGGGTGATATATATGAAGAGGAGAAGATAAAGCGACGGACACAAAAGGCGGGAAAGAAGTATTCACGCATCCCAAGACGAATGCAAAGAGTCAGCATTAAAAACGAGGCACATGCAAGATGACAGCTGTATGACCTTGATACCGCCTCATATCTCACCCGAGAATGTTCGGGACTCAAGGGCTTCGTCACTTCGTGCCTCACCCAGAAGTCCTATGTTCGGGACTCAAGGGCTTCGTCACTTCGTGCCTCACCCAGAAGTCCTATGTTCGGGACTCAAGGGCTTCGTCACTTCGTGCCTCACCCAGAAGTCCTATGTTCGGGACTCTAGGGCTTCGTCACTTCGTGCCTCACCCAGAAGTCCTATGTTCGGGACTCAAGGGCTTCGTCACTTCGTGCCTCACCCAGAAGTCCTATGTTCGGGACTCAAGGGCTTCGCCACTTCCTGCCTCACCTTTAATTCATATTATTTAAACTTACGATGAATACTCATCCTAAGTTCAAGGGTTTATGATAGGGCCAGCCTAATAAAACTCGGCCCAAGTAAAGGACAACGAAAGCAAACCCAAAGGAGGCCCACAACGGAAATGAAGAAGCGGGAAAAGGCAAAAATCAAAGGGCGCGTCTATATGAAGTCGGGAAGACAGGATCTAACAAACTCAGGCGAGATACCTTACCGAACATAACTCGGGGGAATCTAGGGGCACAAGTTGGTTAACTGCTGTCGGGTGACGTCAGCATTCTGTTGTAAAGTTTAGGCCTATATATAGAGGGGGTAGGCGATTGTAAGGGAGGTTGACATTTTAGTAGAGGAAAGAGCTTGTAGAATACAGATTGTAATCCTCAAATAATCAATAAAATACATTTTTCACTCATTCTCATCTCTAATCTCTCACACGTTGTTAATCTCTACCAAAACTGAGCTTATCAGAGTTATTTATGAGACGTACGAGGACGACTGCGGTGGGGGTGCGGGTGCGGGTGCTGCTCCGGTTTCCATTGCATATTGCTCCGCCCTAAACCGCTAAACGCGCTGGCGCCGCGGTCTTCTTCGACTTCGAGGGTATAACTAAAACTAAAATATTTTTTATTTATTTGATTGCTATCCCAGATCGACGATCGTGGCCCTTCATTGATTAGGGCCCACTTAATTTATAAAATCAAATTGGGCCTAACGTACATGTACTTGGTTTGGAGAAGCTTCGAAAACCTTCTCTCCCTCTCTCTCTCTCTCTCTCTCTCTCTCTCTCTTCTAGCGTCGTATGGATTCCATGGAAACGGAAACCCTAGCGCCAGCGGGGACAAGCAGTCGCAGTGTGACTGAAGCTGCTAACGAGGTCTCCAACGTGCACGCCAGGTCTTTTCTTCACTCTTTACTCTTTCCTCCTCCGCCAGTCCCCAGTTTCATATGTTATCACTCAGAAAAAGCTATCAGCTTTGCTGTGTCCTTATCCCTTTTCATGAATATGCTGGATGTATTTACTAATTTTCATGATGGTCGTCAAATTGATGTTAATTATGGGTAGATAGTTACCTTTTCTTTTCACAAATGAACAACAAAGAGTAACAATAAATAATAAGATTAAGAATGATACAGATGAAGCATCCTGACAGCTTAGCCAGTGGATGCCATAGTCAATTCTAACTAACCTAGCCATCAATGGTTATTCTACTTCCATGCATCACTGATCCCGCTTCTGCCCTTCTATTTATGACCAATTTTGAGTGAAAAGAGAGAGCATGTACAATAGGTTTATAAATCAGCCACTTCTAACAAGTTTTGATTTATTAGGAATTCTTAGCAGATTATCTTTGCTCGAGGACAAGCAACTGAACAAGTACAATAAGGCAGGGCTAAGGAACCTTTTGGAGGTCTTCTCAGTCAGATTTGTTGATTTCAGGGAGCATGATTTGAAAAATATGTATGGCTGCCTATTGCTCAGTGCATTGCCCCCCTATGTCATCTTCAGCAGGAAATTTGGGGATCCCCTATATACTGATGATGAGGTAAATTTTAGTCACCTTAAATTACTTTTTGTTGGATAAGTTTGAGATGTTAAATAGCAGATATATCTTTCTTTCGTTTTATTTATTTATTTATTTATTTATTATATTATTATTTATTTTTTTTAAAATGAAATTTCTGTATCTTGCTATGTTTATATCTTGATCTTATGCATATCGAGTCCTTGGAATTTATATATTCTACCTAGCTACACTATTGATGCCAAAACTGACACTAACGTGCAATTGTTTGTTTCGTTGTTTCAGGGTTTTGTCAAGCTTAGGGGCCCTGATATAACCACAATTTCGTCTGATTTTACATTTATCATTCCCAAATTATTTAGCTATCATGTTTGTGCTGATCAGTTCAAGGAAATTGATTGCGGTCCTATCTGGAGCATTTATTCCCAAAAGATCTTTGACATGCTCTTGACCAGGAGAACACCAACCCAATTCGGCAAAATAGAAGTTAACTTTGCTGTTTATAAGTATGGCATAGAGGCTTGCATAGACGTAGCACTCATTGACTGCCAATTCTCCTCGGCAACAGTTCATGGATCGATAACTGCGCAAAATTCTAAGCTTGGGGAAAAGGGTACTAGCTTCTTATTTAAAAGGGATAAGGGTGACGGAGTCAGCATCAGTATTAGTGATTGCAAGGACAGAATTGCACAACTTCCTCTTGCAAGATGCAAAACTGTACATCCAATTGATTCTTCGCTCACTATTTATGTGAGCATCTGGCAAAGTAGTGTCACTGGCACACAAGATCAACCAATAGCTGATGAAAAGAGGCTTGAATTTACTGCTATTTCCGGTGGGCAAGAGGTCAAGATTATCAAAGGTGCTGCATGTCAAGTTAATGTAAGTGTCACATGGCCTGAGAAATCTCAACGCTACAATGGAAACCGTTTTTATGGTTAAGTTTAGTATAATAATATAATTAAAAACAACAGTGGTCGCCTCACTAGGAACCTCATGTTCATCGTGTTTCGTCTCGTTGTAAAATTGACCTGTGTTAAATTTATGTTTTTCTTACTATAAGATGTTCTTCTGAAGTTTGTGAAGATATTGTAATGGTTTTATGCTATGTTATGTTATGTTACTATAAGTTTGAATTTAGTTGACATACTGTTGTTGTAAGTGCATGGCTGGCAATTGAGGCTGCAGTTAGATGTGGGCCGAAGAAATGGCATAATATAAGATTAGTTCATATAAAGTCCACCGAGTCGGTTGCATTGCCTATTTATAAAGAGAGAGGAGAAGAGTATAAGCATGATTGCTCCGCCCTAAAATGAAAAGCTTGAATTTACTGCTATTTTAGGTGAGCAAGAGATGAAGACTATCGAAGGCGCTGCATGCAAAGTTAATGTATCTGTCACATGGCCTGACAAGCTTCAATGCCGCCTTGGAAATCGTTTTTATGGTTAAGTTTAGTATAATTAAGAACTACAGTGGTCACCTCACTAGGAACCTCATGTTATCGTGTTTCGTCTTGTTGTAAAATTGATGATGCTCTGGAGTTTGTGAAAAGATTGTGATGGTTTTATGCTATGTTACTAAGTTTGAATTTAGTTGACATGATGTTGTTGTAAGTGCATGGCTGTTGTTATCTTACTATATACTGCTTAGGGCTGTCAAACGTGCAAAACGTTCACGGAAGAAGGCACTTACGTTTATGTTCCGTAGTAATTAACGTAACAATATACATTTATGTTTACGTTTCGTTATTAAAACGTAACTATAAATTGTTACGTTTTCTGTTCCGTTTTTTAAAACGTAAAAAACGTTAAAAACGTTAAAATTTCATTATAATGATTTCTGAGTTCACAACACAAAGCACAAATCCAAGTCTTACATACATAGCTTCTCTTGATTTCGCTTCTCTTGCCACTGGTTTTCTGAGCCAAAGTGAAAAAAAATCATACCGAAAACTAGAAGAAAACCAGTGGCACCAGTAAGCAAGAAATAAAAAATAGAATACAAAAAATTCAAAAAACAGATGTCACATTTAAAAAGCATACATCACCATTGGTGTATGGCAAAAAAAAAGCAATAATTGAAAAGAAATTAAAATTCATTTGTACATGAAACCAATTTGTAACCAATTTAACCAACAAACTTATTTGTCACTCCCAAAATTAAAACAGATATGTACACAAAACTAGAAATCAATCAGCAAAAAAGGAGCAGTAATTGAGAGATCGAGAGTAACACCTAGATACGCAACAGGACCAGTAATTCTTCAAAAGCTTCTTGCACAGCTTGAGCGACGCAACTTCAAAAGCTTCGTGCTCCCTCTGATTTCTCACGTTGTCGCGCTAGAAACCGATAACATGCAGGCCGGGGGAGGCCTTAGAGTCTTCTAGGCAAGTTCCCAGTATAGTATGATAACTTGATCCAATCTATCTTCTACTAGATCATGCATCAATTTCTCAAGAGACAGGGAGTAAGACTCTGATGAGTTGTGGTTTCAGGTGGCATCAGGTGAGACAGGGAGTAGTGATTTCAGTAGAGGAGGTACAGGAGCGAGGGAACTGGGAAGGGTTTGATGGGGGTATCACGGCTTTGGTCGCGGCGGTCGGATCTGGTACTCAAGTGGGTTCTCTCTGGTGCTTGAGTGGGGAAAGAAGAAGCCAAGAACGGTGTAAGGTTTGTATCGGGATCAAGCGAGAGAGAGGAGTAAAGGTGAGGTAACATGAGGGAAAGAAGGCGCGGCAGTCGGATCTGTTGTGGGCGAGTGAGGAAGGAGGAGGCAGGCGACACGAGAGAGGCGCGAGAATAGGGTTTCAGGGAGGAGAGGCGATATGAGAGAGAGAAGAGCGGCTATGGCTCTCTATTTCTTCGCCTCTCAGGCCTTAGCATCTCTTCCATTATGGGCTGCCAGACTTTTATGGGCCAACATAAATTAACGTTACAGAACGGAACGTAAGCCCACGATTCCGTTTATGTTTCGTTCTTACCAACAAAACCAATACCGCTTCCGTTTTTGTTTCGTTCAGTGAAACGCAACCAAAAATCTTACCGTTTCCGTTCCATTTTGCACGGAACGGAACGAAAACGTGCGAAACGGTAGATTATTGACAGCCCTAATACTGTTGTTGGTCAGAATCTAAAGTGTTGGCATAAGGTGCTAGGCCTATGCACAGAAAAAAAGAATTATTTATTCATTTCGTTTTGCTATCTAGTTACAAAAATCAATAACGGGAAAAAACAGAAAATATAAATACATTTAACAAAATTTCATAAATAAAGTAGTCTCGTGGACAATCCTTAGTGAATTTATAAATAAGGTAGTGATAGGGCCGGCCTAATAAAACTCGGCCCAAATAAAAGACTATAGAAACAAGCCCACAGGAGGCTCACAACGGAAATAAAGAAGCGGGAAAAGGTAAAATCAAACAGCGCGTCCAGATAAAGTCGGGAAGACAGGCTCTAACAGATTCAGGCGGAGCGCCTCACCGAACGTAACTCGGGAGAATCTAGGAGCACAAGTTGGTTAACTGCTGTCGGGTGACGTCAGCAGTCTGTTGTAAAAAATAGGCCTATATATAGAGGGGGTAGGCGATTGTATAGAGGGTTGGCATTTTGCTAGAAGAGAAGCTTATAGAAAACACATTGTAATCCTCCATTAATGAATAAAATACAATTTTTTCTCATTCTCATCTCTCATCTCTCATACGTTGTTAATCTCTACTAAAACTGAGCTTATCAGGTAGATTTTCCATTTTATGAAACAAGGAAAAGCTTGATAGTTAAAGATAGCTTCTAGGAGTAGGACCAGAAATTCTTAAAATGGAAAACAGTTTTTCCAACTGTAACAAGCTGCCTTTATGGTGCGTTTGGATAGGTGTGGGAAGAAGGGAAGAAGGGAAGAAGTGGGAATAAGTATTGGGAAGTGTGTAACTTTGTGAAGAGTTTGGATTGTTTATAATTTTTTATTGGCCTTCTTCCTTCTTCCTTCTTCCTTCTTCCAACCCCATCCAAACAAAGGCTTAGATAGAAACAGCAGATTAGTGACTATTGCTAATCCATTTCCAATTTCCAATTCAATTTTTTTTTTTCAATAGCTCGGGAATGTAGGGAGGTCGCTTTAGTCCACCATTGGGAAGAAGTTTATTTTGAGGACGCTTTTGGATGTATTCTGACATCTTCTATTCCCCAATTTAATTTATTTTGGGTTGTTGCAACTGTCTATCGGGTCAGATTGTTTAGTGGATCTTCAAAATTGATACAGTAAGTTATTGGATTTGGACTTTACTTTAACAGATTTATATTAAAATGGTTCATCAGATTTGGTTTCCTTAATAGTTTGAAATAATTCTAATAAATTGATTCTATTTTCGATTATGTCTCTCAAAAATCAAACGAAAACGGAAAGTCGGAAACAACAGACAACTGTGATATTCCATCAAAGGGACATCAATATAGACCGTGGTAAACGTTAAGTCATTTATTACAGTCTAGCTTAAATAAAAATAATTACACAGGTTTAATAGGTTTAGGACGATTTTTACTAAATGCGAAAAAATGGTACTCCATTTAAGTTCGTTTTTTAAGGATCAAAAGTTTTACCATTAAACTTTATTCTGTGAATCTGATTGTTGATATATTATAGCATGTTTTTTTTAAAAAAAATTTAGAAAAAATATTTTAACTATTCTATGCCTCTTATATATGTGTTTCTTATTGCGTAGTATTAAACTATTAAATTCGAGAGATCTTGTGGTATTAGGCAATTAAGTACTGTTTTAATTTAAATACAATTTATTGCATGATATTGTTAGAATTATGTATTGTTCTACCTTACGATTTTTATCAATTAATATTGTTACAAAAAAAAAAGAGATACATTAGTTAGACTTAGACACTGTAAAACAAAAAAAGGAACTTTCCAATTGAAGTGCCAATTAAAAAAAAAAAATCAAAGGTCATTTTTCCCCCGTTTGGAATTTTGGATTCTATGGGAGCGCCTCTGGCTAATCTACTTTATGTCAACAAAATATAAATATTAAAAGTGGTTTTGTTAGCAGCATCTGACACCGCATAGAAGAAACTGAGAAAATATGAATGCTATTGATCTAATCTAACAGATAAATTCTCGATTAATGTCAAAAATATCCACGTATACACAAAGAAACTCATAAAAAAAAATAATAAAATAAAATAATAATAATAATAAAAAGAAACAATTAACATCTCCAATCTTAATATATTGTAAAGCATAATCCTCATCAGTAGGGCTGTACAGAAAAAAACCAAACCTGTCCGACCCGTTACACCCGCCCAACCCGACCCGTATTTTACCGGGTTCAAACATTAATCGGGTTGGGTCGGGTTTCAATTTTAATAACCCGGTTGTACTGGGTCGGGTCATAATTTTAGTGTTGATAACCCGTACCCGACCCGACCCGTTTAATTCACATATGATATGACATATATGTGCAGCAACCTCTGTGCGACGCCTCGACTCCTCCGTCCTCCCCTCTGCTGCGCGACGCCTCGATTCCTCACCTCTCCTGCGCGATACCTCGACTCTTCCCTCCCAACCTCGATTTGTTAGTCTCCATCTTCAGGGCTCAGGCCACGACGCCACGTCACGATCTTCCTTTCACGAGGCCTCAAAAAACAGTACGAATTATATTTCAATTTACCACAAATCGATTCATCTCTCCAATATATAAATAGTTAAATGTTGTTATTTATTGTGCTAATTGCTATTTGCTATACTGCTACTGCTATCATTCTCTCATGGTGTGTTTGGATAAGCTTAGAATAAGGAATAAGAATAAGAAATTTCGATATGCGTGCTTATTCTTATTCTTGTACAACCCAAACAACACAAGAATAAGGAATTTGGACCCTTATTCCTATACTAACAAAATCATGGTATAAGAATAAGGAATTTGGATAAGCACGCATACCGAAATTTCTTATTCTTATTCCTTATTCATGGCTCATCCAAACACACCCTCAGATAATCTTGATTAAATCTGTTTGATCCTTCTCTTGTAGTTTTGTTCTAGTCGTAATACATGTTGGATACTTGAATACTTGAATTGCTATTTGCATTAAGTTGAGAATGCTTCATTTAATTATCTAATTATCAGGTTAATAATTTGATTTGAGACTGCTTTTATACAAATGTCCATTAACTTAGCATGTCTCAAACATATTAAGCGTGTATACCAATAAAAAAAATGGCAGTACATGCACATTGATGGAAATATTGATCAATCAATTAACATGGCAGTACATCATGGTTGCAGGTAAAAGAAGGGCATATTTGAAAAAATTCAATAGTTGAACTTGTAGAGCTGTTTATGTTTTATAACTCTTTAAAGACTTTTATAGAGTGGTGTTGTGCTAGTGTTGGTCACATCCTTTGGCCGAATATAATTTGCATCCTCTGCTGCCCTCTGGTATAGTTCAACAGTACTAGATATTGAGGTTAAGGTCTTTTATAAAAAATGACAATATGTTTGAAATAAACAGGTTTGTTGTTGAATATAGACGATGAGTTAAAAGTTCTATTTTTTTTAAATTAATTTATGTATGTAGCTTATTCAATTTTTTTGGCATGAGTAAATTATGACCCGGTTAACCCGAAAACCCGTACAAACCCGTACAAATCCGTAGTTAAAAATTTATATGGGTTGGGTTGGGTTACGGGTGGGTCAATTAAAGAAAATTTGTAACCCGGTATAATTGGGTTGGGTTGAAATATTGATAAAAAATTAAAAAACCGTCTGTTGTACAGCCCTACTCATCAGCCTTGCGTATTTGCTTCAGCAACAATTTGATCTCAATCATTTCCCTCTGCGATCCTTGTAAATATCTCAATAGTGAAAGACTCGATCAGATTTTGTGGGTTTGATAGAAGTGATCTATGAGTCGCTGTGAGTCAGTTAAATGGGATTTACACATGAACATACAGTGGCGAAGCCAGAATTTCGTGTCAGCAGGGTCCGTAATTTTTTTTTTCTGAAAATATATATATGATGTAACTTTTAATATAGACATAGTATAATAATATTTTTTAAATAAAGAACTCTAAATAATGTGATATAAAAAATTCATGAGAATCAAATATATATTATAATAATAATAGAAAATCTAAAATAATATATTTAATATACAAAATAATAATTCAAAAATCAAGAGAATAAAAAAAATACAACAATTTCCTATGAATTTTATTTTTCTCATAATTTTACATAATAGGTTCATTAGAAACTTATTGAACATTTTTTTCTATATTATAGATATAAAAAGATATGAGCCATACAGAGGAATTTGGCCACTATTCAAATCACAATATTTCTTATCTTTTGTGGCGCTCGAAATTTGTTTTGACAAAAATAGTATTTATGATTTTTATTGGCAGTTTTTATATAATATCCGAATTGCATTTTTTATCTTATGTGGTAGCTTTTGTTTATTATGTCCTAAAGTTCACAAAATATTATATAGACGAATCCAACAATGCATGAGATTCATGCTAGTATATATATGCTACAAATAATTATTTATCCAAATATTTCATTCTATTCTAAATTTTGTCTTAATAAAATTAATTGGGGATGAAGAAAGAAGACGATTAGTCAGGATCAAATGCTACCTGGATCCCTATGCGATTTTTTAGACGTCGTTATACAATTCAAATCAAACACGACATGTCTAGCTGGGTCCTTCAAATTTTTGAGATGGATCCCTAACTTCTTGTGACCTTTGTTTTTAGTTACAAACAAATATACTATTAAGAAAATATTTTTTTTTTAGGTGGATCCATGGACCCACCTTTCTCCACCTAGCTTCGCCCCTGTGAACATACCTGGCCTAAGGCTTCCAAATATCATGAACGAAGAACTCTATACAATAGACAACATGATCAACTTAGTTAACCCACAAGAGGTGCTATGTGACTAAGTCCACCAGCTTGAATACAGAAAACATTCAGATAACTTAAGCATTAGACAACTGCACCTCCACAAATCAACATACGAAGTAGACTACCATGTCTTACAACTCTTTTCTCAAAGCCACAGCGAACAAACTGCCATTTTCAACATAACATGTTTCTAATAATCAAGAAAGAGCTCAGGCATGTGAGCATTGGTGAGCCTAGAGATATTGATCTTATGGCTGCGCTTCCTGGGCTTGGGCTTGGAAACTGGCATGCTCACCTGGGACGCAGCCCTCCTCTCAGCAGTCTTGGTTGCCGGCTTCATGCCCATCTTCACCAGCTCCTTCTCAATGTCAACAAAGTCATGTGGCAGTTTAGTTCCCATGAAGAGCTGCTTGACATCGTCATCAGTTTTGATTGATACCTTCGAATCATTGGGGTACGCAATGTCCTCTTTAGAATCCATGTTGGAGAGAAGCCAGACAAGGTTCTCGGCCTTCAAAGCCTATAGGTGAGGAGTTTCATGTAATATGTTGACTTAGAGCAATGTCGCTACGTTTAAGGCTGCCAGAATTTTGTCAGGTTCCAAAATTCTGGCATCATACATGCACAGTTTGAGAAGTTCACAGTTCACACCAATTTCACTACAACCTTATCTTGGATTACGCAAATTATTTCAAGCATAAAATATTCCTGTGGAAGTTCTTTCAGAGGTTTGTGGCATTTCTGTGGTAGCGCATAGAGATTTTTATAACAGGCTGGTTCTGTAGGTCTGATGTTACCAGATTGCCAAAAACCAGCTGATCGAATGCTAATCCACATTTACTCAACCTTAGCAATGATATCAGATCATGAAGTCAATAACTGTACATTGCGCGAGCAACAATAAAGATACCCCATATTTACAATGCCCACCGAACAATTCTTAAACCATTGTCTACCAAGACAAGACACCAAAACGTAAGGCATAACCATCACTTGACATGACTATAATGCGTGTGCAAAAAAGATAATATCTAATTTGACACCATAAAGATTTATTGCAGGGATTAAATGTAAACAGATAATGATAAAAATCAAAGAAGAAACAACAACAACTAAATAAAATTGCACTGAAGGGAAATGAGACAGAGATAAGCAAAGGTTTAAATAGCGGATAGCGGACTCGTAGCGGACATGCTAATATCATAGCGGATAGCGGATAGCGGATAGCGGGTATTTAGCGGGCGCTATCGGACCATAGCGGATTTGCACACACAAGTGCATTTTGAAGGTCTAGTTTAGTCTAAAATAAAAAATTAAAATAATTTCATGCAACTAATTAATGCTAACTAAAATTATATTTATTTTCTATGCAGATTTGAGCATTAAATTTTAAGAATTTGAAAATGTTCAAAACATAAAAATTGTGGCCAATTTTGTAAACTTTTCATAGAATTTTGAATCACGTCAATCGGAGTTCGTATGCGAAAGTTATACCCAAAATACTATTGTTATATCAGCAAATTATAAACTGTACCGCTATTTCCGCTATTATACCGCTATATCACCCGCTATTTCACCGCTATATCCCGCTATAGGTCGCGCTATCGGACGGGCCGCTAAATCTGTAGCGTTGTAGCGGTGTACCAAATAGCACCGCTATAGCGCCGCTATTGCGGCCGCTACGGCCGCTATTTAAACCTCTGGAGATAAGAGACCTTTCCAAATGAATTATTATACCCACCCATTTCTAGTATGTACCAACAATTTGTAAATGAAAACCTAAGATTCAAAAAATTTAGAAAAAAGAAAAATGAATCGAAAAGGAAGAATTATAAATTTGGGATGATTTGGATATACAATTGGCAACCATTACACAGGTCAAGTGGAAGAAATCTGTCTTTTTGAAAAAAAAAAAAAAATTTGTCCCTAATAATGTAATCTTTACTAAGCCTAAACTCAAATAGAACTCAGCAGAAGCTTATTTGTGTGGTGGTTTAAATGCATGTTATACTTCCAATAGCGTGGCATGTTAATATCAAAGATATCAAGGTGTAACTTGCTCACCTTCTAATTTTTTGTTTCGAACTTATGTTTTCAGCTATTGTAATTATTTGTAAAATAAATAAAGCAGGATTTTAAGAAAGTTAACAAATATGAGAAGATAAGAGTATAAGACGTTATTTCCAAACACAAAAATTGTATACCAATTAATCTGCAAGATCCAAACATGTAGAAAATCTTCATATAACATACCATTAAATCATCCATCACGGATGGGTACGAATCCTTGACATCAACAACAGGGAGGCCCTGCCCGTCATGCCATGTTTTAATCAGATTAAGCAAGTCATCTTTCCCCTTTAGATCATGCTTGGCCTGAATTATATAGTCAATAACAGAACAAATAAGTGAGATATGATTAACTAAAAGTTGCACAGATCTAAACCAATCATTGTTTCATAAACATGACAGTTAAATAATTTATTCAGATCATCTTTCTTTGTTGGGGATATTTTGTGGCCTTCTATTTGGCCTGAAAATACATTGATGTCGATATATCACGTGCCTAGATAACGGCGACAATTGATCAAAATTGCAAACCTTTAGAATTAGTCATACAGCCAGGCACTACTATTTTTTTCCGTTTCTCAAATAAAAACGTTACAACAAAATCCATTTCTTTCCAAAGGAATACAAGAAAATACCTTATAAGAAAAGCGCTTTCCATCAAAAGACACCTTAGGATTATTCCTTAGGCTGACAAAGATTTCATTGTTGTTGTCGTGTATATCAACATAACATCCATTATAGATCTCCTCAGCAGTTAAAGCCTCTCTTGCCTGAAAATCATGAAAACACATCCACTTGGGTAGAGGAAGATTTTTCACATGGAACACATATTCTAAAACTCAATATATCATGTGAAAAAATTCCAAGAAAAGAGCTTGGAGATTATGTTTAAGCTGTTCAAATTCTAGTAGAATGCATAGTAGAAGAACACAGTATCTAATATATTGCGTCACAACCTAACAGGATACTGCAAGCAAACGAAACATGTTCAAGATCTCTGATCTCTGTTACAATAATCAATTTTCAATCCCCCAAACATAGATTTAAAAAGCAACGAAATGTAAATAGCATTTTTCTAAAAGTATCTTTCTCCTAAAATTGACCGAACTAGCTAACACAAGACAAAATTACTAATAACTAACACATTACCTTTAAAAGTAGATCAATCACAAGCTTCACTCTTGCCCCATGAGGAGATTTTCGAATTCTGTTGATGTGCTGTAATCTCTCTGTGTTATTTGAGAATTTAATGGGAGTGGCTGGTTTGACCATCAAAGAAGATGATACTGCTATGTGTGGCTTTTTCTGTGGTGGTTGTGGTGCCACTTTTGTATTGAATGATGAATCAGTCGCACGAGAGATGCTTATTAGTGTCGACTGACATTTTTCTTGCCGTTGCTTAAATCTGTTCAAACTTTCTTGTAAAGATGCCATCTGCCAAAAATTTACATGCAAGAAATTAATATTAAAGACATGCCGATAACTACCTTAATTAGGTTAGTTTTGCTAACTCCTATAGACAAATTTCATTCCAAGGACCTTTGTGAAGCAATGTTTACTACCACTTTGTAAATAACAGCTCCTAGGTTCTCCATGCAGATGTCTTAAGATAAAATCAATACCCCCCCCCCAAAAAAAATAATAATAATAAAAAAAAACCAACACAAACTAATTAACTAATCATTAATGGCCTTATATAGATGATTGACTGGATTTGGCTTTGGAGTTTGCTTAGTTGGTATGGGTAATTTGAGGAAGAACTTTCTTTTCAGAAACCAGGGAAGAGAGAGGGAGATGTTGATGGAGGAGACTAAGAGAGAGAACTACTAGAATTATGATGAAAGCGTGTTAAGAAAGAGATGTACCTCGGTGCGTCAGAGTCAAGAAGAGGTACTATACTGCTTGAGAGTCGGAGATTCTGTCGAAGAAGGGCACAGGCGGCGTCTTTCTTCTGTCAGGTGTAGCTCCGTAGGAAGGCGGTTAACTTGTGAGAAAGAGCAAAGAGGGAACATATATAAATGGAAGAAGGCTGTCCGCTGTTTTTAGTATTTACGGAGGAAAAGCGGAGAAAAAGTTAGAAGGCCTAATTCCAGGCCCGGCCCTAATTAAAAGAAAGTCGGCCTCTCTTGGAATTTATTTTTTATGAATTATCCAGGTTATATGTTCAACTTGTCTAGCCTGCTTACTCTACATAATTCTTTTGCGAATTGCATTAGACAGTCCGTCTTGTTTTAATCGGATTTTTAATTACTGAAATCCGAAAGTAGAAGGGATGATGATGTATTGATGTTCTATTTATATTTTATTACTCTTCCTTTATTTTCCTCATTTTTAAACTCTCTTTAAAAATATTAATTTATGGAGCAAAGTAACAAGAGAACTGAACAAAAGCACTCTTATACAATTTTCTTATCAGCAAATAACAAAACACAGCATGAACTGAAATATAGCTAATTACATTTCGAGTAATTGTCAAAAATACACCTAATTGCACAAAATATAGCTAGAAAAGTATAAGACTTCTATCAGATATATAAAACCCACAAAAACAAACCATTAAAAGAATAGCATCTCAAATCTCAATAACCTAATATGTAATCCTCATCAGCCTCCACAGTTTCTTCATCAATTATTTCCTCCACCGAATTCCCACATTCAAACAGACTCCGAGGAACTACAGCCCCCCTCTCAGCCTTGCTTTTCTTATCATTTGCTTCTATAATCCTTGCTAGTTTCTCGCTTATGCAAGACTCAACTATAATTTCTGGATTGGATTGAAGTGAGCTCAACCCTAAAAGTGTTGTGCACTCTCGTTTGAATTCAGAATCATTTGATGATAATATTAAGTTGGCAAGTGACCTTGAAAGATCCGGTACATATTCTCGAATCTGGTAAGATACAATATTAGATAAGCTTAACTTGAAGGTAATTCAAACACTTCTACAGAACTAGAAATTTATACTTTGAAACATTTAAGTGGTATGCATACCCCTCTCACACCCCCCTCTCAAATGGTATACATGTAATCCCTTTTATTATGAGAGATGCCATGATGATTAAAAAGTTGTAGCATACATGAAGATTTGCCCATACACCCTTGTAGAAAATAAGACATCCATGATGCCTGTTGTTCCAACACACTTGAAACAAACAGGGAGGACTATGATGACCATATTTGATAAATGGTACATAAATTTGAGGAATATTTCCTACTTTTCAGGTCCAGGGGCAATGCAAGTTATTTATCTTTTTGAAAAAGTTTTTAAAGGTTTTGCAGGATGGACATGCAAATTTACACACCTTAAAACATATACTCCATCAATCCCTCTAAATCACGATAAACATCATCTCTAGCTTCATCAAAAATGACCCAGATATTTCTTGTCTACCTTATGTGAATGAAACAGCCACACGAATAGTAGAAGTTTGGATATTCTCAGGACAAGGATGCTCAGGTTCATCAATGCTGTCTTTAATCTTTTGTATAGACAGGAATCATGGTTCTTATGTTTTAAGAGGGTATGAATGACATTTCATTTTCAAGGAAGTATATGCTATTTTAGGTTTGAATGTTACATTGGTAAAGAAAATATTTTTACCTCACTTTATTTAGTAAACAAAACAGCAAAAATAAGTACCTCAGCCTGAAACACTTCGAATTTTAAATTCACCAAATTTCTCATTTTTCATGGAACTAAATTTTATGGACACCACATTTGGTCATTGATTACGGATAAGAACTGAATTCATAGTACTTAACTGTTGTGGTGATTCATACCTTAGTAGCTTGGGAGCTGAGAAACAGGTGTGTGTTAGAAGCCTTGAGATCCTCCAATGCAGCCTTGACAGCCTTTTTAATGAGATTTCGATCAGGCATAGATATATCTCCTGTTGGTATGGCAGTGTCTTCAACAGGTTAAGGGCTATTAGGAAGCATCTTGAAGACTACCATTTATAACCAATAGTATACCTCCTCTGGAAGTAGCACCCACCATTATTGTTCTTACAATTAACAATTAAATGTGAATCCCAAAAAAACATAAAAAATACTTAAATGCTCTTCAAACCATTTGAAAATTACACCCAGTCATCTAAAATAAGGATAACACAAACAGGGTTTGAAAAATAATTTGCTCCAACTTTTGAATAGGAACTGAATTAAGCTTTTTTTTATACTAGCTAATATAGACAGGAACTTAACATCTAAATTTCCGGGCCATAACCTTAGTTTAATTTAACTTGGCAATATTTAAATTAACATCAGTCCTAGACAATATTGTTGATAGTAATATAATGGTTGCAGTCTCCAAAAATATTGTTATGAATTGCAATTAGCAAAATTCTGGGTTCCATTTGCAAATATGTTACAATATGATGTTAATTGAACAAAACCCAATTGTCTTTTGCTCTTTTTTAAATTTTTACTTTATCAGTTATTTTGGATGACTACTGTATCCATACAAACACCCGAAACACACTTTATTAATGGATATGTTTTATGGTAGCAGTGTATAGCAATGTGCATAAAAGCAAATGCTGTGTCTTCCCATTCAATCACTATCTTTCCTTCATTTTCTACAAAAGCTTCTTTCATTCTCAAGCCAAAGCTCGGCCAATCAAGACTTGAGAGTGTAGCTAGGCAAGAATCAAGGTGTGAAGAAGGTGCATAATCTTGGAAGCAAAATACCTAAAAAACCACGAAAAAGGTAAAAGGTAGCAAAAACATACAATGGACCATGGAATAGCATAGCAAACAATAGTGAGCCTTGTTGCAAATTATATCTAGCAGACATTGAGTTTTGCACAATGGAAACCTTTTTCTTTTTTGACATTTTGCATGCAACACAAGTTACACAACATTTAGGTTAAACACAAAAAAAGGTATTCTAAGGATTACTGGTTTATATTGTCAACTCCAAGTTTGTATATTGTCAATTAATTATATGTTGAAATGCAATTAATAAGTGTCACGATTTACAATTTTACAAAGAAGAATTACCAGTTTATATTGTCAACTCCAAGTTTGAATATTAGCTACTCAGGACAGCAAAGCAGGGATATTTTAAGGAATGTTCTTTTGTTGAAAATAATTTAGGGAATTTTATTATTAGCTTCAAGTTTCACAAGTTGGACTATTTGCATCTTACTCACAAGCACTTGATCGGTTGAAAGTATGAGAAATATTTTGGCTTTAATTTCCAAACACAATGAAATGTTCAATGTGGTTTAGGACAACTCACGACATAAGAGGAGAAAGTGAATTTCATCTCCAAACCAGTCAGGATCTAGGAGAAACTAGCATAAATGATACCAGATTCAACTGGAACATGTCAGTGTATGCTTGTGGAAGCACCAAAATGCATTTTGCGGATGCAGTGAGTGAACATGCATTGTTATCCAATTTACTAGCTATTGAAACAAAGCATGCAGTACCTTACCTCATTGGCAAACACACCACTGATGGGCCCTGGTGCACAGCCAAACACACCACTGATGGGCCCTACTAGTGCAGTATTGGCAGGGGCAGATAATAAAAGTTACAATGGGGCACACCAGGGTGGTTATGAAATTTGTCAATAAAACAAAGCTTAATCAACCTCCCCCCACCCCCTCCCCCTCCAAAAAAGGGTGGGAAAAAACCTCTGTCGAGAGAAATCCCAACATAGTTTGGTTGCCCATGGATTTAGAAAACAAAAATATCTGTCAATTTTGTGCAACCACCAACCACCAACAAAAACTTGTAATGATCCCCATGAAGATAACACGCCCAAACCTAACTACTAAAGCACAAATGGTTTTTCATATATAGAAGAAAACCTGCGAGGTAGAATTAGTGCCAGACCAACAGGAAGGCTGCAACTTAGCTGCTACAACTAAAATCACGGCTTCTACTCTCAGTTGATCTCTAATTCTGTTTCTCTCTGAATTGCATGCAACACCATTTCCTTCAATTAGAAGTTCTCTACGAAGAAACAGAGAAAGGTATAAATTAGACTACCACAGTTTATTTAATCTTCAACATACAATAAAACAAACACCACAAAGAACTCTTTACAAAATATGTCCTAATATGCATCAAACATGCCCTTCAAAATTATTAAGGAAATAATACCACAGTAACTAACAAGAAGATATAACATGTATAAATTCTCTAAAGAATATCCAGAGTCCAAATGATAATAACAATATTCATGTGCCAGAAGTTCAGGTGCTCACACACAAGCAGGATAGTGATACGCCTAGGATTCCCTGCTAAGAATAAATATGAACTGCACCCATTTTATTCGTTTGAAAAATTCCAAACTGCCCCGGTTAATATATCTGGAGAGAGCACGAGCCGAGGGGGGCTCAGCTTGGAAATATTGGGAAGAAAATGGGGGAGGAAAGGATATAAGATATGCGATATTTACTAATAGCAAGGGATTCATAATGTTTTTGCGCTTTGAAGAAATAACCACATATAATTATATAGTAAGTAGTATAGATATTACACCAGTAGAGTGAAAGATCAAGTACCGGTAACTTGAGCAGATCTCACATTCTTTAGGTAGAGTAAATCCATGCTTGATAGAGTATTCTTGCAAGCCAAAAGCCATGCATTTAATGCTAGACAGCGAGAGAGGTGCTCTAGTATCATTATTTTCATGTAGAGGAAAATCCCGTCTTGACATGTGTCCATTGATACTCTCTAATGTAAGCTCAAATACTATGTTCTGCAAGAAAGAAATATGTTAGTCTTGGAATAATAGAGTAAAATTCACAGCTTTTTTACAAAAGATGTACGATGTGCAAATCACAATGTCACATATACAACTATATTCCTTCTTTCTTAGTATACATCAAAATTAACTAAGAACACCCTTCTCATTAGTCACCGATAGGAATATAAAAAAGAGGGAGGGTCTCTTGGCGCCTAATTAACGAAACAGAGAAAGAATGAGTATAAATTACATTATTGATTTTATATACAGTTATGCATGATATATTTTTCGTGTCGCAATTTAAAAGGCATCCATGATATGATGTGTTCTATAAGGTATTTTAAATGCTAATATTGAGGTTTCTTGAAGTCCACATGAAAACAGTCAAAACAAACAAATGGACTTCAATATTTTCACGAAAGAATAGTTCAAGCTTATGCAAAATTAGATGTGCAATCAAGCATGTAAAACTGCAACTATCACAAAATAAAATGGAATCTTCCAAGAATATCTCATATGTACCCTTGAAGTTCCAAGTAATCTATACATTCTCCAAACAGGAATCACAATCCTTTTTTTCCCCTAAAGGTGAAAGCTACCCTCATTTAACACTTAATTAAGGGATGAGTTTGAGGGTTCAAGGTAATTCTCATGATTTTTCCAGTTATGTTAGGGTAATTCTCATTTTCTGGGCTCTCTAGCAAACTTTAAGATTTCAGAAAAGGCCATATAAAAAAATTGTCCCCATTTGTTCGTTTGTTCACAATGATCTCCAACTTGTTTGCGACTAAAGGCTTTGTTGTTGTTGTTCACACTTCACAATGATAATATAAAACGTCTGAAACTAGAAGTCAGGGAATTAACTTACAGGATCTTTTAATAATAGCACCTGCATATTTAGGAAAGGGAAAATAGTTACATTCATTTTATGTTTTCAAAGATAAAATTGGCCCGATAAAACAGTTTTACAACAACCAAGCTGATTACACAAATTAGCAGCACCTCTTTTCCAAGTTCAAGAGCAAAGTGATATAAATTTATGAGGATTGAGGACACATCTTCTTAAATATCATCAAAGAAAGGGAATCATACAATACAAACACAAATCTGTTTGCCATCTAGAAACAGAAACACCATCATCATTTATAGCAATTTCAACTATGGCCCACCAAAACAGAAAAGATCTCTGTTAAAACTTGCAATGTAGTTTTTTGTGATTTATCTAGAAAGTGGAAGAGAGATAGTATGAACATTCTCTGTTGCGTTGTATGGGTAAGGAATTTCCTTCCTTAGTGTATGGCATTTTGACATCTTGTTGCGTATGGGATATATCTCAACTTATTTACAACAAAGCCAACAATTCTGTAGTGCTTTAAGCCAGCAAGTAATGTTTAATAATATTATTAAAGAGACCATACAGTCAGGTATGGCTACAGAAAATTAATGAAAATACCTTTTTGACATAGTCAACTGCCCACAGGTCAAACTCCTCAGGATTTCTTTCACGAATTGAGAAACAGACTTCTGTTCCACTATACAAATTAGAAATTTTCAGAAACTAAACTAAAATAACATATTCTTTAAAGTCAAGTTACAGAGATAACAATAGAACATTTACCTGAAAGTTCCAATGATTTTGTAAGTGGAAGGTAATTTTATTAGTCTTATATTTGATGTGCGGGATTCATTCAGATTTAGACAGAAATGTTGGATCTCTTTGTCATTCATCCCTACAGGCATTAAAAAGTTCATAATGCTGCATTGATTCAATGATTAAAGCACACTACAATGATCATACTAACTTAAAAAGGATATTGCCAAACTTTGTCATAATAGATAAGAGATTTCAATACTAAAAATGTTTTTACAATTTCAATCTACTCTTCCACTTTGTTTTTTTTTCCTCTTTTTTCAAATTGTTTTTATTTGGATGTATCATGCATGTTGTTGAAGGTTTAGTCAGGCACTGCCATAATCTAAAACACCTTAACAGTATACTGGTAAAACCATGCTGCTGTATCATGGTACCAACCAGCAGCCCAACCTTTTCTTTCAAAAAACCATTGCTGGTTAAAGAGTTCACAAGTGCCATTTAAGAATAAAAGTCATACCGGTAGTTGTAATTGAAAGTGCCCCATCTGGAAAAGGAAAAATTAGAAAATTTCTGGAAAATCAGAGAAAGCTTTGTTTTCAATTATAATTTGTATTATACTGATAGAATTGCTACTGGGTTGTTACTACTTCACAGGTTTTATATAAAGGTCAAGTGATAAAAATTGAGATGAATTATATGTATATAATAGAGATGCACTTTGAACATACTTCCTTTGATTACATTTTTATCACAATTATTTGTACGACATGCTGGCAACACTGCTTAGCTTTGGGTTTAATCTATCTCTTGACATATCGAGATAAGATGAGATAAAAATCTACGTAAGAATAATGTACCCCATTGTTCAGAAGAGATCACTGATGTGTAAACATCCAGTTTTAGAAATTCCTCCAAGCTACTACCAACCCCTGTATCTGAAACTGGTAGCCATCAAAAGGAAAAAAAAATGAAAAAACAAATAAAAGGAAATGAAAATGTCTAAAACTTTATATAACAGGATAGTTGGGAAAATCATTTTACTCAAGTTACAAGGAAGCACGGTTATGCAAAATTAAAATTATGGAAGTTACCATCTAAACAATAACAAACTGTCCTCAACTTAGCCTAAGCAAAGATTAACATAGATTATTACACCAACATGAATCTATTCCTAAGTACACAAGCATGGTTGAACCATGGTCTTTAAACTCTCACAATCAGCTGACAATTTTAAGATTAAAGTATTAATTAACAGAAAATATGGGTAATGAGACAGCTCAGGTTATTACTGGATATACGAAGAAGAGGAGGATTGTCCTGAAAAGTTTTAAGAGAAACTGAGAGGCGACATAGAGTTTCTGAGACTCGACATCTCTGTATTGAATGATAAATAAGCTGCAAAAGACAAAAATAAATAAATAAATAAATAAATAATAAATCCCCTAAATATAAAGGAGGAAATAAGAGAGACGAGGAGAAGAAAAGGTGACTAACAGTTCGGAAAAGGACCCGAGCAAGAGAAGAGACCTCCATCAAAATCAAAATCGAAGGAGCACCTGCCTGATTTCGCCTATTCTTACTTATAGGCCATGATCAAAATGGTTTTTTTACTGGATTTCAATTCAATTCAATTCAATTCAATTGATTTCATAGGATTTTGTAGGATTTCGTTGGATCTAATTACATAGGAATTTCAACCAAATGATACAAAATCCGTTCATAATGATCAAGAATTTTCCAACGAAATGAAATGAAATGAAATCCCACGTTAAAAAAATGAGATTTTGATCAGGGCCATATAAACGCAAGGGTGGTGGATGACTGGATGTGGTCGCTGGTGCTCACTGCTGAGGTGCGGCCGTGCGGGATTACTGTGACTGTGAGTCTGTGGCACTCTTTCCGTGTCATTTCCGTATTTCAGCGGTTCAGCCTATGACTATGAGATATGCAAAACAAAACATAATTGTTATAATATTCAATACTTTAAAATTTTAATTTTTCGAAAGTGAATATTTTGATTGTTAAAATCTTTTAATATAGAAAAAGTAATAAAAAGATACGATTAATTATTTTCATCAAAGCATAGTTAAAAAAAAATAACATTCGGTAATTATTCAATAGATTTAGCACATCCTCATTAACACCGGTTTTTTCGAATAAGATTAAAAGTAATTACAATGTCGGAGTAGATACATATATTGAATTGATAATACGATTACACGAAATCAGATGCACTATACAATGGAACCAGTTCAATGGTCCAAAATCTCAATGAGGCATTTCGTCGAACACCTTTCATGCACGATTGTATAAACACAACGAAAGTATTTCACTAACCTCTTCTGTGTTTGTCTATTCCAAAGATTGTTTTACTAGTTCCTAGTCTCTACTTCATTGAGCACGCAAACGCAAGGGGTGTGGTCGTGTGGGCTCATTCCGGATCTGATTCTATCTAGAACATCAGATTATTTGTAGCACCATATGGTGTGATTGCTCGTAATTTAGACAGGCCTATTTTAAATTTATTTTTTAGACTTCAGCAGTATTCAATAAAAAATAGCTATATTAAACCATTATTATTAGATAATAAAAAAACATTAAGAAAATTAATTTAGGAGAATATTCGAGTCGTGAAAAAATGTAAGAGAAATTGAGAGGAATTGAGAGGCAACATAAAGTTTATGTGATTCAATATTTTTCTGTATTTACTGTTGAGTGAAAAATCAGCTGAAGAGTCATAAAAAATAATAAAATGATAAAAAATAAATTAATTGCTACAAGAAGTAATCTCAATCTCCAACTCTCAAGTACATTAATTTTGACATCATCACATGTATTTAAAGAGCAATAACATAAATACTTGATATAAAAATTGGAGATTTTGTTATTGAACATTAATAAAAATTGAACTCTTTCTTATGCTTTTTATTGACATTATTATGCAGGTTAGTCGTGGAAAATACAAAAAGGGACCTAATTAGTCTGTCCAACCCCTCTCTCTCTCACACACACACACAAAAAAGTTCTCAGCATAAACAAGTTAGCTTGTGTTACATAATTACATTCTCCAAAAAAACCAACTTAGCACTTTTACAATTTTCTTTTTTCTTTTTCCTTATTTTCAAGACCATCTGGATGCAAATTTAAATTTGAGGATCAAATTTGTCATTTTTTTAAAGCTCAAAATACCAACTCTTTTTTTTTCCGAAACCTAGAATCATGCTGCTATATCCTCTCTCATTACTATTTTGCGTTGTGGGCGGAATACACATATCCTCTCATTACTAATTATTATTTTTTTCATAATAAGATATTTCTAGAAAGTCGTTTTTCTTCTGTATAACACATTAAGTCAAACCATAAATTTACTTCAACTAGGGTCAACGACGAATGAGTTAACGGATTTTTGTGGATTTTTGTTTCATAAATTAAGTTCAAAATTTTCTTTTAGTCCAACTACCAGCCGTAAACCCACTTAGTCCGTCTACTTTTATGCACTGGTTATATGGGTTATATCGGATTATTATATATATATAGAGAGAGAGAGTTTTGTTATGGTGAGTTCCAACTCACCAAAGGGTCCATGAATCGTGTTTAAAATTTTAAAATTTAGTTCGAAATGATCGATCCAAACCGTTTTATACAATCTCCCAATTGAAATCTTCATGCAGACCAAATTTTATATATTTTTTTAAATTTTTAAGTATTTATTTCAGATTTTTAAAAACTGCTGTTTTTGAACGATTTAGAACTAATTAGATTAATGATTTTCTAAAATTAAAAAAAATACTTAAAAATTTCAGAAAAATATAAAATTTGGTCTACATGAAGATTTCAATAGAGAGATCGTATTAGACGGTTTGGATAGGTCATTTGAACTTAATTTTGAAATTTTGAGCGCGACTCACGGACCCTTTGGTGAGTTGCAACTCACCGTAGCAAACTCTCTCTCTCTCTCTCTCTATATATATATATAGAGAGAGAGAGAGAGAAAAAAAAAACCTATGGTGCATACTAATATACGAAAGGTTCAGTGCATACTGATCCAAACTCTTGGATCTGTTTTAAATTGACTGATCCAAATCGTCCAATATGATCTTCATATTGAAATCTCCTTGCCAACCAAATTTTAAATTTTTTTCGAAATTTTTAAGTATTATTTTTCAGATTTTAAAAAACTGCTATTTTTTAATGGTTCAGAAAAAAATAGATTAGTGATTTTTTAAAATTTGAAAAAAAATACTTAAAAATTTTAAAAAAATGTAAAATTTGGTCGGTAAGGAGATTATAATAGGCAAATTATATTTGACGGTTTGGATCGATCATTTTGAAACAGATTATATTTGACGGTTTGAATCAGTATGCACCGAACATTCCGTACATTAGTATGCACCATATGTTTTTTTTTCTCTCTCTCTCTATATATATATAGAGAGAGGGGGGGATTGCTAAAATGCTATGCATAGCACGGATGGCCTTCGTGTTACGGATTCATTCTTGAATTTCATGTGTTAAACAACTGATCCAAACCGTTTATTATCTTCTTCATATTGAAATCTCATTAGAAACCAAATTTTCAATTTTTTTAAATTTTTTACAGATTTTTTTAAATACTTAATCTAATAAATTGTGGACCCTTCAATAACAGTGATTTTCAAAAATCTGAGAAAAATAGTAAAAAAATGTAAAATTTGGTTTCTAATGAGATTTCAATATGAAAAAGATAATGAACGGCTTGGACAGTTGTTTGAAGCATGAAATTCAAGAACGAATCCATAGCACGAAGGCCATCCATGCTATGCATAGCATTTTAGCAATCCTCTCTCTCTCTCTCTCTCTCTCTCTATATATATATATATATATATATGAACTAAGATTTTTTATATTAACTCTCTACGATACACTTTCTGTTAGTTTGGTGTTACAGTTAATATATCTAGAACATTAAAATTAAAGAATAGATTAAGAATAAATAAAATGGCCCAAAGATAATTGAGGGTAACAGATTGATGAAACATAATTTTTTTTTCATTGATAAATGTATGGTAAAAATATTCAAGTTTCACCTTAAAAAATTTTTGGTGTTGTGTTGAGTGCGGCCAGGGTAAATTAGGTGCAAATTCAGGACTTTACGGTCTTCACTAACTATCAGTAGAGGAACTTACAATACAAAGCAAATTTTATGTATTTTATTTGATTCTTCGAATCGAAAGCAATTAATCATGTCGGTAAAGAATTTAGAAAGTAATTTATCCTGTCTCATCGACAGAGGCATTATGTATCCTTAGAAAACAAATAATAGCTATTCGAACTTAAAAAGTGACCCGTAATTTTCAATTCAAATAATAATAAAAAAAACTAATCGAGCTTACAAGTCAAAGAAATAATTAATTAGAAAGCTCGCGTTCTGTATTCTTAAATTTTATATAATAGTTTATTTAATTTATTGGTCCTGGACAATTAATTAAGACCGCATCAAACTACTCAAATTTTAATATGTTACCATAATATACTTGAGCAATTTTATTGTGAAATTATCACAGAAACTCAAGCTCTTTTTATTGTTGCGTTATTCTAGGTACATATATAGAAAATGTTGTTATAAATTATATCTTTATTTATTAAATTTTCAGAGACCTCATCCCATCTTTTTACACGAAAAAAATAAAGTCAAATAACATATTGTGTACGCTTGCAAGAATACGAACGTACAGTTGTCTTTAAAAAAAAAATCTGACGTCTTAATTATAATAATTCTACAAGTCAAAAAAAGAAAATCCTTGTGTTTCTAGAAAAGATATTTTTCATCGAAGCATATGCCCAGATACAAAATGCATACATCTATGTAACCAAAAGTGTTTTGTCATAAGAACAATAAAATAATAAATGTTGCATTATTCGAAAAATGGATTGTGATGAGAAATGTATTATATATTTTCAAAAAGAATAGTTCAATAAATATAACTGAGCCCCTTACCCAAAAAAAAAAATGTATTTTATATATGTTCCTTCATCAAAGTTAAGTTTCTTTTATGCTATATTATATGTAACATATTGTACAGCAACAAAAACTGAGTGTTATGGAAAATCTCTGGGACTTCACGGATAGTTTAAATCTGCACATAAGAAAACGACCAACTAAGCAGAAAGAAAAGCAATTTACAAAAGAAACTCCTGACCAATCATAGACTCATAGTATGTTGTCTAATACCAATGGTACCTATATAATTTCTGCCAAAAATCTATCGTTAAACGGACCAACTAGACCAAAAGCATAAACAAAAGACAATTTCGAGAGAAGGGAAAAAAAAGACAGAGCGAGGAGTTATAGAGAGGTCTAATGGAGAACTTCATCCTCAATGCTCTCCCTAGCATTAGGGAAAGCATATCTGTGCATAATCGCGAGCCACCACTAAATCCGACCATTGATGAATCCGACTCAGACGATGACAACTACCACTATGACTCGGCCGATGAGGGCTTCTCATTTGGCATTTCAGCTGCAGATAGCTGCAATAAAACACCCGATCTCACTGCGGACGAGATATTCCACCACGGTCACATCATTCCTCTTTACTCCGTTCCTAAACGCACCACGTACATTGATGACACAGATACAGATGCAAGTCCGATACAACGGGATGCAGCCGATGAAATTTATGACATGCCCAAAACAGCACCTGGATCACCTATGAAAAGTTGGTCAACTGGGTCGACAAGGAGACGAAACCCGATTCATGAATTTCTCTTTGGAGGGAGGAGTCGTAGTGATCGAAAAGAGAAGTTAGGATTCTTTGAGAAGGGAAGTGGAAGTGTCAAGGGCAAGAAGAAGAAGAAGGATAAAGGAAAGGAGAAGCGAAAAGAGGCGAAAGATACGAACAAAACCGATCACACGAAGAACGGCGAGAAGGGGACTATTGTGAAACGAAAAGAGAGGGACATGTTAGCAAGGAGACGATCATTCTTGCCCTATATCGGGGTCTTCGGCGGTGGCCCGATGCATGATTTCACAAGAAGATTTTTTTTCTAGCAAAATTTTGGTGCTTTTGGGATCTTTTTTTCATCTTCCTACGTACTGGCTTCTGCTATTTATTTTTTCGATAAACTTGTAAAAAGGTTTCTGACATTGTCATACATATATGAACATTAGGCATGGAGTTTCCAACATTAGGAAAATAATCCAGAGGTTGATTGGAAAATTACGGATGAAGAAACATGCAAAGCAATAATAGTTTTCTTCTATTGTGTTGCAAGTGGGAAGAGATGAAGCTAATTGAGGAGGACCAGCTGAGCAGCCAATTGCTCAGAAATTTTTCGTGCAAAATATTCTTCATGATAATTGGATAAAACATCTTGTCTTCTACAATTGATTTTGAACTTAGTTGGTTTCTGACAAGGGACCAAACGGGAAGAAACAAGTTGCCTCAAGAAATCCTTTTGTTTATGGAATTGGTGTTTTTGTGAAAATACTAGTCGTAGCTTTACATGTTCTTGAAGGGCCGTTGCTTCGATTAGTTGCCAGTTGCCACTGATAAGAGTTTTTTGGTTAGAATGGGCCAAGGGCAACAATTGGGCCCAGTAGATTTCAGGCCTCAGGGGGCTGATTCTGTGGCAAGCTTTGTAGTGTACACTGCGTGTCTAAGACAAGTATTCTTTCAGCATCTTGCAGAATATTGCTGTAATTAATTATGTTTGAGACTGCTGATTTTCTTTTAGGATGAGATAAGAGTCAAATCTGAAGAACAAACTACGTTAATGGGTTTTGAATTTACATCTTTAAATAGAGAATATTGATGTAATTAATTATGTTTGAGACTGCTGCCTTACTTTTGTGGCGTTTTTTAAATCAGTTTTCACAATCATAGGTTGACATGTTAGCCACCAATGTTGCTAATTTAATACGCAGCATCATGCAGGTACATTGAAGTGACAAATTATAATAGATTATTCACAGATTCGATGAGTAAGTAATGTTGTAATTGAGAATCGTGTGAAGAATTTGAAGTTGTAGGCTCAAATTCAGCACCCGTCCGCTTTAGAGATAATTTGAGAACAAATTTCATCTTATGCTAAAAAAAAAGAGAGATTAATAGTTCAATTAGTTCTCAGCGTGTATCAATTATACGGATTGTCAAAATTTTAACCCTATGCACATAATTCAATTACAGTGCCGTTTGATGACTTAATCTAATGTATTGTTTAATTTAAAAGAGAATATCTATTGTGAACCATGGTGCATAGAGGGTTCCGTGCACCATGATCGTTTGATCGGTGATGTTGCAAATTGACAAATCTAAATTAATCAATCCAATCTATATATTGAAATCTTATGGAAAACAAAATTTTACATATTTTGAAATTTTTTTTACTATTTTTTCCGAATTTTTTAAAACTTGACATTTTTGCTATAAATTAGTGTAAGAATATTTCAAAAATGACAAGTTTTAAAAAAAGTCGAAAAATAGTAAAAAATTTTAAAAAATTGTAAAATTTTATTTGCTATGAGATTTCAATATATAAATTTCATTGGTTAATTTAGATTTGTTAATTTACAAAATCACCAATCAAACGATCATGGTGTACGAAATCTTTTATGCATCGTGATTCACGATGGATATTCTCAATTTAAAATACAAGTTTCACGCCTTAAATTTTATAATCAACTGTAGTAATACAATTGATTTGATACATAGGAAAATCTAATCAACAGCTGGCCATGCACCAAATCCAAAGCATGTCTATTAGCTAAGTTTGAACTTCGAAATACGTCACCGGACTATGCACACATATTTTCTGGGATTCAGATTGCTTCAACTCTCCTCTAGTTATTGTAATAATAGTGGCACATAATTTTAAACTATCAAAAAATACTCCATTTCTAGGGGTCTTTTCTACAGTACTCCTGATGACGTCAGGGTTTTTCTTTGTTGTGTCCGTCAGTTGTGATGGTTTTTAATCTGTGCCGTTGATTTCAGCTGGTGATGCTATCATGAGATCAATTTTCAATGTCGATCTATCGGTGCGCTTCGATCCGTCCGTCACTCCTCTCTTTCTCTTCAGGACTCCCCCTTCCACTTCCCCTTTCCCGCATTCTCTTCTCCATTCTTTCTTTCTTCTTTTAGCGAATTCTTTTACTTTACTGCACGAACTCACGAAGCCGGGGCGTGGGAGGGGGGGGAGGTCCATCCCTCTCCTCTTTGAACAGTTTCTTCTCAACTCTTCTTTGGGTGACTAGGGAGAGAGCAACGGCAGCGTCGACTGAAGACGGGGGCGATTGATGGTTTACTTATGATTTATTCCGTCTTCACTATGAGCTCTTGATGAATCTTCTTTCCTTTTCTTATCTCAAGAAACCCTGCTTCCCTCAGCGTATTGACCTACACCTCCCGTACAGGTTCTGATTTGAGTACAAAAATTGATTGTTTCTTTAGAATGTTTGAAATTGCTAAGTTCTTCTGTGATTACTTTTGTAGAAGAAGAGACTTGAAACAACGGCCAAAGAAAAATTGAGCACCTGTGCTGGTTGGAGGGTAAATATTTGTATGATTTTCTTAGTAAGGTAATGAAATAAAAAATTTTCTTATAGTACAGATTTCTGACATTTTATTATAATGATGTTAGTAGTATGTTGTTTTATATCTTTACTCTCCAATTAATGTTCTTTAACACAAAAATAGTATTTTGCAAGTCAAGGTTCTCTCTCCACGCTTCTCCGTGATTTGTTCTTCTGGGTTCCGTAAGCTTTGTATTTCTATAACTTTGCTTATTTTCTTTTATCTGTTCTTTCTCAGATTAGTTTTTTTTACTTTTTTTTCCTTTAAGTTTTTCTTCCAATTGAGGGTTGAGGAAGCTTATATGTTAACTCGACAGAGAGATCTATGTTATGTACCAAACTAAACAAACGTTTGAAGAAATTGAGGGAACTGGGGAGTCGACCGAGGAGGACGGATTGAATCTGTCATGGATTGGTGGAAAGAACGAATGAGATTCTGACAACATGGTTTTTAGGAGAGAAAAGAAGGAACAGATTACCAAGGTCAAGAAGATAACTGTACTAGATGAATTACAGAGGTTGAAATCCGAAGGAAGAAGGATACAGAGGTTGGTTTGTTCTTCCTAATTGATTAACAATTTATCATTTTTTGTCACCGATTTTGCATGTCATAATCCACCCTTTACAACATGCCAAAACGTCATAAAAAAATACACCGTGTTTTTTATTCTTCTCAACGAATTCTATTTGAGAAACCAAAAGCACCGCTTACCTGGAAGATGATTATGATCGGCTTTTGGTTTCTCCTCTATTTCTATTTTTTTTATTTCTGTTCAGGATGAATCTTGATTATATGTCCCATTTCGTACTCTTAGTTGAGTGATTTTGGAGTAGTTTTGGTATGATTTTCCTTTCTTTCTGTTTCAGGCGAATCTGGACACTCTCACCTCTTTCCCTCAACTACAGGTTCTTCCTCGCCTCCCTTAATTATTGAAAACCAGAGAACATTTCCCTATTGCTTGAGTTTCTAAATTAATTAATTATTTAAATAATTTTTCAGTTTTCGTTTTGTGGCAGTGGCATTTCCCTTACATATATAGTAATAGTTTTTCAAATATTCTTGGTGACAGGTAGCGATTGCCAGTTACATGGTACCCTGAATCATTCACCAATGTACCCATGAGTGACATGAACATGAGATCTAATCTTTCGAGGTATCCAGGAGGGGTCTACCGTTTCTACAGAGGAGAAAAAGTGTATAAATTTGGGTAAGGTTTAAGCTATTTAAATTCTCTTAAAATTTTTATCTGCACTTGACAAACTCATAGTGTGAATTTATTATCTGATTCCATGTACATTTGTAGAACCTCAATTAGAGCCAAGATTAACTATGCATAGTGTTGCTGGTACAAAGACAAACCATTGTGGTACCAGTTGTTGCTGAGTCAACATTAGTTATGTTATCCATTGTTTCATCTAAGTCTAATAATTAGTTTAATTGGTTGGTCTATCAATTCTAGAAAATTAATTCAGCCTACAAGAGAAAAAAAAAGAGGAATACTTAGTTTCTTGATATAATTCAAAAAAATCAAGTGTTCTTTTATTACTTAAATATATCTATTTGCAAGGATCAATGATCATCAGGTTATAAATTTATATTCATTTTCTTTGATCTGTGTAAATCTTTGCATTTGGAACTGCCATTGTTTTAATTACTTATTATTTTATATTGCAAGAAATAAATTTAGTGCCCATTTTTTCATTTGGACAGAAATGACCTTTCTTTAAGAACCTTACAAAAGCTGAATTAATTTTTAAGCAATTATTATATGTCAGTTTATTTTATGCTTGCATATTGTTCCTTAAAATAAGTTAGGCTATTAATTTTATTTCAGAGCATTATGTAGTGAGCTGGTCAAATGTGAATGCCAGCATGTTAGGATAAAATATCTCTTTGAGTCTCATCTCCACAAACCAGCATATGAATGCCATTATATAGTTGTTTTTTGCATCTCTTTGGACAACAAACCAGGTTGGTATTGATCTATTTCAGATTCTTTTTGGGGCATTCATTTTGTATGTATTTATTAACATTCAATTCGTATAATGATGGTGGTGCAGCAATGTTAGTAGAGGATACGAGGCAAACACAAAAAGAAAATGATTTGCATGCAGACAATTTAAACTCCAATTAGAGGTTTGCTTCTCTTTCTTCTTAACATTTTATATTATTATTTATGTGTTTCATTGGCTGTTATATTTTCTATTGTTTTGTTGTGCATTTATTTGGATTGGGTGTCATTCGGTGTCATTTGGTAAAGATATTAAATAAAGTTTCTTACAGATTTTCTAAATTTGCTCTTAGTTCCTCGCAGGCCGTTGATTTGCTATAATTTTTTGTGAATTCCTATGATTGATGTGTAGCTATCCATGCAGGTATGGTAAAAACGATCATTTTCTATTTTTTTTCAGGTTCTCAATTTTTTTGAATAAGAAGAATTCTCATTGTTTTCTACTTTTGATTGTAGTGTCTGTTGCTAAAATTGACAGTAGTTATACAAACTCATTTCTCTCATTAAAAAAAGATGATTTCTTATTATGACAATTTTATCAAATATGATATTTTAAAAAGAACTAATTTGTTGAGCAAAGCTACATTTGATTGGCACAGTTTTTGTTCACTTTGTTTCCATTGGATTTTTGTGTGGTTTCTTCAATTAGTTTTATGGACAAATTTGGGCGCATTATTATATGGCAGTTTACAGTTCAATCGAATGTCTATTTTCAGTACAGTGATTGCTACATATTTTAAACATGTAGATGTATATAACAGTCCCAAAAGACAATCTATAAATGCATTATTATGGATTTCGGTCTGACTATAATGTGGCTCTGACTGGTATGGATTTCGCTCTCCTCTCGGTGCCTTATTCCTTGTGCTCCCTCGCTCTGCTCTCCTTTCAATTATCTGTTCCATTTATTCAACAACAACACTGTTCAGTTTTTGCTATTTCGAATGGTTCTAATTATCACTTCTTTCAGCCAATTCAAAAGCTGGTTGTTTGGTCAGTTTCAAAACTCAATTGGAAAGCTGATAATTTAATTAATTTCACAAATATATTTTGATACAAGTCCATTGTAGGTTTTAGAAAGAAGAATATAAAAAAATCCATTGATTAAATTTCAAAATAATTTAATCTTATTTGCATATCTGTTAAGATTCAAATATTTATTTTTCGTGCAGCAAGCACTGAAGATATGGAGACACATTTTGTTAGGCTGTTAGATGACCAATCATTTGACTTAATCTCAACCTATGCTCTTAACGCATATGAATATGGTTGCTGTGTTCTTAGGTGCTCTTTCGTTGAAGATAGCAATCCCTACTACTGTGTTGCTACGGCGTATATACTCCTTGAAGAAAATGAAGCAAGCAAGGTGATATTTTTGATGCAATATTTATATTAGTTGTGCTTCTTCAATTTACTCCGGTGAATAACACACACTTAATGAATGCACTATGAAACCATTCTTGGATTATTTTGCTTTGAATTTTTTGTAATGAATTGAGGATTTCAGAGAGAGAGAGAGAGAAATTTGGTGGGTGTTTGTCTTGGCTATCACTGATTTACCACTGGTAGAACACTTTGGATAATAATTTTTCATTTTTCAATAACGTTAGTGCATATGTATTCTGACGTCATGAAGGTCGAATAGGTAAAATGTGACTTTGATTATTTGAAGTTCTTTGAACTTTCAACCATAGTTTTATTCCGGGTCCTTTGAACTCCAAAATCTAAGCATAATTTGTCATTTTTAATTATTTGGAGTTCTAATATTATTTACATTCTTTGGTTGTGTGCTTAGTAGAGGTAATAGAACTGATTATTGTTATGTTGGAATATTTTAAATCTTATCTTACATTTCTTTCCTTTGATTATGTAATTTGTAAATTCAACCATGATTTTATTTTTAGATCTTTGTTCTTTACAACAATAAGATCTTGAAAAATTGAGACAATAAAATCTAGGAAAAAATTATCAAAAAAATTGGTCGCGCAACGCGCGACGGCGCGACTAGTTTAATTCAAATCAGACCGTTAAGATGTAAATCGATTTTCCTTTTTTTTTTTTTTACAATTGATTTCAGGCAGACACTCAGGCAGTACACAACTTAAATAGGTGAAGAACATGGTCAGACCGGATCTAAATTATTTCATATGAAATGGATAAGGTAAATTTGTATGGATTCTAGAAGGATTAAATGAACTTCATACAGTTAGAGAGAAGTCAAGTCTCCAACCAATCACGCTTTTTCTGCTGTCCGAAAATACGGTTTCCATATCTAACAAATCAATTTTTTTTTTTTGAAGAGTCAATTATTGGTTTTTTCATCCTCCCATTCTTCTATTTTATTCCAAGTACTATGGCCAAACTTTAATTACGCTGATTATAATTGAGCTAGTAAATATTTGTCAACCAAAAGAAACCTAACAGAAGGAAAGTGTATTATATATTTCTAGGCAAATTCGTTATTCTAGTAATAAAGTGAATACATGTGCTGCTTCTGCAGTTGTGCTGTAAAATTTGACTTCCCGTTCATAATTTTACCGTTTCCTATATTGACCTTCTAGATATACTCCAGAATTTTCTTCATTTTGATTCATCCGCCTCCATTTCTTCTAGGCTCTGGTTCTAGTAATGAAGGGAAATGTCAAATGCGTTTACTTCAACGAAAACGAAACAATCAAATATTCAAATGACATGAACAAAATATGATCTTATGTGGTCATTCCTTGTGTAGCGACTTCTGTAAATGCTCATTTGTAACAACATTCTTGTCAAATTTATAAGATCATCCCCATTGGATGTTATTGAAAATTGCCCCAATCAATGATTCACTTGTTAATGACGAGCATTTAAAACTGTATGCCGAATATTACGGAATTGCTTAGGACCATCCCTAAGACTCTATCATCCTCATCATCCTCACGCATACGTAACTAACTCCTCCCTCACGCGTACACTCTCTTCTCTCTCCCTCCTCTGTACGCTATCTCCCGTCCCTGCCCCCTCCTTCCTCCCACGTACGCAGTCCCCCGTCCCCCCTTCTCCCTCCCACATATGCTGTCCCCCCTCTCCCTCCTCCCTCCTCCCTCCTGTCCCCCCTCACCCTTCTCCTCTTCCTCCTACACACTTCATAACTGTTGAAATTAATATATTTAAATGTTGAAAGACAATATCGTAATTGTTGAAGTTAAAATAGATTTCTACCACCCCACCAGCGCTATGAGATTAGTAAGAAACTCAGGCTGTAAAGGGAAAATCGAGAGGTAGAAGAAAGCCGGACATAAGATTGTAAGTCGTCAATCTGATTTAAAATCAGCTTCCCACTTCGAAATCTTATTCAACTACACAAATTCTACTACCAGACAAAGCAAGAGAGACGAAAGAGCCCATGCTTGAACTTTAATAACCCAGACATCACTTTACTTTGTCTCTTTCTTTGAAATTTTATTTGAACTATAACATATATTAACTTCAACATTTACGATATTAATTTCAATAGTTATCTATTTAATTTCAACAGTTATCTATTTAATTTCAACAATTACGATATTTAATTTCAACATTTATGCATAGTAATTTCAACGGTTATGAAGTGTGAGGGAGGGGGAGGGGTGAGGGGAGGGACTGGATACGCAGGAAGGAGGGAGAGGGGGGAGGGATGGGAGACGAACAGCGTATCCTGCGCGAGGGAGAGGGGATGAGAAATAGAAAACGCGTCAGGAAATAATTCCAAAAATAGAAACTATTGAAGTTAATATGTTATATATGTAACTGCTGAAGTTAATATATATAATTGTTGAAGTTAATACATATAACTGTTGAAGTTATATGCGTAATTGTTAAAATTATATGTAGTTATTGAAGTTATATATGTAACTGTTGAAGTTACTATATATAACTGTTGAAATTAATATATATAACTGTTGAAGTTAATATATATAACTGTTGAAGTTATATATGTAGCTGTTGAAATTATATATGTAACTATTGAAGTTAATATGTTATATATGTAGCTGTTGAATTTAATATATATAACTGTTGAAGTTAATATATATAATTGTTGAACTAGGCATATTTAAATGTTGAAGGTAATATTTGAAGTGAGCAAATTTAAATTATTGAAGTTGACATATATATTAGCTTCAACAGTTATATATATTAACTTCAACAGTTATATATATTAACTTCAACAATTATAATCAATATATAGTGTCTGTGAGAGAGGGGAGGGGAGGGGGAGGGGGAGCGTACGCAGGAGGAATGGGAGGGACGAGCATACACAGGGAGGGTGTTTGTGAGAGAGGGGAGGGGGAGGGGGAGCGTACGCAGGAGGAATGTGAGGAGGGACGAGCATACGCAGGGAGGGAAACAGAGTGATTTCCAGAAATAGAAAACGCGTAAATTCTAAAATAGAAAAACGTGTGGGGATGATGGGGATGATGAATATCGGGGATGATCCTTATCACCCCCGCAAATATTATCAATAAGAAAAATTTATTTGCTTCCGATCCTCTTTTTGCATATCTATAACCGATTCGGCAATTCTATTTTTGGTGCACTGTACTCACACCTTTGCTCACCATGTCTTTTACTTTTTCTTTTATGGCATTTTTTTTATCCACCTTCTATACATAATGAATTTATTATATTTGATAAATTTCTCAATAGCATTCGTTTCTTACTTTCTTGAAAAGATTTTTGTATATCGCATTTTTTTTAAGATGATTAAAATGTCTGATAACATATATTTAGATGTCCGAACGCAAAATTTGTGTGCTTAGAAGTTTCTAATTATCTAATCGTGCCACCTGAAACATGAGATCTCAATCACACGAGTAGTATGTAGAGGTCTGACTATCAAATTGTACAAGTATAAACATCAAAAACATTCATCCACAAAACCTAAGATATGATATCTTAATCACACGAGCAATGCTTTAAAAAAAAAAACTGACGTACTATTGGTAGTTCTATTGCTGTCGTTATTTTTTTGAAAATAAATTAGAGGTCTAAGTAACCTAATTTATTTTTAAATTAAATGTTTATAAAGACCTCTCAGCTAGATTTCGAACATGTGACTTTTTACTCAAAGTGTATTGTTATTGCGGTTGTTATTGAAAAAAAAGGAACAATAAAGAAAGAAAGAACTTTAAATACTCAAATCATATTAAGTTTGCCTTTGCAAACACAGAGTCAGCCCCAAATTGGGCCTACACCCTGAAAGCTCTCACACATACCAGTGAACTTATTATAGTACTGTAGCATTAAAATTAGACTAATCGGATGAAGCCTTATTGACATTAGTTAGGAAGTCTTTGTCTTCATAAATACTAGCGGGGTTTCGCGCGTTGCGCGATCTATTTTTTTTTTTATATAGTGATAGTGAATATAATTTTTTTTTTAAAAAAAAGATTTTATTAGCTTATGTTTAGCACGACAGAAAATAGTATTGAATATGATTAAAGAACTATTGTTGATTATTGTTCCACTGAAGAAATCAATACATACACATATATTTTTTTTCTAAAACCTTATGCTATCTATTTTTGAATTTTTTTTAGATATCGTCAATTATCCTCCACATATTCATAAAGAAAATTTGATATGAAAAATTCTCCTATGTCTGTAAATAAGTACATAAATTTAAACAAATAAACGAATTTTGAAAATCTTTCACACAATCAAAGAATGAAACTATAATGAAAATTAAATTTTATGAGATTTAGAAAATAATTTAAAATATTTTATAATTCTATAACAGAAAATATTATATTACGGTATTCCTCATATATATGTAAGCAAGTATATAAATTTTCATAGTAAATGATTTTTAAAACCCTTCAAACAATTAAAAAAACAGAACTATAAAAAAACAATTTTCATAGCAGAAAAAAAGAGGAAGAGTAAAATTATACATGTGCTCTTTTAATCCATCTCCTATGATTGTATGTTATCATTGATCTTATTGATAAATATGCAATTACATGAACAAAATAGATACAAAATAAATTCAAAATGTAAACGTCTTCGAATCTGATAAAATAAATTGAACATATACCAATAAGCATCATTTTGCAGTATACAAACATTGAAAATGGACATTGAAACCTACTATATATTTTAGAAGTAATGTGGAGCTGCACTAAAAAGTAATGAAGGAGAAACTTATCTGAACCAATCATGAACAAAGTAATGGAAACTGATGCATTGATAGGAATTCTGTCAGCACAAACCAAAACTGATAGGGCAAAATCATCCCAGTTGCAAGCACAAATAAAAAGAAAAAATAGGGAAATAAACCAGGAGAAGCCATGAGAACAAAATAAAATTATTTAGCTGGTAACTAAAATACTGATTTGGTTGTAGTGCACCAACTGGGCCATCCTAACCCCAAATAAGGATCAGACTAAATAAGAACCAAATGAAATCTACAAAAAAATAAATTGGACTGTAGGTGACATCAGTATTTAATTGTTGAGGATCAGGGAAAAAAATGAGAGAAGATTGTGCAGGATGCATGATATGCATCATTTAATTGGATAAGATCATTACCGAAGGTTTCACAGAGGAGCACGCGACACAGCGATTAACAAAACAACATAATTACCATGGAGTCACTTCCTAACTTTATTTCTTCTTTACTTTCCTTGATTGAATATCTTAGTGTTGCATACATTGAGTGACAAAAGCAATTAAAACAACTAATTACCTTGCACTGCATCAATCTGGAATACAACTTGCTTAAGCGTCGATTTCGGAAATTTAGAGTCCGCATCTAATTAAAAAATGTAACAAAAGAAAAATCAGTTTTTGCAAAAGAAACCAAGACCTAAAACAGTGGCGAGGCCAGTAAGTGGCAAGCCTGGGCACTTGCCCAGGCTTGTTTTTCAAAAATAGAGGCCGATATATAGGTATTTCATTAGATGCCTAGGCTTGATATTTGACTGTGCCTAGGCTTGAGCTTTGAAACTAGGTTTTTATAGCAATTCAATCTGTTTTTTCTTTTTTGACATTTAGTTGATCCGATCAATGAAGACACAAAAAAAGATAAAAGAAAATGTGAATAGCAAAAATAGGTGATTTATGGGCCCGCAAAACATTTTTTTCCCCATAATTTCCTTAATATAACAAAAGATTAATGCAAAAACAATATAAATATAGTTAGTGTAGGAAAAATTGAATATAACCCTATAATCAAATAGTTAATTTGATGACAATAAAATTATTTATGAATATTATTTGTTATAAAAACAATATAAATTATTTTAAAATTAGATTTAAAAATTAATATTTTATTAAATATTATTTTTAATTTTATATTAAATTTAATAATATTTTTTGTGCCCATGCTTAAAAAAAGTCTGGACTCGCCACTGACCTAAAAGGTATAAAGTTGAGAAGGAAAATAGAAACAAAATCAGAATGAAACAAAAAAAATCTATAAAGACAAAGACAAAGAAGCTAAATAAAAAACAAAAAGGTAAAATGATGATGCGGGGAAGAAGAACCTGAGAAATTAAAAAAGCACTGATTTTGTTAAAAGTAAAAGAACTGAAATCCATCATCCGATCAAGCGGTGGAGATCTAATCAGACGGAGAAGAGGCACAAAGAAATCAGGAAAACAACGCAGACGAAGTCGGAGAAAAAGCCGTTCGAGAAAAGCAAGGATGAGCAATTTTTTCTAGTACTGATCTGAGAGGAGAAACGGATTTAGCGATTGATTGAGCCGGAGCTTGCGTTGCCTTAGAAATGTTGAAAGAGGAGAAGAAAATGAAGAAATAACAGGGAGAAAGAGAAATCACACGTACAGAAATAAAAGAAAGAGAGGAGAGAGGAGCGAACTTTTCAAAAAAAGCATCTCTTTGAATGGCCTCCGTACAGGAGCCACATAGGCGAGCCCCTCTGTCCGGTCCGTCGAAGGTACCTCTGACAAAGATGGAGAGAGAGCGAGAGGGGAAGAGAGAGTAGACAGGAACTCTCTAGAAGAAAGCCATCCGACGGAGAGGATGAGTTTAATCGGACGATCAAAATCCATACGCGAAGATTGAACGGTCCGGATGCGTTACTATTCCGCAACAGTGCTTATGAATAGTAACGGATCCGGATCCAATAGGCCAGGATTAATATATGTATGAATTTTCCCAGTTGGATCCATAAACAAACTATTAATGTATATGTCCACGCCATCATCTAACTTATAACCGAACTCGCAACTTGCAATATGGTAATCGTGTCCGAATATGGATCATTTTATTTTAAAAAAAAATATCTATTGCTGAAACAAATATAATAAAACATAGATATGACATATTTGCACCTGATGAAGGCTTAAAACCTAGAAATCAAATAAATTTATAAACCTCAAGCTAACCTCACTAGTCTTTTAGAGTACAGCTTTAGGGTCGAACCCAAGGGACGGTACAATTGATACTGGACTTATCCTTTTTCAAAAGATAGACAAGAATATTTCTATGGAGTTTTGATGAATTAAATGTAAAGGTGCAAGTAAAGTATATATTTTTGGTTGTTTTTGTCTATTAAAATAATGTAAACAACTAAAGTAAAGTTTTTGGGTTTTCAAACAGTATAAAAAGCGTCTTAGGGTTCAGGTTTCACCTTGGTTTGGACTCTAAAATACAGAACTTATCACTTTCGTGCATCGAACGGTATTTTTCAAGCGTTTACTTCTCTGTTCGGTTCGAACAAGGATCTGTTCGGTCCGAACAGGGGGTGAAAGTGTGTGGTTTTGACCTTTTATGATATTTTATGATTTGTGCTAGGGTTTGTTGGCTAAACCTAGATTCACTAAACCTCAGCTGTCGCTTGTTGGACTAGAAACTGGTTTAATCACAACCTAACCTAATTAACTTGATTGGTTCACAACTTTTGGTATAGGATTCAATCAACTTAAACTTGTTTGTTGGAGTTCATAAGGATATCTAGAGTCTTTTGGACTTGTCTAAAAGTTACACTTTTGGTGCCAACTAATCTCTCATTTCGGATCTACGATTTATCCCAAATACTTTATCTAAATTATCTTGATTAACCTAACTTTAGAACTTAACTAAATGTGACCATTCATCTAGAAGTTAATTAGACTTAACCAAACAATTAATCTAAGTCTCAACAAAACAAATCAACAAAACATATCATAACATAACAAGTCAAATCACAACATCCAAACCTGAGTTACTACCTTACCCCTAAGACTACATAAATTTAGCCTAACATAGTACTAAAACACACAACAAATAGCATAGAAATCACAAGATACAAGCCCATTGAAAATAGAGGGGAAAACATAGAAGAATAAACTGAATACTCCTTTATGCTTTCGAACTACGATCTCTAGGCAGTGGTGTGTTGCAAGATGGTCACGAAACTCGTTTCCTTGCTGCCGTCGATTCAAAGAACCAAGCTTTGATGATCTCCAATGGTGGAAGAGAGAAAAACGCCTATGGAAAGTGGAATTTGTGGTATGGAAGGTATATTCCTTTCCTTCAGGCCTAGAGGTGTATATATGGATGTCCCAGGTCGCAAGGATGGAAGGCTAGGGCACCAGGGCGCAAGAAATTACCATTTCCATCAGTTTCTATGTAAGAAATAATGCTTTATGTGATATGGCGGCAACCTGGTCAAACCGACCAGGCTTGTGGTCGGGTCGACCAGAAGAGAGAAAAGACAGCTGCACAAGTCTGCTGTTGTGATACCCAGTCGGATCGACCAGGCTTGTGGTCGGGTCGACCAAAAGAGAGAAATAACGCCTGGATGCCATAAATGCTGGTCGGATCGAACAGATGATTATTCGGGTCGACCAGAAGAGAGAAAAGAGCCTCCAATGCTAGGAATGAGTCGTCTAGCGTGTGTGCTACGTCGGGAATCCATCTATATGACCCAACATCATCAGAAATCATCAAAGTCCTGTAAAATGAGAAAAGAAACGACGATAGAGCCAATTCCATAGAAATCATAGCAATTTATTGAATAATTCAATGGTTTGAGTGTTATTTGAGTGCCAAATACGGTCCAAATGCCTACAAATAATGACGATATCAGCACCCACCTAGTATTCAGAAATTGTCATTTCATCATTCTTTTTCGCTCATTTTCTCTTGAATTTGTCAAGTACTGAAGAAGATTTCTGACACATTAGAAAATAATGTCAGTTTCAAATATGCATAAGATTAGTCATTCCATAAGGCGTAATCGGCATGCATAATATACAATAAGACCAGAAAAATATATGCTGATCTGTTGTAAACATATATAAGAAAATAATGATTTAAATAGAATTTATTTTCACAGTTTTAGTCGAAAATAAAAATACAATAAATCAAAATTATTTTAAAATTTTGAAAAATGTAAATTTAAAATAATTTGGATAATTAAATAATTTTGTAAAATAAAATTTTATATGTATATGAATCCGCCTTATATTTGCGGACACAAAGTAGATAATTATTTTAAATACATATTGTATGTTTATGAATAATATGACAAAATCGACTTCGACGAAATAGATAAATATTTGCTCTGTTTACACTCGTCTCTTCTGTACTCATATTGGCTCACAGCGTATTGCAAAAGAGTTTAAAAAAAAAACAATTTGTTTAAAACAACGAGAAATTTTCATTTGTGATAAGAAGATCATCTCCTCTAATTCAAAAAAAAAAAATCATTTCCTCATCTTGACGTAAGACCAGAAAAGTAAATTCTTCTGTTGTTTCCAAAGTGGCCAGCCAAGCAGTTCATTTAATTATGTACGCATTTTCCAGCTAAGATATTTAGAAAGGAAACCATTAATCACTCCACCAATTTTGGAGAAATAATTTTCCGCGTAAGTTAAAACGTGTAATATACTTTTTTCCATATATGTTATGATGTTTTCATTTTCTTTCCTTTTATTATGATTATTTTGCAGAATAAGCGCTAGAATTCAAGTTTGTCTACAAAAACAAAATGATGCTGCGTTATGAAATCAGAACGGGTCGTTACATATATTCCCTACAAAGAAAGAGCATAAAAAAACTTTATTAGACCAGTTAGAGTCATTATTCTGTGTGTTCTCAAATCTCACCAACTCACCCTCTCTGTCGCTTTCTGAACAGTGAAAGGTAAGGATTACGATTTACGGAGATACAAAAAAGCCACATTTTTCTGTTGTTTAATTGGTTCTTTAATCTTTTGTGAAAACTTGAATAGTTCAACAGCGGGCTATCCACCAAATAAGCAGCGCAGCTTTTCTGAATAATAACCCAATTGTCTTTTATTTTTAACAAATAGGTGTTTTGATTTGTGAAAATTTTTATTGCTTCGTTTAAGTAAAATATATACCATATGATATCCACAGATTTAAAAATATATATTATTTCAAAGTTAATAACAAAACCGACTGTCTGACTTTTGGCAATTTAGACCTCTCCCTTGTAATTGGCTGTACAAATGGAATCAAAATCTTATTATTTTTATATGCATGTTTTGAAATGAAATGAAATAAACTTTAGAATGCATCGCGCTTCGCGCGATGAATATTAAATCAAAGTTGGTTCCTTGATTTTTTCCTCTAGAAAAAAAATATCGATCTTTTGAAATTTTGCACAACTGAGATTATATAAAATAATATAAAAAAAATTTAGATGTTACAAAAAAATATTTATTAGCGCAAATAAAATTTTGTAAGAATATTCATAATATTTAATCTAAAAATGATATGAGAAAATTAGCAAACAACTAAACGAAATAAAAAAAATACAAAAAACTTTTTTACCAATCCAGAATTAAAAAAAATCTATCACATTATTTTTTATAGTTGATGCCGTTTAATAAAAGAATCTGGATGGAAATATAGAAAAATTTAGGGGTCAAACATAAAAATCCAATACTTCTGTAACGTGCAATGCCGCTGGAATTTTTTTGATTGATTTTTTGTATGTTTATTGTACATTTTTTGTGTTGCATATAAAATGATAATTGCATAAGACTCACTACACATAAAAATATAAAAAGTTCCCACACATACTACTAAAAAGGTGCACATGGGATGTCCTTTAGTCTTTGACCCTTTTTTATTTTTTGAAGATGATTTTATATAATTTTTGTGTTGCGAAACTGAAATCTATGTCCTTTGGCTTTATCTGTCCACATATATACACCATATTTTCATCATCTCATGCCATAAAAATGAGGGATTGGATGTATATACTGACGAAAACTGGACTATATGATAGTTAAGTTGTGTTATTTTTTGTCTTCTTTTTTTTTAATATTAAAGAACATATATGTATTGGTTACAAGAGGTTGGTATTAAAAATCATAGTGTTTGTGTTATAATAACAGTTGCAAATTATACATTCGCCTACTCAAATTTTGATTATTGATTATATTTTAGAAGTTGATTGTCCACATTGTCTTTTTTGTGAATTTTTATGCATTTACAGATTGGATAAACATGTCAAGAAGTAAACGACATTCAAAAGGAGCTGCAGAGATTGAGGCATGTGGTTGAATTAATAATATACTCGCTTATGGTCGATCTTATAAATTATGACTGGCCTAATTTTTTTTGAAGCGCAAAACTATTGGTTTTGGAATGGAAGTACCAGTTAGGGATGTTTGAGGGTTGCGTGGGGATCCAGATCCTGTGTCGCGCGGCAAGCTTGTAGCGCACATGATCTGGACCCTTCGTGAGATCCAACGACTGTGGCTTTTTTCCCCTCTCCGCTCCCAGTCCCACTCACGACAACCTATTGGGTTGGGTTTGCACCCGTTTACGTATTGGATCCGACATTAAAGAGCTCCCCTTATGCCATTTCGAGCGATTTGGAGTGATTTAGAGGAAAAATTAGAGAGGGACCACACCTTCGTTCCAGTATCCACTCATCTGCTGTGATTTTCTTTGAAATTCCTCCTCCGAAATTAGCATTAGAAGCCATCTTTTCGAGTGAGGGCGTGAGGCTCGGGCAGGCACATATTATGGTTCTCAAGAAAGCGATACTGGAAACGACTGGGTATGGCCGCTCTAACTTCTCATGTTCATGTAAGTTCTTAGTGATATACTTATGTTCCTTTTGTGCTACTAAATCTTGGTTTGTGGGTTCCACATCTCGGAATTAAGCGGCTACCAGTGAGGTCAGGGACCTATAATTTAAAAGCATGTTTTGGTGAAAGTTTATAGAAATTGATTATCTATTCGCACTTATTAGCTATGTGACAGGAAATTTTTATAAACTATCCAGAAAATCAAAGTAGATAGATGGGTATTGGGTAATAATGGCTAGAAAAATATGTTACATCGTCTCAGAGAATGGTTGGCTTCTAGTTGCTTTCTCTCTGCATTATTCTAGTACACTTCATTCCTCATGGTCAAAAAATTGCATTTTTCTAACTAGTCCAGCGTATACAATCTTGCTGGTCCTATAAACAATTACTTTGATATATATTTTTAACTAGTATTAGTTGGTTGAAGAAATGAATTATGAAATTATTGCAAAAGTTCTACATACCATGCACTAGACAATTTTTATTGATACACTTCTGTTCCTTTTGTGCTACTAACCAATTACTGAGAGATCTTTTCATTTGCTTTTCAGCAACAACAATATGGCGAGAATGATTGGATTCCTCAATTGGGATTGGAATTTCAAACAGAAGAACAAACATGACAATTCTGGAAAGATTGAAATTTCAAACAGAAGAACAAACATGGCAATTGGGATTGTAATTAAGCTGAATTGTGTTTCTGATTCAAAATTGCATGTTCTGGTTATATTGGTTTAGCTGAGAGCTCTTTCTTTGTGTTCTCTGTACGTGACAACACAATACACTTTACCTGAGAGCTACTTCTCTGTGTTCTCTGTACATGACAACATAAAACACAAGACCTGTACCAAGTACGTATACAAGGGAAGGGTATCCTCTGCCAACCTTTTAAAGTCGGTAGAGGGCCAACTCTTGATCTGAGCCGTTCGATCTAATCTCGACGGTTAAGATTTTTCGAGCCTACCAATCTCAGTTACATGCACGGGGCTTCCTTAACCGTTGAGATTAGATCTAACGATTTAGATCGGAAGTTATCACTCTACCGACCTTAAAAGGTCGGTAGAGGACGTGATTCCCGTATACAAGTAGGTTAATCATGTATGCAAGGCCAGTACCAATCTTTGGACTTGACTTCTTTGAATTTAACTTCAAGTAGAGCTTGTATGAAAACCGCATTTATTCAATTTTATGAGAATTTTGTTACGACTCCAAGTTAAGTTGAAAGTAACAATAACAAGCTTGATGTTGCTGATACAGGATTCTTATTTACCAGAATTTATCATGAAAAGTAAAAAAAAATACAAAATCAGAATAACAACAAAAAAAAATAATAATCAAAACATTGAAATTTTACTGTCAAAACTCTCTGTAACTTCCTAATTACAAAATCAGTCCCTAAATTTATATCGCGGTGCCTTCGTTATGTCCTCTCTGACTCATAGTGCTTGGTGCTTCTTTCCTGTGCACTATAAGTACCAACAAATAAATTAACTGTAGGCCAATTAAGAAGAAAACATACTGGTTATTAGTCTGCACTCCATGTATAAAATTAATATTAACTTTTGTTAATTTTGTTAAATTTTGTCATACTGACATAGACTTTATTGTTATCGCCGGTGACCGAATTATAGGAAAAGGAAAACATTATAGAATTGGAGAATAGTAGTGTCATTATACCTTTTGCTTTTCAATTTGGGAAGGACCTAGAGGAAACGGGGAGAGAGAGAGAGAGATAAAGAGAAGGGAGAGAGTGACGATGTGTTCACACTTCACAGCGTAGATAACAAATAGGACTGTAGGTGCTTGGAGATCAGTTGAGGACTCGAGGGAAATAGCGGAGAGCCTCTGCTTCGTCTTCGCCTCCACGATCGCTAATCGACTGTTCTCTCTTGACTTCTTTTTTCGATTTTGTTTTGGCTCGCTTTCTCTCTTTTTTCTTGCTCCATTAGACAAGTAGAGAGGGGAGTTCTTCCTTCGAAGGAGACGGAGACAAGAAGAAATAATACTTTAATCCGCCTTTTTTTCGGATCCGATCCGATATGGGGAGCTGAGGGGAAAATTCACGTAATAGCCGTTCGATTGCATGGACGGCTCCGATCCTGTGCGCTACAAGCTTGCCGCGCGACACAGGATCTGGATCCGGTTGTGCGTGGGGGTGTTAGACTGGCCTAATTTGTATGGCCTTTTTTCTCCCAATTTTAAGTAATTTATTATTTTTATATAATTCTAATAGTCCAAATATTTTTGTCGCCTTGAAAAATAACTTTGAAAGAACGGAGGAGATTGGTGTGAAAATAACACTGTAACTAAAATTCAATAAAAAAATGAAAATCAAGCTTTTAAAAAACGTCATTTAAACGCTGTTTTTTTTTTCCGAAATAGCGGTATTTTGTAGCCCCCGTACGAACATCATCGAAAAAAATGATTAAATAACATAACACGTCATTTATGTTTTTTCGCCGAAAAAATATAAAAATAATTGTGTTTTTTCGTCGATTAAACATGTACAATATCAAAAGGCATTGTGTAGTGGGAACACAGTGTATTTGGTACATATTGTGAATAAAATGCTTAGATATGTTCGATATCGTGTACCATTGCCTCTCTACGTACAATATCGTGTACCAATCGTCCATACAAATGCAACATAAGAATACATATGAGTTTGACATAGATGTTCGCATATATACACCGTTTTTTCGTTGAAAAAACACCTCAACGTTAAATCAAAATAGATTGCGCAACGGGCAAATGCCCCTAGTTTATATAATCCAGTCTTTTTATGCTACCCAGCATTTTTATCTAAGATGAAATTGATTATAAAAATGTTGGAAATGGAATACCAATAGTCAGTATTATGTTGCTTCTATCTATAGGCAGCTTGTTACAGATGGAAAAACTGTTTTCCATTTTAAGAATTTCTGGTCCTAAGGTCCTACAAGCTATCTTTAACTATCAAGCTTTTCTTTGTTTTAGAAAATGGAAAAGCTACCTTATTTATAAAATTCACTAATGCAAGAACTAGGAGGCTATGCATCAATGGATTGTCCACGAGGCTACTTTATTTAAAAGTTCTGTTAACTGTATTCATATTTTTCTGTTTTTTCCCCTGTTATTGGTTTTTGTAACTAGATAGTCAAAAATAAATAAATAAATAAATTACTGTGCATACGCCGAAGTCGAACACATAAGAAAATCAGCACATTAGATTCTGACCAGCAGCAGTATAGAGTAAAATAACAACAGCCATGCACTTACAACATCATGTCAACTAAACTCAAGCTTATAGTAAGATACGATAAGATGAGAAAAGATAAGATAACATAACAAAACATAACATAAAACCATCACAATCTCTTCACAAACTTCAGAACATCATCTTACAGTAAGAAAAACTTAAATTTAACACAGGTCAATTTTACAACGATACAAAACACGATGAACACGAGGTTCCCAGTGAGGTGACCACTGTTGTTTTTAATTATATAAACTAAACTTACCCATAAAAACGGTTTCCATGGCGGCGTTGAGACTTCTTAGGCCATGTGACACCTACATTAACTTGACATGCAGCGCCTTTGATAGTTTTCACCTCATGAACACCAGAAATAGCAGTAAATTCAAGCTTCTTTTTATCAGCTATCGGTTTATCTTGCGTGCTAATGACACTACTTTGCCAGATGCTCACACAAATAGTGAGCAAAGAACCAATTGGATGAACAGTCTTGCATCTTGCAAGAGGAAGTTGTGCAATTCTGTCCTTGCAATCACTAATACTGATGCTGACTCCGTCACCCTTATCCCTATTAAATAAGAAGCTAGTACCCTTTTCCCCAAGCTTAGAATTTTGCGCAGTTATCGATCCATGAACTGTTGCCGAGGAGAATTGGCAGTTAATGAGTGTTACGTCTATGCAAGCCTCTATGCCATACATATAAACAGCAAAGTTAACTTCTATTTCGCCGAATTGGGTTGGTGACCTCCTGGTCAAGAGTGTGTCAAAGATCTCATGGGAATAAAGGCTCCAGATTGGTTCGGAATCAATTTCCATGAACTGATCAGCACAAGCTTGATAGCTAAATAATTGGGGAACCATAAATGTAAAATCAGACGCAATTGTGGTTATATCAGGGCCCCTAAGCTTGACAAAACCCTGAAGCAACGAAACAAACAATTGCACGTTAGTGTCAGTTTTGGCATCAATAGAGTAGCTAGGTAGAATATATAAATTCCAAAGACCCGATACGCATAAGATCAAGATATATACATAGCAAGATACAGAAATTTCATTAAAAAATATATATATATATATATAATAATATAATACATAAATAAAATGAAAGAAAGATATATCTGCTATTTAACATCTCAATCTTATCCAACAAAAAGTAATTTAAGTTACTAAAATTTACCTCATCATCAGTATATAGGGGATCCCCGAATTTCCTGCTGAAGATGACATAGGAAGGCAATGCACTGAGCAATAGGCAGCCATACATATTTTTCAAGTCATGCTCCCTGAAATCAACAAATCTGACTGAGAAGACCTCCAAAAGGTTCATTGACATCATCCATTGCTTGTCCATGAGCAAAGGTAATCTGCTAAGAATTCGTAATAGGTTAAGCACTAACTAATCAAAACTTGTTAGAAGTGGATGATTTATAAAATTACAATATTATCTTGAAGAAAGTAAATGTACACTCTCTCTCTTTTCACTCAAAATTAGTCATAAATAGAAGGGAAGAAGCGGGATCAGTGATGCATGGAAATAGAATAACCATTGAGGCTAGGCTAGTTAGAGTTGACAATGGCATCCAGTGGGTAAGCTATGGGGATGCTTCATTTGTATCATTCTTAATCTTATTATTTATTGTTACTTTTTGTGGTTCATTTGTGAAAAGAAAAGGTAATAGCTGTGTTATTTATATACAATACATCCTGTAGCAAGACTACCTACCCATAATAAACCTCAATTTGACGACCATCATGAAAATTAGTAATTACATCCAGCATCCATGAAAAGGGATAACGACACAGTAAAGCTTGAAGCTTTTTTTCTGACTAACTAGAGTGATAACATATGAAACTGGGTCCTGGGGGTCCAGCCGTCCGGGGGGGTTGGCGGAGGAGGAAAGAGTAAAGAGTAAAGAACAGACCTGGTGTGGTCGTCAGTTTGGTCCTGAAGACGAGGCACTTTGGAGACCTCGTTAGCAGCTTCAGTCGCACTGGGAGTGGGAGTGCTTGCTTGAGCTAGGGTTTCCGGTTCCATGGAATCCATACGCCGCTAGAAAGGAGAGAGGGAGAGAGAGAAGTTTCTCCGAGCTTCTCAATTCTAATCTCAAATCGATAAATAAAGAAGAGTGACATCTACTAGGCCCAATTACATTTTATAAATTAAATGGGCCCCAATCAATCTCGAACTCGAAGAATCGAAGAAGGCGCCGCGTTTAGGGCGAAGCAATGGAAACCGGAGAAGCACCCGCACCCCCACCGCAGTCGTCCTCGTACGTCTCATAAATAACTCCATTCTATTTTCTTTCGTTCTTTTCTATCTCATCAACTGCACAGCCGTGGCAGCCCGAGCCAGACGCGTGCTCGGATACAGGTGTTTTCAGCCGTGCTTGAGAACAAGAGACATCCGAAATCTGTGACATTGGGTCACGAACGCTACTATGGCGTTCTTCTGCTCCGCAGCTGCAACCGCAATTTTTCCATTTTGATTCCAAGGTTTTAGAGTCTCACCAAGTTAATCCAGAGGTAAAAATCACACCTCCTCTGTTTCTATTGAGTCATTACTAAATGCTCCCTCCCTGACTCCCAGAAATTCAACTGGTTTACCAGAAACTATCGGAATGAATCAACCACTTTACAAACACAATTTTATCTAACCCTGACTTTTCTCAAGTATTTTAGTTGAATCAGTCAGTCGGTCAGTCGGTCAAATTTTGTTTCAGCTTAATTAATACTGATGTAATGTTATGTTATGTAATTATCTTTCTTTCGGTTATTACTCATAGGGCCTTCTCACTCTAACCGACCCAAAGTATATGGGTGCTGTTCTCAGCATTCCAGCGGAGGATGAAGTACTCATACTTCCTTGGCTTATCGATGTATATGCAACTTCGAGTTTTATGGATAACACTCAACATGATCTGTGGAAAGCTCATCAGGATGGCATGGACAAGCTCATCTGCAGAACCATCAAGTGCTTTTCTCATGACGACTACAATTTGCATGTGACTTTTGCAGTTTATCATGACCCCGTGGAGACTCATTTGGATGTTTATTTTGTTGACCTTGACTCTGTTGAAGTTGGTGCTCTCCTTCGGGTTCATGGGACAGTAACTACATCAAATAGTGTTCTCCCTGCTAATTCTATGTCTGAGACTATTCTCTTCCACAAATTGAGCGGAGAGTTCGTCAGTCTCGAACCTGGCAAGTCTGTCCCTCTCCCTCTGTCAAGAAGGATAACAGTGCTTCCGCGTCAACCACCTTGCGTGTTCATGTCAACATAGAAGTATGCGTTGGATATGAGGCTGAGTTCGGCATCAAAGAGACACTAGAGTTCAATCCAAGTTCAGTCGACCGTGCTGAAGAGTTCATTATTGTTCCCAACCATGGTACGTTGTTAGTGAAGGCCACTTGGGTGGAGTGTGAAGATCACCTTGAGTAGTTTTATCTTGCCTAATATTTATTAGTAATTTTAATATTTGCATGGTTGCAGTAGACCTTTGATAATGTTTGTGTGATGCTTATTTTGGCACTTATTTATACTCTATGTCTGTCTAATTTAACTTGACTGAATTTTAATATCTAAGGCTATGTTTGATAGAGGAGTAAGAGAGAAGTAAGACTCTTAATTCACTTTTAATCTCCTAAACATAGGGAAAAAATGGAGGACTAACGTGGAGTAACCATCAAAATCGGAGGAGTAAATTACTGCTCCTGTATAGGTGGTGTAAATTTAATCCGATGAGTAACTCTTCAATTGTGGATCCCACGCATATTTATTTCCGCTGCGTACCCTCATTCTTCGGCAAAAGAAAAACCAAAACCCTACCTTTCTCTATCGCCTCCTCTCTTACCAGTCTCACGTTTCTCTCTCTCTCACGACTACCCTCGCTCTCTATCACGGCAGCGCTCTCTCTCTCACGACTACGCTCGCTCTCTATCACGGCGGCGCTCTCTCTCTGTCACAAGAGGCAGATGGAGCTGTACAGATGAACATTCAACCAACCACATCAACAGAAGAGGTGGACCTCAGTGACACTGTGTCACTGACAGGTGGGGTCAGAGGAGGTGACACCGTTAATAAAAGAGGACTCTTCACTGACGGAACAGATGAATAGATTAGCACTTAACAGAAGTTGTAATAGTGAGGATAATTGTGGAGCGTTGGATCATAATTAGTAGATAAACCTTAGCCATAGGATAAGAATGGAGGGGTCCATTGATGATGTAATTATTCTATTTCTTTCTGAGTTGTATTATAAAAGGGAAGGGAGATTGTAAGAAGAGGATTATGGAATAAATTTATTGTTGACTCTATTTTCTCTTTCTTCCAGCTGCTTTAGTCGCCATTAATTTCTTTCAAGCTCCAATTTCCTCTTTTCCCTCCTAATTCTCCCTTGATTTCCTGTTACACTAGCTTAAGCTGTGACAGACTTGGTATCAGTAGCCAAAAGATCGCATCTGGGAAACATTTTCTCGCGATTTCCTTCCAAGATCTAATCAAGATGCCTCCTAAACCTTCCAGTAGCAGTCAACCGAGTGAAGAACTCCAATTGGCAGTGCAACAATTAAATGATCGCCTCACTCAAGAGATCACTCAGAACAATGCACGCTTTGCACAGCAACAGGCCGACAACAACACCAAGATTGATGAATTGAAGGCTATGCTGGCGCAATTGCTCAAGCAAGGTGGTCCAGGGCCTTCTTCTGGTGATCATAATTCCACAGGGTTTGGAAGACCTCCACCTCCACCTCATACTCCAGTAAGAAATCCTCAATTTCATTCAGAAAGCTCAGGTGGTGAGGAGAACAAATTTACTCATAGATTGGTTGATCAGCGTATTACTTTACCAAGAACTGATTTTCCATCTTTTGATGGGTCAAACCCTGTTGCTTGGAGATCTAAATGTGAGAATTACTTCTCCATTTTTCAAATTCCTGCACCAATTAAACCTCAGATGGCTGTTTTACATTTTACTGGTGAAGCCCAAGAATGGTTTGATTGTTTTAAAGAGGAGTGCCCTGACTTACCTTGGCCATTGTTAGTAGAAGAAGTCTTGGACAGGTTTGTTGCCAATAATGACTCTAATCCAGTTGGTGAGTTTAAAAGGGTCTATCAAAGTGGGAAGGTGACAGACTATATAAGGCAGTTTGAAAGGGCTAAGGCTAGGTTAATTTCTGAAACAAAGATCAGAAATACTACATTCTTTGTTCAAGGATTTATTGAAGGACTTAAAGAGGAGATTAAATATGCTGTGGAATCAACAGTCCAAACAGGAGTGTTATCAGTAAGCATAAAGCAACTGGACACAAATAAAGCTGAATCACAAGCAGATGAGTTCTGGACGGTCCGTTCTGTATCAGAACGGTCCGTCCCAGACTCTAAGGGAATTGGGACGGTCCGCCCCACTTTGGAACGGTCCGCCCCAAAAGGTTCAGAGGGTACCTTTTTCGGCTTCGTGCAATCACGAGCGAAATGTCCCACCTGATCACAGTTGAAGCAAGCCCCCTTGGGCTTCTCCTTCCCTTTACCGCGCTTCTTGCTGCGCTTCTTGTCAATCTTGGCATTGGCCACGCCATTGCCACCCGTATTTTTCTTGGAACCGGAATTCTGCCTCGGTTTCCTTTGCGAGTTCTTAGAGGCGGCAATCATTGCCTCTCCAGCCGCCTTATCGGCTCTCTCAGCCAATAAGCGGTCCTCCTCCAACTCCACATGACGCGCCACCTCATCAAAGGTGCGTATATTGTCATTGTGAGTCAAATTGACTCTCATGTGCTCCCATGAGCGAGGTAGAGAGCGAATGACAGCTTGCACTTGCTGCTCATTCGAGAGGACATGACCCGCTTGCTGCAACTCACTAATCATGTTAGACATAGCTAAGATATGCTCCCTCATAGAGTGCTCAGGGCGCTTCTTATAGCCGTCAAACCTTAGTGTAAGTTGCCGGATCCTGGTGGTTGAAGTACCACCATACTGGAGCTTGACCGCCTCCCACAGCTCTTTTGTGGTGCGGTGCCTCTCAAACCTGAGGAGAAGATCATTGGACATGCTACTCAGCAACGTTATGCGAGCGGCACGGTCCTTCTTCCTGAAATCCTCATTGGCCTGAACTCGCCTTGGATTGGTCCTTTCGGCTTCAGTGAGTTCTTTTGTGAGTGGCTCATGCAAGTCCTGCATCTCAAGGAGAAATTGAACCTTACGATGCCAAACATCGTAATTGTTGCTCGTCAGTTTCTCACCAGCATTGAGATCAGCGACTATGCTCTTATTTGCCGACATCTTTCTACAAAATAGAGACAAAGCACATGTATGCATGTTAGCATCAACACATATGATATAACTCCAAGTTATAACATCCAGTATACATCACTGCACAACCCTTGAATCGATCCAAAAGATGATGCAACCTAGCCATGATGATCAAGAGATGACAACCAGGGCCACCAATCAAATCACATGAACTAAGTGCACCACCTTCCAACCAACTCGATTGGCGCGAGGTTCAAACATTGGTTAAGATACCCAGATCTTAAAATCCAAAGTCACCCGTTGTGTGCTTTTGGTCTACATGCGAGTCAGAAACCATAAAGGCCTACTCAAGCATGTAACCATTTGTGAGAGGTCTATAGACCTACCATCACTCAACTATGCAAGAATGCATGTAATAACCACTGAGTTATCTAGAGGATAAGTCAGAAACCATGTTGGACATATAGGTATGTTCATAATTGGTCAGGTCAAACCACAAGTTTACACAATTTTGTTCTGTCAGACAATTGGAACGGTCCGGTCCAACATTGGAACGGTCTGTCCCAGATGCAAACTATAGACTGGTTAAGGGTTTCCAGCCTGGAACGGTCCGTCCCATCTCTGGAACGGCCCGTCCCACTGCTAGGTCGGACCAGCCTGAACGTCGTCCTGTCAGCAAGGTCCTGGGACGGTCCGTCCTAGAGTTGGAACGGTCCGGTCCAGACGTTGCTGAAACCCTGATTCTGGCATTTCCAGCGATGGAACTCCTCAGAAGTCAGTTTTCTTTACCAGTATGGTTGTTATACCCTAAATCGACCTTTCTACAGTATTTGCTATAAGATCTATCATTAATAATGAGATCTAAAGCCAAAAACTGATTATATATCAAAAATAGAGTCTCCATTAACAACCAAAACTCAGACCAGAACAAAACTACCAATATTCATGGTTTCTAAGGGTTAAACAGTACCAAAACTTCGAAAAGAACCTTATGGCTCTGATACCAATGAAGGTTTTAGTCGGTCCTTGACCTATATGTACATCTAACCTATCACACATGCATAGAGTTCAGATGTACCGCAGCGGAAGTTGATCGATTGCCTAGATTCTTCTCAAAGCCTGGCTGCAACCCCTCCTGGTCTCTTGGTCTTCCTCCGTACGCAACTGGCACACCACAACCACAAGAGAGGGCTTGGCGTCACCTTTCACGAATCCAGATGCCGGTCGACTCGTGCGTGTGCTTCCTATTGCTCTCTAAGCAATAGGATGGCTCCTCCCTCTTTCTGATCTCTCTCTGGACTCTCTAGGATGGTGGTTATCTCAAAAGACACGAGTTCCAACCTTAGAGACGCTTCAGAAGAGAGGGGTATAAATAGCCAGCCTGGAAACAGACCTTTCAGATTCATAACTGCTGTCTAGAACGGTCCGGTCCAGAGTTGGACCGGGCCGTCCCAGCTGGTTGGACCGGGCCGTTCCAGTATTGGACCGGGCCGTCCCAACCACAACAAGGCTGTTGGTTTGCCCAGCAAACCAGTCCGTTCCAGAAGTTGGACCGGGCCGTCCCAGAATTGGACCGGGCCGTTCCAACCATAATAACATGGCTCCACACACTTTTTCTAACAAAAACTGTCAAGATTACATTCAGCTGCTAAAAGATTTGCTTTGATTTGCATGAAGATATGCATCTCTGTAAGATATAAAGTGGTGGTGTCTTAGGAAATTTGCGGTGGATAACACGTGTGATTGTCAAAATTACTTTCTATGTAAGATTATTTTTACAGAACAGAATGATCTCTAATAAAATGGAGATGCGCAGCCTCTCTGTAAAAATCGAGATCCGTTGCCGCGCGATACGCTATGTAGCGCACTAAATCCAATCGTTCATTAGATCCAACGGTGTGCGTATTTTTCTCTCCGCTCCTAACTCAAAACTCTTTATCGGATTTGCCTCCGTTCCCCATTTCAGATCTGAAACGGATAAAATAAAAATACAAACAGTGGGACCTACCTGTAAGAATTTTCTTTCCCATTCTCCTATACCAAAAAAAAGGGTAAATGTATCACCAGAATTTTAATGTCGTCGGAGAGATTGCAAAGAGCACTCTAAGAACCTTGACCATTTCTAGAAAATTCCAGAACAAGGAGAACGCAAGGAAACCATTCTCGACCTCTCTCGAGACTTAGAAGTTAGAATACATCTAATTTTGGTGAAGAAAACTTGAGGGCAGTGCAAAAATGAAGATGAAATTAGTGCCCTTGAAAGCATGAGAGCTCAATACATTTGTTGACATAGCTTCGGGAGGATGTTGGCAACAAGGTTTTGCCATCAATTTGAACTGAAATGAAACTGATAGTTGGGCCCACCATTTGATGCCAGGACTTGGCTAAGTGATTGGTCAAACACTGACAAGCAGTGATTAACAAATCTAATAGATGATTGAGGCACACTAGGCATGTTGTTCACATGCTACATAAGCTGAAAAACAAGTGCCAAATCCATGATATTGTAAGGAAATTGTCCAATTTTAATTTTGTGACTAATTACTATTAATTAATCCAATTAAAACACAAGCAACACGAGATCTAGTACTTTAAGCAATAGACACAAAGAGAAAGAGGAGAAATCGATACCTCCCGCGAAATCGTATTCGCGGGGCTCGACCAAGGCATGGGAATCGATGGCGTGCCTTCTCCACCGTCTCCACCACGTCTCGTAACCGCCCTCGAGTCCACCAAGGAGGATTAATCACGTTCTACAAGGTACGTGCTAGCATACCCAAAGAACAAGCCTAATCCCTATGGTTTTCTCTCTTGCATCAATCAACAACCTTGATTTAGTGGAGAGAAAATAGCTCAACACATGAGCAAAAGAGAGGGAGAGAAGAGGAAGGTGGCGGCCTAGAATGGGAGGAAGAGAGGAGAGAGAAAGCTAGGTGGAGGCTCTCATAAGTGGTCCTTATATAGAGAACAAAACCTAATTGACCTCTTGCATAATTACAACTATGCCATCCCACCTACCACCATATTGGGCAGCCACGAAATGGGCCTATATGGGCCATTAAACCCTTTCATTTGGACCATTAATTCATATAATTAAGGTCCCTCAACTTTGCTCTTTAATTGGGCTATATATTTGCTATTTAAATAACGGCCCAATTCATCAATATAACCATTTATATTAATAAGTGTTGAACTAAATTAATTATTAACTCATTAATAATTATTTTAGGATTAGTTAATGCATTAATTTATTTCTATATGATCCATTGACTTAATTAATTATAACGGTTCGCAACGGTATATAATTAATTAATCAATCTTATCATATTTCCACAGAACTTACTGCTGTGAATAAATAAATAATGCACTGTGTGATTAATGTCCTATTTGTGTGACCCTTTGAGGATTTATGCTATGTTGGCCATGGAATTAAATCGTTATTTAATTCCAATAATCATAAGTGGTATCTAGCAACACGTTATGATTCCCAATTCGCATAAATAGTGTACTGCTACAATATTTCAATCCTGCATAAGAGAATAAATATGTTTCTCTATTTTGATTCTTATGTCACACGATATCATCGTATAATCCAAGATAGGAATGTGTCATTCTTGCAGATTATACATTTCTTGATCTAGAGTTGATCGCTTAGTTGCGCGCATACGATCCAACTCCATCAAGGGGCCCAAACAGATATCGTCACTCACTAAGTGAATTAATGAGGGACATACGGTTTTCTTGATGATTAGCTTTTCCCCGCACAATTCAAGAGAACATAAATAAAGTCCGTATAGCAGCCCTTATCGGGAATCAGCGGTAGACAATATTTATTGAACCTATCCTCATGTGGAAAAGATAAACATCTCAAACTTAGAACCAAAATCATAACGAAATAAACAATGACACTTAACACAATCCATATGTTTATTTCATTGGGTCAAGTCCTGTACTATGTTCCATAACATATACATATGCAATTAAGTTGGTAACTCTTTACCTATGATTAGTGGAACTTAATCATCACTTAACTTGCATACTAATCTTATATGATAATTAATGTTCCTTTGTTAATTATCAAGATTATGGACCGTTTAGATTTATTATTGTCATTCTAAAGAATGATCCACAGAGATCTACAATTCAGATCCTCAACCTGAATAATCTGTCAATAATAAACCTAGGAACAGATGATAAAATATCATCCAAAACATAAACTAATAATTAAGTCATTAAATTATTGACTTCTAGGACATAACTCTAACAATCTCCCACTTGGCCTAGAGTCAATCAGTAGTGACTTCTAGCCAACGAAGAATTGAGAACAATGTCATATATCTATATATACATGTCTCGGACCTCAAATTAAATAATACGCTTAAAGCTAGTTACTCATACGTCCACCACGTATGGATGCATAACTGCATCTCGTATATTGCTCAAGGTAGAGGTCGTGCTAGAGTGTTCGCTGTGTTCGCGAACCTATCCAAAATTTGTTCGACCATATATATATATATATATATACTCTTATATATATTCTTGATCACCATCATATGATATCAAGTGATATCGTTATAGATCATATTTGAATCTCCAATGTAACATTGGGCTCTTTAGGAGTAATTTATGGTTCGAGATGCTTAGAACCATAATAACTCAACTAAGAAATCGATCCGAAATAAACTTCTTTTATTGCTTCACAAGTTGCTATGTATTTTGCTTTGGTGACGGAAACGGTTGTAATATTCCATTTAGAACACCTTCTAAACTTACAACTCCACCTTTTAGCAAAATATGTATTTCAACTGTGATTATATCAATCTTTCGAAAAAACTAGCATTAGTGTAATTAACTTACACGAGCTCTCTTTCATCTTAAGAGATGAAACATTATATCACTCTTTCTCATAAGGTACTCGAGGATATCCTTGACTATCGTCCTAATGTGTCTCTCTTGTATCCATTTGACAACTGTTTGTCATATTTTTTGGATATTACACATTGGGGCATATGCATAAATATGGCATACAAAATGAAACTCACAATGAAAGAATGCTTGAACTACTTCATGCACTTTCTCGAATTGAGTTGTAATAAACCGAGTTAAAACACTCAAGTCATGCCATGTGACGTACAGTTAGACATCCTTTCTTGGAGTGTAACTTTCGTGTTTCTAGAACACTTCGTCAATATATGCATATTTGCTCAAACCTAACATCCATCATAATCTATCTTTATAGATTTTGTTTCCTAGGATTAGGTGACTTCGCCCAAGTTCTCATTTGAGAAAGCATTCTCCAAAGAGATCTCGACAATATTCATTTTCTTAATGTTATTCCCAATTTAATGAATTGTTATCTTGAACAATACAAGTAATACAATTATGCTCCCACTGAATATCTTGTGTATACAAGATACTTTTGACGAAGTTCAACTCCTTGACTTCCTTGTCAAAACTTTTATTCCAATCTCCACAACACTTGCTTTAATCCATTTATGGATCTTTGAAGCATGCGTATGTTTTTAGCAATACATAAAATCTCGATTTGTGTCAAATGCACAACATCATCCTTCATTCATACGAAGAAGGCGGTTTTATGTGTTTTTCCATATATCAACATATATGAAATACAACTATTGCCAGAATGATCTTCATTGACTTTTACATAGCCACAAGCAAGAGGTTGTGCTTTGTACGTAGTCAACTAGTCATCGACTTAGACATAGCTACAAGCGAGAAGCCGCGCTTTGTACATAGTCGATTTGTTATCCATGTCGATCTTTCCTTTTTAAGATCTAAACGTTCTTGATGGATTGCTCCTTCATGAACACCAACCAAGGTCTATACCTTGTTGTTATACATTGATTTTATTTAAAGATCATATGAATTCAAATCATATATGTGGAATCGGATCGTTCCATCGTTTCCTTGTTTATCAACGGATTCTCATATGCTAAGTTTGAGAATGTCGTGAAGCCAATGCATCAAACGGCTTAGGCAATCAACTCTCGTTGATCTTTTGTAGGATTGGTACTTGAGGTTCAAGAACTTCTTCTACAACGATTTGTTGAACGAGTTCTTGACTCCTCATATATTCCATGAGTTTCTCGAACATCATCAACTCGTGAGATGGTTGAGTCCTCATTGGAAGGAGCGTACTATTAAACTTCTTTTCAAAACAACTTGTGAACGAAGTTCCGCTCAACTCCCACTAAGCACCATGTATGGAGTGACAAGTTTCCCATAAGAGTACTTCTTGTAGTGACGCATAAACTCTTTTAATGCTCACTTTACTCCCACTACTTCTTCTTGAGAGTTTCAATTCATCAAGACTACATTATGATTAGCAACAACTACTTTGTTCTTATCATATTCGTGGAAGTAGTGCCTTTTAATATAAAGCATCCTACAAATATTAAGTGTCTTATTTGGGTACAAGCTTATCAACAATCTTGAAATAAGCTTATCAACACCAAATCTTAAGAAGCATTATACTTAGAGATCAAAATCTCATAAGATATCTTCTTCAATAGACTTCGATGGAACATCATTCAGTGTAAACAATATTGTCCTCAAACATAATTCCCTAATATGAGTCGAATAAGTCCATTTGATTTATTACCGATCGAACTATACAAAATATTGTTCGATACCTCCATTCTTGGACATATTATTCCTCATGGAGCGAGTTATGAAACTACTTTCATACTCTTTAGATAATATTTCAAATCATATGACTTAACTACTTACCATGATTAATTGTAAGACTTTTCTTTTTCCTTGAACGGTCTTTTTAACTTCACACTTGAACTCCTTTGAACTAGTCAAAAGGTTCATACTTATACCTTATCAAATAGATATGTTAATATCTACAATGATCGTTGGTTAAGTAGTAAAGCATCAACAACCTTTCATTGCACAAGTACTTATAGGTCTTTATACATCGATATGTACAAGTCCTAATTAATTCACTTGTCCTTAAACCTTCATAGGTTCAAGGTGCTTTTGTCATTTAACAAACATGATTCGCATATCAATCGATTGGAATCGAATTGAATTACGAGCTCTATGTTACGTAGACTCTCGTAATGCGATTCTCGTTTATGTATGTGACTAAGCGGTTATATATAACATGAAAGTCAAAATACTTTATGTTAAGTCTTACGCATCCTATTTGTCATTCAAAACTTGTTTATCTATTTCAAGCAAATTCAATCAAGATGCATGAAATCATATAAAAAAATTCATAATAAAAGATCTTGTCTTTTACAAAACATAATCATCCATCATTGAATATGAAATGGAGATATTTTGAGAGGTTAGGATTAAGGTATACAACCTTCAATTCCTAAACAAACTCTTAATAAAGATAACTCTATGTATTCAATGGTAATGACTTAAACGAATAAGTCATCTCCTATACGGAGTTTACTTTATATCTCTCGAACATTCTCTTATTCTTCATTGCCAACACATTTCGTTAAATGCGAGCATATGAACTAGTATCAAGTTACTAGTGTAAATTAGAGATAGTGAGATAATTTGAATGACAAATACACTTTAGGATTAGAATATTTCTAATCGTCATAATCATGGTACTTCGGACAACCTTTCAAATGCCTCCCATAAAACGGCAAATGAAACATCTCATGTGACACATGGTCATCAATGAGAGTCTCGAAATTTCAACTCATACCTTGGTGAAGTATTTCTTGAATACTTAACCAATCACCTTTTTGCATCAACAAGCGTGCATAAAGGTAATATTATATCCTTCATAATTCCAAAGAGATCGAATGACAATATCAACAATCCTTGATATCGGAGATTAATATCTCTAGTCATCAATTAGCTACTTCAATCTTTCGATTTGTAAGCTAATGAAACATTCATATAACTTCTTTTAAAAGAATAATCTCTTGGTCAACTCATATTCTTTATACTCAATCATAAATGATGGAGTTAATATCCACTTTCTCCAAGAACACTTTCTTGAGTAAGCGAATGAGAACGTACGAGTTAATTTTAGTCCATATGAATTCGCTAATTCAAAGGTCTAGAAATTTCAAATGAGGATATTAAGCATACGCTTTATTGAATGACTTTTCGCCAAAAGTCAATCAATCATCGCGTTGCTACGTTCGGGTAGTTTGAGGAAAGTTTTGGGAATTGATATACTCAAATTTCTCTTCACTAAGATCATGTCTTAGGAATCAGTATTACTTCTTTAAGTGAATACTTTTAGAAACGAGTTCGTTAATTTTCAAAGATTGATCGCAACAAAATTAACAATTTAAACATCTATAACAAAATCAATTTACGGTCATTTAGTTTATGCAATTGTTTTATTTATAACAAATAAAACTCCCACTACAATTATTTAATGTCCCTAATGTAGTAGGTTTTCCAAGATCCCTATTTTCGTTGAGATGGTGCTAGCGTCGGCGTGACACCAAAAACAACTAGATAGAGTAGGTTCTCCAACCAATCATTCCATATGATTCTTGGTTTGTGAAATATCACATGTACATCCACAAACTTTGCCCCGATGTCCAATCCGATTAGAAAACATCGTTAAGTAACCTTTCTCTATTTGCTCCTAGTAAATCCGATTTACACCCCGACACGGATGATGGAACACGATGTCCCGCGTCGGCGAGAATGCATCAATGAACGATCATACACGTTAGAAGGGGATAGAGAGAAGGAGGGCGATTTAACTTAATCATGTTTTGTTTGGGACTATCAATTAAGTGACACTTGTTTGGTGGTCATGTAAGCATACACCCATACCTAGCCTATGACAATTCATAGCAATCACAAGCAATCACATATAAGCATCTCACAGTTGTGGGTTTGTATGGCTCCCGCTTGCATTAGTTTCGCCACATCGTCCATGGAGCAAAACTAATCTAATCCTTGTCCCTCCCACTAAATTCTATAAGGATCTAAATCCTATATAAAATAAAGGTGCAAAATACATGTGAAAAATATCCTACTCCCATCCTAGCCTTAGGGGCATGCAAGCCTCACAAGTTACATTAAAATTAATCAACAAATTAATTAATTAATGGCACCAAAGGCCGCATTACAAACATTCACACATGCATTCAAATACAACCACAAGGCATTGAGTCTTGAGCCATACTAAATCCACTATCCTCCTACAAAACAAAGTTAGCACATACAAGCACTTTGTTTCCAATTAACGATTTTCAAGCATCTTTGCGTATCGTTTGCTATAAGTAAATTCCGTGTACAAATTCTCAATTTTAAACAACCAAACTTGTTTAAATTCATTTAGAAAGTTCTTTCAACATCCCATAACTGAAAGGAGATCAAACAAGGAGTTTTCTAATTATTTTCAACTAGTTTGAATACTTAGAAAAACAGTAATTTAACAAAAAACGTAACTAATGGAATCCAACAAAATCAACAGTTTTTGGTCTCCAAAAATTCTCAAATAAATTACTTAAGCTCCTTATCGTAATTGTGATTACCAGTAAAAATTTCAAGAAGAGATCTTAAACCATCTGGGAGAATCAAAAATGACAAATCTCTTACAAGTGCACGAAACACCATTATGAGATTTTCAGCTTATCCTCTCAACCATTTGGTCTGTTAGACCACCTTCTATCCAGTTTTTATATATACAATATACATAGAAAAACTTGTTTAGACTACAGGCTATCCATTAATGAAAAGAAAACAACCAAGTTCAGTTCAATAAGTTCGAGTTACAAACTAAACAATCAACAAATTCTGTACTGAAACAGACTGTCGATCGAGATGTTCTAACCTAGTTGAAGGTCCAAACTTCCACGAAAAATTATGAAATTAATTTTCCTGGAATCCTAACTCAAAATAGAACAACTCCATTTAAACAGAATTTTTAAAGGAGTTCTCAGTTGGTACAGTTTATTAGAACAATCGATTTGCTCAACAAACTGGATCTGACAAGATCTTCCTTTTCATACTTGAAAACCCACAAATTAATCCAAGTCATGCAACAATTTATACATGCTCAGAAATAGCTTCAAGTCCTCTTTATTTCTAGCCATAGAACACTGGTACTTATATTCAAAATATAAATCTTTCAAGCCATTCAAACAGGACAGTGCGAGCAGAAACTGGTTCTGCGCACTGTCGCCGTTTTATTCACAATAAATCTATACTAATTCAGAAAAATGTGAATCCAACGCCAAAAGAATCACAATCCAAAGATCTACAACTTTCATGTAGATGGAAAAAACTTCCAGAGAACTTATCAAAGCGAAAAACGCGAAACAACACAGAAAATACCATTTCCAGACAGCAAACAAACGCATCATCTCTACTAATCCGTTAATTAGCCAATTTCTCTTAATTAAGTGTCAAAATAGCTTAAGTACGACCATGTGCTCTGATACCACTGTAAGGAAATTGTCCAATTTTAATTTTGTGACTAATTACTATTAATTAATCCAATTAAAACACAAGCAACACGAGATCTAGTACTTTAAGCAATAGACACAAAGAGAAAGAGGAGAAATCGATACCTCCCGCGAAATCGTATTCGCGGGGCTCGACCAAGGCATGGGAATCGATGGCGTGCCTTCTCCACCGTCTCCACCACGTCTCGTAACCGCCCTCGAGTCCACCAAGGAGGATTAATCACGTTCTACAAGGTACGTGCTAGCATACCCAAAGAACAAGCCTAATCCCTATGGTTTTCTCTCTTGCATCAATCAACAACCTTGATTTAGTGGAGAGAAAATAGCTCAACACATGAGCAAAAGAGAGGGAGAGAAGAGGAAGGTGGCGGCCTAGAATGGGAGGAAGAAAGGAGAGAGAAAGCTAGGTGGAGGCTCTCATAAGTGGTCCTTATATAGAGCACAAAACCTAATTGACCTCTTGCATAATTACAACTATGCCATCCCACCTACCACCATATTGGGCAGCCACGAAATGGGCCTATATGGGCCATTAAACCCCTTCATTTGGACCATTAATTCATATAATTAAGGTCCCTCAACTTTGCTCTTTAATTGGGCTATATATTTGCTATTTAAATAACGGCCCAATTCATCAATATAACCATTTATATTAATAAGTGTTGAACTAAATTAATTATTAACTCATTAATAATTATTTTAGGATTAGTTAATGCATTAATTTATTTCTATATGATCCATTGACTTAATTAATTATAACGGTTCGCAACGGTATATAATTAATTAATCAATCTTATCATATTTCCACAGAACTTACTGCTGTGAATAAATAAATAATGCACTGTGTGATTAATGTCCTATTTGTGTGACCCTTTGAGGATTTATGCTATGTTGGCCATGGAATTAAATCGTTATTTAATTCCAATAATCATAAGTGGTATCTAGCAACACGTTATGATTCCCAATTCGCATAAATAGTGTACTGCTACAATATTTCAATCCTGCATAAGAGAATAAATATGTTTCTCTATTTTGATTCTTATGTCACACGATATCATCGTATAATCCAAGATAGGAATGTGTCATTCTTGCAGATTATACATTTCTTGATCTAGAGTTGATCGCTTAGTTGCGCGCATACGATCCAACTCCATCAAGGGGCCCAAACAGATATCGTCACTCACTAAGTGAATTAATGAGGGACATACGGTTTTCTTGATGATTAGCTTTTCCCCGCACAATTCAAGAGAACATAAATAAAGTCCGTATAGCAGCCCTTATCGGGAATCAGCGGTAGACAATATTTATTGAACCTATCCTCATGTGGAAAAGATAAACATCTCAAACTTAGAACCAAAATCATAACGAAATAAACAATGACACTTAACACAATCCATATGTTTATTTCATTGGATCAAGTCCTGTACTATGTTCCATAACATATACATATGCAATTAAGTTGGTAACTCTTTACCTATGATTAGTGGAACTTAATCATCACTTAACTTGCATACTAATCTTATATGATAATTAATGTTCCTTTGTTAATTATCAAGATTATGGACCGTTTAGATTTATTATTGTCATTCTAAAGAATGATCCACAGAGATCTACAATTCAGATCCTCAACCTGAATAATCTGTCAATAATAAACCTAGGAACAGATGATAAAATATCATCCAAAACATAAACTAATAATTAAGTGATTAAATTATTGACTTCTAGGACATAACTCTAACAGATATATCAAATAGAGAGAAGATGGCTCTTGGCTTCAAATGAGAAATGAGAAGGAAATGAAAGCAATACAAAACTAGTAAATGCTCCCTGATTGGCTCTTGAGTCAGGCCCCCATCTGTCAACGCTCTGAACTCTTCATAATCTCTCACGGTAGGAAACATGTAACTGGCTACAGCCTTAAGGATCCCATCTGTCACATAGATGAAAATCAAAAAATTGAAAAATGAGAAGAATTCCTCTCAATTGGTGCTGCCTACTCAAGAAAAGGGTGAGCCAATTGAAAAGAAAATGAAGCAGTCCCACATGCAGTGAAGAAAAAAAAAAAGAGATGAATTCCCCATTTTCAGCGACTCTAAGAACCTTGGCCATCATGGAGCTAAATCGCTAGAATAGGTCTCGTCGGAAACGACAGTCGTTTTTTTTTCCTTTTTCGTTCCTTTTTTTTGGTATAGGAGAATGGAGAAGAAAGTTCTGACCAGTGGGTTCCACTATTTCCGTCTGTTTGTTTTCGGATCTGATATGGAGAACGGAGACAAATCCAATAAAGAATTGTTTGAGTTCTGAGTTCGGAGCGGAGAGAAAAACAAGCTGTTGGATCTAATGAACGATTGGATTTAGTGCGCTGCACAGCGTATCGCGCGATACATGATTAGGATTGTCTTTGTAAGGTATGTACGAGAATTTTTCATATCAATAAAATTTGAGAGGGAAGAGAGTTCGCGGGAGTTTTGTGTTCTTTGAGTTGTGGCATGTATTTTGTCAAAACAAATCATATAAAGAAGATACTAATAATAAGAATATAAATAATAGCAATACTACTACTACTACTACTACTGCTGCTACTACTACTAATAATAATAATAGTAGTAGTAGTAGTAGTAGTAGTAGTAGTAGAAATCTAGATCTCAACTGTGACATAATAAAGTGACCTACAAATATGCATAAGATTAGTCATTCCATAAGGCATAATCGGCCTGCATAATATACAATACGACCAGAAAATATATGCTAATCTGTCGTAAAAATATATCAAAAAATAATGATTAAAATAGAATTTATTTTCACAGTTTTAGTCAAAAATAAAAATACAATAAATCAAAATTATTTTAAAATTTTGAAAAATATAAATTTAAAATAATTTTGTAAAATAGAATTTATATGTATATGAATCCGCCTTATATTTGCGGACACAAAGTAGATAATTATTTAAAATACGTATTGTATATTTATGAATAATATGACAAAATCGACTTTGATGAAACAGATAAATATTTTCTCTGTTTACACTCGTCTCTTCTGTACACATATTGGCTGACAGCGTATTGCAAAAGAGTTAAAAAAAAAAAAAACAATTTGTTAAAAACAACGAGAAATTTTCATTTGTGATAACGTGATCATCTCCTGTAATTCAAAAAAAAAGGAAAGAAAGATCATCTCCTCATCTGTGACGTAAGAGCAGAAAAGTAAATTCTTCTGTTGTTTCTAAAGTGGCCAGCCAAGCAGTTCATTTAATTATGTACGCATTTTCCAGCTAAGATACTCAGAAAAGAAACCAATAATCACTCCACCAATTTTGGAGAAATAATTTTCCAAGAAAATCAATTTTCCGCGTAAGTTAAAACGTGCAATATACTTTTTTCCATAAATGTTATGATGTTTTCATTTTATTTCCTTTTATTATTATTATTTTGCAAAATAAGCGCTAGAATTCAAGTTTTTAAAATTCCTCTAGGTAAGTTTGTTACTTTTGGACTGTTGGTTTGTCTACAAAAACAAAATGATGCTGCGTTAATTATGAAATAATTTTCCAAGAAAATCAATTTTCCGCGTAAGTTAAAACGTGTAATATACTTTTTTCCATATATGTTATGATGTGTTTCATTTTATTTCCTTTTATTATTATTATTTTGCAAAATAAGTGCTAGAATTCAAGTTTGTTTAAAATTCCTCTAGCTAAGTTTGTCACTTTGTCTACAAAAACAAAATGATGCTGCGTTATGAAATCAGAGCGGGTCGTTACATATTTCCCAACAAAGAAAATGCTACAGGAGATCAGGAGACGAGTTGCCTTTGATTTGAATAATTGATTCGTGGTCTTAGATAGGCTTGTAGTTGTAGAGGGTAATGATGGCACGTGCAAAGCATGCCTTTCAGAAGCGTGCTTCTTTTACAAGGAAAGCGGATTGGAACCCTCGTGGCCAAGCAAACTCAGACTCTGCCCCTGCTCACGCGATGCTTCATGCTTCCAAACAAAAGTCATTTTTGTCTTAGACCCGGTCTACATGCACCGTGGATTTTTATGGCGTCATGTCTCACGTATATGAGATTAATACATTCACAAGCTCTATTGCACGAATAGTTGAATACTAATGCGAATATCATAATGTAAATCATATATGTTTTAACAAATAAAAATACTTAAAAAAATTTTATATTTGACGCATATGTTAAAAATGCAGTAGATTGGTAAATACTTTGTGGTCTTTGGTACATGAATAAGGGAAGAAGTATTGAGAAGTGTGTAACTTTGTGAAGAGTTTGAATTGTTTATAATAAATTGGAAGTAGGAGGAAGTTATTTTCTTATTCTTGCACCCATCCAAACGGAGCCGTGAGGAATAAGGATATGCAATTATGCATAGTGCAGTCATTTGCAGTCACAGTATCTGTAAATCAAACTATTTAAAATAATAAAATACAGATTATTTACATACAACACGAGTATTGGTATATAATTGATATTTACTACAGATAAACTATCCACACATGAATATCAACATAACGTAGTTTTGGTGCAACAACGTGACTCCAGTGGTACCACGAGTAAGACCCCATGCCTATAAAAGTAGTATTTTTATTATTTAATTATCAATAAATAAAGAAAGAGTAAACTATAAAAATGATCATGAAATAAGACCCTGTATAACACAAGTATGTTTCATTTATTACTAAATAATTAAATATAAAGAGTAAAACGCACTAATGATCCTCAAATTATCACTTATACTTTGTTTCGGTCCTTAAAATTTCAAAATTATCTACTTTAGTGAATTGCTAGCTCTCGACAAATTATATGAATTTGTTTATCTAATTAGCTATCATTTTCCAAAAGAAAAAAAAAGAAGTCAAATACTGTCTTATTTATATGCAGGTTTAATCCATTAGATTGCACTAGTAATGAGGCTGAAATATAATTTTCCATATTCAATGATAACAAATACTTACGTACGTAATAGTTAACAATTTATGAATCGTTACTCCTTGCCAATTCGGGAAAAATATGTTTATATGTAGTCCTGAAATTAATTTGTTGCATCCTTGAATTATTAGGTTATTTAGCTTTAAGAATAAAAACCTTCAAAAAGAAAATAATATTATTTTAATCTATGTATGAAGCGGGTTTACATGCATAGTTATATATACTCCATTTATGGTTGTAATTTTAAAATAATATTTAAAAAAGTAATATCCTTGATATCTTACAAGATTGTATAAAAGTGTGCCTGTATAGTATCAATATGTATGACATAGCTAGACTGAACTCTTGTCTCTAATATTTCCAAAATTGATGACTCTACAACTTCTCTTCGAGTAAATTAAATATTATCTTTCTCGAAGCTCATGCGTTTGGTGAATCCTTTAAATAATATACAATTACCCTTTATCATATTTTATTGTGGTTTTACTCATCTGTCATTATGCTTCTAGAGATAAATTTTTTTACATATCATAAACATATCAAATTGTCACTTACAATAATTAGCATTTGCGTCGTTATTGTTTTAAAGCAGAAAAATAGACATAGTCTCCTATAGTTAACTTTTTTTTTTCTAAATAGTAATATTCTTGGAAACAGAATTCTTCATTTCTAGAAGTACCCAACATATTGTGTATATAGTCGTACAGTTCGATAAAAAAATGCGTCATAATTAATATGTAATAGCTCGACAGCCCCAGAAAAAAGTTTAGTTACAAACCATATTTTATTCCAACTATCATTTTAAAATAATGAAATTCATCTAATCATTTAATAAAAATGAATTTCATAAACAAATCATAGCTAAGAAAAAAGATACTTCAAAGGAAAGAGTTCATTGCATTGAGTGTCTTGTATATAAAAAAGCATTTGAAAGATGTAAGCACAGAAAATGCATCATATAAAATTCTAGAAACAAAAAAAGGGTGATTTAGATTTATGCCACTGTAAATATTTAAAATTAGAGATATGTCATCATTAAATGACAAATTGTTTTTATGCCACTACAAAATAATGAAATTTAGTTTTATGCTATCTGACAATGGATATGACAATTATGCCCTTTTAAATATGTCATTGTAAAATATTAAAATTAGAAATATGCCATCACAAAAAAGTAATTAGTTTCATGCCATTATAAATCAACAAAAAATAGTTTTATGCCATTGTAAAATAATAAAATTTAGCCATATGCCACTATTGTACAAAATTAAAGACGTAAAATAATTTTATAATTTTATAGTGACATATCTCAAAAGTCATCTAGCAATGACATTAATCTTTTTTTTCAATAATTTCTACTCATAGTATACGACTAAAATTAATTTGCACATAAATTATGTTGCTAAATTGCACAATGCCTTAATTAATACATAAGCATGAAAAATGTGATGGTCACATCGTCCAATTTTGCTAAAACAAATTGCGTTTATGGTCCAAAGGGGATTTGTTGATTTACATTTTGAACTTCAAATAATACATTAAGATCTGTGTAATTTATAAAACAGATCTTTGAGTAAATAGCAAAAACGCGTTCGGGACAATCATTCTTTAGAAGTTTATAAACAAAATTATTTCCATTTCATATTGAAAAATTCTTTAATAGCTGCGCGACATTTCCGTTATGTTTGTCTTCTTCCCAAAAATGATTAAACCTAATCACTAGTAATTAAACAAAAGGGTAATTTAGGAATTTTGAAATTTTTTAGAGTGACATTTTTCTGATTAGCTATGATTTGGAAAGATTTAATGGCATAAATCTAATTTTTTTTATATTTACAATGGCATATTTATAATTAGCTATTTAACAGTGATATTTTTTCAATTGGCAAAATCGGGAGTGGCATGTATCTAATTATCTCAAAAAAAAAAATTTGAAAAATACCCCGCCTTGTTGGTTTCAATGGTCTTCAAACACCGGGTGTACCCAAACATCCCAAGTCAAAACTTTCCTTCGAGTTCCAACACCGCGTCTCTTATCTCCCTAACCCCTATATAATCGCCGACCTGATCTCAAACCAAACACTACACGAAATAACTAATCAATTACAGAGAGCATAAAAAACAAGCAACAGGATCATATCAAACGAAAACCAGAGAAGATGGATACAAGCCCCACGAGGAATTTAATGGACGATCCACCTACACCACTGAGCCCCGGTCACGCTCGCAACCCGAGCTTCACCGAATCGATTACACCAGCGCAATACTTCTCCGACTTCGAACCGGCCGATGATGAAGACTACGATTCGGCTGAAGAGGACTTCTCTTTCGCCTTCTCGGCTCCGCGCCAAAGCAAGAGCCCTGATATCACAGCCGACGAGTTGTTCTCTCAAGGAAAGATCCTACCTATCTATCCTGTCTGGTCTAAATTCATGCCGTCTCGTGAAGAAGGGAAATCGACGACCCAAGATGAGCTGGAGGTTTTTGAGACGGCGAGTACGTCGCACCCAGAAACGCCAAGCGATTACTGCGATTGGACCCCGCTGTCGACTCCCAGTTCACCGTGTAGGAAAAGTCGATCCACCGGTTCGGCTCGAAAGTGGATTTTCCATGATTTTCTAGCCGGTGCGAGGAGTCAAAGCGACGGTAAAGAGAAATTTCTGTTCCTGGAAAAGCCGACGCATAGTCAATCAAAGCCGGCGAAGGGTAAGGTGCCGGTTCAAGTGAAGGTGGAGAAGAGTGTGAAGGTTGAGAAGAAAAATGGAGATGGAAAAAAGAAGGAGAAGAAAGAGGTGAAGGAGGTTGACTTGGCCACGGCGTATAAATCGTTGTATGGAATGAGAAAGGATAAAGGAAAATTGAAGGAAGGAGAGAAGAGGAAATCATATTTGCCATATTTTGGGTTCTTTGGTGGCGGTCTCAATGCTTTCACCAAATCAAGTTACCCCTACTGATTTCCTTTTCTCTAATTATTTTTGTTCTTTTTACTTGAGTAATTTTTACTCCGTTTTGATCAATTTTATTTAGAATTTGCTCTAAACGGAGTAAAAGTTGCACATGAAAATAACATGACTTCTTTCATTTTTCTTTTTATTTTTTTCCCTTTTTGAGTGCTTTTGGGGGATTTGTGTGTTTTTACAATAAATCTCTTGTATAGAAAAAGAAAATGGGAAAAAGTGGTCCTCTTACAACCTAAGAAGTGAAAATTGGAAAACTTAATTTGGGGCTAAATCGAGATAAATGAGTGAAGCAATAACATCAAAGTTATGTTATTGGAGAGAATTTTGGATGTTTAAAGTTGGAGAGTTGTAACAAATCTGCCATCCGCAGTTCAGGAACTTGAATGGGCCAATTCAACTGTCAATTAAGGCGCGTTTTGTGTTTTTTTTTTTAGATTCATTTATTTTTTTATTACTGTTTGGGGACATATCATGGAAACTTACAAAATAATAATGTAAATAATTAGTTATACATATACTCTTGTCTTTTTCCTGTATGTATACTTGATGTAATTTGGTTTTATTTTCAACATGTGTATAATCCAATTTTGCTAGTTTGTCAAATTATCGCAATGAAAGAGATTTAAATTTTATAATATTGCTCTTAAGAAAAAAAAAATGTGCTTCTACCAGATCAATCGGATCAAAATCTCTTTCATGATCATCAAATGGTACTCCGTGGTTTATTAATTAAGTTGAATCCGTTAAATATTCTATGGTGGCAATTTGTTGATATAGTATATGGAGCAGGATGTTTCGAGCCTTCAATATAGAAAGTTCTTGAGCGTTCAAAAAATTGAAAAAATTCTTCATTGATTAATGTATGGAGCAAGAGCTGTTCTTTAATGAATGAACAATTGTTGGATTGTGAAGTTTGAGAAAAGTCTGATTTTGGGTTGATTCGGCTCTTAAATGCTTTATGGGTCAAATGGGACCACTGAAATACTAATTAAACAATAAAATCTTCAACTTACTGCTATGGTTCTAGACTTCTAGTTTAGGACATCGATGGGGATACTAGGGTTCGGTATAATCTGTTAAAATAGATTTAATATTTTACGTTTATTTATTCATTCGTCCATTATTAATCTTTTATTTTTACATAACAAACAATTATCGGACAATATAATAATTTACAAAATGATAGGGCCGGCCTGATAAAGCTCGGCCCCAAATAGAAGGAATCCAACCCAAAAGAGGCCTACAAAAGGGGTAAAAGAAGCGGGAAAGGCGAAATTAAACAGCGCGCCCCAAACGAACATAAGTCGGGAGAATCTAGAGGCACCCAGTGGGTTAACGGCTGTCGGGTGACGTCACCTCACCGAACATAAGTCGGGAGAATCTAGAGGCACCTAGTGGGCTAACGACTGTCGGGTGACGTCAGCATTCTGTTGTGGGAAATAGGTCTATAAATAGGAGGGGTAGATCACTGTAGAGGAGGTTGGCATTTTGATAGAGAAAAGAGCATGTAACTCAGATTGTAATTCTCAAATAATCAATAAAATACCTTTTCCACTCATTCTCATTTCTATATTCTCTCTCGTTGTTAATCTCTACCATAACTGAGCTTATCACATAATTTAGTCAGAAATAAATATTAAACAAGTAAACAAATTTACTTTAAGATATATCATGTACGTGCATTATATTATATAAGAGAAAGAATCTCCAACTGCACAAATTTTTGGGTAATCTAAAATGATACGATCTTTCATTGACAATTATATTGCAAATTTTTTCTGTTTGGCAGCTGCTGCCTAACTTTTCTAAAAAAAAAAAATTATACTTCAAATATTGACACCCGAATGTCAAATCCAAAAGTATTGATTATATTCCTTTTTAATCGATGGATGCATTCACAGTACATTTTTACAGTTCCTGAAATTCTAATTTGATATTATAATTAGAGTAAGAGCCCCCCCCCCCCCAAAAAAAAATAATAATAATAAAATAAATAAATAGTATGTTTATTCTATCTTCTTAATTCTTAATTAAATATACAAAATAAAAAATACATTAATTACTGTTGTGAGATCTGCTGATAAGATTCACAAATCTTTTAGATTGTGTGTCATATCTAGCATGATATTTGATGTATCTTTCTTTACATTTCCTTTTATTTTCTTTCCATGTTTTCATTTTTGCTTTCTGCTATAATAAATTGTTAGTAGCTTTGTAGGTATTAAATATGAGAAAACAATGGTGTGTGTGAGTTGTAATATATGATGTTACTCTAATAAAATCGGGTGCGTTGAGTAATCGTGAAGTGCGTTTTAGGCGATGTCACGTTATAACATAAATTTGGTTCTAAAATCCTTGTCATGTCATAATTATAACATAAATTGTACATTTACTGGCCTTATTTCTTCCAAAAATTCTAAATATATAACTATTCAATATAACAATATTGCATAATTAATCCAGCTATAATTACGAATAGTCTATAATAAATAAATTATATATATGCTTTTTTATTTGTCGATGAAATACATGATAATGAATAAAAAATAGTTCTTACCCACATAAGTTAACAAAAAGATCTTATTAATTGCATATCAGTCTCATCAAATACGATACGCATTGAGTAATTTGATAAATAGATTTCATTGGCATCTCTTGTACTAGTTCAATCGAGCAATAGTTTGTAATTTAGATTTATCAATTACGAGTTCAAATGAATTTAGTGACTCTTATGCATATGTAAAAAGAGAGATTAATCCAATATGCATTTTAAAAAAAAAGTCGGTACGGCGGTACCATTACAAATCTAGTTCATTTTTGCAATAATATAAAATATAAAAAATAATAAATTATAAACAAAGAATAGAAGTATGACGAAGAAGAATCCTTATCTGCTCCCGCGCGGGACCGTCCAGCGCAGCCTGCGAACCGTCCGATCTGATCTGGACGGTTCGGGCCTACCAATCAGGTTACATGTACGGGGTTCCCTTTGCCATTGAGATTAAATCATACGGCTCACAGTGATACGTTAGACAGTCCCGCCGTCCCATTTCGACGAAGAAGGCTTTTCGTTATGACTATACCCGCATTCTAGAAATATCATGGGTCAAAACTCAAGAGCTCCAGCTAGCTAGCTAGCGTACTAATCATGAGCGTTTTTTCTTGAAAATCAGGTTCCTTTGTCCACCAGCCCACAACCATTAATTCAACTCGATACCTTTCAGAGAAAGAAACCAATTACATTATTCAACATAAATTAACTACTAACACCCTGGAATAGTAAAAAGACAATATCTTTAAATGACGTACCATAATCAGAAACCCAGTGGGCAAATGGAAGTCATACCAAACAATATAATTTTAACAAATGTATAGATGAGCTAATTTATGTCAAATGGATCCTAGGACAAATTTGAGCACCGTTTCAATACATTCGCTTACGTACGTGGCACTGTTATTCTTTTTGTTAAATTTATTAATCTCTTTTCCAGAAGGTCGATATAAACTTCGGTATCGAACTTCTGCTTATCTGTCGCTATATATTAATTAGGCTATAATTTTCTTAAGCACTTGATTTATTTATACGAGTTCCGCAGATAAATTGAGTCCAGCATAGATGGCCGTTTTTATTTTTTTAAAAAAAATTAATCGGGGAAAGATTCAAATTTTAAACAAATTTTAATATCTATTAGAACATTAACACTGGTTGCATCCAAATTTTTTTTAAAAAAACCGCTAATAGTGGGGATCCATAAAAAAATGAAAAAAAAGAAATTACATTTTAAAGGCATTCTATTGGCGTTAACATTCGTTCAATTTTACCTAAATATCAAAATGTACTGAAACTTGCTTAGATCTATAATTTTGTAGTTTTTCTTCCGTTATTAGGATTAGAACAAAATGACATACACTTGCCTTCGAAGAGGAAATAATAAATCCATTTTCGTTCATAAATTAATTAATTTCTTTTTTTCTTGGGGTGGTGGTCGAATTCTATGGTTTTATTTATTTTTTTATCAAGCTTGAGTGTTATATGATTTTTTTTTCTTTAGATTAGACCGGTGCATGATTCTTGCGCAAGGCATCTATAATATGTAAAGGCAGCTAGAAAGAAGTAATACTAATAATAGAGTAATAGGGTAACTCTTTTGGAGACTTATCCAAAAGTTGTTAGAAAAGGAAAGGTAGACCATTTCAACTTTCTAGAAGGTCAATGTTCACACTTGATAATCTAACATGATTTCGTTATATGAGAAAGCCTCCCATCAATTTCCAAATTTTTTGGATGCACATTTTATCAGTGTCCAGAAAACTCCGTGAGAAAGTAAAAAAACCTGATTGTTACTAAGTTATTATTGACATCCTCATTATCCCTAGATCGAATATATATTTTGTTTATACACAAAACAAACTGTACACAAGTCCAGAGCAATTAATTTAATTTATGGAGCATTTTTTATATGGGTCAGAGACTTTTATTATACTTATAATTCTAAAGATATTGTCAGATAAGTTGAAAGAGTCAATAAGTTTTTTAAGTTGTAGTATACAAGTATTGACTATTGAGCATTTGACATGATCCGGCCTCCGGGCAGTAGGTTATATGGGCCTTCTTCTTTTGTTTTGTTAGATCCTAGTTTTCTTTATTTACCTTGGGCTAAACGAAAGACAGATTTATTATTAGCTAGAGAGTTACAAAAATTGGTTGCTAAAGGGGAAAAAAATATGTGGAATGTGGGACCGTGGGAAGCTCTATGTAATACGTAGAAAAACTAGCTAGGTGGCTGTTAGCGGCGATTTTTTTTTATAATCTCTAAACATATTTGTACGCAATTATTTTTTGTATAACAAAAAGCTGACTTTTCAGTATTTACATAACCTAAGAGTACCGGAGTTGCTTCGGCTCTAACTATTTGCAAGCTTCTAAAGATGTGTTATACATTACAACAGAGTTTAGTAGTTATTTAATTAATGTAAGTTAAGTTTCATAAGTCGGTTTTACAAAACACTTTAAAGTTGCATATTTGCAAAAACGCAAGGATACCTTTTCTGCCGAGTGGGAATGGATACAATTGAAATAAACTGATCATATTTTGATCCGACCTATTATTTGTATTTATTTTTATATTTTTTTTGAAAAGTATCCGATCTAATTTTATTATTGAGTACAATTGATTGCTGAGCAGAAGAACTTTTGGTCATTAGATGGGCTTTTTGTTTTGTGAGTTTTTCATACATATATATCTTACGATGTTTTGTTCACATTAGATTTTTAAGGATGATGTTCAACTCATCCAACATGTTGTCGCAGAAACAATAATTAATTTCATGTGAAATAGCTTTCATATCGCCTATGCCTAAGGGCTTTGCACAACAAAAGAAATTAAAAAAGAAGGGCAAGGAATAGCTTTCATACTGCAAAGTAAAACAACAGTCTTATAAATGTTTTTCTTGCTCAATTCCCTATCTTCACAGACTTTAAAAATCAGATTTTTCTTACAATGTTTTCCTACTCAATTTCTCTATCTTTACAGAGTCTAGAACACCAGGATATTCTATCCTATAAAAAGGGCCAAATTTCCTTGCAATTTTTTTTCTTTCTCAATTTCCCTATCTTCACAGATATTTTTTTATATTCCCTTCAAGCTTTTAAAAACTCCATTTTTTTCCGTTTAATCGCCATTTTATCTTAGTTTTGGTTCATACCGCACTACCGTTTTATCTGTTTTATCGCCGTTTAAATGCTAAATCACCAACCAACCGTCAAACCGCACAAATCGCATTTTAAATCCTTGATTCCCTTCCATACCACTATACTGCAAACCAAGAGAAAAGGAAAACATTACTAATCAAATAGGAAAAAGGCAAAGAACATAAACTATTTGTTCTACCTTGCGAGTATTTACTAGCCAGTCAACGACTCATTATCCATTGTTGGCCTTACATAATTTACATTGCTACATCCTTGAAATTAAGGTGAAATCCAACTATACAGGTTTGGTATAGTAAGGATCCAGTAAGACCATGGTGTATCTACTGTGATTCTAACCTCCGATGTATCTCTAGCTATAGTAAACACCGAGCATGTGGTAATGGTAATTCTATAAGAGACCGAGAGCTAGTGAGCCGTAAAAGAAATGATCCATATCCATTCTTTTCAATCTCTCACATTTTATGAGCCCAAAAAAGATAAAAGAAAATGTACTATAACGAAATATAGTTAATGTGGAAAACAATAGAACATACAATGGCTGTTGGTTCCCCATTGGCTGAAGTGTCTCTTTTTCCTGATTGATCAGCAGATCTTGAACCCTTGCTGTCATCCTGTCATTAAAAGTTTAGAAAGAACAAAATAACTACATCAACTCCTTCAGGTACTGCTAGTCTGCTACCATCCTAGGGTTTGGCATCAGTTGCATGGAATTCATTGGGATGCCAATTCAGATTGTGCAATACAGATTCAATTTGAGGCATGTGACTCTTGACAACAAAAATCTAATCAGAACCGACCAGATCTGCCTAAACTCTACACACTGAAACCCGCCACCCACATTGATGCTGTATTTCTTGGTCCTGCGCTTACCAGACTATTCGACACTTGTTGGTAAAGATAAAGATATTGTTGAAAATTTTAGTTTTTTGCTGCCCCCGTTCAAGTCTTGCTACATCTGTTTTGCCCGATGTCTTACTTTTTTTTAAAAAAAATAATAAAATATGTAGCACAAACATTGAAATAAGAACTTAGTTAGGCATAGAGATATGTAGTCTATGATGATCATAAAATTTATAAAAAATAGTGAATAAATAGAATGTAGGAGACCTCTCTGTAATGAAGCAGGTGGAGCTTGAGTGGCTGAACAGTGTCTTCAAAGCCAAGCGTTGTCATGACCCACAACAAATCATCTCCATTGATGGTCTTCCTCTTCTCTCTAGCACGCTTATTACTTTCCTGGAATATGCATAACCCTTTTAAGTTATCAAGCATCCCAAATTATCCATTTAAAACATACATGAACAAAGTAAATTTCATTTCAAAACCAAGATTTAGGAAAACTAATGTATCTTGTTTGAACTTATTTTTTGCATACCAAAATTTTTGTAAACCTGCAACAACCAATTTCCTATATGTAACAAACAGAAAATTATGATTTTACCAACTTGTTGATAAAAATAACATTTAACAGACACAAATATTTTCTGGAGAGGTTATTCTAGCACTTCTTGATGCGTATGAAATGATACCAATCAACAAGAGTAACAATGAAGTTAGCCTATGAATAAATCTGGACCTTTCCATCTAAAATGGATGGCCCCAGCTTGCCCGGGATTATCCAATGTCTGTACAATTGGAGGAGAAACAAATCCATCATGGCTAGGATGCGGTTCAAGAGATGAATTTTGTGCATAGTTTGGTATTCAACCCCGTCATAATCACATGATACTTTAACTTGTAAACAGTATGATATTATACAACAGATGCATATGAGAGAGGCATGCATTAATATACCTTAACTCTGTGGTCGCCACCTAATTTGTGGAAGCTCGTTATCATCGAGACGCTCCAATTGCTCAACAGAGGTGGCTGTTGATAGTGCTGATGGAACTTCAATCTCCCTGATGCTCCCCACCTCCAAATCTCCTGCCCTATCCACGCACCGTCTCGCCAATGGCATGTGCACGTCAGTGAGTCATCAAACCTCCTCACCGAGGACCACACCTACAGTTTCGAGTAACAAAATTGATGTCAAGAGCAATATGAACTGTGGATCGGTTTTCCTTTGTTATCCAAATTGTCAGCAAGTTAAAATATAACATGACATAACTACTGTATGATGTACTAGCTGGTACTACGAACAAATTTAGGTTTTAACAGTAATAAACCAGGGTTGTCAACAGATAATTATATAAAATAGCAAATTAAAATAATTCAAGAAAATAATGAGTGGGAACCAGCAATCAATTAATCTTGTAGAAGCCTACAAATCCCACCAACTGACCAAGAATAAGTTCAGTCTCTAGGATTGATTTGGCTTTAGAAAAAAAAAATCAGATTACCGACCCAAAAGAGATAAATTTGTTGGATCGTCAGGGTCCTAGAGGGTTTGATATGGGTCTTACAGATTGAACTCTTTCATTGTTGTATATCATAGCTGGTCGAATAACTCATTGACTTTATTTTTTTTTTCCAAATTAGAAGAGGTCCTGGCATGTAACCATTAGCATAAACAAGCATGCCAAGCACTAGACCAGGACACCAGGACATACTGATTATTGCTTTTTCAATCTAAAGCATAAAAAGGAAAACATAGTACTGGAAAGTAAAAGAGCTAATTTGAATTTAGAAATTTCAATATGCACTCGAATAACCTATTTTCATCGATTTCCGCGCAATCTAATTTTGCGGTACCACCTTATTGAAGAATTATTTTAACTTGTACCCTCAAATAAATTCCTTCACCTTTAAGAAATAAATATGTTCAGAACTCACCTCAGTCTTCGATTCCAATACCATAATGGCCAGATCTAATTTTGGCATGTAGAATCAAATAATATTTCCATTCGATTACCAGTAGTCATAGAAGGCAGTCTGGTTTTTTGCTTGTGTTCTCTTCTCTCTGTTTTAATGGAATGAAAGACGGCTACTATCAAGCCCTATATATACTCCCTTCTGCCTCAGAAACTACCTCAACCCTAATTTTGATTTTTGACGGCTGAAGTAACCTATCCTAAAAATGACAGAAATACCCTTCCCAAAACCTATATTTCAGGGCTTAGATCGAACAAACTCGATCTGGATGGATGTAGGCAACAATGTAAGTAACCTTTGAAAATTTTAAATATGTGTGGCTCAAATCACCTTATCTGAGGGCAGCTGTGAACAATTAACACAACCCTAATTTGGATGGTTCAGATTTAACTATATCCTAGTCCTCTGCAGCTTAAGAAAAAAACTTGTATTTCCAAAATCCAAAATATTAAAGACTTTCTATAGTAGTAGTCATAACAATATTTATAGTTGTCCCAACGCAATGAACAGTTCCTAGGTTGAGTATTCTTAGCAAGTAGCAATCGCCTTTCTTCTTTTAATTTGTATGGACATCCAACTTGTTTTCTTGCTCTCCTTGTTTAATGGACTGGTCTATTCCCGGTTAATTTGCACGAATCATAATCTTTCAATTGACTGGAACTCGAAAATTTGAATCAAACAATATAACTACAAAAAGTTTGCTATAGAAGCTGTGCCAAGTAAATCTCTAAATTGAAATTTCCTCAGAAGTTCCAATTACTACATACAAAATGGTCCACAATGAAGTATAAACCCTTTTAACTTCTAATGTCAGGTCCATTGGTGTAGATATTAATTTAAAAAGAGTAAAGAATTAACATTTAGTCCAGCCCCAACTCCCACACACACCCCTTCAATTCCTTTTCATTCCCTTTCCTTTTCTTTGAAAGTTAGTAATAAACCGTTAAGTATCTCCAGATCATGAAATTTCATGTGCAATAACAAATTACAACGTAGAGTAGTTTTCACTATAGAATTGGAGACAATTAAAAACCTACTGGAGGATTTATCTTTTCAAATTAGATAAAAACTGCACAATTGTTGTTCATCAACTAATCCAATATCATCAAACTAGGAACAAGGAAGAAGAGGATTACCAAAAAAAGTACCTGCAGAAGTTGAGATCCTTTCCCATATGCAAGAGAAATTCTGAAGCACTAGAGATCAGTTAAGACTTAAGAGTGAAGACACCATTCTTCTCATCTTCTGGGAAAGAGGAGAGGGTTACTTTCCCTTTGCCTTCTTTCCTCTTCCGTCCCTGGAATGGATCTGTTTTAAAGTTTTAACAAAATTGGGCTGGCTTTAGAGTTGTGAATGGATCTATAATTAGTGCGTTTAGAGTTGTGAATGGGGCTGGACTTGGGTGGATTTAGAGTTGTGAATGGATCTGTTTAGAGTTGGATTTAAAAAAAAAACGTTGTCATTGTTATTACTATATTATAAAGATTGTTGTTAAACACGGATTTTTATAGTTAAAATAATACAGAAATGATAATTGTCATCGAAAGTTTTACCATCACTTTCTATCGTTAAACACAAAATGAACACATAAAATAGATAAGGTAAATATATAAATGATCAAAGTAAATACTTAAAAACAAATAAGTATTGTCATCACTTATTCAGATTTTTATATGTGCATTCAACTTATTTTATTGAACTTATTGATTTGTATGTGTTCATTTTGATCAATGTATATGTTCACCTTGTCTAGTTTATGCGTTCACTTAATGATGAAAAGTGATGCTAAAACTACAGATGACAGTAATCAATTTTCATTTATTTATGTAATAGTCAATCCGAAGTTGTAGACCTGATGGATCCATTATCGAACATGTTATTCGAATCCAGGTGCTTTCCAAATTGAAAATAATTGAGAACATCCTCATTTGAACAATAGAGAAGATGAGAGAGGACATGCTATTCGATAGTTTGGAGCGAAAAAATTGAGAACATCCTCATTTGAACTCCAACATTACTCGCAGTTTTAATAATACAAGACCTCAGTCTTTGAGAAATTTTGTAGCGGAGGTGAAGGGCATGATGAAGTACTGGACTGACCTTTGGAAGGGAGCTTTTAAGGAAGAGATATGGCAATTTTGGCCTGGAGAAGACTCACTTCCACTGATGCAATTGACTTCAGCAAGTGTTGAGGGAAAGGGGGCTGTTGATCAAGTTTATGTTGACATTTAATATCTGGTGGCTTCATGTAGTTTGGTTTGTTTGGAATTGTTTGTAATAATGCCCTGTCTTCTTAATTTCTCTTTTTTCATTTGATATATAGGAATACTGGGCTAGTGAATTGTTGCTTTAGGGGTTATTTTGAATGGGGGAGACATAATGATGGGGTTAGATAATGTTGGGGCACTGGTACTATCCTTGGTTGGTACCAGTGCTGTTGTAGCTGTTTTTTTGTTGTATCTCACTATTGACTCTGTATTTTGATGCTTTTCGTAATGGAAAGTGGTGAGTGTTTGACCCACTTATTTCAATATATATATATATATATATATAGAGTTTAGCTACGGTGAGTCGCGACTCACGGACTCTCCGGTGAGTCGCGACCAAAACTCCTAGACAGGGGCGGAGTCAGGATTTCAACTTAGGGGGTGCCATAATTTTTTACTTATTTTATAGTAGTAATTTGACAATAAAAATTGACAATAAAAAATAATATTACATTATTTTATAGTAGTAATTTTCTTAACATGAATTATATCAAATAAATAAAGAAGTATTTTTTTTCGTCCAAAACAATAAGCAAAAATTTTCATATGTGAGCAATGTTTTATTTGTAATTTTTTGTCTTCTAAATTTGTTCTTAAAGAAAAATTAGAATTAAACTAGTTTGAATAAATAATAAACTTAATTAGATTGTATTTGAACTCTATTATTAGGGTGCAATATGTTATATATTAACAAAATTTAGTATATAATACAAAACCTCTCCATACAGCTTTAAAATCTTAGGGGGTGCCAAGCCCCCCTTGGCACCCCTACTGGCTCCGCCCCTGCTCCTAGATCTAGATCAAAATGATCGATCCAAACCGTCCAACATGATCTCCCTATTGAAATCTCCGTGCAAACCAATTTTTTTATTTTTTCGAAATTTTTAAGTATTTTTTTCGGATTTTTAAAAACTGATGTTTTTGAATGGTTCAGAACCAATTAGATTTACGATTTTCTAAAATTTCAAAAAAATACTTAAAAATTTCGAAAAAATGAAAAATTTGGTCTACAAGGAGATTTCAATAGGAAGATCATATTGGACGGTTTGGATCGGTCATTTTGATCTAGATCTAGGAGTTTTTGTCGCGACTCACCGGAGGGTCCGTGAGTCGCGACTCACCGTAGCTAAACTCTATATATATATATATAGAGAGAGAGAAAGAGAGAATGGCTAACGTGCCGATTACGGTGGCTTTTCTTCAAAAAAAAAAAATGCTTGACAATAAAAAATGCTTAAAAATTAATTAGTTCTTTGAAGAATTTTTTTCGTCCTCTCTCATCTTCTCTATTGTTTAGAGTGCATGGAAGATTGTAGCTGACCCGAAAAACATAACTCTGAATGTAAATAGAGAGGATTCCAAACAATTAATACCGGTAAAAAACAATTTCATTCGAATTCGGAGCTTCCTTTTGAATATATATAGCATTAAATTAATATCTGAAAGCGTTGTCAAAGCTAGCATCCACAACTATCAGAATCAGAGGGTCCATTTTTTCTTTTGGTCTCTGTTTGTTCATACGGGTATATACAGCAATTATTGATGGATAATTAAATCGGTGATCAGTTGCTGGAGGCACTGTTGTACTGGGTTTGGGTGGCAGAACTAGGAGCGTTGGGCATCCATCCATTTGGCACAAGAGGGATTTGCGGATCTGGAATCGGACAGTAGCCTTGGAGCATGAGTTCGATTTGCCGCATCGGGGGTCTGTTTTCCGCACTGTCATTTATGCAACATAGCCCAGTCTGGATGTACCTTCTTATTTCTTCTGCTGGAGCTTCTCCCATAGCTGGGTCCTTCAGATCATCGGCCGCCCCTTCCGTCCAATTCCTAACCACCTGACAGAAAAATGCCTCTTACTCTTAGTAAACGTTTGGTGTTCATGAACAACGATCACCTGCTTAATTTGTACCATATATATATATAGTTGACATATGTATTGCATGCAAATTAATATAGGCACTGCGAGTGGGGATTCTGCACTTTGATAGGTGGCAAAGAAAGTGAACTTACATTGCCAACAAGACCAACACTTCCGTCCGAGCTTTGAGGAGGAATTATTGGTTGGCCTGTGACTATCTCAAGCAACATAATTCCAAAACTGTATATATCTGACTTAAATGAGAATTTCCCTTCACGAAAGTATTCCGGCGCCAGGTATCCACTGCATGTCACAAAATCAACAAGTTGTGTTTTTTCAATTGTTATTAATTCTTCAAAGGCCTATTCCTGGTGATATAAGAGAAATGCGAAGTCTGTATTTCTTATTCCTTAAAGAATTGTTATTATTTGATCTCCTGCTGAAAACTTGGGATATTTTTCATATGTATAGCTACAAGAATATCACTTACAGTGTGCCAATTGCTTTTGAGGTGATAGCATGAGTTTGCTCGTCTTGAAATAATCTGGCAGTACCGAAATCTGAAATCTTTGGTATCATGTCTTTATCGAGCAGTATGTTACCAGCTTTAAGATCTCGGTGTACAATTTTGTTGATAGATTCTTCTTGAACATAACGTAAGCCACAGCATATGCCAAGAATGATATTGCAGCGCGTCTCCCAATCTAATTTGTTAACATTATTTCTGTCTGCACAAAGTTTTTTTTTTTTTTTGTGAAGATTGACTGCACAAAGTTTATTATTTAGCTTAACTCGTAAATCTTACTACTTACATGCATACTCGTTTGCTGGAATTAAAAATACAAATGGAATACATGATGAAAGAATGATTTTACTTGACAATTAGGAAAATTATTGGTATGTTGTTAATTATCTCTATATTTAATTGTGTAGAATTTTCATGAAACTCAAATAAAATCGGTTGAGCAGTATAATGTAATAAAATTAATCTGTTGTTAATTGATTCCAGCCCTATTAATTAATTAATTAATTAATTGTACCATGAAATGACATAATAAATTAATTTTAACCATAAATAAGAAAATGCATCCACAAGAATTCTAGCTCAGAGTTTATTTCGCATGACTATATGTCTATATCAAAGATTTGAAGTTTAACAAGAACTGAAATAGAAGAAGGTACCAAAAAGTAGCTTGTCAAGGCTCCCATTAGGAAGGTACTCGTAGCAAATTAACTTCTCTGTCCCTTCGATGCAGTACCCGAGCAATTGGACGAGGTTGTTGTGTTTGAGCCTCCCAAGTAATTCTACTTCTGCCTTGAACTCATCAGGTCCTTGTTTTGAGTCCTCAGACAGCTTCTTCACTGCGATTTCTTTGCCACCTATAACTCCCTGCGGACACGATCATCAATCATTCAGGATTTAAAGGAAAATTACGATCAACAAGATGTCAAACAAAATCAAACATCATTTGCACCTTGTAAACTTTTCCAAAGCCACCTCTACCAAGCTCCTCAGAGAAGTCATTAGTGGCATTTCTCAGAGAAATCAAGTCAAATACTTGGACATCTGAACTTGGAAATACACCTGCACTTGGTGTCATCTCTGCACAATATATATAAGATAATCAATGCTAAATAAACTAAGATACAAAGATTTGATGACCAATAAAACACATTATTAATTAATTTAATCAATTGTTTAGGAGCTTCAATGCCTCAACATTTGGACGCATAAAATTGGAAAAAACTCTGTTTTGGGTTTATTGCTTGAATTCATGAATCTAAAAAAAAATTGCACACTGTTTATTTTTATCTTTTGGATGGCTGATGCAAGCGCAAAATTCTTATATTGGAAAACATTTATATGTACTATGGATGTTTGGAAGTTCATGGAATAAGAACAAGGCTTGTTCTTGTTCTAGTTTCATGTTTTTGTTTCTAGTTTCTAGTTTCTAGTTTCTTGTTCTTGTAATCTCTTCATTCATCTTAAACAAATGAACTTGAAAATCAATAAATTATTATGGGAAATGAAGTTCCTGTCCTACATTATTTGATTTCCCATATATTTTCAGTTCTTATATAAAATTAGTTCGACTTGTGCTCAAGTGCATTACTAGACACTTACTGATGTAATTCAATCTCTTCCGCCATTTTGCGAAGAAAAATCCACTTACAATCACGAGGAACATAACACTGGCAATTATGATAGCAGCAAGAAATTTTGGTTTGTTTTTGGACCCTGTCAAATCAAAAGGAAATAAAAAAATTGCTCAAATTCATCCATTTTGGATAAATGGACTTAGATTTTCGCTCTTCCTATAGGAATACCAAGAAACTGCTTAAATAAGAGTGTCCCTAATATTCTTGTGATAAGTATAACAGTAAGCCATGGTAGAGTTTGAGTGAACTGTGTTGCGAAAGTGATAATTGTCATCCATTTCTAGGTCATTTGCATCGTCCAATCCTCCCAAATGTATATATACAAGAACAAAAATGAACCTACATAATGAATAAATTGAATAGATATAACAACTAACTGAACAAATATAACAAATAAATTGAATTGATATAACAAAAAATGTGGACTCATACAAAAAGTAAAAGTAAACAAGTAAACTGAACGACTATAACAAATAAATTGAACAGATGTAAAAACATGTTGACTTATACAAAAAAATAAAAAGTGAAAATAAATTATATAGATATAACAGATAATTTGGACACATACTAAAAAGAAAAAGTAAACATAAATTGAGCAGATATATATTCGCTACAAATAAATTCTATATATATGGTCCTTACAGATTCTAACTTTGAAATTAAATATATTTACTAGAGTGAAACTTTACCTTCTAAACCTTTGTCAATACGTAAGTCTTCTGAAAGTTCCGGAAGAGGATAGTTGGCATATCTAATGTAGCAACTAACATGCTGAACTCTGACACCGCTTGCTTTCCCGTTTCGGGAGCATGTGCTTACATTCCTGATAGCTGACTGGATACATAGGTTGCAATCACTTGGCAACAAGTCTTTTGTGCACTGTACAATACCATACATCTGGATTTGCATCCCTGGATCGAACCTGTTGCCATTTGCTTGCAGTTTGGTCGAGTTGATTGCATTTGCTCTCAATGAATCCAGCAGTGCATACACAGTGCTGTTCCACGTGGTTGAATCAGATACATCAGCAGAAGTGGATAAGCACTTGGCTGCTGCTCAAGCGCTAGTCTAGAGAAGAAATTCTGACGGGAATAGTGAACAATGCACCAATCATAGCTAAAGATTGCAGTACTATAATTTGGGCATAATAGGGTGGCATTATGGGTAGAGAAATCGAGACATGCTGAGCAGTCCATCCATATTATGTTGCACCTAGACCACACAAAGTGCCACATAGTGCAACTAATAATATTACCTTAAGTGGCTAGATTGATATCTAAGCTAACAAAGGCAATTAGAATATTAAAATTATATTACTTCTAATTAGTTACTTAAATTAGAGATTTCCATATCTCATGTATCTTTCTTATTTTCTCTTCTATTTTATATCTATATAAGTGTCCTGGAGGATGTTAGAAAATAATAAGAAATATTTCCAAAAATTTCTTTTCTCCTCTTTTCTCAATTTCTGTATCTTTTCTCTCTGTCTCTCTTTCTTTTCCCTCATCTGACCCTAACATATTATGTCATTGTAACACATGACAAGCCCGTTTATTTGGTTCGGCTGCCCATTATTCACTGATGTCGTGTTAAAGCCACCGGACTGTTTAGCAGAAAAACTGAGTTTACTGAGGAGTTCATCGCGGTAGCTTGGGAAGTCTGACTCAATTGTGTTGTCTGAACATATTGAGAAATTTGGAGAGTAATTGTAGGCATTAACGGCTGTTAGGACTATCAGAAGGTAGAAAAAATAGTTAGAGAGGGATTGAGAAACCATCTTTGGTGTTAGAAACATCAAATAATGCATGAATGGTATATACTATATACTATTATATAGATGCCAATCATATCCTCTCATCCGGGTTTTGATGATACACAGCAGCTGTACTCTAGTAATAGTTAATTCTTATGCATGTTATGATGTCATTATAACATTTTTCAAATATTAAGGAATACTTATAGTTAATTTTCTACCCCCCTTGCCAAGTTGAAATTTGTTTAAAGTTTAGATTGGTGTAACCGAAATTTTGGTATACACCACTGCAAGTTCTATGTCACTGCCTATTGACTCTGTTATAAGTCACTATATATAGATGATAGACTTTTTTATAGGCCTTTTAATTACTAATTGTGTCTTACTCCGAGGATGGTATTCACATGTTATTTAACTATACCGACAATTTTATATGATGCTGGATATTTTATAACAGAAATTTCGATTCTTTGTAGATATTTTTGTGCTTGCTTGGCGGATACATGTTACATAAACAAATGCATAGCTCCTGTTGTAAACTTGACTGAAGGACAGATGGCATACCCGTAAAAGGCGTTTATTACACGTCTCCGTCTTTTTTACTTTTTTTTCCCTTTCTTCCGCACAATTCGGGCATTTCTCTGCAGCATAAAAAAAAATATAGACTATATCGATCTAGTGAATTTCACACGTATCTAACTTCCAAATTCCAATTATCGAAATCCCATCTATTATATAAATCACTTTTCTTATTTAAAAAAAATTGAGCTGGAGCAGCAATTAATTTAACTTGATGCTGAATTTTTTGGGATCGTATCTGCTGCCTAGTTGTACATGGTAAAATTGTGATATGTTATTTGATCCATCCAGTTTAAATAAAACGTGCATCACGATATTTGGATTTTTAGAAAGAACATTTAAATTTCGAACTAAATTAAATCAGATGATTCAGCTCGCATTAATTATACAATTATGGTACCATTCTCTCGAGTACAGTTTTAGTTTCTTTTATATTATTGTATCTAGACCGTTAATCTTTATCATAACCAAAAAATATAATTGTAAGATTCAATTAATACATTAATAACAAACTAAAATTCGAAAGATATATTTGTAAGATTCAATTGATATGTTAATAATTAAACTATGTAATTAAATTATAAGATTTGATTGAAATAATATTATGTTAAATTGGAAAGATATAATGATAAGACTCAATTGATATGTTAATTATATATTTTTTTCATTCAGGGGCTACATAAAAAAATAAAAAAAAAAATTTCAGAAGATTCTTTCTTCTCAGTTGTCATTTGAGAAAATATTACATAATTAGTAATTAGTTATGTAAATTTTTTGTGACAATTGACATGAGAAGATATAGTAAGATTTTATTATATTTAAAGTATTATTCAATGTTGCACTTTATTAATATATTTATCTTATAATATTTATTTATCTCTATTGTATAATATTTTTTCATTGAGTTATTAAGATTATTATCCATTTTCTACCGTTACCCTACCCTTATCGTTAATTTTTAACGGATAAGGGTAGGGTACGGGTAAAGTCAAATTTTAACGGGTAAGGGTAGGGTATAGATAAAAAAAAATTAATGGGTACGGGTTTGAAAATTGTCTCTACCATATCGTACCCTATCCATTGACAGCCCTAATTGTATCTGCTTATGTTCTCTGTCTTCTTATTTTTGTCTTTCACATCATTTCTTACACTTTGCATCCAACATAATTTTCTTATGTGGACAAAACTATATATATACCATGCATGATATCTCAATTAGATAGGCACACTTAATATCATTTAGTTCTTACAACTACCGGGTGCATAACCTGAATCCGAGAAAATCTAGCAAATATAATATCATATGTAAAATTGAAGTATAAATATATGCCTGACTATTTGATCAAGTTAAATAAATTGAGTTTAATATATAATACTGAAATAGATCAAACGAGCAAAAAGGGGAAAAAAAACTCATAATTGAAATAATTTAGTGTACAAACGGGGTTACTTAAGGAAAGAACTCCTAGCTAGGACTCGCCGACATACACGTACTGAAGCTTATGTATATCTTAGTTTAACACACTTTTTTCCTATTGCTACATAATAGTTTAGAATACATTTATAAATTTATAAACGTATAAGAAGACTCATGCGCACAATTAACACTAAAATTTTCAACAGGAGACCAGAAAGAAGTGGAAAAGAAAAGAAAAGGTTAAGCAACAAATTAATTCGCCGGTATCAGAAGCAACAAAGCAACAGAAAAAGAAATTCTTTGCGGTCTAGAATTAAAAAAACTCGCAAGGGCATGAATCCATCGTCCGCCTGGGGACGACCTGACACCTGTGGAAAGTGGACCATTTTAAGCACAAAATGGTTGCAGACTTGCAGTTTTCTTTTTAGATAGAAATACCAGGCTATATATATATTAAGAGTCAAAGAAGTCTTACAAAATGAAATCCTAAACTTATACTTCCAATTGACATGTTAAGCATACCAAGGAATTTATCCAAAGCAACGAAAACTTGTCTAACCAAAATACCCATACAGAATCTTTGTATGGATAATATGAGATTAAGAATATGATTAGTTATTCAGAATTAAAATATTTAATCCTAAATTGTTAAGAATAAGCTTATTCTCACAATAAAACTATTTTGTTTAGATGATGAAAAGAATTAATAATGAGTTTTTCTGGATTAATAGACAATCTCATTTTTTATTCTAACATATGGTTGGATTAACTAATCTTATTCTGATTTCGAATAAATCCTTAATCCTGAACTGTTTGGATTGTCTATTAATCCGAAATAACTATTTACTCCAAAATAACTCTCATTCCTGTCTATCAAACAGAAGGGAGTAAACCCCATTAAAGATCACAGTTCTACACAATTCAACACAAGAAGACTAGATCCAGTAATAAAAAGTTTAGTAAGATCAATCAAGATTCAGAGGAGTCATTATCATTCGTGAAATGCCCATCTCTAGCATCATAGTCTACTACACCTTCAACCACTTTATTTTCTTCATATTGAGGCATATAATTACTTCAAACATGTATTCTTCTTCATATTTTTAATTGAAGGCACACATGACTGCTATTTACAAATCGTAACTCGATAATAAATCATCGAATGGTGGTGTTAACAGATATTTTTATCGACTTCGCCTTTTATTATGAGGGTTTAAAGGCTTACCGGTTACTTAATGTAAGTGTACAACTAAAATTGTCTCGAATATAAAATATAAAAAAAATAAGTAAACTAAAATAATGCACCTATCTGCCTCGAATTACAATTACGAATACGAGCTGCAACGTACTTGCCGGCAAGGGAGACTTTTTTTTCGTCTTTTGAAAGCGAGAGGCCTTTTGACTTTGGCTTTTAGTTACTTACCTTTAACGACATATCGCTGTGACACTTCAATAATTTTATGAACTTATTGTCTTTTATCTTTCAATAATCTTGGGTCACATGTTGAAGTCAATTCGATACGCGCGGTAACCAAAAAAAAAAACTTTGGACCAATTATTAGAATATTTTAATTAATTAGCACTTCCATTAAGTATTTCTTGATTAGTGACTTCATGCTATGAAGAATTAAAAAAATTATAAATTTAACATATATAAATATAATTCTTGTAACTGAAGCAGTTCCGATTCATCATTTAAAGATCTCAATAATTTTCAAATTAATGAAATTTGGTATATAATTTGCCACGGCTACTTATCCTTTATTTTGCGTTTATCATATAATTACTAGCAAATGTACCCACCCGAGTCGGTGGGTAAATTACAGATGAGAAAATTTTGTATATGTGTTATATTTTCAAAATGAAATAATTATTACTTTAATAAAATTTTCTATATTTGTCGTGCTTTATTTCCAAACACAATGTACAATCATCAAGCAATAATATTTTTTTTTTCTATTTTGATGACTGCACAACCAATCCAGCGAAAATTTCTTTCTATTAAAAGTGAAGAGCTTGTACATTTATATTCATGGGAAACATCTAGCTAATGGTTTACACCATGCGCCTAATTATTTTAGTCCTTAGATACGTATTTTTATAAATAGTAGGAACAGGGATAGGGATCAGAAGGTTGTAGTTGCGAATATTGAGAATAATGTAAACAAACAATTTTGATTTAGTCTGTTGTTGGCTCATGGCGGACCAGCCTTCGGTAAAACGAGTTTGATTTGGTCGCTGGTATAAATAAGCACGTAACCATTAAACTAAGAAGCAAATCGCCAAGTACGGGCTATATGGTCCAAAGTAAACGAAGAAATGGTAAAATATTTAGTGCAATGACAATCAAAGTAAATAATCATCCAGTACAAAATAATTTAAGGACTAAGAAGATTGACCGAGCCCATCATGGTGATTAAACAATGCTTTAATTGGTCTATTTCTGTTGGATTTGGCTGTATAGAACTATAGATATAGTATTATATCAGCCTCTTCCACGCTTCTCAATGGACTTGTTAGATCCTTTCACACTAATCGGCTCCAATGGACATTAATTAGCTAGATTCTATAAATGGAATTAGATGTTAATATTCAGTTGATTTATAAAATGGACATTAATTAGCTACATTGTTCTTTTTATTAACCGAAATGTAAACTGATTATTGGGGTAACTTAATTACTACCAAGTGAATCAGACAAAGTGCACCTATATAAATAAAAGTATATTATTCAGACAACACTTATAGACACTGTATTTTACTTAGATAAAATGCACATCTAATTTAATAATATTGAAGGGTGTATATGTAAATCTATTCCTAAATAAGTACACAAGCATGATTGAACCATGGTCTTTAAACTCTAACAATCATATGACAACTTTAAGATCAAAGTATTATTGAACAGAAAATTTGGGTAATCAGACAGTGCTTTACTGGATATACGAAGTAGAGGAGGATTCGCCTGAAAAGTTTTAAGAGGAACTGAGAGGCGACATAGAGTTTCTGAGACTCGACATCTCTGTATTGAATGATAAATAAGCTGCAAAAGTGCAAAAGACAAACAAAAAAAAGTAAATAAGCACTTTAAATATAAATCTGCTAACTTATAGATGAATAAAGGAGGAAATAAGAGAGACGACAAGAACAAAAGGTGACTAACAGTTCGGAAACGGATCTGAGCAAGAGAGACCTCCAACAAAATCGAAGAAGCACCTAATTTCGCCTATTCTTACTTAAATAAACACCTACATTTACATAAGATTAAAAATAATTAAGATGTCGGAGTAGACACATGTATTGAATTGATAGCACGAAATCAGATGCACAATAGGATGGTACCAATTAAATGGTCCAAAAAATCGGTGAGGCATTTCATCGAACACCTTTCACGCACGATTGTATAACTAGGGGTGTGGCCGTGTGGGGCCGTGGGCTTATCCTGGATCTGATTCCATCTAGAACATCGGATTATTTGTGGCACCATACGTGTGTGATTGCCTGTTTTAGAGAGAGCAATTTTAAATTTGTTTTTTAGATTTCAGCAGTGTTCAATAATAAAACAGATATATATATATATATATTAAACCATTGTTATTATAGATAATAAAAAAAAGTTAAGGAAATTAACTAAAATTAATTACCCAACAGATGCATGTGAGATACCTGAAGTTTGTGGTCTCTACCTAATTTGTGGAAGCTTGTTATCATCGAGACGCTCCAATTGCTCAACAGAGGTAGTTGTCCGCAATGCTGACGGCGCTCCAATCCCCCCTGATGCTCCCCAGCTCCAAATCACACCGTCTCGCCAATAGCATGTGAATCATCAATCCTCTAATTTTGCGGTAGCGCCATAAATTGCAGAATTATTTTAATTTGTACCCACAAAATAGTTCCTTCAGTTTAAGAAAGAAATAAATATGTTTAGAAACTCACCTCAGTCTTTCGATTTCAATACCACAATGGCCAGATTTAATTATGGCATGTACAATCAAATAATATTTCCATCCGATTACCAGTGGTCATGCAACGCAGTCGGGTTTTTGCTTGTGCTCTCTAATCTTCTCTCTGTATTTATGGAATGAAAGACGGCTACTGTCATGCCCTATATATACTACCTTCTGACAGCCTAAGAAACTAACTAACTCAATCCTAATTTTCCTTTTTGACGGGTGAAAATAACCTGTCCTAAATGACAGAAATGCCCTTCCCAAAACCTAATTTTACAGCTAAGATCAAACAAACTAGATATGAATGCATGTAGGCAACTATGTAAGGTAACCTTTTATAAAAATTAAAATATGTATGGCTCAAACAATTAAGACAACCCTAATTTGGATGGTTCAGATTTAACTATATCCTAATCCTCCGCGGCTCAGGAAGAGATTTGTATTTCCTAAATTTAAAATAATAAAGGCTTTATACAGTAACAATTACAACAACAATGAACAGTTCCTAGGTTGAACATCCTTACCAAGTAATAATCACCTTTCTTCTTTTAATTTGCATAGACATAAGACATCGAACTTGTTTTCTTGCTTTCTTTGTTTTATGGACTGGTCTATTCCCAGTTACTTTGCATGAATCATAATCTTGCAATCGAGTGGAACTAAAAAATTTCAATTAAACAATTTAACTAAAAAAAGTTGCTATAGCAGTTGTGCTAAGTAAATCTCTATATTGAAATTTCCTCGGCAGGTCCAATTACTAGGTAAAAAAGATCCACGTTGAAGTATATATATAACCTTTTAAATTCTAATGTGAAGTCTTTTCGTGCATATACTCAAATAGAGTACAGAATTATCATACGGCGCCTTCAATTCCCTTAGGGGTGGGCACGGTATACCGCGAATATACGAAATCATTTCGTTCCGTTCATGTGGAACGTATAACGAAATGAAATTTTATTCCGTTTCGCAAACGGAACGGATAACGGAATCTATTTCGTGATTCGTTTGTGCATTTTATAGTGTGAATATAGCCGTTCCGCCACGTTCTGTCGAAACGGAATGAATCACGAATCATCTGATTCATATCGTTACTGAAATGGAACGGAAAACAGAATGACCCCATTCCGTTTCCGTTATATACGTTATCCACCCCTAAATTCCCTTTCCTTCTCTTACAAACTCGGGAGGAGACAGTAAAGTATCTATCTCAACAAATTATGTAAATTCCTGTGCATAAGAAATTAAAACTTTTGAGTAATTTTCATTAAGCTTTGCTGAACCATAGATTGATTTAGAAGGAGCTGGAGGATTTATGTTTTCAAATTAGAGACGATTGTTGTTCATCAATCATCAACTAATGCCAAGATCATCTGACTAGGAAAAAAATGATTACCAAAGAAGTACCCACCAAAATGCAAAAGAAAACTAAGTTTCGAAGCACTTGAGATCAGTGAAGACTTAATTAATGGTAAAATTAAATGTTATCCATATTAACTTATATCATTAATGAGAAATAAAATATTAGGCAAATAGCTGAGACGTTGCAATAAACTTGTAAAAATCAAAATACATAAGATAATTAATGGTCAACAAGTGATTAACAACACCATGGTTACTTATCATGGGTTAATTAATCTAATTTTCCAAAATACATAGTAAGAATGCCTTCAAAATAAAAATAAAAAACAAAAAATGTTTGGAGATTTGCACGGAATATTTTAGAGTATTTTAGTGTGCAAATCTCCATATTTTTTAGCTAATAGCTGGTATACAAAATACATATTGATTTTGGAGATAGACTTAGCATACTGAAAAGTTTCTCAATTTAGCGTTTTTTTTTCAACGTTTTTTTTAGCATTTATTAACAAGGGCAACTTGAGAATTTTTAAAAATAATGAGAGATTTCATGATGACAGTTTTAGAATTTAATCTTTTGGGGCCGTTTGGATGTTGTAGGAATTTGGGGAATTTGCAATTCTAGGCATAAATTTATTGGGAAGTGTGTAACTTTGTGAAGAGTTTAGATTGTTTATAATAAATTTGGCATATGAAATTTCGGAAATTTGCAATTTCCTCTTATTCCAACCCCATCCAAACGCCCCCTTTAGAAATAAGATAATGGTATATATCTAATTTAAACAATTCGATAATAGCATAAATCTAATTAACAATCTAACAATGACATATTGCTAATTAACTAATTTTTACGTGGTATAAATCTAATTAATCCTTTCTTGTATTAGTTCAATGAGATGTAAATACATTCTTTTTAAGTTAGATTAGATGACATGTGGCAATTGTCACTATATTGTTTGAATTGTATTTCCTAAGGTTTGTATACTATGCAACTATACAAGGCTCTTAATAAGAGTTCTTTTACTTGCATTTCTCAAGATGTTAAGCACCCTAATAGTGTTGCTTATATATATATTTTCTATTCAATAGTCGATAACCTTGCATTGGATGAAAACATTTTATTTTAGTTATCCTGATTTTGTGTATTAAATTATTATACATGAAGGTAAAGTAATATTTTCGATTTATTAAAAAGTTGTTGCGAGGAATTATTATATATGGATCTCTATGCAAGGAATATAATATTATAATATACTATATAAAAATAAATAGAAATGTTAACAGATTTTAACAAAAAAATTGATTCAATAGAGACAATCATTTAATAAAACGTGTCGTGTGAATATTTGATCCAAAAATTTTTATTTAATACAACTAATAATTTTCTTTTACTAAAGATTAAATTTAGAACAAAAAGTAATATTTTATAATTTATCCTTGGTATTCAGTAAAATTTTAACCCACTTACTCTCTCCTCGGTTCACATGATAAAAAAAATTCTTTATTTGATACAACTGATAATTTCTTTGTACTAAAGATAAAATCATAACAAACAACTAAGTTGCTGATGAAATCCTATCCTAACATCAACTCAAAAGACATAACGTGCACGAAAAATGTTGTATGCTAAGAAGTGTTGCGAAAGAATTAAGGTAACAAAATTTAATTTCAAAAATATTTATTGCTCTCATATCACCTCACATATGCACTTAACATATAAAATTATCTTAAATATTTTATTTTAATTTATTTATTATATTTTTTTATAAAACATGTCTCCGTCTAGAGTATGATAATTATTCATTACAAATATTCTGATTAAATCATGTGTAGCGCAATTCTTTAAGAATAATTAAAAATAAGTTCATATTAAAAAAGTATTTTAACATTTTTGAATTATATCAAATTAAAATTGCTAGTGAATTAAATCTTAAAAGTAAACCAATATTTTATGCGATTTGTGTATTCCCTTATGAGTGAATATAGCATCATAATAGGCGTACAAAACAATACAACTGTTGCCTCAACTGTAGAACCCTCAGCCGAAAATGCACAGCTTCACCTTAGGAGGCCCTTATTTAAGATTTTAACTACGTTTTCTCAGCTACCAAATCTCGTGTCAAAGTGTCCGTCATTAGCAGTATTATCATACAACCAATAAAGTAAGAATATCCATATACATTATAACATTCAAAAGGCCCAAATATTTGTCTATATTTTCCCAATGAAAATGAAGAACTTGTATTTCTTCAACTTGAGCGAGGTGCGGTTTCTATCTTACTACCAATTCCCAAACACCTTAATTTATTTATTTAATTATTTTTTTGCATGACCTTGAAGAAACCACTTGTGCAACTCAACAAAGGCAAATGTCTCACATATAACACAGCCAATTTGAACTACCCATCACGAAGTCAGAATGCTAATTAAACCATACCAAGTACATAATAGATACCATCTCAGTTACAACTACCATACAACTAATTTAATTGTTCAAGCAACAGTTTCGATTATTCTCGGTTACATACATACATAGAGACTATCTGTTGCCTTCATTCAGTCGGCCTCTTCCTCCAGATTGTTTACCCTCTCACATTCATCTATCCACTCACTGTATCTGTAATTGAGGAAAAAAAGAAAAGAACTTCAAATTATTATAGATCTGAAAGTTCTAAATTAGATGAGGGTTGGGGGGGTTGTTCTTTTCCACAGGACATTTTAGAAGATTTAATCCACCTTAATTTTTGCCACAACAAAACATTAGAAGCTCATTTTATGGACAGTATTTATGAAATGTTGAGTAATTTATCTTTGTACGGCTCTTAGCATATTATCAAAATATGGAGTTGTCACCATTTCTGCTAAAATTATTTGTTTTTGTTATTTCAGCCCAACTTTTCAGATCCTTAAAGAACAAAATTGAAGTGCTTCAGAGAATACAGTTGTAAATTAAAAATTTAAAATATACCAGCCACCAAAAAACACCAATTCTGGTAGGATTTAAGTTGCAGTTTACCCTTTTCCCACTATTACGCATAACGAAACACCAGAAATAAAAACAATATACAACCTCAAAAACTTGAATAAACATCAACTTACACATCAATAGGCTCAGTGAGGGCTGCAAAAAGGTAAAAAAAATTACAAAACTAGAGTCAGACATGAAGTTGAATAGCTTCGAGCATAAAAGCAAAAAATAAAAAAAAGCCAGCATAATAGTTGGAATTCTGTGGCATACAACATTTATAATTCCAGAACTGCTGCTTAAGACATATATACTACTAAAGAATTTAATATTTGAATCCTTTGTGACTTACACTGCACGGACATCATCATTGATAAGATTATTTCCAATTTGTACTGATATTTAAGTGTAACACACAAAAACATCCTCTCATACACTTGCTGAACAACTTAGATGAGAGAGAGAGAAAGAGCTGGTACACACCATTGACAGTAGTGCTGAAGCTTTCCTGGCATATCCTGCAACTTGCCTCGCCAATATTGTTCTTCAAGTCACTGGAGTGAAAACGAGATAGCATGAACCGTTAGATGGTTAGAGAGTATATTAAAAGTTACATACTAAGGGTGTAATATAACACGCCAGCATCGATTGCAGAGACATTTTAACCATCAATTTAACTTACTGTATTACATAAAACTGCAACCCCTATCCCCCAAACACTGAATGACTTTCAAAACTTAATAACAATACAGTGGAAACTGATGTGACCAACGGGTGAACCTGACAAAGCTATAGGAAATAACATGCCCTCCCAGAAAACACAAAAGCTCTACTATCCCTTCACTGCTTCACCATTACTCTCAGTCTCCCACAGATTTACACCAACAAACACGAGGAACAGGAAAAAAAAATGTGGGCACGTCTGGACAAATTACAGGGTCCACAGACAATAAATTACCATGTTCTAATACATATAGGGTCTTATTGGTTTGCAGGATATGTACAACTCTTGATTTGAGACAATGCACAAGCAACCAAGGATAATAGAAAATAGATTAATATGGGATTAAGAACTTTATACTTAGCTTACATTTTGCATTCAACACCACTGCCATGGTTGCAAAAGGGGCAACAAAATGTAGTGTCCAGCTTGTCCATGCGCTTCTTTGGCGGCGGCTTCGCTCTGGACTTTCTCTTCCCCATTACGCAACTTGATTTCTTTCTTTTTTTTCGCTGAAAAAGAAGTTTTGGAAGTTAAATTGTTGTGTTCTAAACTCTAAAATAATATAACACTATCCTATGTGAGAAAATTACTAACAAATCTAAATAGCATTCTAAAGCTAGGTACCCAAATTTCTATATATATTATAAGGAGAGATGCGGCCTGAACTACAACTCTCTTCAAACTTGATAATGGAGAAATAAATTGAAAGATGGGGTGGAATAAGAATAGGGAATAGCATTTAAAGGAATTTATTAGTTTAATTGTAAAAACAAAAGGAATAGGTGCTTCCATAGAATTGGGATATAGTTCAATCATACTAACCGCGTATATATAAAATAAAGAGAACGAAAAGAGATTTCATAAACAAATCATACAAAGAAAGAAAGAAATACCAGAATCAGAAGAAAAGAGAGGCGATCGTTTCTCCTTGGTATTGCGCTCGATCGATCGACCGAGAGAGAGAGAGAGAGTCTAGGGTTAACGGGATAAGCGTGAGGCTGGAGGATTCTTGGGTAGTTTTATACGAAACACCCCTCGAAACAACTTATATCACAAAATCTTATGTCCGTTGTCGGTTCCTTTGTTTCCTTTTTTATTTCTTTCGTTTTTAGTTTTCTGAGTTTCGGTATAGAAGTTATTATATCAACTAATAATTACCGGCTTGTTCTTCTTCATTATTACCACTTCTATTTATAATTTTATATTTTATTATTATTATTAATTATATTACAATTAAAGTTATTGGGCCATTAGCTCGGTTGGATCCGGCCCGTTAAGAGATATTGGGCCTCAAAGGGGTTGGTTGTTTTCTAATTTCTAGCCTATAAAAGTTTGCATAAACCCTGACCTCTCTCGTCTGTAAACCTCAATCTCTCTCTCAGCCGCCATGGTGCCTCCTTCCCCTCTATCGATCCTACAATTTCTCGTGTTATGAGAAGGGATTTGATAATCAATCTTGAGAAGATTAGCAACTCTAAAAGCGTTGTTTCTTTTTTTTGGTTTTTTTATCTACTTGATTGATGCTTATCTTTCCAACTTGTTTTGATTTTGATTTATGGATTGGAATTGAAAGTGGAGGGAGAATGAGGGAGCTGTGATGAGTAATGCTTTTATTTCTGACACCTCTTGTATGAGAAGGCTTTTCATCTGAAAATCCTTCGCTGAGCAGATTTAGCAACTCTCTGAGCCCTTTTTTATATGAAAGAATGTTTTTGTTGTTGTCTCTAGTTTTATCGTATTCTTTTCTGCTAATAGAAATACACGATTCTCGATTAATTAATTTTTAACGATGATTTGAAGTTTTATCGCAAAGTGACTGCCTTCTGAGATAAAATGCAAGGTTGTCATTGCAATTTGCAAAGGGTACATTAAAGTTACAGTTGAAGGAATTTAGTTATACTAAAACAAATAAAAATGTTCTTATGTATTATTATACTGGTATGTAAATTATTGGTTATAGAGATTGTTAATCAAGTGTGCAGCCAAGATTTTTGCAAGTCTAGTTGTGTACTCGTCCAAACAAATATTCAGAAAGAAAAATTACGTCAACGAAATTTATATACAGATGTATAGCTCTCAGATTATTCAGTATCTCGTTCTACTCGTGAATTATTTCATATTTAAAATTTAAATTAAATGTTGTCCACCCATAACATAAAAATTGGATATTCGTTCATAAAATTTAATTGCAGATTGCAGATTTCCGACCACAAAACATTCAACCTTTCACTGAATTGAAATAAATATTTTAATATTTTTAATCAACTTAATATTAATATAAACAAGAGAAAGAGAATAGAGAGCGATCGAACGAAAGAGGCGAAAGAAATTAAGTCGGTGAACGGATTAGATCGATGAGCAAAAATATTTGTAGAAGGTTTTGACATCGTGTCACGGAGGGGACTATTTAGTGTGGAACAACGCGCATGAATACCTTTATGCAAGTTAGATAGATAAAATTAATACTTTAATAAATACTATAATAGATCATCATATGTGTCTGAGCAGATCTTGCATGAATACTTTATGCAAGTTAAATGAAATTATGAACCTAGGTTTTCTTTTCCAGTTAATATTAAGATTGGAAACAAAATTTCTTTAAATTGATTAAAACATCAACAGATGCATACGCTATTGTAAGTTTCCATAATAATTTGCATAAAAGTATATTTATCTGTCATAATTTGTACTAATATAAAATTTCTTCAATCATAATAGACAGTATTGAAGTATAAATAAGTCTTGATTATTTTATTTTATAACTTAAAACTTAAAATATGGTCAGAATTGTTTAAAAACATTTGTAGTTTTATTATTATTCATTATGCACGCAAAAAGTCGTAAATAAAATCTTACAACTGCACAATAGTATATATGGAATTCGAGAGAGTATACAAATATACGTTTTTCAAAGTAATAGATTGAGGAAAAATTTTGTTTTGGTCGTTTAAAATCAAAATGAGATACGTAATGATTTCAAAACATCAATAAATAAATGCACACGACGTGCTTTGTATGAATTAATGCATCTTTGTTTTCGCAAAAATTGGTGTATCTTATGGGAGTGGCTAGTGTCAAACATATAGGACACAAGTACTTGTCCAACATGATAAAATTTAATTTTTTAAGATTAGAATGGCCGATCCAAACCGCTCAAACTGTTGTATGTTATAAAATCTCCATGAAGAGCAAATTTTATATTTTTTCAAAATTTTTTACTATTTTTTTGGAATATTTTTATATGCTTAATCTAAGAAGTTCTGAACCCTCCAATTTTGAAAATTCGAAATAAATAGTTAAAAAATTCGAAAAAATATAAATTTTGATTTTCAAAGATATTTTAATAAAGAGATCATATTGAGCGGTTTGGATCGGCCATTTCAAATTTTAATGATCGACATTTGGATCGTGTTTGACGTCCTATATGTTTGATTCTAGCATTACTCGTATCTTATTGGAGATTGCACAAATTAACAAACCTATTATGCAAGTTTTAGATAATATTTTATGATATAATAACAATCAGGTTTGATTTTTTTTTATTGACTTCCAAGTTCCAAGTTCCAACTAGGCCAGAATGCCTGAAAGGGGCTAAAGACATCTATAGATGTGCACGTAGCACTGTAGCAGTAAATAGGTTTTCAAGAAGGTAGATCTATTCTGACTTGGACAAAGAAAGTGGCATATGCCAGAAATTAGATTTTTCAAAAGATTTTAAAACTTGAAACAAGACTTAATTGATAAAAAAACGTGCACACAATGTAAATGAAATACTACAGTGGGATGCCATTTTAACTTATACCGAAATGACTTTATACGTGGCTGTATTATACACATAATTATAATGAAAAAGCATGCTATTTGCAATAGAGAAATTATGTAATACATATAAATAAATACACTGACGGACTGAAACAAAAGCACAACTCGGAAAATGATATATTGTTTTAATATAACAATATATATGTTCATGAGACATACATGGTACAGAGACAGTAAGAACAAAATCATAAAAATGAAATGAAGTAAATGCACACACACAAGACACAACTACACAAGAGCAGACCACCATCAACAAGATGCAGTTAGATTGTATACAAGTTAGATGAAATTATCATCTATGGTGTGTTTGGAAGTGTGATGAATAAGAATAGAATAGTTTATTTTAGAACAAGAGTGGTGAATAAGAAATGTTAAATAATTTCTTATTCTTAGATTAAGAGATGTTGTTTGGTGGTTAGTTAAGAATAAGAACAAGAAAAAATATTAAAATAATAATTTGTTGTTGGATGATTAGCTTATTTCATTCTAGTTCCAACATTTTGTTGGAACAAGAATAAGAACCCGAATAAGCTATTTTGCTTGTTCTAAATGATGTTTGGCAATCTCTAAAATTAGCAATTTCGAATAAGACCTTATTATAAAAGTTCCAAACATTACTATAAAAATTAGGAGATATTAAAAAACAAGAAGACAGAAGACAAGAAAAAACACGGTAAGACGCTGGTACCGATTTGTTCTGTTTTAGACAGACCTAGAAGGCAAGAGACCTTGAGAGCCGCACCGCACGTCGCTACATTATTATTTATTTTTATTTTTTTTGATAACGGCGCATAGGCATTTATTGGCCGGCTCACGAAGTTGCAACCATTTCTAACTTGACATTGACACGGATCCTCTGCCACAGATACAAGGAGCATTCCATATCATACCAAACTATCTCCAAAATCAACGCGAGTTCTCATGTCAGCTACCCGTCACACCAAACAAGTATCACTTGTAAATACAGAAAATCCCATCATATCAACCAACGAGCAACGATCAAAAGACCTCACCACTCACCAGTCAAACCTCTCACCTCCTTCCAGTTCCCTCTCTCAATTCTCAAACCAAAAGCGTAGGTAAAACCCATCAAACCCCAACGCAACCTCTCTTCCTCTCCCAATGGATCCATCAACGGCGCTGGCCATGGAAGGGTGGTTCGTGCAGGTGATCTTCGACAAGCTGGCCGACACTGCACTCCAGGCATGGGCTTCACGCGTGCAGCTCCGGGAGGAGATCGAGCTGCTTCTCACCCACGTCAACAGGACCAGCGTGCTACTTGAGGCCGCCAGGGGTCGCCGGGAGATATGCAATGCAGCTCTCACCAAGTGCCTGGAGGAGCTCGAGCGGCTCGCTCGGGATGCCGAGGATTTGGTGGATGAGTTGGATTTTTATAGGCTTCAGGCTCAGGTCGAAGGGCCCCGGAAGCAACAGGTGATTTATTTTATATATATATATTTTTTTTATATTTTGAATGTGTTTGTTTATTTGCAGGGCGGTTTCTGGAATTGAGAATAGTTATATGGGATGGTATGGTGTATATGCTGTTTATTTACTTGGCTAATTAGTTAGCCATAATTGTCCATTTACAATTGACAACCAACCATACTCTTGAGTCTTGATATTGCTAGTACTGTGAATGTTAATTATGTACTTCTTGCTGATATGTCCAAGTACCTGGTGGTGTCAGGTGTCAGGATAAAAATCTGAAAGATAAACTATCCGAATCTAACCAACACGAAACACGAATACCGCCCAGTTGAATACAGAAGAACTAAGCATTAATTGATGTGAATTTGAAATAATTCACGTCCACATATTACCAAACTAAAATGAACTGAGATCCAAAATTGGAATTAATCAGAAATGACCTGAACCTGTTTACAGTAAAACCAAAAAGCCTGATCTGACCAGCCCTTCTAATTATACGCAGGACATTGCTTAATTTTCTCTCTATATTATATAAATTGGTTCCCTTTAATTATCATCAGTATGCAACATAATGGCTCTTTCACAATGACGGGACAGATTTTAAAACACAAACAAAATGTAATGAATTTCAGGATATTTCTTTGTTAAATTGGAAGTTTTAGATGTTTTAAACCTTTAGTGTCCTGGAATTAGTAAGTAGTTCCACTTGCAAAATTTTACTTGACTAATTTCATCTCCTGTCTTTCAACAGGCCATAGGTCTTAAATATTACTACATTTGTGAACTCTCGGGATATCACTAATTATGACAATATATGCAGGTAAAAGCACCATCTATAACCACTACTCGCCAAATTGTGACTACTTCTATAGTTAGCCTTGCTTCCAGATTTGGATTTGGAAGTCCTGCCAATCTCACTGATTCAAAGATCCAAGGAACTGGGCTTGATCGAAGTACAGTCTCATCTAAAATTAAAGAAATCATGAACAAGTTTGATATAATTGGGGATAGTGTGATGTGGGGGCTAAACCTAGAAAGTCTCCATTCTATCAGTGAGGAAACCCACAAGGTACCAACTGAAAACCAGACCACCAAATATACCACAGTTAAAATGATTGGGAGGGAGAAAGAGGTAAATTATATACTAGAGCTCTTGAGCAGTAGCTTTAGTGATGAAGTTATCTCAGTTTTACCTATAGTTGGCAATGGGGGTATTGGGAAAACAACGCTTTGCAGACATTTATACAATCACCCCAGAATAAAAGAGCTCTTTGATCTACAAATTTGGATTTCTGTCTCTGCTAGCTTTGACGCAGTGCGCATTACACATGACATTCTGGAGCATGTTAGCAGAGACAGACATGCCGGAATTCATTCTCTAAATATGCTCCAAGAGATCCTTGTAGAAATTTTGAAGAAGGTGAGTCGGTTTTTGCTTGTGATAGATGATATGTGGGAGTTGAGGGACAGGAAAGGTTGGGAGACACTACTTGCTCCATTGAGGTTTGGGGATAAAAAGGGTATCGTTATCTTGGTGACAACTAGGCGAAATTCTCTTGTAAAACAGCTTGGTGCTGACAAACTTTGAGAATTTGAGAAATAATATTTTGGCTTTGGAATAAACTTTGTATTGAAGAACTCTGTCCCTTACAATCTACGCCTCCCTACTTTTATACAACTCTACATATTAAAAATACGGAAATAAACTTCTATTCTATAATAAAACTCTTTCTATACAATCCTGATCTTTCCAAATACAACATGTATTGTTTCCTAATAACAGATGTTAACTTCGGCACAAATCTATTTCCAAGTTTGGAGCTCCTGACTTGTGCGCCAAATTTCCATCCAAAACATCATGCGCTGAACCTTCTGAACAATCATTCTGATGTGCTGAATCAATATCCTGACATCCCCCCTCAAATTGATGATGGTAATCAACCATCATTAATTTGTTTATCAAAAAATTGTGGCGTGCTATTGGAAGAGCCTTTGTGAACACATCCGCTGTTTGTAAATTAGAAGACACATGGGGTAGAGTAATTAACTTCTGTTCCACAGCATCACGAATGTAATGACAGTCAACCTCAATATGCTTGGTTCTTTCATGAAAAACGGGGTCATTAGAGATGTGAATAGCACTAATATTATCAGCATGAAGTGATGTAGGACCAACTTGAGAAAAAGAGAGGTCCAAAAGTAAACGTCTTAGCCAAACAATTTCTGAACAAGCAGCAGACATAGCTCGATATTCAGCCTCGGTAGAAGATTTAGAAACACGATCTTGCTTTTTACATTTCCAAGATATGAGAGCATTACCAAGAAATACACACCAACCAGTAGTAGATTTCCTTGTGTTCGGACAACCAGCCCAATCAGCATCAGCATAAGCAGTCAATTTAAGATCATTTTTTAGAGGAAAAAACAATCCAAGATGAGGTGTGCCTTTTAAATATCGTATGATACGATGGACAGCTGCCAAATGTAGGTGTCTAGGAGCATTCATGAATTGACTAACTACATTAACTGCAAAGGAAATGTCCGGCCTTGAGATAGTGAGATATATCAAATTTCCAACCAATCTTCGATACAACGTAGGATTGTCCAGTAAGTCACCATCCTCTTTACGAAGTTTAAGATTAACTTCCATAGGAGTATTTGCTGGATGAGAAAATTGAAGATTGGCCCTGGTAATGATATCAGTTAAATACTTGTGCTGGTTGACAAAGATTCCTTGTACAGTGCGATGAATCTCAAGACCCAAAAAATATTGTGCTTCTCCAAGATCCTTCATATGAAAAGAGGCTGTCAAAGCATTTTTAAGCTTAGCAATGGCCTGTAAATTACTGCCAGTGATCAAGATGTCATCAACATACACAAGAGCCAAAGCTATACCGCCGGAAGATTTAGAAATAAACAATGAGGGATCATCAAGGCTCTGTTTAAAACCAGCAGAAACAACAGTGCTTTTAAATGTACGGAACCACTCACGAGGCGCTTGCTTCAGGCCATATAATGATCTTTTCAGTCGACAAACTTCATTCGGATTACTAGTAGCCAAACCAGGAGGAGGCTTCATGTAGATAATCTCATTCAATTCACCATGAAGAAACGCATTTTTCACATCCATTTGAGTAATAGACCAGTGATGTGTGGCAGCTAATGCAAGAACAACACGAACAGTCGTCATCTTTGCCACAGGTGCAAAGGTCTGAAGATAATCAATCCCATATTCTTGACGACAACCAAGTGCAACAAGACGAGCTTTGTACCTGTCAAGAGTGCCATCAGACTTCAACTTGACCGTGTAGACCCATTTACATCCAAGAGGTTTCACATCCTTCGGGCACAAAATCAAATCCCAAGTATCATTCTCAAGCAAAGCATCCAATTCAGTTTGCATGGCAATTTTCCAGCACTCTTGTTTGATTGCATCTTTGAAGGAAGTCGGAACAGAAATGGAAGAAAGGGTTGCCATAAAACCATAGCGATCAGGAGGACGACGAGAGCGCATGGATCTTCTAAGTTGATCAGAGGGCACATCATGATGACTATCAATAGCCCCTGGGTCATTATAGCCAATTGGATCAGAAATAGACTCGGAGACATATGGTGGTACGGAACCAGGCAGAGACACGGATTGATCGGATTCAATCCTGAGGTCACGCAAGTCCTGAGATACGGAACCAGGCATAGACACAGGAGCTTCATCCACGGTCACAACAGGTGCATGAGCCGAATCATTAGAACCAAGTACATGTCCAGAAGATGGCAACAAGACCTGGTCCTGAGAAGAATTGTTAGAAATGTGCATAATATCTGGTTGCTTTTTCCTTTGTCTGACGTACACAAGTCCTGGCTTAAACCGTCCTGATGAAGGCAAGGAAGAGGATTGTGTTGAAATGGATTGAAAAAGAGGCAGAACCGAAGCAGAAACAGTAGGAGATAAAGGACCACAATTTTTGTAATAAAAACTGGATTCATAAAACAAAACATTTCGAGAGACACGAATTTTTTTAAACTTAGGATCATAACATCTAAAACCCTTTTGACCAATAGCATATCCTAAAAAAACACACATAACTGATTGAGAAGACAGTTTAGTACGTTCAGAAGGGGGGAGAAAAACATAACAAATGGAACCAAAGGAATGTAATATGTCATAATTAGGATGCTTGTTATGCAAGAGAAAATATGGTGACTGATTTTGCAAATTTTTAGAGACCTGACGATTTATCAAATATACTGAAGTGCGAACCGCTTCATCCCAAAACGTAGGAGGAACAGCGGCCTCTAAAAGAAGGGATCTACAAATGTCAAGAATGTGTCGATTTTTACGTTCGGCCACCCCATTTTGTTGCGGTGTGCCAGGACAAGATTTTTCATGAAATATACCTTTGTCTAATAAAAATTGTTGAAATTCATTAGAAGTGTATTCTCCACCAGAATCAGATCGAAAAGTTTTAATACTCATTTGAAATTGATTTTCCACCATTGCAACAAAGAATTTAAATATCTGAAAGACCTCTGATTTTTTTCTCAATAAATAAATCCAAGTAAATCGAGTAAAATCATCAATAAAGAGTACATAATACTTATAACCCATGACAGAAATAATTGGTGAAGGACCCCATACATCCGAATGAATAATTTGAAAAGGACATGTAGTCTTAGTAGTACTAACAGAAAAAGGAAGAGTTTTACTTTTACTTAAAGAACACGTTGAACAATGACTAGGAGACACATTTTTATGAGGAAGTAAACCTTTCTCAAACATATAAGATAAACTACTAGAATTTAAATGACCTAATCTACGATGCCACAAAATCCACGAATCATTTGGTGATGAGGTAGCCAGTGCAGAACCAGTCAAGGCAAGAATTTGTGTAGTCGGAACCGGAAAAAGCCTACCATCTTTATGCGCCATCTTGATTATCTTCCCAGTTACCTGATCCTGTATAATACAACCAGACGGTGTAAAAAGCACATGATAATTATTATCCACGAGTTGTCCAACTGATATTAAATTAGTGGACAATTTCGGCACCAACAAAACATCCTTTAATGACAGATTGTTAATTTGCGCCTTGCCAATACCAGTAATTTGTAGGTCAGTACCATCTGCTGTTGAAATGCTATCCTTACCGGTGTATGGAATAACATTGGACAAAGTACCTAACTTTCCGGACATATGATTGGATGCCCCAGAGTCTATGAACCAGGAGGAAGAAGATTTACCTGAGATACCCATTGCAGAAAGAACAGACTGAACCATCTGCTGAATTACCTCTGGAGAGACAGGTGTCGGCTGTGAGATCGCTGGAGCGACAGGCTGCGAAGCAGTGATCGCTGAGGGCTGCTGAGCGGAAGTCAGAAACACAGATGTGCCTAGCGATTTTTGACCAGCGAGGGCTCTCTGCGATTGATGCACACCAGATGCGCCAGGCTGAGGGTATTGTTGCGCTCCAGAAAAATCAGCAGAGGGTTGCGATGCAGCATATCCTTGCTGAACACCAGGAGTTCTGTTCTGAGGTCGACGGCGACATTCGGTAATGATATGCCCATCCTTCTTACAATATTTGCAAAACTTTTTTTTGCAATTTTTCGCAATATGACCAAACTCATTGCAAGAATAGCACTTGACATCTTGACCCGTCTTAGAACTGTGACCACGAGCCACAAAAGCCATATTATTGGAATCAACAACCGCCTCAAGACTGGATCGTGTAGAGATGGTCTGTTCTTCTCTGACAAGATCACGAAAACATTCAGTCAAAGATGGTGCAGGGGATCGTGCCATAAACTGCCTTCGCAAGTGCTCAAACTCAGGTCGAAGCTTCATCAGAAATTGATCGCGCATGGTCTTTTCTTGCAACTCCTGAACAGCAACCAAAGCCGTAGATGGAACCTTAGAGTACAGAATAGAATTATAATCAAGCCATAGTGTCATGAAGCCAGAATAGTACTCTTGAATACTCTTTGTGCCCTGTGAATAGTCATGAATTTCTAAGTCAAGTTGGTACTTTCGAGCATCACTTTCATGAATTTCTAAGTCAAGTCTGGAAGCTTCAATCAGAACCACAGTGCTCTGATACCATGACAAACTTTGAGAATTTGAGAAATAATATTTTGGCTTTGGAATAAACTTTGTATTGAAGAACTCTGTCCCTTACAATCTACGCCTCCCTACTTTTATACAACTCTACATATTAAAAATACGGAAATAAACTTCTATTCTATAATAAAACTCTTTCTATACAATCCTGATCTTTCCAAATACAACATGTATTGTTTCCTAATAACAGATGTTAACTTCGGCACAAATCTATTTCCAAGTTTGGAGCTCCTGACTTGTGCGCCAAATTTCCATCCAAAACATCATGCGCTGAACCTTCTGAACAATCATTCTGATGTGCTGAATCAATATCCTGACAGGTGCAGCAATACATATCCGATTGGATGGTTTAAAAGATGGTGAGTTTTGGTCCTTATTTAAGGCATGTGCTTTTGGGGCTGAGAAAATTGAGAATTCTGAATACTTGGAAGTGATTGGGAGAGAAATTGCAAAACAGCTTAAAGGTTACCCATTAGCTGCTAAAAGTGTGGGTGGGCTTCTAAAAAGAAATTATGATGTTGTGCATTGGAAAAGAATTTTAAATACCAATACTTGGAAATATTTGCAAGATGATGATGATATTATACCCACACTCAAATTGAGTTATAATTATCTACCCTTCCCACTCCAGCGATGTTTTGCATATTGCTCTCTGTTTCCAAAGAAATATAGTTTTGATTGGAAAGAACTGGTGTATTTATGGTTTGCTCAAGGTTTCATCCCTGCACAGAAGAGCAAAAAGGTTGAGGAGATTGGGAATGGATATTTGAGCATGCTGCTGGATTGGGCATTTTTCGAAAAAGACCATATTCATGGGAAGTATGTGATGCATGATTTGATGCACGATCTGGCACAAATAGTTTCTCTGGATGAATGCTTGTGTATAGATGGGTCTATCATAAGAGAAATCCCAGGTACGATACGTCATTTATCTATTATCACTAAAGGTGCGTATGGCAAGGACCAACAAAGTAAGGAACTCCATTGCAATGAGAGCTTTGAAAACCAACTTGTTGAGGTAAGCAGCTCATTAGAGATAGAAAAATTGAGAACCCTCCTGTTAATTGGCCAGTACGATCCTTACTTTGCAAGAACATTTGCATCCGTATTCAAAGAAGCTAGACAATTGCGTGTCTTGTGTTTAACTGGCATGCATTACGATTTAAACCACCTAATATGTAACTTTGAGAACCTTATTCACCTCCGCTATCTCACATTAAGCACCTCCAAAGCTGGTAGACCATTGCCTAAATCCCTATGCAATCTATACCACCTACAGTTTTTGGATATTAGTCGGTGTAGGCACCTCTCAGATTTACCGGAAGGCGTGGATAATCTCATTTCCTTGCATCGTTTAATGGCAGAGAAAGAGTTACATTCTATGATACCAAATATTGGGAAGCTTACTTCTCTACAGAAGCTAGCTGAGTTTCGTGTGAGAAAAGTGAGTGGCTTTGAGATAAGACAGCTAAAGAATTTAGGAGAGCTTGGTGGATCTCTGCGGATATTTGGTCTTGAAAATGTCAAAACCAAGGAAGAAGCTAGAAGTGCAGGGCTTGGACACAAGAAGCACCTAAGAAAGCTGTGCTTGATATGGGAGCAGGAGAAAGCAAATTCTGGCTTTCTTGTGAAAAGAGAGGTGCTAGAAGGTCTTAAACCTCACAGTAATCTGAAAAAACTTCTTATCAGTGGTTATGGCGGTGATGTTTTACCTACTTGGTTTGATGGCAAGATGTCGTTAACTTCTCTCGAGAGCATTAGCATAGAGAATTGTAAAGCATTGGAAATCCTCCCACCTCTTGGACAATTACCTTGTCTTAAGAAGCTGCGTCTGGTCAATTTAGGTGCCATTAAAGAAATCAAAGATCAATTTTATGGCATTCCAGGGGCAAATGGCTTCCCATTATTGGAGCACATGGAAGTACTGAATATGCCAATCCTCAAAAAATGGATTGCAACAGATGATGAGAAATACTTCCGTTCCTTGACCTGTCTTACCATAACCAACTGTGAAAAATTAGAGGAGTTACCCTTTAAAGGTAAGTATTGGTTTTGTTCATTGAGCGAAGTCACCATTGACAACTGCCATATGTTGTGTGATCCAGTACCTCTGCCATGTAATGACAAATTAAAGAGTGTAAGTGTGAACATAACTCGAGATTTGGGATCTATGAACCTAAGCATAGAAGTTGAATCGTAAAATGTATCGTGTATCGTAGCATTAAGTATCGTATCGTGTATCGTGTATCGTATCGATTCGTTTAAGATACGCTAAGCTATCCTTAAAATTATGTAAAATAAGTAATTAGAATTTATATTGAACTATTTTCATTAAAAGAAAGTTCTAATATCACATTATATCCTTATAATCATTCGATAATTCAGCCTTCTTTAAATATAGTGTATAAATATTGGATTTTACTTAAATTTTATAATATATAATATGCATAAATCATTTACAATTTTAATTTATGATATTACACTATAAAATCTGTATAAATTATACTCATTATTAATTATTTTTGTATGTATAAATTATTAATCATTATATTATTTACAATAGTGTAATGTATTTTTATAACAACATATTGTATAATATTAATATATTTTTATTTGTATAAATTATAAATATTATATTATATAAAACTATAATCTATATAAATTATATTACAAAATATATGCAGAAACTATTAAGCTATTAATCATTATAGTATAGTATTATGCTATATAATTTGTATAAATGATGATGATTATTATTATTGTTGTTGTTCTTATTATTCTACTAATATTCTATTATAATCTTTATTAATTATAGTTGAAAATGATTATTATTGTTATTATTATTCTACTAAAACAAATTGTTTCACTATTGAGTATTACCGAATCGTTTGTATCTTAAGATACACCCTAGTATCGTAAGTTACATATCGTGTATCTTAAGATACATTAAGATACACTGCAATTGAGATACAATGGTCAAGATACGTATCGATCGAGCTATGAATCGTATCGTATCGTGAGTTACGTATCGTGTATCTTAAGATACTAAATTCTATGAACCTAAGAGATGGGAATTTAAAAATTCAGCATGTAGATGATGGAACTGCTGTGGGAATTTTGCAAGTAGTGTACAAAAATCTGAAGAACGTAACAGTAATGAACTTGAAAAATTGTCGAAACATTTCACCACTCTTGTGGGATAGATTCCAGCAAACGACTCCATTCAACCAATCTCAGCTGCTGGATTACCCAAAGTTTATTTCTATCAAAAAACTCTTGATCAAGTCATGTTGTACCACTGGCCAGCAACTCTCCCTAATGCTACTTGAACTGCCTTCCCTTTCAAAATTATCTCTCAATAACTGTGTACCTGTAGACCAGGTTGATGATGATGAATGCTTGCTTGAAATACCTGCATCATTAACATTGCTCAAGCATTTAATGATAGTCGATTGCCCAGGTCTGAAAATTAAAAAGGAAGGATTCACAGAGCTTTCGTCACTCACAGAGGTGCGAATAATGCATTGCCCTAATTTCTTCTCTTACGTGACAACACCAAAGGATCAAACTGAAACAGTCCAGTCCTACCTCCTTCCTTCATCAGTTAAAAAGTTGCGTTTTACTGATTTAACTGATAGTCTAATAGCCAGTTTGCTGTTGAACTTGAGTTCTTTGGCTGAATTACGGGTAGTAAAAAGCCCTAAGCTATCAATTTTAAATCTTCAGTCTAGCAGCTCAATTAAGAAGTTGGTGGTTGATAATTGTGAAAAGTTGGGCTTAATTCAAGGCATAGGAACTTCTGGGCTTAACTACTTGTTGATACATAGATGTCCTTTCCTCTCAACTTCGCTAGGAGAACTCTTATCTGTCAAAGTTCTTAGCATATCTTATTCATCTTCCCTTAATCATATGCTTGCAAAATATTTTTCTCTGCTCCAACACCTCACAATTGATTTCTCTAGCCTCAGCCAACGGGAGCAGCCAACCAGATTAACCGAGGAACATGAGGAGGGTTTCAAAGGCCTCGTCTCACTCCGTGAACTGAAATTCATGAATTGTGATAATCTACAATCGCTGCCTTCTGAGCTGTGCTTGATGGTCAGTTTGGAAGAGTTGTGGGTTTCTGACTGCCCAAAAATTGCTGCTCTGCCAACAAAAGGCCTCCCAGTGACTCTCAAGAGCCTGTTTGTGTATGGGTGCTGTGAGGAGCTGAAGGAGCAATGCAGAAGCATACCTAATGTTACAGTACACTCATGAACGGTACAGCATTTATGTTCTTTTTTTTTTCTACAATAATCTCAGAATAATTTTACATCTTTGTAAAGCGAATTCTTAATTCTATGGTGCAGTATTCTTTAAAAGGCTTCCCAGTCTCTCAGGGTTCAGGAGCCTATTTCTGTACAACTGTGGTGAGGAGCTTGAGGAACAATGCAGGCTGTATCTGGTGATACAGTGAAGTCATGGATGGTACAGCATTATTACTTTTTTTTTGTCTTTACTAATTTTACATTTTGTTTGTTAAGTGAAATGCTTAATTTGATTGTGCAGCAGTCTTCCGTTAAGGTAGAAAAATGTTATTTCTTAGGTATTGGCAGCGAACAGTTTACCAGCATATATATTGAGATCCAACCTGATGATAATTACTCTTATCTATTTTCTGTGCCATTTTGCAGATAAAAATATTTGCTAATAGGGCATTAATTTAATCTGACTAGGTTGGTGAGACAGGCAAAAGACATGCACCAGAAATAAAGCTGAAACAGTGATATTGGATTGTGACGTCATATGTAGATGATCTTAAGAAAAATCAAACATGAAAATTGAAATGCAGCACGGTGGACTCGACCAGCCTTAACGCATAATAACAAGACCATGTCATTTATGAAAAGCCATGTTCAACATTATTGAGGTGAGACTTCACAGTGATTGGCATTAATTTTTTTCATTGTTCCTTCATAAAGAGTAGAGCTCTGAGACTTGAAAACACACACAGTAAATTAACTAAGCACTTTAGAGGACTCTTGAGTATTTCATGGTCATTCTCTCTAGTTAACAATAAATCTAAACTAAAAAGCAATTATACAAGGAGTCTAGGACAACCTGGTATGCGATGAGTACTACAGTCACAGAGAACTCACCTGCTTCTGATCAGCAGAACAAAGGATAAACTGAAATATACCTAACTTGTTGGCACGTATACAATTAATTCAATTAATCTTGTTTTGCTTTGTTGTCAGGACATCAAGAAGACAGCAATAATGGCTTTGAATAGTTTGAGTTTTCACATGTTTTTTAGATTAGCACGTTATAGGAGTCAGATTACTTATTAATGTTGGAAGTTGGAATTTCATTACATGGTAAAATTGATTCCTTTTTTTTGGTTGAGAATTCTTTGACTTGCCTTTTTATATGCTTCTACAAAAATGCTTGCGAATTTTTTGTTGTGTACAGGTGGATTTGTTTTGATATGATTTATATCCAGAAAAACAACCATAAAGCAATTGACATAAAACTAGAGCCAAGCCTCCTAATTTGAAGTTTTCACAAGAGGTCCTCCGATCGAATTTTGAATATGCCATCTCTACTGGAGAAGTGATGTCCTAAGAAGTCAAAACAAAATGTTATGTCAAAAAGTGCAATCATAACAGTTAGTATAATAAACTTCGAATTAACTTCCAGTAACAACATGTCGGTTTGGTTTAGACTGGGCTAGTTGAGGTTTTATTGGTACGGTCTTGGTACCGACTAGGTCGTAGACTTGTTGGTGGTTTACGCTAGTTTATAAACTTGTTAGCAGTTTATCTTGGTTTATTTTCGTTCATACCAATATTAAGGTATGAGTTGAGTCTTTTTGTAAACTTTCGTTCTGTTTTTAATGAAAATTGCTAGCTTTTGCTAGCCCTCAAAAAAAACATGTCGGCTTGTAAGTTTGAGACAAATTCTATACCTACGCACAGTGCAAATTAATTCTATATATATTAAATTAGAAGCACTAATTTGTCTTTTAATAATTTTGATTTGATGGTTATATCCACATCAACTGCCCTAAAAATTGGCAACAATATGTTATATTATGTTAGTGTCAACACAATTATTATTTGTAAAAAAGGAATACTTAAATCTATCTTCGTAAAAGTTCAATTATCTATTCAGATCGCATAATTTAAACCACAATTATAAACTATTATTTATTTTTATTTTTTTGAAAGCTTATGAACTAAAAATTATGGGCCAACCATGAAGTATTAACAATTCTAGGGTGCGTTTGGATAGGTGTGGGAAGAAGGGAAGAAGTGGGAAGAAGTATTGGGAAGTGTGTAACTTTGTGAAGAGTTTGGATTGTTTATAATTTTTTTTCTTCTTCTTCCTTCTTCTTCTTCTTTCTTCCAACGATCCAAACGCATCCCTAGAAGCCAAACCCGCCACGACCCCTCATTTAATTCGCTTTATATCCTTTCAGGATTTCAGGAAATCAAGACAAAAATAAATAATACTTTCTGAGCTCTAGAGGGAATCCAAACCAAACCAAACAAGAAACAACTGTCTCTTTAAAAGGGAAAAAAATAAAGCAACTGTTTCTTTCAGCTAGCGTCTGCCACTTATTATTATTTAATTCTAGTAGATACGATTTTGAAAGATTATTCGATATCTGCTGACACGACTTTAGGGCTGTCAATATGAAATCTGTTATCCATCCGTACCGTACCGTATAAGATGGATTTGGATAAAATTCTATTTTCGTTAAGTTAACGGGTACGGTACGGGTAAGGAAATTTTTTCGTTAATTTAACGGGTACGGGTACGGATAAAATCTATTTCGTACCCGTTTTCATAACGGATAATTGCCACAATTAAAAATATACAATTACATGATACATATGACATCTTATATTGCATGATTGGTAAAAAATATTGATAAATTTTATTTAAGTTCTATAATTCTTTCCATTCAGTGTACTAAAACAAAATAAAAACCTAAAATATTCGCCATCATTGTTGCACTTTATTAATATACTTATTGATATAATTTATTTATACAAAGTGTACAAATTTTATTGTTGTTATATCCATTTTTACCGTTACCGTACCGGTACCGTTAATTCTTAACGGGTACGGATAAGGTACAGGTAAAGCTATTTTTTAACAGGTACGGATAGGGTATGGATAAAGAAAATTTTAACGGATGCTGGTATGAAAATACCTTTTACCGTACCGTACCGTATCCATTGACAGTCCTACACGACTTCAGAACTTCTGTAGTTCTGTTTCCCAAAAAACAAAAGAAGAAATTACACCGGGAAGTATTTTCCACTTTTGGTAGTGCTTAATTTATGAATAGGTATATTGATTGTACAAAATTAAAATATTAGGTCCAAATAGCTTACAATACACCAATGAATTTTCACACGACCTCTTGTGTATATATTCCAATAATTTCAAATGACAAACCAAAAAAGGTATTTAAAAATAAAGCTCCATATGTAAATGATCTAGTTGTAATAGGCAACATATTAAATATTGACCAATAGAAGTCTCGCCAATACACATCTAGTACCAGGAAAAAGAATTATAAAAACAAGTGGTATAAAATTTACAGCCAATTTTGACCAGAATTCAGCCTATCCATGCACTTTTACTTTCTTTCTTTTTCATTTTCATGGCTGGCGTCACTTGTGGTGGTCCAAATTGATCCACCAAAAAAGGCGCCAAGATGCGTGCAGCAACCAACCAGCTGTCGCCACTTGTGTTGCATTTATTTGGCGGAGAAGGGTACACGAAATTTGAATGTATAATAAGTTAATAACTCATGTTGCAAGTAGTAGTTAATCTTTATTTCTTTTCATCGTTCATTGGTGACAAATAAAAACTATATTGACAGATAATATATACGTGCTAGCAATTAAACCAGCTTTGGAAGTTGGTGTTGCAAAATCGGGATTAAGAATTCCAAACCGGGTATTTCACGTCAAAGCAATTTCGATTTTTCGGCTTTAATATAAGAAACGAAATGTCATATTATTTCAAATTTTGTTTAAATGTTTCTGAATATTTAAACTATTATTTTGGAAAAAAGAAATTCGTGTATGGTTTTGTGCATTAGAGTGATATCTTACTGTCTTCTCAGCAAGGTGATCTACGTAGTTCAAATTGGAGATAATTTCTCAGTTTTTTGTTGAATAATATACATAAGATATATATATATAATAGAAAATTTATATTTTATTCTTACAAAAATATAAAAAATATTTCATTATTAACTTCTATAATTACAATTTACCACTTTGAAAACTTTTTTTGCTCCCCCTAATTTATATTTAAATGACGTATAGCATAGTAATATGTATCTGAGTAAGTTTATTGTGCATCATGATGAATAGCACCTTCTATGTATTATGATATTTTTTCATTTATTTTTATAAATTGTAAATCTAATTTAACTAATTCAAAATTTTATGTTTTTAATAAAATAATTGTAAAAAAATATTTGGAGAATTAGTTATCAAAAAGTAGTAGTTAGAGCCGTCAGAAACGAGACCCTCGCTGCTGACACCTTTTTATTAGGTGGATATTCTAATCTAAAAAAAAAAGATGTGGCGCCTCGGGAAGCGCAATTTTTCTACGCAACTCCTGAATTTTGATTCCCTGTTTCACTCTTAAATTGTCAAAATATGCAGCAAACATATTCTAGAACTTGAAAATGACCCGCTACAGATATTTCAGTATAGATTGATTATCAGAAAAATGAATCTACTCAAACCCTTTCTCTTTCAATTTCTTTTTTCCCCTGCAAAACAATAAAAACACGAACCTTCCTCTAAACAAGGCCAAACCGCTCTTTCTTTCTTTGGTTATTTTTTATGATTTTTTTTTGGTTTAAAGCCAAACCGCTTTTTCTTTCTTTGGTTATTATAAATCAATTAATCAACTACCACAAATATACTTTGCCAATTTGTACTCTACTTTTCTAATCCTCTCGGTTTCTCCTCTTTTCTTTTCTCAGTCGCAATTCTTTATTTGGCGCTAATACGAGGTTGGCGCGATCTCCGTCAACAATTGATTAATGTAAAGTTATCGTTCTCATTCTCTTTCTTTAGCTTTATTTGTTTTCTTTTTGTTTAGCCATGCATGCGGGTTGTCTGACGATTTCCTTTTACATAATTAAGAAGTGATTTCGTGATGATTTCTATGCCAAAGCTCGAAATTGTGATTTGTGTTCCTTGCTTTTTACGAAAATTTTAGCCGATTGTTGTTCTCATGAAACGAATTGTTGTCGCATTTGTCGTTTTAAAGAAATTGCATGCTGCTTTAAAGCTGTCTAAATTAGATATTCAGCAATTTGTGTGTAAAATTTTTTATTTCTCTATGTGTATGGTAGCCATCTTTTGTGCTTATGAGTTACTAATGTGAATTTAGAATCTGTGAATTGTATTCAGATTGCATGGTCTTGTTATTTAGATTTAATCCGTCCTTGCTGGAATAACCCCTCTTTTTGAAACTGACTCCCCTTTTTTTAAAATAAATTTTACTGTATTTAAGTCACCCTTGTGTTTTCACTGAATTTTTATATTACCTAAGCTTTTGTGTTTCCACTAGCACCTCAGAACAAAATAATTGTAAAGGCCATATTGTCGCTTATATTGTTGAATTTGGATAGTTCGAAATGAATTACTGTATTGTAGCTTGTTGTTTTAATTCTAATTAATTATCATTATACAGCAATAGAAGAAGAAAATGGCCAGCCTTTTGAATGGTTGCGCCAATTTACAAACCCGGGGTTTATTAAGTTTCGAGAAAGGCCCCCTACAAGCCTCAAGAATTCATGGCATTTCATTCAAGAGATTAACAGAAACAGAAGTCTCAAGGTATAGCTACAAGAAACAATTAATTAGCATGTGCTATTTTGTTTTTCGCTTTCTCGCAGTTTGATTCTGGTAGTAACTTGGGGTTTTAGGCAGGAATTGGAGCTTAAACTTAAACCGCAAACAATAATTGTGGCGAAACAAAGATGGAAAAGCTCCATTTTGGTACCATTACCAGATAGATAAAGTACCAGCATGTACTGATACCTGGTAGCATGATATTAATCCTTGTTAAACTAGAATTATGTGACTATGATCATATATCCTGACATACTAATGAAACACTGATCTTCTTTTACCTAGGTTCTGTTCCATATTCCGAGTAATAGGCCGAAGAAACCACAAGTTCTTCCAATCTCCTGTAACTGCCAGCATCTATTCAACAAGAACCACCACAAGAGCATCTTTGCAAGACAAAGACAATGACACCAAGTATGTTGACTTTGTTGTGATTGGAAGTGGCGTGGCTGGGCTAAGGTACTATAAACCCAATGTAGACTTTTTATTATTATTTACTCCTATCAAACCTCCCTGTGCAGCAATTAACAACAAGGACTGAGTAAAGATTTGGGACAATTTTTATATCAGATGAAACCAGGATTTCTCACTTTTTGAGCCAAGCGTAAATAAAGTGAAAGAAGAGAAAACAAGCAGAGAGAGCCACTTGGTTTAGTCTTGGCTGGCACTGACATTTCAGCTGAATTTTGGAAATTTTGTTGGAATTTAAATCTGTGATTAACTCATAAACTGGAACATGCAAGAAAATTTATGGAAAAAATGGTTTAATATTGTCTCTGAGCATTTTAACATGCCAGTTCCCTAAATGCTAAATACTTTGGAAGCTGGATTTCATTCCTTTTACTCTGTAACAGGTATGCACTAGAAGTTTCTAAACATGGATCAGTTGCTATTATAACAAAGGCAGAGCCATACGAGAGTAACACAAACTATGCACAAGGGGGAGTTAGTGCTGTTTTGTGCCCCACTGATTCAGTGGAGAGCCACATGCAAGATACCATTGTGGCAGGTGCATATTTATGCGATGAGGAGACAGTCAGGGTATGCCATTAGTTGAATTTCTTTCTTTTTCTTATTAAGAATATTACTATTCTGTGGGCTTTTTGAAGATTTTTGATCTAATGAAAAACAGGAGGGACTATATATATCTGTTCATTATGTTCTGGTATGTACCAGGCTGTACTTGTTTGATCTTGAATTTGGTCTTGTCTAGCTGACTTTATGGTCCTACTTGGCCTCTTTTTGTTTAGTTGTGGTTCTCTGTCCTTTTGCATATTAATCGAGTATCAGTCTTCTTTAATTCTTGGGAGATATAAGCTATCATGCAGTAGCCAATGCTGTACAAGTTTCTGATATACTGATTTTATTTTAGAATTTGTTGTTTGGATGTCAATCTACAAGTGTTAAATCACGAGCTTGTCTCAGGCCCACTCCTGGGTTAAATGGTTTTGAGTATGGTTCACAATTTCTCAACCTGTCATATGTTTAGCTTCAGAACTAGCCTGACCCAGCAAATAAAATGGCCAACTCCCAATAGCCCAATATCATTTGTTAAGAAATATAGAAAAGAACAACATCAAACAATATTCAAAACCAGCAGTCAGTTCACAATATGGAAATTTCTACCTATTGGTCAATCCCACTTGAGCTAACTCGATATATTAATGGGGTAAGTCAGGTCAATCGCTTTCTTCTAAAAATAAAAAGAACATGCATTTGGAGGCCAACCAATTCACTGCCACTCATTGCTAACACTGACACCTGATTGGTCCAGGTGGTGTGCACAGAAGGCCCTGAACGTGTGAAGGAGCTGATAGCCATGGGTGCATCATTTGACCATGGCGAAGATGGGAGGTTGCATCTGGCAAGGGAAGGGGGTCACTCTCACAATAGAATTGTTCATTCAGCCGACATGACTGGCCGAGAGATTGAACGGGCTCTGTTACAAGCAGTTGATAATGACCCTAATATCTCCCTCTTCGGCCACCATTTTGCCATTGACCTGCTCACTTCTCAGGTTTGTTCATTTTGCTTTTCCTCCTTTTTGTTTATAGAAACGATTTCTTCTCCTGGCATGACTTTCATATTTGATTCAATATAAATATTATTGGCTCTATAAAATTTTCACTGATTCTTTAATTAATCATTTTTTTATGTTTGTATATGTTCCCACTACTAGTTGCAGAGACCTTTTCTAATACTTCTTAGAAAACTTTATTTCATATAAATATGTCATACTTGTATGTGAGCAATTCTCTTCGCAGTTGTTTGTTCTATGTTCTTGCTAACTTTGAAGTAGCCATGCAACAAAAAGTTTCTCACATTTTTTGTTTGTCTAGGATAAAAATGGAATAAACTGCCATGGAGTTGATGTATTCAACACAGAAACTCAAAAGGTATTTTGATTTTTTTTTAATTCTCTTTATTTTATTTTATTTTATTCTCTCTTTTGGGTTAGGAACCATCCGTGATATTGTTAACAATCTTGATGAGACTCGGTGCACTTTTTTTTAGTTTTTATGAATGATGTTTGGAACTTTGTGTGTGTGTGTGTGTGCTTTTTTTTTAATTTAATAATCATTGACGCTTCATCAAATGAGATTCAAATTATACAAAACTTGATAGCCAGGCTATTTTTGTATCCAAGAATGGACCTATAAACTTACTTCTTTGGTTTCATGGTTTTATGGATTGATCCGAAAGATATATTGTCAATATTGTGAAATAATTCTATTGTAAAAATATCCCACCACATTTTTTCTCTCTTCTTTTATTCAGTGCCAGTTTCTTCCTTAAGGTCAATTTCATTCTAAGGTAATCTTTTACTTCTTTGCAAAATTCAGATAATTCGGTTCATCTCAAAAGTGACTTTGCTTGCATCTGGCGGAGCTGGACACATCTACCCGACAACAACTAACCCTCCTGTAGGCAAATTTACTTCTTTTTACGTTCTAATTTACTATCAAGTTTGGTATATTTTTTTCATAATGTGTTTATGTGTAACATGATTAATTCAGGTTGCTACTGGGGATGGTGTTGCGATGGCCCACCGTGCTCATGCTGTGATATCTAACATGGAGTAAGTTTCCAAACCCTAATACCATCCCCTGATACAATGGCATAAATAACAGTAGTAAATAATAAACAAATCAATAATTGGAGAGCATGTGCTTCTTTATAAATTCGTGTCTAACATGTGATTTATGCAGATTTGTGCAGTTCCATCCAACAGCCTTAGCTGACGAAGGCCTCCCGCTGAAACCGGCCAAGAGAAGAGAGAATGCATTTCTCATAACAGAAGCCGTCAGAGGAGATGGTGGCATCCTATATAACCAATCGATGCAGAGATTTATGCCATCATATGATGAAAGAGCTGAATTGGCCCCAAGGGACATCGTTGCTAGAAGCATTGATGACCAACTAAAAAAGCATGGTGAGAAGTATGTATTGCTAGACATAAGTCACAAGCAGAGAGAAAAGATCCTGGCTCATTTCCCTAACATAGCTGCCGAGTGTCTCAAATACGATCTTGACATAACAAGTGAGCCTATACCAGTCGTACCAGCTGCCCACTACATGTGTGGTGGGGTCCGAGCTGGGTTAGAAGGTGAGACCAACATAAGAGGTCTCTATGTGGCTGGTGAAGTAGCCTGTACCGGCCTTCATGGTGCAAACCGTCTTGCAAGTAACTCACTACTTGAAGCCTTAGTATTTGCTAGACGAGCAGTAAAACCTTCAATCAAGTGTATGGAGAGAACAAGCATTAACCCTGACTGCTCAATCAGGTGGGCCCGGCCAGTAGCACCACTAATTCTTAAAGACAACACAATAGATAAAATAAGCAAAAGGACAAGAGATATTAGACTGGAGCTCCAATCTGTTATGTGGGAGTATGTTGGCATAGTGCGTTCCACAAATCGGCTCAAGATGGCTGAATGGAAAATTAAAGATTTGGAGAGAGAATGGGAGGATTATGTTTTCAGGAGGGGTTGGAAGCCAACTATGGTTGGGTTGGAGGCATGTGAGATGAGAAATTTGTTTTGTTGTGCCAGATTAGTGGTTGAGAGTGCCTTGTCAAGGCAAGAAAGCCGTGGATTACATTTCACTGAGGACTTCCCTTATTTGGAGGAAAGTGAGAGGAAGCCTACCATTATTTTCCCAGCAGCTCTTCCAAAGCTGACATGGAGTACCCAGCAGCTGCACAAGCAGCTTCAGTGCTGAGGCCATTTTGGGTATTAAATAATTTTTTTCCTGATGCTTTCAATGGATATTGTAAGATTGGAAGTAGTGATTTTGCGTTTGAGGGGATCCTCATTCGCTTGCACAAAGGTGCGTGATTGAGATGCATATTTGCATCCTTTAGTTCTTTTGAAATTGAATTCATATTGAATTCTAAATTGTAGGTATAGATAAAAAAAAAAGGTCAAACTATATATAACATTACAGCAAAATAGTCATAAATTAATTTGTGAGGATTTGCCATAACTTTTCTTCAATGCTTACTTTTTTTCCCTTATTGGTCCTATTAAGTGTAGAAAAAGCTCTTTAATTAAGTCTTTTCCGAGTTGGTACTAATGGTCACTAATGTGCATGCTTTGGTTGATGTTTGCATACCAGTAAGTAGTATGCATTCTTGTCCTGGTTCTACCAAAAGAGTGCCAGTACAAACAATAATTTGTTGTAGTGGTCATGGTGGAAGAGCAATAGGATTGGCATTGCGACTGCTATTTATCATTTTTTTTTTCCTTTTAAGAGTCAAGTTGAAAAAAAAAAGCAAATTCTGGTAACCTGATGTTTTCTAAAAACGTAGAATCAATTCTTACTGGTCTATAACTATACTTGATGCAACATGGAACTTGAAAGCCCCGAACCTGATACACGGTCGCCTCAAGGGGCATTAATGTTGTAAACAACTCATAAAAAAGCTTCATTCATTTCTTTTGAGACCGTGGCTTGAATTCTGCAGTAGTATTTAAGAACCATTCCATTTTGCTTTTAAGATCGCGACTTGAATTCTGCAGTACTTGTGTTGGTTAAATCATCAACTTGCATTGTTGTGTCAGTCATCTTTCCAATTGATGTTTTGTTATTTTCTTATGGTTCTTAAATACTTCTTTTGATCTTGTTAAGGTTATTTTGTTCAAGTTTGTCATCACATTTCAGAACCAATACTGATTTATGAAATTGTTGTTTGTTCTTCTAGTTCGTACAATGTTTCCCTAACTAAATCAAACTTTCTCTAGTTAATGGATAATTGAATTAAAGGGCAGATTTCACCCAATTTGGATTGTACTGTTTATCTTTGCTGGGAGCATGATTGAACTCGGCAACAGTTTAGCATAGTCAGACGGGGAATATGAATCAAATTTTGATATATATTTTTTTATTGTTAAGGTAGATGGAACATAAACCTACTTCAGATTTAATGAATGATTTTGTTAGAAGTAATTTTGTGTATGAAAGAAAAAATGAATTCACGATATCCCTTCTCGGTTATTTCAACACCAATGTCACAGATGCACCCTGTAAATTTTCTTGATGCAAAAGAGAATCGCACTCACCTCAACTTTCGAGTCCAGGCAGGAAGGAACTTGGTTTCCAATTTTCATCAGCACTAGAAAGAGATGTTTGATGTTATATTATAAAAGTAAAATAGATGTAATCATCCGTGAAAACATGGAAGAAATTAATATATAATAAGAGGATTGCTAAAATGCTATGCATAGCACGGATGGCCTTCGTGCTACGGATTCGTTCTTGCATTTCATTCTTCAAACAACCGATCCAAACCGTTCATTATCTTCTACATATTGAAATCTTATTAGAAACCAAATTTTACATTTTTTTAATTTTTTTACTATTTTTCTCAGATTTTTGAAAATCACTGTTATTGAAGGGTCCAAAATTTATTAGATTAAGTATTTTAAAAAATCTGAGAAAAATAGTAAAAAAATTTAAAAAAATGTAAACTTTGGTTTCTAATGAGATTTTAATATGAAGAAGATAATGAACGGTTTGGATCGGTTGTTTGAAGCATGAGATGCAAGAACGAATCCGTAGCACGAAGGCCATCCGTGCTATGCATAGCATTTTAGCAATCCTCTATATAATAATATAAACTAAAAAAAATTGCCAATCTGTCGAACTGACGAATGTGTTATCTCCGTCTCTCCTTTCTATGGGGCCGTTTGGATCGCTTAGGAATTTGGAAAATTTGAAGAATTTTCTATTCCTAGGCATAAATTTATTGGAAAATGTGTAACTTTGTGAAGAGTTTGGATTGTTTATAATAAATTTATGCCTAGAATTTGCTATTCTTGCAAATTCCAGACACATTCAAACGGCCCCTATAATAGTATCTCTGTCAAAGTTTTTCTGTATTAATTATTAAGCACTCAAAAACTGTAAAAACAAGAAAAGATGGGCACGTGAAACGAAACGAAACGAAACGGTTAAAGTTTTTTTGTTGCGTTAAAAAAACAAAACGGCTAACGAAAGCTTGAAACGGTTTTGTCCATGTGTATTTTTGTAGTTTCGACCGACGAATCGTCCAATACGAAACGGTTAACGTAAATGGATGATCAATTTCATTTTAAAATGAAAATCGATCGTTTTCGTGGTCGTTTTAGACGTTACGCAGCTCTAGGCACGAAGAGAGCATCTCAATCCAACAGCCCCAAAATGTGACCCTCTGGCCTAGTACAAACTGGGTCAGCCCAATTTAGATTCAAGACCTTAATAACTATCTATGGGCCTTATTATTAGAGAAGAAAAAAATGTAGAATTTGAATACGATGAATATCCCGATTAATTTTCATCTTTATTGGCACGGGCAGTAGGTGAATATTTAAATTAGATATAATCACAGCAGAAGGAACACAAGTACACAACCCACTTGCCACTAATAATATTATTGGCCTATTGGGAATAATAAGAACGAGAATAAATGATGATTCCCTTCTTTTTTCCCAATACCGAGTCGGGTTCTTCTCCTACCAGTATTCAATAGAACATGCTGAACAAAATCTTCTTCATGGAAAACCTACTTGATTTCGGTCGGGAAAATCGTACGAATTTAATGGGGGCATGTGCTATGGCTCAGTCAATCCTATTTCCGATAAGAAAAGAAGGCCCGACTCCAGAATAAGAGCCTTGAGCTTTTAGTAGGCAGGGAAGGGATATAACTCAGCGGTAGAGTGTCACCTTGACGTGGTTGGAAAGATTTATTAAAGTTGACCTGTAATGTTTCGAAATAGCACCAACCATGATTAAAACAAACCTATGCTTAAAAAATCTTAACAGAAAACAAATTGTTTACATGTATTATTAACACCTTTTCTAAGATGAAATCTGACGCCCCAAAGAGTGTTAAACTTCTAGATCTAGCGTGTATATTGTTTTTTGTGACATTTGATCGAGTTGATTTATGGTTGGATATCAATCGGCAGACAAAAATATAATATATTTTTGGATTTCCATCTAAATTGAAAATAAATTTTGTGCTGAGTTGCCGGACAAATAAATAGTTTATTTATTTTTGAAAAATATGTACGTGTATTGTTAGTAAATTGAGCCACCTATCTTTATTGTCTTACGTATACTATTCTATATAAAAAAATAATAATATCAATTATTTTATTTCTCTATTTATCCATAACAATCATATATTTCTACTATTTTACGAAATTAAAGTGCATGCATACAATTGGATCATAGACATAATTACGATACATATCCGTGATGATCTTCCGGGTGTGTTTGGAAGAGACGCGAACAAGGGACGAATAGTTAGTTCGTGAACTAGCACTGTTCGCACGAACCAAACAACCCACGAACAGTCGTAGTTCGTGAACTTCTTCCTTATTCCTAAACCCCCGACTTTTACGAACTAGGCGCGAACTAGGCGCTGTTCGTGGCTGCCTTATTCGTCCCTTGTTCGTGCAAGTTCCAAACACACCTTAATGTAAAACAAAATGAATCAAAAGAATCTTGTCGTCACATTCACACTCCCCACGTGTAATTTGACAAAAGAAGAGGACTTAATTGATAAACCTGAACTGTCAATGTAACCAATCAAAGTTGTTGTACACCAGACCAGAGCGTTGCGTGGCAGTCGACCAGGGATGCGCATGTGGCTGCCCCTCCAGTGGGGTAATTATCTATTATTATTCAAACTCTATGGGCCTGTGTTGAATTTTGACGCGTTCACCATTTCTGTCCATTTCACTCCCTTTCCGCACACGCTAGATTTATCTCTTTTCTTTTTTGAATTTATCGAGTACCATAGCTGCCACGTCGCCGACTAGGCTACAATTTTCAACACCAATTGAATATTGATTTTTCTGCGCTTCGTAGAATCGCCGTCGCTACAGTACTAGTATCTTTTAACTTGCAAAAAGAAAAGAATAAATAATGGGTCGGTGGAAAAGTATCATGAGAGAGAAGTAAAATAAAAAGTAAAAAAGGGGAGTACAGAATCAACAACGAATTCTTTTCTTTTTATTCTTTTTTTTTTAAATAAAAAATTTGTTTTGCATCTTGAGTGTCCCTTTTTACAATCTTTTTTATAATATTATCAGTACTAGATCTTGTTATTCTCAAAAAAGTTATTCTGAAAAGGTAACAGAATTTATTTGTTGAAGGACTTGAATTTCTCGTCATATCCTTTTGTTCCTTGGGGAACTTGATTAACTAATGTTGCTGAAATTACATAATCCTTTCGAGAAAAAAAAATAATGTATTTTTCATAAAATAAGCTATCGACAAAATTTTTGTACTAGTTCCTGCAAGAGATCGAAATAAATAGTGATGGTTTACAAAATGGATGTACGGAGCTTAAGAAAATAACTATTCATTTGTTTGATCTGTCAATAAAAATTTTAAATATCGTACATAAAACTTGGCAATTTAATCTTAATCACAAATAGTTACTTGGTTATGAGTTGCGAGTAGAATTAAAGTATAACATAATATAAATTTAAAATGTATATCTCGGTACCTATGTTTATTTGACAACTGAAAATAAGATAAAGAAGGAAAGAGATGGTAAATAGAAAATAAACTATAAAAATCAAATTTTTAAAATGCATTTTTTTGGTATGACGGTCCGGAGTTGATTTAATGGTGCGGTATTTTTTCGGTGAAAAAAAGTGTGTATATGCGAACATTTGTGTAAACTCATATGTATTCTTGTGTATAGTACTACATTTATATGGACGATTGGTACACGATATTGTACTTAGAGAGGCAGTGGTACACGATATGAATATCTCTAAGCATTTTATTTATGATATGTACTAAATACACTATGATATTGCACACATCTAATCGGCGAAAAAATAATATTTGTATGTTTAATTGACGAAAAAACGTAAATGACGCGTTATGTTATTTGATCGTTTTTTTTGTGACGTTCGTAAAGTTGACTAGAAAATATCGTTATTTTCGGAAAACGATGTTTTTTAAAAGTTTAATAAAAATAAATTAAACTAAAAATGGAAAGGAGTCAAGGACAATAGACATAACTATGGTTTGCAAATTGCAATATTCAAAAGATAAGGAGAGAAAGGACACTTGGGAGATCTTTAACAGCCCTTTGATTGGATCTCCCGACATTTCCACTTTCCAGTGTCAAAAATCCACTCATCCCATCATGCTTTGATTGCTTTCCCTCAAATAATTAATAATTAAATAAATAAAAAAAGGCGCCGATCTCAATAGTAGAATAGAAAACTATCTACACCACGAAAACAAACAAACAAAGAAACTTTATCAATCAACCAAAGAAAATTCAATCAATCTAAACACAAAGAGACCGTTTGGATGTTGTAGGAATTTGAGGAATTTGCAATTCTAGACATAAATTTATTGAAAAGTGTGTAATTTTGTGAAGAGTTTGAATTGTTTATAATAAATTTGGCATATGAAATTCTAATTTGCAATTTTTTCTTATTCCAACCCCATCCAAACGCCCCAAAGAGAGTAAAATAAAAAAAGGAAAAAAAATTTAGAAGAAGTATCAAACAGCTGTCCCCTTTCAACTTCCCAATCCAATCCAGTTATCCATCCTTCACACACTCCTAAGAAGACGGAAGCGCTTCTCTATCTAGTATCTATTCCTATCTAGTCTACCAATGCTGCGATCGCTACTGGCGGCGACGAGATAAAATCAGCTCTGACCATTACGCCCTTGTTTGTATTGTATGGGGGGAAGCAGCAACAACCTAGTCGGTGGGGTGCGGCGCTGGTTCAAGTGGCGATCCAACTATTCTCAGTCTCAGTCTCACACCTCCACTTCCTCTTTCGTTTCCTCCTCCGTCGCCCCTGGCAGCGACGACTTCCAAGAGTCCATCGACGAGGCCGACCTTGCTGGCCTAGAAGAAGCCATCGACGATTTGGATCTCTCTTGTCTGAAGACAATTCGAGTTCCTCAGAGAAAGATGACGCCTTTAGATTCGCACAGAAAGGTTCCCTTTATTGATTTTGTTGTTTTGTTTTAAGATTCGGTCCTTCATTAAAAGAGTGGTGCTTTGTTTCTGTTATTCATTAATGGGAGGAAGCTAGTTCCCTGGGGTTAGGGGTACCTTTTTTCAAACACAAAGAAAAGTCATGATAAAGGGAAGTAGAAGATCATATTTTGCCCAATTAGGAAATGGATAGATTGAGAAATGCAATTTGAGCATTTGTGTAGTTGCCTTGTCATTTCAGGTGAAGCATCTTACTTTTGTTAAAAAATTGTTTAATATTGAGGGAGTTGATTAGTTCAAGTTAATGATTCTAATGTTGAGCTGGTCCATGTTGACTTTGTCAGTTTCGCTGTATCATTAACTTTAAAAGAAATAGTTGGTTCTCTGTCCTAAGGTATTCTGAGCTGGGTGCATTTTTTTAAGATCTCAATTTTCACATTATTATTATTTTTGGGCTAGTTGGCTGGTCACATCCATGTGTTAGCAGTCTCCTATTTAGCTGTTATTGGAGCCAAATTGAGTTTTCCTTTTCTCTCTCCATTTTTCATCTGCCATGCTCCTGTGAATGGCATGTGAACTTTTGCTAGTACGTATGAGCTGAAGATATTTCTAGGAAGAAGGTGATGTCCTTTTAGTATCTTCTCAAAAAATTTGATTTTCTTTCCAAACTCTTACTTTTGCTGGTCTTTCTGAAAATCTCTAGGATTTACATCTCAATTTTGCTGTTTTAAATCTTGGGGGTTCTCGTCAAGTTCATCGTTTTTTTATTTTTATTTTTATGTGTGTGTGTGTGTTGGGGGGGGGGGGGGGGTCATATGTGCTTTTTTAACATTTTTAGTTTTAATATTGCTATATGAGCATAACACTAGAGGTGTTCTTCTTTATATCACATGATGTATTGTAGGGCTGTTACAGATTGTAAGGGCCCAAAATATTACTTTCTGATTCTAACATTTATAATTCCACTTTTTAACAAATTCTTGTTGTATACTCGGTCACATTACACATAAAGAAGTGGCATTTCTTTTCTTGACAAACCACTCCAAGACGTATTTTCTTTCGCTTGGGTCCATATGGTTTTTTTTTTTTTGGGGGGGGAGGGCAGAATATAAGAAGTTCATTATTATTTCTTATACATAGTCATCCATTTACCTCCACTGTCCCCTGGTCTCACTTCATTTCCATTTTGCTTCTAGAATCATCTTGACATGGAGTTTTTCACTGAATACGGTGAAGCCAGCCGTTATGAGATCCAAGAGGTGATTGGCAAGGGCAGCTATGGCGTTGTTGCAGCTGCAGTTGATGCCCGCACAGGACAGCGTGTTGCCATAAAGAAGATTAATGACGTCTTTGAACATGTCTCTGATGCCACTAGAATCCTTCGCGAAATCAAGCTGCTCCGACTTTTGCACCACCCTGACATTGTGGAGATTAAGCACATCATGCTTCCACCCTCACGTAGAGAGTTCAGGGACATTTATGTTGTTTTTGAGCTGATGGAATCAGATTTGCACCAAGTCATTAAGGCAAATGATGATCTCACTCCCCAGCATTTGCAATTTTTTCTCTATCAGTTGCTGAGGGCTCTCAAATATATCCACACAGGTTAAATTTGGATTTTGATTTTACTAACTACTATATAATTTTTATGCATATAGCTTGCAATTAGGGTATGAGTATATTTCTTTTTATTCTTTAGTTGCTACATTGTTCTGAACCATCTTGTCCGTACTTAAAATATTTAAAACCCATTGTACCCTGCAAAGCGAGAAACATGTCTTATACTCTAAAAAACATGAAAAAATGACACAAATATCCTTCTTCTTTGAATTCTTACGACGCCCATATCGCTCTCCTTTGTTTCTCATACGTTTTGAAATAGCAAAAAAGAGAGGTACATTATTAAGTAACAGGCAATTGGATTTTCATTATGCTTGTGGGATTATATTTGTGATTACTTGTTTTTAGAGGTTTTTTTTTTCCTGGTCGTGTATGGTTATATTGATGTTTGGACAGTTAACAGAGTTATAAGTGATATTGGTCTTGGGTTCTATGAGCAAAATGCTACTCTTTTAGTCTTCAATACTGCAATTATCACCCTGTAAGCAAAGATGAAGGGAAAAAGCGACCTCCAAACTTGTGAAAATGGTTTCCATAAAACAAGACGGTGATACTAAGAGATCAATATTTATGCAAGTTATAACACAGCCTAAGATAATTGTAGGTCTTATATGTAAGTAAATTAGTGTTCTCTTTTTTGCTTCATGTGCAGCTAATGTGTTCCATCGAGATCTGAAGCCGAAGAATATATTAGCTAATGCCGATTGCAAGCTGAAGATTTGTGATTTTGGGCTTGCCCGTGCTTCTTTTAATGATGCTCCATCTGCTATATTTTGGACTGTATGTATTAATTTCATTGAATCATGTTTTCTATTATTCTCCTTATTTTTGTTTTCTCTTTTTTTTTTTTGTGAAACTAAATCTCTTTGTTTCACCAAAGGATTATGTAGCAACAAGATGGTATCGTGCACCTGAACTGTGTGGTTCCTTTTTCTCCAAGGTAATAACATTTTAACATCATAGAGTTTATGTGGCATGTGAAGCATCTGTATGAAGATCCTCAAATTAATGCTTGTTTTTGGCTCCTTGGATGTTACAGTATACACCAGCAATTGATATATGGAGCATAGGATGCATATTTGCAGAGCTTTTAACTGGTAGACCATTATTTCCTGGGAAAAATGTGGTTCATCAGCTAGATCTTATAACAGATCTTCTTGGGACTCCCTCATCAGAAACATTAGCACGGGTTTGTTGTTCACTTTTTTTTTTCATTTTGCACTGACTGCATGATACTTGAGTTGGGTTGATTCTTGCTTTGCCCAGAAACTAGGGGAACATACCATTGGTAGAAATCATTTGATCTGGAAATATCACATGTAACCTTAGAGGAAAAAAAAATGAATGTCTACAACAACCGTAACTTCCTATTTCTTCTTACTGCACAAAAGGGATAGGGATATCAGGGTACTACAGGTTTTTATTTTAAGACAGCTGGAGATCGCGCCAATGACAATTCCTTTTGTTTCTCGAAAATATGTGTCATTTCGAGATTTTGCATAGGTGGAAATGAAAAGTTCCTTTTGTTTGATTAGTGTTAGGTGGGTCTCCAAAATGAAGTGACCTAACACCATGTATGAAGTCAAATCAAGCCATAATGCAGTAAAAGGTACTAACCCACAATTCCAACCCTGATTGCCCCCCATGCAATGCTGACATTAATCATTATATAGCCAGTATTAACATAACCCTAGTAATGTGTGACCCCAAAGCTATTCAGGTGCAACATGCAATCTCAATTCTTAAGCTAAATTACTGACGGTGGATTTATATGGCCATACAAAACATTCAGGAATAGCCTGCAGTTAAGGTGCCAGCTAGTGCTGATTGTTATTTCTTAGATTTATTTATATAAATTTAATATATATTTCTTAAATATGTAGATACGAAATGAGAAGGCAAGAAGATATTTAACTAGCATGAGGAAGAAAGCACCAGTACCATTCTCAGAGAAATTTAGGAAAGCCGATCCAATGGCTCTCCGCCTACTCGAGCGGCTTCTAGCTTTTGATGCCAAAGACCGGCCCACTGCTGAAGAGGTACTTTCTAAAAGCAGGAATAATTTGGTGAATGACATCTTAGAGAATGACACCTAAGATGCAATGCAATAAGAAAAATGCCCTCTTTTTCATTAGTTGAGAATTCTCTCTGCTTAAGACAGTGAAAACAAATGCATTGTCTGGAATCTGATTCAGTAAGAGGTATGAGAAAGGTGGAAGCTTAGAAACAGGTGCTTAAGCATAATGGAGTTGATGAAGGGTTTCTCCTGTTTGTTTATTGAGAATAGTTTTAAAGTTTTAATTTATTTGGGTATAGTACTAGTTTAAATTTTTTTATTTTTAATTAGGCATTAGCTGATCCCTACTTCAAACCACTAGCAAACGTTGAGAGAGAACCAGCAACAACACCCATCTCAAAACTTGAATTTGATTTTGAGAGAAGGAAGCTGACGAAAGATGATGTCAGAGAGTTAATATACCGGGAGGTAAGACCCCACATTTGAAGTCTGCTGAATTCCAACTATGTTTTCTGTGCCTTCTTTTTTCATGTTTATTTATTGAGTATTTGTGTAAAGCAAACAGATTTTGGAGTACCATCCTCAAATGCTACAGGAGTATCTACAAGGTGGAGAGCAAACTAGCTTTATGTATCCAAGGTACTACTCTTTGATATTACTGCACTGGACTTGACTGGAGAGGAGCTCTGTAATTGAAGCCCCAACATACATTGCTAATCCTAAACGCTGAATCCTAATATTATGAATAATGATGGATGCTATCTCTCTTTATAGCCATGCAAAATTAAATGCATATTTACAAAACAATTAAGCTATTACATTATTAGATCTTAATTTTTTTTTTTTATCTTGTGTGCTTTGTTAGTGGCGTTGATCGATTCAAGAGGCAATTTGCGCATCTCGAAGAGCACTATGGAAAAGGCGAAAGAAGCTCCCCACTCCAGAGAAAACATGCATCTTTGCCAAGGTAAGAAAGCCACAAATTGTAAAAATTATGAATTTTATTTATGTCTGGATTATTTTTTTTTTTTTACTCTGTACAACCTTTTATAGCTTTTAGAAAGAAAGCATCTGATCTCATTGGTGTGTTTGATTCTGTGAATTAGGGTTGTAGGTGAGAAAGAAGAAAGCAATATAGATGCAAAAATAGGAAATAGGTTTCCATTATGTATAGTGGCTTAAAACCTGGGGGCGGGTATGTTGGTGCCTTGGTGGACAATGCTAAAATTAACTTAATGGAATCCAAAAGATTATCAATGTGCCACCGAACCTTCTTGTACTATATTTAATGCTGAGAAGGTATGCCCTTTCTGACAGCTGTGATTTCTTTTAAACAGAGAAAGGGTTTGTGCACCAAAAGATGAAGACCCAGACCAAAACATAGAGCTAGAGAAGAGAAGTGCGGACTCTGTGGCTCGAACTACTGTTAGTCCCCCCAAAACACAACATATCGAGAGGGATAACAGTGATTCACCCCACTCCAACTCGCGATTTTTGAAGAGTGCGAGTATTAGTGCCTCTAAGTGTGTTGTTGTCAATGGAAAGAAGGATCTAGAGGTAATTTAGTCCTTGCATCATGTTTTTATCATTTTTGCACATTCTTATGGTTTTTTTGATCCATGCAATTATAAATGTTTTTTAATGCACCTTAACACAACTAGAAATATTTCTATTGTTCTTGTTTACTGTAACAAAAAGTATCCCCATAATGAACACAATTTTCAAAAAATATGATTACCCCTATTGTATATTCTTGGGACAAACCAAGGTTGAGTTTTGTGGAAGATTATTGCAATACATAGGTAAATGGATTTCACCTCATTTGCAGAGGTATGAATGAGTAGTTTCATTATTCCTATAGGACTATTTCCGACTTTCTTTTTTTACCCCTTTTACTTGTGAGGGTGTGGGGTTGGGGGCGGAGGATGGGGGGGTGTATGACCAATTTGATAGAGGTGCAGATGGAGACTAAAGTTAACTCATATATTTTGACCAATTCAAGGGGGGACAAAGAGATGATATATTGAGATTATATAAGCATAAGAAAATTGAAGATTTGTTAACCTTAAATCTATATGGCAGGAGGATTCTATTGTAGAGCAACCAGATGAGGTTATGGAGGACTTATCCCAGAAGGTTGTAGCAATGTGAAGCAACACTAGAGGTTAAAGATAAATTAAATCTCAAATTAAGTTATATAAGAACATTATTCAGGGTTTAGCAAGTAAGATTCTCATTTGCTATTATGTTGTTGTAACATCCGTAATTTGGGGGTTGCAAGCTCTCATTGCTGGCACCATTCATTAGGTTCCAGCCTTTGTATCATGAGAGGACATTTTCATCACTCAAGAGTAGAGGCTGTTGTACTGTTAAAGAATAAAAAATGCAAAGTTTTTCAATGAAATATCAAAAGTACGATAATTGTTAGTTAATTATGGAACTTGCTACTCTGTTAAGCAGGTCAATGGGCTCGTATTGTACATTGTGCTTTTCTAGGATAACAATTTTTTATATTGCCGAGAACCAGCTCTTGGTCTAGTGGCAAAGAGCAATGCACCTTGACTTCTTAAGTGAAAGGTCGCAGGTTCGAAACTTGGCTTGGGGGGGGGGGGGGGTTCTTTCGTAGATATTTAATTTAAAAATAAGTTAGGTGGCTTAGACCTCCAATTTATCTTCAAAAAAAAAATTATATCGCCTCCCTATTATAGGCCTATATTAGCAGATATGCATTAAAACTATTATTTATTGCCATAGTTGGATTAGAATAATCAACTATTGAATTTTTTTTAAAGAAAAAAAACAAGGGCATCCCTAAAAATACCTGCTCACGAACAAAAACAAGTTATTACGAGTAGACACGATAAGCTAGAAATCAACATTTATATCTACGTCAAGAAAATAACAAGATGTACTCCATATGCAATCCAAAGATGATGAGAAACAGCAACAAAATAATAAGATGCCCATATGAAATTCAAAGATGATAAGAAAGAGCAACAAAATAATGGGTGCGTTTGGATCGTTGGAAGAAAGAAGAAGAAAAAAAATTATAAATAATTCAAACTCTTCACAAAGTTACACACTTCCCAATACTTCTTCCCACTTCTTCCCTTCTTTCTTTCTTCTTACACCTATCCAAACGGAGACAATAAGATACAAATATTCTTCAAACCCATCCTAGATAGGGTCTAACAAAAAAATAATCTCCGACAATCATAAGTTTCCTCATCCGAACAAGATTAAAACTTATTTTAGCGTGCACGGAATCTTTATATATACTAACTAGAATCTTTACTGTATTAATCAAATTTTTTATTGTATTAACTAGAATCTTTATATATATTAACTAGAATATTTACTATATTAGCTAGAACCTTTTATATATATTAACTAGAACTGTTGTACTAAACGTCTCTAAGTTTGTCGATTGCAAAACAATATCATTTGGCATTTAACAATCTTCTTTGAGTTTTATAGGAAGAAGATACAATTTATGAGGACTTGGATAAAAGCTTTAAGAAAGATCAAGATCAAGTCATTAGAGAGCTTGTAGGCTAGTTTAGACTAGGATAGAAGGTATACTTTAGTCCTTGTTTATCCTTAAGATGGTCTAGATAGCGAAAAGCTCAATAAACCAACAAAATCCTGTGACCTAGCGTCGTACAACGCTAGATAGAGTTACACAACGCTAGAACAGCTAAATTCATACTTTTGTGAATCAACGTTGCACAACGCTATATAGAGTTAGGCAACGCTGATTCACAACGTTGTACAACGCTAATCAGAGTTGTACAACGCTGCAGTTAAGAAACTTGGAAAATTTCCTGAGTACCATCGTGCAACGCTATATAGCGTTGTACAACGCCACATAAAAATCCCAAGTTAGCTGTGCTGTTTTTACATGCAAAGTCTCTGGAGACGTTAGCCAACGTCTTTCAGCGTTGGGTAACGTTAGCGTTGTGTGACGGCATATAGAGTTGTACAACGCTCTGTTGAATCTGTCAGAGTTGTTCCTTTTGTCTCCCTTTAGCGTTGTGTAACGCCATTCAGTGGCAAGCAACGCTCTGACAATTTCCAACGGAATTGTCGGAGCTTTCCTTTGGTTTTACACTGCTGCGTTGTGCGACGGCAGATAGCGTTGCACAACGCTCTGACAGACCAACGGCTATATTAAAGAGCCGTTAGAATTTACAACGGTCATATTCCAGCGTTGTATAACGCTAATCAGCGTTGTACAACGCTGGGGCCTGTTTTTGCTGGGAAACTGCTCATTTCGAGCCCTATATATATCCACCCCTTGTTCTCTCTCTTGAGAGAGCTTCACTTTGCAAAATTAGACCAGAATTGAGCCTTTGAGCATAGGGATACTCTCCCACTTGAGCTTTTCATAGCTAGACCATCTTGAGAGATTTAGTAGCCTCAAACACCACCGCCCCGACATTGTCGCTAGGTGTAGGTTGGAATAGGTTGAGAGCTCTTCTCCTTTGAGGCCGTTGTGCCATTCGAGTTAGGCCGATCCGCCTCGAGTGTCCTTGTGACGAGGTGATTCGGTTCGAAGTTGTAGTCCCGTTCTTGTTGGAATTGAACGGAGCGCGCCCTTTTGTGGTAGCGGAACTCCCGGAGACGTACGACTAAGGCTAGCTTCTTCTAGCGGGTCGGAACTCCGTAATCACATCGCGTGTTCAATTTCTCTCTCTCTTTTTCTCTTTATTTTCTTGACATTGTGAATTGCTTGTGTGCTTGCTTGTATTGGGTACCAATTGAATTGTGTTAGGGTAGTTCATACCAAACCGGTCCAAAACCTTAATTCGCTTCCGCTAAATCTTGATTAAGCCGCCCCCATTAGGGACAACAAAGTGGTATCAGAGCAGGAACCTCGATTAAGCTATTCTTAATCTCGGTTTCCGATCATGGCGGCTAGAATGGTACAAAAACCGGGTAAATTGGACCATACTTGCACAAATTTCTCTGTTTGGAAAAATGGTATGGTTAGCTACCTCAAAAGCATGGGTGTTTGGTATATTGTGGCAAATGAATCTAGATTTAAACCAAATACTAACAAGCTTACCACCGAGGCCTTGAGGGAAAAGGAGGACAATGACTATGCGGTCAATGTCATCCTAAGCTCGGTACATGAATCAATTGGTAGCACACTTGCTTGCGATTTTGATATAGCTAGGGACATATGGAGAGCCATCTTGAGTTGTTTCGAAGGAAGCCGAATGGGAGGAGTCCACACGGATTCGGAGCTCGATCCATGTACATCCGATTCGGACAACTACGAAGAACATGCATTCATTGCCAAAGAGATGGAATCCCCGATTCTTTCAAATCATTCCACTCCATCAACATCACCAAAGACATGCTCTCCTAAGGTATATCTTCCTCTCAATGAATCTCTTAGTAGTAGTGATAGTGAGAGTGATGATGAACCAACTTGTTCAACCAAATGTGTTGATTGTGATAGGTTGAACTCTATTCTTGATGCTACCCATGATGCCTTGGTTAGGAAATTCGATACCATAGAAACTTTAAAAACCAAGGTAGATGAGCTTACTTCTAAGATGGGTGAGTATGAGGCTAAAATTAAGGAGCTTGAAAAACAACTTGAAAATCAACTTGAAAAACCGATTTTAGCTCAAGCTCCTAAAACGGATTTGAAAAACCTTTTCAAAGGTCAAAAGCCTCATGACAAGTCCGGTCTTGGTTACCAAAAGCCTTATCAAACCAAGAAAAGGAACTTGTCACACAATAATGGGAAACAAGTTGCACAAACCACACAATTTCAAAAACCTAGGAATTCTCGTGGTCATGCATATATGTACCAAAGGAAACCTAGAAACACTAGAGTGCAAAACGAAAAGAATTTGCAAAATCAAGAAAAGAAGGTTTTTGTTCCAAAGGCGTCCAATAAAATTTATTTTAGAGGACCCGATGGATGGTTTTATGAATTTAAAGAGCAACACTCTTCTCAAAACCACAAAGCTCAATCCAATGAGCATAAAAAGAATGTTTCCCAACATTTCCAAAAGGATCGCAAAAAGAACTTTAATGTCTCATCAAATGATCCTAAGAAGAAGGCCGAATACCTTAGAGCCCATTACTATTCTCATTTTGTCAAGGGTTCTACCATGCCTAAGCCAACCAATGCATATTGCAACTATTGTTGTCAAAATGGTCATATCTCGTTGGAATGCAAACTTAGGAAACCAAATGGTGAGTCCAAAGGTAAGTGGGTTCCAAAAGCTTGTACCTCTAGTGGTACAACTAGTGGTATGGTAACCAATATGGCCTAAATACCAAGTTTACCCCCGGTCTTATAAGCCAAATCTTTAGGGGGAGCCTCTTTATTTCTATCTTATTTTTGTTTGAAAGGTTAAATTTGGTCACACTACTTTGTGTAGTGCTCTAAATTGGTTCTCCAATCCCTTTTCTCCAAAATTAAGGGGGAGCCATAAATTTAGGGGGAGCTTGCTACGATTTTCACTTTTTGTCGATTTACAAAAAGGGGGAGAATTGTAGTAAAGCTTGTGAAATGCCAAAATTTAATCGCTTTACTAATGATATTGTTTTGCAAATCGTCAAAAGGGGGAGATTGTTGTACTAAACGTCTCTAAGTTTGTCGATTGCAAAACAATATCATTTGGCATTTAACAATCTTCTTTGAGTTTTATAGGAAGAAGATACAATTTATGAGGACTTGGATAAAAGCTTTAAGAAAGATCAAGATCAAGTCATTAGAGAGCTTGTAGGCTAGTTTAGACTAGGATAGAAGGTATACTTTAGTCCTTGTTTATCCTTAAGATGGTCTAGATAGCGAAAAGCTCAATAAACCAGCAAAATCCTGTGACCTAGCGTCGTACAACGCTAGATAGAGTTACACAACGCTAGAACAGCTAAATTCATACTTTTGTGAATCAACGTTGCACAACGCTATATAGAGTTAGGCAACGCTGATTCACAACGTTGTACAACGCTAATCAGAGTTGTACAACGCTGCAGTTAAGAAACTTGGAAAATTTCCTGAGTACCATCGTGCAACGCTATATAGCGTTGTACAACGCCACATAAAAATCCCAAGTTAGCTGTGCTGTTTTTACATGCAAAGTCTCTGGAGACGTTAGCCAACGTCTTTCAGCGTTGGGTAACGTTAGCGTTGTGTGACGGCATATAGAGTTGTACAACGCTCTGTTGAATCTGTCAGAGTTGTTCCTTTTGTCTCCCTTTAGCGTTGTGTAACGCCATTCAGTGGCAAGCAACGCTCTGACAATTTCCAACGGAATTGTCGGAGCTTTCCTTTGGTTTTACACTGCTGCGTTGTGCGACGGCAGATAGCGTTGCACAACGCTCTGACAGACCAACGGCTATATTAAAGAGCCGTTAGAATTTACAACGGTCATATTCCAGCGTTGTATAACGCTAATCAGCGTTGTACAACGCTGGGGCCTGTTTTTGCTGGGAAACTGCTCATTTCGAGCCCTATATATATCCACCCCTTGTTCTCTCTCTTGAGAGAGCTTCACTTTGCAAAATTAGACCAGAATTGAGCCTTTGAGCATAGGGATACTCTCCCACTTGAGCTTTTCATAGCTAGACCATCTTGAGAGATTTAGTAGCCTCAAACACCACCGCCCCGACATTGTCGCTAGGTGTAGGTTGGAATAGGTTGAGAGCTCTTCTCCTTTGAGGCCGTTGTGCCATTCGAGTTAGGCCGATCCGCCTCGAGTGTCCTTGTGACGAGGTGATTCGGTTCGAAGTTGTAGTCCCGTTCTTGTTGGAATTGAACGGAGCGCGCCCTTTTGTGGTAGCGGAACTCCCGGAGACGTACGACTAAGGCTAGCTTCTTCTAGCGGGTCGGAACTCCGTAATCACATCGCGTGTTCAATTTCTCTCTCTCTTTTTCTCTTTATTTTCTTGACATTGTGAATTGCTTGTGTGCTTGCTTGTATTGGGTACCAATTGAATTGTGTTAGGGTAGTTCATACCAAACCGGTCCAAAACCTTAATTCGCTTCCGCTAAATCTTGATTAAGCCGCCCCCATTAGGGACAACAAGAACTATTATGTATATCAAAACATAAAAGAGGGATAGATGAGCGCTGGATAGTAGTGAATCAAAGAGGGAAAAAGGGGATGATGGATGAGGATGACGGGATTTAATTAATTTCCAAAAATAAAATTAAGTTAATTACGCGTTTTCTAAAAATGAAAAACACGTTTTGAGAATGACGCAGATGATAGGAATCAGGAATGATCCTTATCATGCGGGTTTATAAGTTAATATTAAACTATTTTTGGACTTAATACATATTTTCTCAAGCACAAAAAATGCACATAGAATCTAAAAATGAAGCGTATGGTCAGGTGCTACAACTTTTTGACTATTGTATACTAATTACTGAGGTAGCCCACAACTTCTATGTTTGAACCATGTGTAACGTCCAGTTTTTACAAATAAAAGCAAGCAGTTCACAAATGAAAAGCAATCCACGTAGTTCGGAGAAGAATCAACGGTTCATAATATGGGCGCGGGCGCGGCGCACACTGTTCATTAGACATTGAGGATATATAGGTTTTTAAATATATATTAATTCTTGTTTCATCGTACCTCATGCTAAAGTGCGTACAGGACTGGTAACTCTTGCATGGTAGAGCTCAAGTACCACAAGATGGTACTAGTACCATAGGCAGATAAGGTTGGAAACGATAATAAAACTGAGTCAGGCCATCAGCATTTCCAAATAATGGAGGTATACAATAAATTTTTTTATGAAAAAAAAGCTAATAATCCGTTAGTATATAGTACATGTGCCACAGGTACATTTAATAGAAAACAAACAAAATACAGAATACAGACAAAATTTGAGATTGGATCCAACAATTTCATGACGTTCAATGCTTCTTCAGCTTTTTATTTTTGTGTGTATTTTCAGGAGTTGAAGCCTCCAATTTTCGCTTCTTCAAGAGTTGCTTTGCCTTCCTTGCCGCAACAGCCGGCCTCTTCTTTTTTACATTCTCGTCTCCTGCTGACCCTGCATTTGATCTCTTGTGGGTCCTGTTCGGTGTGGTTCGTATCACAGTCTTCTTAGGCGGACCACCTGATTTGCTGGCCCTGATGCCTTGGTAGGAGAGACTGGAAGCTCCCTTCGTCCTAGGAGTAGGCGATGTGAATTTATTTTTGGAGAATGTTTTGCTTGCCTGATTATTTTTGGAGAAGGTTTTGTTTGCCCTGGGATTCGGGCTACTTTTAGTTATGGCATCTGAAGATTTTGCATGGGATACTCTTAAAAAGCGTTCTCTAATTTTCAAATCCCGCCTTCTGACAATCGTGTTGGCATCTTCCTATAATAAGAGGTAAAACTTAAGTTAAAAATAAAGCAAGAAATTTTCATCTGTTAATACTTAGTGTGTTTCGCTAACGGCTTTTCTCATGCTCTTATCCGGGGGGTGGGGGGGGGGCATATTATGCTTCTCTAGTTAAAATATGGAGAAATAATTGACATGGAAGCTTAATGGAAACAACGCAGAGGAACAGATGTTGTAATGTTAAATAGTTTACAGGTACTTGTTACTTTGCAAGGGTACAAGGACAGGAAATTTTCCTTGTTCATTTTGCAGAGTGATTGAGTTTGTAATCCTCTTAGTGTTGGATTAAAAAGAGAAAATAATACAGAATCAAGTAACAGCTAATTGAATCAGAAATAATAAAAAAAAAAGAGAAAGAAGCTAGAAAGGCCATACCCTTGTCTTGAACAAAACATATGCTATGCCTTTACCAATGCTAGTATTAGCATCTCTTACAACCCTGATGGCTTCCACAGCAGTACTAACACCACAAAATAAGCTATATAATTCTTCATCCTGTAAATTAAACAAGTGGATGAATAAAAGAACAAATACAAGTACGAACATATATGCCTAGAGTTAGGTGATGGATTGACAGTATCGAAAACAATAGGTATACAAAACAGTGGCAATGTACATTATTTAGTGCTAGAAAAATAGTTCAATTAGATTTATTTTTTTACAAAAGCAATTTAATTTGCACACCAGCAAAACCCGGTAGTGACAGGCCACCTCTTCTGAAATATGGAATATATCACTATAACTCAATAAAGATGAATAAATATCATCTATACATCTTTCCCAAATTCTTCAGAAGCAAACCCTCCTTTTGTTTTCCCTTTAACCAAAAATGAGGTAGAAAAGCTAAGGTATTGTTCCAGTAATCTTGAATAAATTAGAAATTACATTTTTCACATCTACCATCTTGAAAGAGAAAAAACTACCTTGACCTAGAAGTTTTTTGCCGAACTGAACAGAACATGCAGCAATAGAAATTTAAAATAGCAGAAAAAAGAAAGGTACCTTCACGTCAAAGGGAAGATTACCAACAAATACAGTTCGTTTTCTATCATACAAAGGTCCTTCTCCTTTCAGCTTTTTCCTAGGAGGGCATGCCATGTCAACTCTTATGTGGTTACCTTCAAACTACATTAGATGTAAAATAAAATAAACCTCAGTAAAATAATATAATTTACGTTGGATAGGGAAGAAAATAGGAGATGTAATGGTTTAAATCTGATTATCTGTTTCAAAGTCGTTCAACTCAGGCATGAAAAATGTTAACAGCATGTGCATGGAAGTAATTTTGGTCTACAACTTTTCCCAAACACTATCAATGTCCGGATGGGTACGTGGGTGTTCAGAATAGCCTCAGGCTCTCAGCCATCTGTTCTGTTATTCCAACAGTTGGGATAGCGAATATTTCTGAAACCTGGGTTAGCGCACCAACCTTGCTAACCCAACTCATGATCAAAACGTATAGAGTTTTTAATTGCACATAAGGAACATGACAGTACCTAATGGTATTTGACCAATTTTAGTTCTATTGCTTCATATCGGTGGTCCAGTACCAATCAGAGGCTGGTCATTGCCGGTAGTCCGGTACCCTTACAATCCAAATTAAATAAATGAATAAAGGTTTGAATATATTAGGTAGCTTACCAATGCCATATTATGAGCAAGAGCAGCATTAGCGGATTGTTCCTCTTTAAAGACAACATAGGCATGCACACTGCAAATCACAAGGGGAAAAGGAAAAATGAATGAGAAATGCATGAAAGGAATGATCTTTGGAAAATTCAAGGTAAAGAAAAAAGGTGGAAAGAAAATCACCTGTCAACGGCTTCATTAACTTTCCCCTGAATTATAGCTCCCATCCTAGGAACCTTGGTCTGTCAAACCAAAATAATGTACAAGAATAAAAAACCAATGCTGATATTGAAGCTAAAAAGATTCTTTGATTTGTGGCAGTAAAGTATATTGCAAAAAATAATATCACACAAGAGGAATCCCTCAACCAGGTTTTTAGGCAGTAAAGTATATTGCAAAAAATAATATCACACAAGAGGAATCCCTCAACCAGGTTTGCTAAAACTACCAGTGTCCAGTGATATTCAATGCTCATAATCACATTAAAAAGGCAAATCAATCCTTAATAGGATTTATACCCAACATATTTTCAAAGTGATTTAAGTGGATTACAAGGGATAGACAGGAGGTGGGGGGAAAAAAATGTAAAGTTGCATTGGAGAGTAATAAACTCACATCTACAAGAGGAACTGATCGGATTCGGACAGATTCGACCTCTCCGAACTGCTGAAACTCCTTCACAACAGCCTTTCGCTTAATTTTAAGAGGCAAATTCCCCACAAAAACAGTTCTCAAAAGCTTCTTCTCATCATCAAAAGGCTCTGGTTCCTCCTTAAAAGGCGCCGCCTCGGCTGCCAGGTCATCAGCCTTCCTCTTCCCTCCAACCGACAAAAGACCCACCTTTCCTCCTTCCTTGCCTACCTTGTCGCTCCCATTCTCGACCTCCTCTCCTCTCTTCCTCTTCCTTACCTTCGGAGAGGAACTCCCGTTATGAATTTGAATTTGCTTCTCTGGTCCTTTTTCAGATTTTAGTTTTTTGAGAGGTAAAGGCTCTGGTTCCTCGGCGGCCGGAGAAAGTTCCGGCGAGGGTTTCCGGCGGAAGGGGTTGTCGTCGGAGAAGAGAGACTTGACGGCGTCAGAAGAAGAAGACCTCTTTCCCATTGTAGAGAAAAAAAAGGAGGCGCCGAGATAGAGGCAGCCGAGCACCAAGCAAAAGGAAGGAGAAGGAGAGGTGCGAATGTGATTATTAACGGAAGGAGACGCAAAAGGAACCCTAGCGTCTGCTCTGCTTAATTTTATTTATTTTGTAGTACGTGTCGGGTCGAGATTTTAGAGGGGCGTTTGGATCGATCAGTAATTTGAGAAATTTAGAAAATAAATTAATTAAATTTATTTATTATTTATATTTAATTAAATATTATTTTTAAATATTATTTTTAATATTTAAAGCTAAGATCGGAATCCAGGATTCTGATCTTAGTTAAGATAGCAATCTGGAATTTCGATCTTAGCTAAGATCGAAATCCGGGATTATGTAATTGCGGTCGGAATCTCAGATATTATTTTGTTAAGACCTTGTGATACTATTTAAAAAATATTATTATATTGATATTATTTTTAATATATTATATTAATTTAATATTATTTTTTAATTTTTCGGAAAAACTAAAAAGCGGAGGAGAAAAACGGGCATTAAAACGGGCTTTATACATTTCGGATCCATTTACACAGATCTGCATCCGGTTTTCACCGCCTCACAGACTCACAGTGTAACTCGCGAGTCGCGACTCTCACGATCGATTTCGAACAAATAATTTTGCGTTCTCTTTCCTTTCTCTCCATTCCCTAATTTTAGGGTTTCTTTCTTTTTCGTTTCCCTCTTCTTTCCCAATCAAATTTCTCGACTCCATCACTCGCCTTCTCTGCGCGCGATTTCGAACTGCTTCGAGAGGTCGCGATGTTCACGCCTCAACCGAGGAAGCAATGGAGCGCCTCGACGAGCGGGAAGGGGAAGAGTACTGTGGCCACGGCGGTGCGGTCCAATGCGTGGTCGCGACAGGATTGGACGGCCGCGGAGGAGGAAGGAGCCGACGAGGCGGTGGTGTGGAGGCGGTTTCGGGAGGCCGGGATGCTCGACGAGGCCGAATTGCAGAGGAAGGACAGAGAGGGGCTTTTGCAAAGAATTTCGGAGCTTGAGAAAGAGGTTTGTTATGTGAAGACTAATTGCTATTGTAGTTACTTACTGTTATTTCATTATCTGTTATGTACCATGAATGGCTATTTAGTTATAATTGATTTTTAAAGATTGGGAGGGGATTTGGTTCCTGACAAAGTCTGTGATCAATTTCAATATTGAATAACTCTGAAAATTGAAATTATTTCATTGCATAGCTGCTAGTGCATTGATATTTGAGAGGCATTCTTGATGAACCGGAGACCGTGTTCAAGTCATTTTGTCAAGGATTATAAAATGTTCTGTTGATTTGGGTATACAATACTGTTTGTATTATATGATATTTGAATTTGTTGTTCATGGGATATACAATAATGTCTATATTATATAATATTAAATTTGTTGTTCATTGGAACATGATTTAGTCAGGTCTGTGATATACAGAATATTTAATACATAATTACATAGTGATTGTTTTTTAATTTAAGTATGATGCTAACCATTTTGACATAATACACATTTCAGCTTTGCGAGTATCAACATAACATGGGTCTTATACTTATTGAGAAAAATGACTGCTCAGCCAAAATTGAAGAGCTCATGCAGAGTTTAGAAGAGGTTGAGGAGATACTGAAACGGGAACAGTCTGCTCGTTTGATTGCCACGTCAGAATTTGAGAGGCGCGAGGAAAACTTGAAGAAGGCACTTGCCTTAGAAATGCAGTGTGTAGCTGATGTAGGTTTGATTATTTTTTTCTGTTAATATGTAGGTATGCCTGGAACTTCGACCAAGTTTAGAGAATTTTATTATCAAATGAATTCCAATACCAAAATTGATGGTAACTCTTTTGCGTTTTTGTGGTATTAGTATTTCATAAGGCTCAACCTGCAAATATAGTCTTAAGTGAGCAGTTAGATGCGAAAAAGTTCTAGAAAGATGATAACAGAAGATAACTATTATCCCTCGTACCTTGTGATCACAAATTTATATGCTGCTGGTGGTTATCACATCATCCCATGACCTGGAGGGTTTATCTTTGTCTTTTTGTTACTACTTTTGTTTGTAGCTCGAGAAGGCATTGAGAGAGGTGCAATCTGAGATTGATGGTGTTAAATCAAATTCCAACAAAAAACTCGAAGAAGCAAAGTCCTTGGAGGCGAGCTTAGAAAACAAAAAAATTGAGACCGAAAGAAAATTGCATCAGGCAGAAGCCAGGCTAGCAGAAGCCAGTCGCAAATGCACCCAAGCTGACCGGAAGTTAGAAGATGCAGAGATGATGGAGAAGAAATTGCACAAAGAAAAGCTCTTGTTTGACACTGAGTATGATTTTTTTCTTTTTTTCTCTTTTCTTTTAACATATTCCAAGAGAGGGTGGCTGAGTCTGTTTGTCATGGTTCATATAAATATTGCTAGTCCATTAGTCACTAGTCTTATAGTTTCCACCATTTTTATGGTATAATTTTTGGCAACTATTTTGTTTCATGCAAGGTAGCAAAGAATATTAGGGTATAATTCTGTGTGCATCTGTGAACAGTCTTTTTTTTCAGAGTTTGAAATGAAATGTTGAAAAGTCTGTTTGTGCAATCTCACTGTCTATTGTGATCCTCCCTGCTGTTCCCCATCACGAATCTGTAAATATTCTATTATGAAATCTGGTTCAGGTTACCCTTCCAGAAATTATGTGCCATTTTGTTCCCTATATTCGGGAGTTTGTTTGAGCTGATCGATAAAAGAACTAACTGTTGGTCCTACTTACCACATTGCTAGGCCCATACAGTTGTTTTAGTAGCCTGTCTTGAAATCCATTCTAGTTTGGATAATTCGGATACTAACCAGACTCATCACTTTCTGGGTTTTACTATTTTTGGATTTTTATTTTTTTGATCTTTTGCAATTCTGTTTAGTTTATCATCAACAATTTCTCATAAAACAGTAAAAGATCAGATATGGTTCTTTTTCTGCTTATGCTATTTTGATATGACTGTTCTTACTGAACTTAAAACTAATTTTCATATCTTGTCAGACGACAGCTGTTAGAGAAGAATCTTAGCGAAAAAGAAGCAAGCCTTCTTGCCTGGGAAAGGAAACTCGAAGAAACCCAAAGGAGGCAGTTTGATAGGCAAGAGTCACTTAATGAGAGAGAGGATAGGATAAATGAGAGGGAATGGTCTTGGACCAAAAAGCAAGAAGAACTAGAAGAGATGAAGAGACAAACTGAGGCTACAAGTAATTCTGTTAAGGCAAAGGAGGAGGATGTTGACAAGAGATTGCAAGATTTATCTGAGAAAGAGAAGGTTTCTTTATTCGTAATCTTTCAAAATATAGGCTTTCAATTTTAAGTCACGGAACTGATATAAGTAGGTAAAACTTTATGGTCTTGATTGGTTTATGGGGCTTTTCTCAAGTTTAAATCTTACCTGCTACATGAAAATAGAAACTGCAATAGGCAATCAAGGATTAAAAACTTCTGATAAAATAGATCAGTTAGAACTTTGAAGTGCTGTTGGAATCACCTAAGAGGCTTAAGAGTACAATTTTTTTTTTCTCATGTTCAGTTCAATTGGTGGCTGCAGTCACGTATCAGAATAATTTTGTTGCCTTCTTTTTCTCATTTTGGTGTGATGTCTTTAATTATATATTTTTGTTGCTTTTTTAGGCTCTGGAGTCGAGGATTAATTCTCAAGAAATTAAAGAGAGAGCCTTTGTTGTAAGAGAAGAAAAAATCAGCCACAGAGAATTGGTAAGTCTTTTGACATCATGAAATTTTACAATTCGTTCTTAATATGAAGAAAGAAAAGCGAAACAATATTACAGATGGTATATCTCTATAATGAGTTTCTATACTTCCTCATCAGGAGTTGGAGAGGAAAATGCACAAGTTGAAAGAACTGGAAGCAGACCTTGATGCAAAATCTAGGGTTCTGAAGAATTGGGAGGCATCTGTCAAAGAAGATGAGAAAAAGATAAAAGCAGATAATGAAAAACTAGATGAAGATTTAAAGGAGTTCAGTGCTTTAAGATCTGAACTTGAAATTCTGAAAAAATCATTAGAGGAAGAAAAATTGCAAATCTTGAGAGATGAGGAGAGACTTCGAGTTACACATGAAGAGAAGGAGAGGCATTCAATGCTAACAACTCAACTTGAGCAAGAGATAGATAAACAGAGATCACTCAACTTTTCCCTTTCAAAAGAATTGGAGGAATTGAGATTGCAAAAAGAGAGTTTTGAGAGGGAATGGGAGTTATTGGATGATAAAAGAAATGCATTGAACGAGGAGAGAGAAAACCTTGAAAGGGAGTTCAGAACTAAGGAAGAAAATTTGAATATGAAATTTGAAGGAGAGAGCAGAAAATTTGATGAGTTGCTAAGAAATCGTGAGAAGGAATTGCAACAGCTGGAGAGAACAATTCAAGGGCAAAAAGAATCTGAAGAGAGACAAATTGAATCTCTAAGAGCCTCAATTTTGAATGAGAAGGAATTGATTCTGATTGATAAGGAAAAACTCAAATCTGACCGTTTAGAACTAGCAAAAGACATTGATAACCTCAGAGCACTCAGTTCACAAATTAAAAATCAGAGGGAAGAATTGATCAGGGACAAAGACCGTTTTTATACTCTGGCTGGAGAATATAAATCTTGTAAAAGTTGTGGGGTTGAAATATTTAATGATTCTGAACTTCAGTTTCCTAGGTCGGAGCCAGCAAAAAAATTAGCAATAACCCCAGAAGCTGGACCTAGTGGTGCCCGCTCTTCATTTGTTCAAAAGTGCTCAGCATTATTCAACCTCTCTCCTGGCAAAAAAGACAGAGAAATCCCAGCCTCAGAAGATGTTGACAAAGTAGAGAAAGAAATATCAGAAGGTAATGTCATCTCTGAAAATGTAGAGCAAAGTGGCGAGAGAACAAGCCAGCAGAAGAGAAAGGGAAGGAGGGGCAAGTTGGTCAAAAGAACCCATTCAGTGATGGATGTGATGAAGGAATCAAAAGGTATAACAGGAGAGGATATAGAAGAGAGTAAAGGGAGGAAGAGAAGGCTAAAGGAGAGTGTAATTGAAGAGAGCGAAGGCTATTCTGAGAGTGCTTCACTAGGTGGTGGGAGGCGTAAGAGGCATCAAACAGTGGGCTCCATTGTTCAGACTCCAGGAGAGAAGCGATACAACTTCCGACGCACTACCATGTAAATTCACTATATATTTTCGGATTTCAGTACACAATGTTTTTGGCCATTACTAGGGATTGCATCAATGTTTTTTTTTTTAGTTTAATTGCATACAGCTGTGGCCAAAGAAAGAAGGGATAATGGCCTTATCACCCGACAACATTTTTTGTCTTTCACATGAATTCCATTTGTATGATGTGATGTGCTGGTTATGTCTTATATTATATGCTTTCAGTAGACTTCATCTTGTTTGTTTTAATGTGTAAATTTTTTCTGTTTAATCCCATGTACCACAAAAGTACAAATTTTTACATAGCATGGACCAAGCTGGAAATTTTAAATATGTTTTTGAAAGGTTTAAACTGTGAGTTGAGATTATAAAAAATGTCATTTAGAAAATTTTAAATGTATTTGTTTAATGGCAGTGCTGCTTCTCAAGCAACTAAGGAGGAGAGCAAAGGATTTGAGCATTCAAAACCAACTGAAAGTGAGTTGAGGAGTTCAGGAGGAGATGAAGAGGGGATTGAAATTTCAAAGCCAGATAATGCAAATGAAGTTCAACAAACTGTGCTCAACAATGTTATGCAGGTCTATATCTAGTCATCACAAGTCACTTTTATCATTTTTAGTTGTTTTCCTTTTATAGTCACTACTCGGTAAATGCAGGTTTTGGATTTGGCATCAGGAATGAAATAACTATTAGAGTATATCTATTTTAATTTTTAAATGTACCTTTGTAAAGCCTTGAAATATCACTTGTACACATGTGGAACATGAAGCCAGCCACTAAGCCATCCAAACACATCAGAGATGTCCCCTCTAGCCCTTTAAATTAATGTGTGAAAATTATTTCCTGGTATTTTTTTTAATAATTTATTTTGCTCATTGACCAATGTAAAGTAATGACTGATACGGAGGTTGAATTTTGGAGTTGCAAGTCAAGGGATGGCAGGGATATTGACAATACTTTAGTAGCTTTGTAGTGGCATTTGTGAGTGACTATTAAGGGTATCCGTGATATTGTATGTTTTGCAGGGCTTTAGCTGTACTATGATAGTTTTACTGGGTGCAAACTATTGAAGTTTTACTCTTTTCAGAATTTTAGTATGATTCATCATTGCAGCACATGAAAGTAGTTGTGCAATGTTACATGGTCTTTCTGATTGGAGTGATTTTATATTTCTCTACAGCCTGATGTTGAAGCTACCACTCATGAAAAAAGTGAGGAAGAGATTGTTGTGATGGAAGAAAAAATGGTCCTAGATGGACTTCCTGAAGCTGCAGTTGAAGGAAGCGAACTTGCCACTCCAACTGTAAGTGGGGAGGAGAGTGAAGAAGATGAGGAAGACGAAGTTAACAAACCTATCACTAAGAAGATTTGGGACTTTCTCATAAGTTGAGATGAATTTGGGATGTTTGGCATTAGGTTGTACTATTAGTTGACTCTGACTTTGTTCCTTGGTTACGATGTAGTATCTCTTGATGTCTCATTTAGAGCAACTTTATTAGGTGAATTTCCATCTTCGGGTTTTTTTTTTTTTACATGATTGCACTGTGTTCATCCTTTTCCTGATTTGCCTTGGGAAGATCTCTTAGTGGTTCTTCTCGCTTTAAAGTGCTATGATTAATAACGGTGGTTGGGGGTATTGAGATGATCCGGTTCATTTAGTTGTTAAATGAACCGATTCATTTTGAATAAAATGGCTAAGTTGATTATATGTTTTGTTCGGTTTGGTATAGAAATTGTCAAAGGTTTGAATTTGATTTATATTAGATTTTGAAAAATTAAAATTAAATAAATTGTAAATAATATATCAGTATGATAATGTTGCACATATTAATATATAATTTATGCAAGCTGTAGTAGAATGATTTTATGTTTTATGAAGATAGTATGTTTATTTATGTTATAAATTGAATTTTTGTTTATACTGATTCGATTTAAGTGAATTAACTGTATTAAAGTTCTTATATGGTTTGGTTTGTTATTCAATTGGTGAGAATTTTCGATTGATTTCGTTTATAATTATACGTAACCTAATTTAACCATGATCGATAATGGCATTTTAGTTTTCGATTAAAAAGAGGCAAAGCCAGAGAGGACAGCAAGATGATATACGATTTTCCGTCGTTATCTTATGTTTGTTTTTAAGAGACCGGCCACAAAAGCCACATAGGAATCGATCTATATTTAATTAAAAATTATTTTTATTCTATAATCTACATAGAAAAACAATAAGAATGAACTGGCTTGGTAGTGCAGTTTAACTACAGCCTTATTGCAGTCTCTCTGTATATTGCACTAGAAGTGGCAATCCGCTCGGCGTGGCTTATTTTAAAAACCCACCTTTTGGATTTGATCAAATGGATTTAATGCAGCACCTAGGTTCGGAAAATGCAGTTACGTCAATAAAACTGATTTATTAATATGCTCTTTCCAAATACTAGGGATAAATAAGTGACATCTACAAAAATTCAAATTAAAAAATGCAAAAGAAAAAATTGTGAGTTAATTATTGGACAGCTATCTTCCGGCTCCAACAACACTAAGCACCGGTTATATCAACATATCGTATTTTATGTGGTCCGTCATAATCTATACAAGAAAAAGACACAGTCACAGCACCAAAGCAGAACTACATGATATGTTAGTGTATAGAAATCTACAAAAATAAGCCGTGAAGTCGTCAACACTGTACAGCACCAGAGCAGAACCAAGTGATTGTGAAATAAAAAAGAACCTTCAAAGCAACTGATGATTGCTTAAAAAGGACTAACTCTACTAGCAAGCATTAGCATCCATTCAGGTACAAGGCGGCGTGCAACAGGTGCTTCAACATCTTTCGCACAAGCAATTACATCATCTTCATGGATCACCGCAACTACAGTCTCAAGCAATTGGTCACTTCCACCTCTTAGAGGATCCTAAATTAACAGAAATGTAAATAGATAAAGTCAGGTAAGAGCAGTTTGCAAGCAAGCCAAATCAGAAATTGTAACAAGAATGCCTTTAATTTGGCAAAAAGGCCCAGAGTTACTAAGCAATAAATATTTTAAGTCTTTATTATCATAGGTAGGCTTATTTTACTTTAAGTTCCTATATAATATGGTGAAAAGTCAAATCAAATCCAAGCAGGCAGAAACCCGATCTTACACAAGTGAAGTTGGCACGACAGAAGACCCTAAGCTGAACCTGATACTTCCAGCTAATTTCCCAATTCAGTACTTAATAAGAAAATGTAATCACAGTATCACACATATAATTTATTACTTAACTCAAGAAATAATCATAATACAACAATTTTCTATTTGATTCCAAGAGGTAGGAGACAGTAGCAACAAGAATATAATGCAATTCTATATACGCAAGTTGCATTAATTTAATTAATTGAGGTCTCTAATTCCAATTTACCTGAAGAAATAAATCTGTATGAGTCTTTTCTTCATACAAGATCAAATCAACCAATCCTCCATTAGCCGTAAGAGCATCAGAAAAATCCTTGCTGAACATAAATGTCAAAATCAGAAAAAGAACAGAAGCAAAATTCAAAAAAATGCAGACGGAAAGGAGATGGAAGCTGCACATTTTTCCTACAAACGTGATTTGAGTACCATTTCTGGAAAGTTTCTATTGTATGAAAATAATAGAAATTGAAGGTTCTTTCTGCAAAATAGCACAAATAACTTAGTGTATTGCAATACACCAAAATATTTGTTGTATCTGTAGCTTACACAAAAAATGTATAGATTTTTTGGTAAACATGACTCAGTTATTGAACCAACATATATACATGTAATTGAATTGCTACATAAACAGAATGTCAAAAACCCCGCATAGTTTGATTTTAGCTAAATATCTAGGCAAAAGAATGGCTAATAAGAAGCAGGAACAAAAGTGTGCATATTAAATGGAACATCCAGCAGATGCCTCCTTGGCTCAAATTTCATTTGGGTATGTCATAAGCGTTGGCTGTACATTTTATTCTGTTTCTTAAAGGAAAAGACTCCAAAAGGCCATTTCTCTACTGACCTGGCAGTTGATGGAATAGAGCTATCGCTGGTTCCATGAAATAGAACAATTCGAGGTAACAAAGAAACTGCATGTTTGTTACTTGGTTTACGCACAAGTAATTCAGGTGAGAATGCTGAAAGAGATTCTTCGCCTTCCATTATGCTAATATCACAAGCAAAAACAAAATAAATAAAAAAAAGATAGAGTTAAAAATAAAAATAAAAACTGTAATTTGTATCCTTCCTGATCAATTGCTAAGTTACCTTAGAAAAATTGAGCGGTACAAACCACGGTTATGGAAATGATCAACCAAATTGACAATGTTGTACCTGTTTCATGAAAAAAAAAATTATGAGTAAAAAAAAAAAGAGTAAAAATCTGCCTTCTCTCTAGAAAATCCAGTTGACAATATTGTAATCTAATTTTAGAAACAAGAAACAACAATTGATATGCCACTGAAGTACACATTGTGTACCTTTTTGTTTTTTGTGTTTTGATTCTCAATTTTTTGAAGCCATAAAAATCAGGGTTCGTTAAAAACACATAAAAATTTAATACAAAATGTTTTACCCGCCTGAAATACCAAAGTAGGCTTTTATTTGAGAAACGCTCCAAGAGGTACCTCCCTCACTGCATTCTTTAATAGCTTGATTTAGGAGAGTACATGATGCAATATGTGCACCAGCCGATTGCCCAATGAGATATATCCTGCTTCAAATTAAAGCTAATAATCATATAGATAAACTAAAATAATTCAATTCTTTTAAGGTGAAAAAAAATTGTAGCATATTACACTATGTATATACTAAGCATAGAAGAGAACTTCCATGAAGTTAAGAGAACAGATCGAAAGAGTAACTGACTCTATATGTATGCCTAGGAATCTACAAAAATGCTCAAGTCAATTTGCAGTACCTCCAAAACTCGAAAATTGTTATATGACCAAAACACACTCCAGGCTCTATCATGTATTAGTTAGAAATTTATGGTTGCTTGCAACTTTTGCAAAATAGGTAGTGGTCAATGGTGGCATTATTAGTTTGAAAGCATGTATAGTAAATAAAATTTTCATTTCTTGTGAAAAGAAGACAACCTGCTAGGATCACCCCCAAAGCTAGCAATATTATTGCATACAAATGAAATTCCTTGAGAGGCATCTTCAACCATCTCGCTAATTGTACCTTGAGGGAAGTTCCTGAAAATATAGTAAAAATAATGAAACAATGTCAAATACAAGTTGTCTGCATGTCTTTAAACCATTCCGCAAACTGTCACTCAAACCCCATTTTAGCATGCAACCAAAGTGAAACATTACCGATAAATATTCGAGCAGGAGAAATTTTTTATGAGTTCGTGACATTATAGAGCCCTAGATTATGTCATATATTTGGTGCTGGCAGGTGGGGAAGTAGAGAGAGAGTTCAGCTTACCTGTAGTCTATGCAGGCAACAATAATGCCCCTTTCTGCTAATCTTCTCCCTAAAAGTGCACCCCATGCTTTGTAACTACAACAAAAGCAGGCAAAACAAATCACTGAAATAGTGGTCTACAAATATTATCGCACTGGACCATACTAGTCTTCATTTAGTAGAAGTGCTAACAGCGCTAAATAATAGAATTTCGAACAAAACCTAATGTTTAGACTTCATCCGTAAAGAAACCAAAATAACCAAGAAACAACAAAATTAAATTTATCTTAAAAAAATATTATATACAATTACTATATATTCATACTTGAAAAATAAAAGCAGGCAGAATATTGAACCTACTTACCCAATAATCCAAGCACCTCCAGTTATAAAAGCAACCACTGGCATCCGATCATTTGCATTCAAAGGTAAATACAAATCCAACCTACCAAATGCAGAGTTATAGGGCACAGCAAAAATAAAGGAGAAAAATACAGAAAAGGATGACAGTAAATTTGTGCTTACCTATTTCTAGGCTCTTCACCATAAACCACACTTCGCCGAACTTGGCTTGAGAAGAAATAATAATACCCAACTATTGGAATGAAACAATCAAAATATTAGAATAATAACACCTTCAGACGCATGACCTGTTCTTGCTCAATACACTGATCGTGTACCAATCAACTATTCATAAGTGGCCTATGAGACTAAGGTATGAATGAATAAGTTTAACATGAAGGTCCTTTAGTTAACAAGATAGTAAATTCTCAGCACCAAATTTTAAGGTAATAAAATGTGAACTGATCAATAGAGCCTGGTATATAGTAGCAACATGCTTAATTGAACAATGGAAGAACTTCTGCTAACCTTGAATGAATCCAGGCATGAGCAAGAAAGCATATAAACAAAGGGCCAGAAACTTCATGATCCATCTATATCCTATTCTGGATAAAAAAAAATGTTGTTATTGAAGCAGAAAACTGCAAACTATCTGAAAATTATTCATAAAAAAAAAACTTCCTAATGTTTGGAAATTATTTTCTGGCCCCTTATAATTATAAAATTTGTCTAACCAATGGCATACAAAGCCTACCATACCTTAATTTGAGTTTTTACGAAGCAGAAGCAAGAGACATACTTTTAAGATGTGAAGTAATCAAGCGAGGATGTTTAGTAGGTCAAACTGAATCTGTCCTCAAATTTACTCTTCAAACATTTTATTTGTCACCGAATTTGGTGTTCATTTGGATATTACATAACTAAAGAAACTCAACACAGTCCCCCAGAAAATTTAAGATGTTAGAATATCAGTGATTTATCACAGAGTCTAATAGACCATACAAAACAAGTTGTACATGTCAATGAGTGGCAGGCTCTGAAAAATAGAACTACAAAAAGTAGGATCACACGTAATAGGGGCAATTTAGGAGTTTATTTGCAACTCACCCAACCTTTAAACAGAAGCTGAGTGAGAAGTAAGATCAATACAGAATCACTTCCCCTAAATTTCTCACATACATATCAAACGACCTAAATCTAACAATAACTTTGATGTAAATTCAGAAGCCAAAACTTGAATTTAAATGAGTACCAAGAGCAAGCTCAGTAAAGTCAGAAGCCAACCAATCCGTATTATCAGAGAATTGTTAGTTGCATTATTTCAAAACTATCATATCATCTCATCCTCATGCACAATAGAGCAATACATATTCAATTATTTAAGAGCAAAAAGGTCTTTTTCAGTAACTAATATTCATGTCCAATTAAATTAAATCGAAGCTGACAGACGGGACGGGCCCCACGGACTTCAATCATGTCTTGGTGGGACCCGCTAGTCAGAGAATCACACAAAAATCTACGTACCCGAGATAGCGGAGGAGGATCAAGGTGAGGCGGGTCAAGAGGAAGGTCTCCTCGGCGGCGTGCTGAACGTCGCGCCCGAACGAGCGACGCCGCGACATGACGCGACCGGAGAGGGACGACTCGCCGGGCGCGCGGCGCCGGATGCCTCCGTTCGTCGGGAAGAGCGGCTCGCTCTCGGAATTCGAGCTCGCGACGTCCGACGGCGACGACGCCTTCTCTTTCTCTTCCTCAGCTTCTCGGGTCGGCAGTTGGATTTGCATCTTTCGATTGTTAGGTTGGGTCGAATCGGTCGATGGTATGGTGTTGGTGTTGGTATCTACCATGACTCCCATGAGAGTAGAATGGAGAATGATGATTGAATGGTTGCCTCCTGAGTCCTCTGTCCTGTCCTGTCGCTTTCTCGTCTGAGGAAAGTGGACAAAGCGGGAAACACGGGACACGTGCAGGCATTTCAGAGGTGTCAGAGCAAGTCAGATTGGAAAATAACGGAGAAGGAAATACACCATCAGCATAGTTAAATATAAATTGAACATATACGACAAACAAAGTGAATATATAGACGATCTAAGTGAACACATACAAACAAATAAGTTCAATGAAAATTAGTTGAATATGCATGTAAATTTCTGAACAAGTGATGACAACACTTATTTATTTGTAAGTGTTCACTTATATCATCTATATGTTCATCTTATTTACTGTATATGTTCACTTTGTATTTCGCGATGGCTGGGATGGTATATTTGCCGATGACACTTATAATTCCTGTATCTAAATTAACAATATTGGATCCGGCCCGTTAATGGCCTAGATCAAACAAGCGGATCATCGTCTGCTGCTTCTATTCATTACTTCGACGCATATCGCAAAGGCCTATTTTGCTACAATTGAATTGATCTTATTTTCTGCTAATACAGAATGCTTATACTTCACAAGTGCAATTTCTGATGCTAAAATGCGAAGCTAATTAATAATTTTATTAGCATGTAGTTTTTGTTTACAGGATCCACAAGCTAACGTGACAATTAGAAAATTCATCACATGTATATAAAATAGAAGATAATAAATTTCTATACAAAACATGTAATATTTAAATCTGTTTGAGATGAATTTATCACATAGTAAATGCTCCCATTTAGTACAGTTAGCAAAAAAAAATCACCTCCTGACTCCTGTGATTGTACAGTAAATTTGAAAAAAAAAAAAAAGCATAGTAGTTGGAATGAAATATTCACCAGTTAGCAACCGGATCTTTAACTGAACATCATTTCTAGCGCTCTTGCTGAACTAAAGACACAATAAGCAAGTAAATGCTGAAGCAGAGGCATTAAATATCATGGAGAAAAAAGATGATCTTCTATAGGTCTCCCATGGAGAGTGGAAGTGTTCATTTAACAAAAAGCTAGTTCCTGGCTATATAACTAAATCTTTACAAAATTAGGGTACGAGATGAAACCTACTATAGTGCCAAAATAGTACCCTTAATAAGCTAGGAAACTAACAACATAAACACAAGATATTTCCCGACTCTTTCACTGCTTGGACGTGGATTGTGTCTTAGAAAATAACTTATCAAAGATTGGGTGTTCTATTATTTCTCTTGCTGAAGGTCGCCTTACTGGATCGGGATCCATCATGGCCTGTAAGCAAAAGAATACACATTGTGTTACTCATTCTGGGCAGTTCAATCAGATCCGACTAAAGAAAACTTGTTTCAGACCAGCAGCCTTTGCAGAGCTTGTTGCATTAGACACTAAAGTTTCCACCAGTAGTATTTTATATTAATTATTTAATATGATGAAGCTCAAAACAAAATTTTTTTAATCAAATGACCATATTTTTAATATCTGACCAACACATGACAACCAAACCTAGATGATAAACTGACACATCCAAACCTGGAATTGACCTTACCTTCACCCAGGATCTAAATTTTGAAACTGAAATGACTTGCCTGGATAGCTTCACATTAAAATTACTTGAGAAAGAACCACATCTAACAAAGCCTCAGTTAACCTGAACCCGAATTGACCCCAATGACAGCTTCAATTTTGTATTATTTTTGTGGATCTGATTAAGATTATTTTTTCGTTTCTCCAGATTTAACAGAGGCTACTTCTGGAAACTTAAAAAACCAAAATATCAGATTTTCATGAGAAATGCAAAAATAAAGTACCTTGAGCAAGTTTTGAAATTGTACAGGATACCCAGGAAGCAGAGAAATCTTCCCCTCCCTCAGACTAAGAAACTTTGGTCCTGATTTGGGAAGCGGAGTCCCTATCAAAATCTCATACATGGCCGCACCAAGTGAAAATATATCAACCTTATCTAAGTACTCGCACTGCTCATTTAACATCTCATGCGGCAAGTATCGTGCGTCCCCTTCCTCTACACCAAGACTGCGATCCATTAAAGTAGCACAACCAAAGTCACCGAGTTTATATCTGCCATTTTTGGCATATATATTGTCAGGTTTTACATCTAGGTGAGCTATGCCCCGTTCGTGGATGAAATTAAGAGCCTTGGCTATCTGAAACATGTATTTTGAAAATAGGCACCATGAGTAATAGTTTATTCAACAAAATAACAATATGACAAACAAGTAAAGCCCTATGCAAGATGAACAGAAGGCATATCACAAATTAAATGGCATACCAAAGTGACAAGCAGTATATCCAATAAATAAAGGTGGGTCATAATGCAACAATTATACAAAAGAGGTGCAAATTGAACACCTTTCAGTTGCCTTGCTGCCATTTAAATTTATAGAAAAATATATTCAACTATCTCAGCACAAGTGACAGAACCTATATAGATCTCATCTAGCTAACTTTCAGAAACTGCCAATTTTCTACAGCAACAAAGACTAACAAGTACCAGAAAAGGTGTGGCTGGTGTGATGGCTATCTTACATCAAACCAGTGATCTCCATACAATCAAGTATAAATGCAAATTTTCCCTCAATCAATCACGAATAATGGAACTAAGGTTAAAACAAGACCCACTTTAGATGCAAACAAATCAACCAAATTTCAGTCAGTCAAGAAGCGCTTGTTATCAACTCATTGTCAAGTTTATAAAAATATAAAAAAGAGAGATAATTTGGACCTGATAAAGCATCTCAAGGACTTCAGTGCATTTGGTAACATGATTTTTAGTTATAGTCAGGCTGTGATCACAAAGTTCCATCTGAATATAGAGTCGCTCATTCTCAAACCAGGAGGTGTGATATGCAACTATGTTCTCATGAAACCCTGGAAGGTAGAAGAACTTCATGTTATTTCAAGAATATAAATTTTATTAAAAAGAATGATCCTTCAAATTTATAAAATTCAGTTGTGGTCCATGTAGTTTAAATACATCAATTGGTCCTCAAAGTTGACCATCTATAACCAATCCACATATTAATATTCACATCGCATACATAAACATGAAAAGGAGGATAGATCTCAAGATGTATACTGATGTTTTACATCATTTATTGTGTCTTTTTCGATATTTAGCAACACAAACTGAGAAAACCTGATCATGATAATTTCAGGCACCAATTTGGAATCAAGTGACATTTCAAGGGTCAATAATTACTACAGAAGGTGGTCAAAAGATTTACACACCTAGCGCAGCCAAAGCCTGAACTTCCATCAATGCTTTTTTCCTAAAATATAAGAAAGCAAGTTAGTTTTGTTGTCACAAAAGAACTCACTTAACTATGCTCCATGAAAAAGCTGGTTCCCATCAATTATTTTATAAAGTAAAGTACCAAAAAGAAAAATAATAATGAATAGATAAAAGTTACCTTTCTGTTTCATTATGTAACTGCTTAATGCTTTGTTTGACAGCATACAAGCAGCCATCTATCCTTTTCAGAACCTTAAAAACTCTACTGAAATTACCATATCCGATTTGCTGAAACAACAGGAAGTGATATTAAGTCAGTAAAGCTTTGCTTTTGGAGAAAAAAAAAGAAAAGAAATAAACACAAAACATATAGTCAATTGAGGTACCTCCAGTTCATGGAAATCAGTACGGTACCTTGAAAGCCCATCTCCACCAACAGAGGGAGAAAATCCTGCACAAACCAACAATTTAACAATTATTAAGAGAATAGAAATAGATTTACATAATAATTATAATAATAATGTGCCCTCAAAAAACCTTGAAACCACAACTCTAGCCCATGCTCTATATACCTTACTTCAAACATCATTGATCAGAAAGCATTAGGAGGGAGGTTCATAGCATGGGTTATATACCTATAATGTTTTATTAGGGTGGTGTATTATGTCCCTTAAATAGCAAGAGTGCAAGACTGAGGTACTCTAAGGTTTTTGCATGGTTTCACAAGACCATTTTTGCAGGAACATAAAAAAAAAAAATCACAAACATTTTGCAGGCAAATATGGGGGGGGGGGGGGGGGGGGGGGGGGGGGGAATTCTCAAATGGCTTTTGGCCACCAAAAGACTTTCAGATATGGTTTTCAACTGAGGTATGCACAATACTTGTGAGGACATTGGAACATTCATGAGGGGATTCTATAAATAAGCAGTAAAAAAACCTGATAATTTAGTCCTCCTATCACAAAATGCATCAACATGTAAGGAGGAGGTTGCATTGATATATGGATTCTTAATGCACGGTGGTGGCAGGACCCGGCATCTCAGTGCAACTGCAGTCTGGGAGACATAGCTATGGTTCTTCTTTTGTGGATCACACCTTGAACTTAGCAATTGGTCAAGCCCATCCTTGCTGGAGGCATCCAGCTGAATTTCCATCGGCTCATATTGGGACACCAAATTGGTCGACTGTGGATCACCTGGTGAAAGGCCTAAAGCAATAGCAATAAGAAATTAGTAACATTTGAAATCACTTAAGAAAATTAGATTGAAAGATTTAAAATTAGAGAAGGAGAAGATAAATTTTTTTTTTTGAAGGTGGGGAGACAATTTCATTGAACGAGAAGTTTTCGTACAAGAATGAAGGAGAAGATAATTAATCATGCAGAAAAATGAACACTTTCTACAGTATACACTAGGTGTAGATCTGGTACAATCTGGTATGTACTTCAATTGTTCCTCTCTGCCACATTTATCAGACTCAGACATCAAATCAATCTCATGGTTACATGTAAGCTTGACATGATTAAGAATTACTGAGCAATGGCAAGGCTACACAAAGATTCTATTTCAGAATTGAACAGTATCATTCACCCACATTCGGCATGCCTCTTAATCAATACTACATGAGAATTAGAATTTCCCTGATTAAGAGTTCCTGAGTTCTACAAATTAGTGCTTCACAGCTAGAATTAGAATTTCCCCGAGGAAAGCCACTTAGCAGATGATTTTTCTTCCAAAAAAAGTGTCATTAATTAGTCGGTAAAGGCTCAGATCTCAGAAATCCTAATTTTTTTGCAATTGGGTCTTAAATTCCTGACCATTTGAAAAGTCATCCTAATACATTGATGCCTGATCTACCAAGTCATTTGCAGTTTATCTTTCTAGAAAATGATAAATCAACATAGTTTGTTGATGAGAAGTATATGACTTAGCATACCTCTCTTAAATCTTTTACTTCGAGCAACTGTAGACTTTTCTGGTGACTTTGGGCATACATTCTCCTGAACAAAACAAAAGAATATAATTTTACAGATGAACAAAAAACTAAAAGGATTCAGATTCAAAATTGAACATTCCCACTACCTTATCAAACTCAAGGCAGCTAGTAATCTGTGGTGCATCTGGCGTAATATAGTCCGGTGTACTGCAAACCAAAATAAGCTTAAGTCAGGCGTCAATCCAAACTTCAAATGACAAAAATGAAAATAAAGAGCACAGATTTGAGTTCAAAAATACCAGAAGAAATCCTGACTAAGGATGAAATCTCTATCCTGCGACTGATCGTCAGGCTCAGGAAAGCAAGAAGACTCTAGAAGCTTCTGGAATCGGGTAGGAGGAGGGAGAAGAGTGACGCCTCCGAGCTGTACGGTCAGATCGCTAGTTTCCATCGCAACTGGATGCGACGAAGGAGAAGGATCCACTGCTTCTTCTCTTTGTAACCCTCTTCCTCTTCCCCTTCCTCTCCCTCTTCCTCTTCCCCTTCCTCTTGCTTTGGATTTGGGGGTTTTCCCTGTCATCGCACCAGAAAGCTCATGGCGCCTTTTTTGGTGTTGTGTTACTTTTGAAGCGTTTCTCAAAAAAAGAATAAATACCATCCGACACTAAAACAAAATAAATAAAATATTTCTCGGCATTGGCAAATGGCAAGCACCTGCTCCCGAGGCGGCTCTGTCTCTGTTATCTCGCTGTGAATCCATTTGGTTCTTCTCGTTCTTTGTCCGTTGGATTTTAACGGACGGAGCGGATTAAGAGTCAAATGCGCTACGGTTTTTTATGACGGGGTATTAAATTAGATCTTGGGCGTGTGTTTTGATCAGGCGGACAGAATATGGAAAGAGGATGCTGTTTGAGTAGCAGCGGATCCGAGCACGCTTCCACTAGGGGAAATTGGCGGGAAAATGAATTCATTGGGAGATCCTTTTTGAATGATCTACTTTCCTTTCCTTTAAGTATTTTTAATTTATTTGATTTGATATGAGCTGAAGGGTAATGTGTGAATTGATGGAATACTGAAATGACCGTTGATATATGTATTCTTTTATTTCTCAAGTGTGCGGATGCATTTTTAAGATCACGACGAGTTGTATGGCTAGTGTCAAAATGTGTTTTTTAGTTTTTTACTTCATTAAAACCGTATGATGAATATCATTTTTTTCTTTGTAATCTAGTATGACTATCAATATATCGGGTGGCTCGTATTTTCTGATTTTCACATTCAAAGTAGATTTCCGGAAAATCAGGTAAAATACAAAACAAAACAAAAAAACTGTAATGTACAGTTAAAACAATGGCTCCGTTTGGATGGTGTGGGAATAAGAGAAGTAAAGAAAGAAGTATTAGAAAGTGTGTAACTTTGTGAAGAGTTTGGATTGTTTATAATAAATTTGAGAGTATAAATAAGCTATTCCCTTATTCCTAGGCTCATCCAAACGGGGACCAAAGAGAAAAATATTGAAAAGCGTAAAAATTCGATAATAAATGGGAATACCTAACTATGGCTCCGTTTGGATTGCTTAGGAATAAGAGGAATAGCCTATTTCTAGACGGAAAGTATTTGGAAAGTGTGTAACTTTATAAAGAGTTTGGATTATTTATAATATTACGTTTAGAAAGAAGCTATTCCTCCAATTCCCATACAATCCAAACGGGCCTATGTGAAAGGGCAGAAATATGATTCAAAATATTTAGTCAGATCATAAAATAAAAAAGGCACAGGAAAACAATAAAAATATATGATTATCCGGCAAAAGAAGCTGCTAAATTCAAAGAATGCTGAGGAACACCGTCATTTTATCAAAAATAAAAATTGATAAAGAGTAGGTTAGGGGAGTTGAACATACCAACCCAACAAGATGAATTAGTGCAAAAAAACAAAAGAAAAATGTTAGAATTGGTACACACACACACACCTGATGTGTACTATACCAATTCTTAGTTGGCGCCTCGTTTCATTCCGGAGAGAACACAGAGTAGCATACTATCACTAGCATCTCACTCCATATTCTGTCAAAAAAGAAGGGTGAAATTAACTAAATTGCATTTATGAAAATAAAGTGGTGAAAATATAAAAAAAAAATATATTCTTTACATGTTTTTTCTTCAAAAATTATATATATAATATATAAAGAGGTAAGATGATAAATTGGTTTCTTTTTCTTATCTAGTTTATCTGAAAAAAGGGACTCTCTCTGGTCTAGACCTGCATAACGTTCAAAACGAAGACGAAAATAAACTCTTGCGTTGGTCGTTGCGTTAATGGACGAAAATTTTGTTATCTTTGCGGTAATCGTTCCGTACTTTGAACGCAAAAACAAATCCTTCCGTTAACCGTTTCGTTGAATGTAACGACAAAAAACGATTAGAACGGTTGAAATTAATAACCGTTTTCACAATATGTCCATTTCTCGCAATTAAAAAAGTGAAGGAAGTAGAGTAACAATTTGTGCTTGCAAACACAGAACCAAGCAATTGAACTTTGAAATCTAATCATATCAACCGGTCCATATCTTCTTTATTTAAGAAGAACTAAATCAAACCAATTACAATCTATAAGGTTAACAAATCCGAAAGTCATTTTGTTCTATAATCCGAAACCAATTGCAACAAATTTTCAATAATTACTACAAATTTTCAATAATTGCGACAAATTGTGGTTTTACCAGTAAAAACTGCAGCGAATTTTCAACAATTACAACAAGTTCTTGATAATTGCTTAAAACCAGAAAAACTGATTCCAGGAATCTCCAACCTGAGCTCTGTCGAAAGGCGACGGGCTAGGACTTGGCGAAAGAGGGAGAAAAAGAGTTACTTGCACATGCACTGTCAGCCACCACCATCGGCCGTCGATTGCCGCCAGCCTCCATTGACGCCGGCTCAGCTTGAGAAAGAGAGCAGTGTGAGAAGAGAGAGACAATGAATGAGCGAGAGGGAGAGGTAGAGTGGATAGAAGGGCAGTGATAAGTGAGCGGAGAATCCGGAGGGGTTTCTCTTGTTGGGTTTCGAGTGTAGAAGAGGGAGGTGAACGGAGGGACTTGGCGAGGTGAGTGAGCGAGAGGAGGACTCTACGGTTCGAGTGAGGGAAGAGAGAGAATGATGGGTTTCAGCTGTGAGAGAGAGATGACTTCGCCTCTTCTTCTCTGTAATCTGCAATCTGCAATCCTGTAATAGCATACACGTAGAATGTAAAACGAAACGGACGAAATAAACGATCACGAAATTGGTATGTTTCATTAACTGTTTCGTTACATAGACGAAATAAATTTCAAGTTGCGCTGACCGTTTCGTTTCTAAAACGAAACCAAAAACCTTAACCGTCACTGTTTCATTTCGGACGAAACGAAACGGTCGGACGGTCGAAACGACTTCCGTTTTCAGCCCTACTCTGGTCTCTGCGATGCAAATGTACTTTGAAATGCATCTTAGATGGGCCCAAACTTCGGAATAAATTAAGGCTGAGACCATGAGTCAGTCAAGCCCATGAGCTAAAAAGTGTTATCAGCTCCGATTGTAGAGGACCGAAAAAATAAAAATGTTTATGAATTAGGAATTATAACCACCATCGCGTTTTGTACCATCGCTACCATCGCTAATCAAAAATAGAATTTCCGCTCCCTCTCCTCTCACGCGCGCACTCCTTCCGCTCTCTCCTCTCACGCGCGCTCTTCTTCCCTAGCGCGTTCATCTTCTCCACCTCCTCTCTTCCCTTCTCTCTGCCACACTCCCCTCCGTCCCTCTTCACTCTCCTTCTACCCCGTGTCTTTTCTTCTCTTCTCTGTCTTTCCTCTGACAAGCAAGAAAACAAATTGAACATATAGAATAACAAATTGAACATATGAATGAACAAAGTGAACATATACACCAACAAAGTGAGACATAAAATAAACAAAGAACTATGTCGCACAGCAAAACAAATTGAACACATAGAAGTAACAAATTGAACATATAGAATAACAAATTGAACATATAGAATAACAAATTGAACATATAAATTAACAAAGTGAACATATACACATAAATCTGACAAGCAAGAAAACAAATTGAACATATAGAGTAACAAATTGAACATATGAATGAACAAAGTGAACATATACACCAACAAAGTGAGACATAAAATAAACACAGAAATCTGACGAACAACAGAACAAATTGAACACATAGAAATAACAAATTGAACAGATGAATGAACAAAGTGAACATATACACTAACAAAGTGAGATATAAAATAAACACATAAATCTGACAAGCAAGAAAACAAATTGAACATATAGAATAACAAATTGAACATATGAACGAACAAAGTGAACATATACACCAACAAAGTGAGACATAAAAAAAGCACAGAAATCTGACGCACAACAAAACAAATTGAACACGTAGAAATAACAAATTGAACAGATGAATGAACAAAGTGAACATATACACTAACAAAGTGAGATATAAAATAAACACATAAATCTGACAAGCAACAAAACAAATTGAACATATAGAATAACAAATTGAACATATGAATGAACAAAGTGAACATATACACCAACAAATTGAACATAAGGAAGAGACTGAAGAGTGCGAAGGGAGGGGGAAGGGAGAGAGATGCACAGAAGGAAGAGACTGAAGAGTGCGAAGGGAGAGGAGCGTACCCGGATGAGGAGAGGGGAGCGCTTCGCAGGGTGAGGAGAGGGCTCACTTCGCTGGGGAGAGAGGACTGCTTCGCTTCGCTGGGTTAGGAGAGGGGAGCGCTTCGAGCGATGGTAGCGATGGTAGAAATAGAGATGGTAGTAATCAATTTCCTTTATGAATTCCGGAAACATTCCAAAATAATATAATCTTTTTAAATCTATTACTACTTATAAAAAGCACCCATATAAAAGAAATAAACTTGTCATATAAAAGGAGTAGACTTGTCAGATAAAAGAGTGTAAATAATTTTTATACCAATTATGGACCATTGATTTGTGTAATTTGATTTGATTAGTGGTCTAGATCAAGGTTAGACTTTTCTTAAAAAAATTAAGTTCTTACCAAATTAGCTATTTATTTAAAAGGAAAGACTAAATTATTGATTTTTCCATATCTTTATTTTCTAACACATAATATTTTATATATAACAAATATCAACATTTTATTTTTTTTTCATTTGCCCACGATATTGAGTACATCTTGTGCTAAGTAGTATTACAATATCAATTTTTGAAAAACCGATAAAAGCGAGACAAGTATCGGTTTTTCAAAAATCGATATTAACCAGTTAATCTATGATTTGGCTAGTTTCTCTCTATTGATTCCTTCACATACGATTTTCACATATTTAGTAACTTGTGCCGTATCATGGAGAATTTATTTGCGAATTAATGCACAGCTTTAAACTAGTTTTAACCTACAAACTTACGAATTTTTTACATGGAGGATTCATTTTACAATTAGTCAACATGTTTGAATAAAAAAAATATGAGGAATGCTACGGTCCTATGCGTAGGACGGATTTGTTGACCAGTAAAATTTTTCAAAAGGCACTCAAATAGATGGAAATGCGACAAAATGACATAACGCTCAGAAAATTATGATAAATATTTCAATGGTCTAAAAATAAAAAATTAGCATCATTGAATTCTTTGTAATTTTCTGAGCATATCCATAAAATTTTATGTGAAAATGATTTCGGGAGCATCTTCAAATAATTAAAACGAGAAATCATTTTTGCTGAAATTCGCAAATGGATTCGTCCATTTCTGAATTAATGGAGATAATAAAAATTCGAAAAAATGCTGAAGATGAGGCGTGAATCCTGGTGCATCATGCGCGAAGAGATGAAAAGAAAATGAGATTTTGATAACCGTCTCCAGAACCGCCTCTCCCAAGACCGGAGGCTTTCAAATACCCCTGAGACTACATCTCCAGGGGCGAAAAAAAAAGGGAGAGAGGTTTCGAGTAAAAGAAAAGGGAAGAGAAAGACAAAAAAAAATTTGAAGGATCTCGTGAGTTTCATTCTGGAATTTCTTTTCTTCTATTTCCACAAAAATTGTAAGAGAGATATAGAAAGTGAATTTGTAAGAAAGGTTTGTCTTGAATGAAATTTCAGTGAATTTTTGCAATCTGATTATTTTTTTTCTTTTCTCTTTTTAATTCGTGTATGTTACAATCTACAAGTTTTATACAGTAAGTTCCAATCCTCATTGTAATCTTTCATGTCTAATATGCACTTAATTTTCAACTACGCCATGTACAGACAAGGTCTTAGAATTGAGTTGCATATTCATGTAGAATCATTCTTGGTAAGTTGCCTTTAGTAACTATAGGACTTTCTTGTATAAATTAATCTTAAAACAAAACACCAAAAAGAATTTCTTTTGTTGATCCTTGTTTGTAGCACGACATCTCTGCAGGGAGTTTTGATCCAGCGCAACCACTTCAATCGAAATTTGTTTATATCACAATCTGTAGCATGCTCAGTTGTGATTTAAACAATAAGAAACCGCTTTATAGGGGTCTGCAGCATGTCTCAGTCCCTATGGAGATGGTATGGACCTAATTGAATTGGATCTTTAGCATGCTCAGTCCATTCGATTTAGGTTGTTTGAACAACAAAGATCAAAATTCCATGTAAAGACGTCGTTATGCTGCCGAAATTTACTCAGAGAAGTCATGTTTCATTTTATATTTCTGGCATAAGTTAAATCTAAAATGTTCTTGATAATTTTCTGGTATCAGCAAAAGCATTCTGGACAGTTCACAAAACTACTTTTATTTCACAAACGGTTTAACAGAACCAATTGAAATTTTAACTGAAGATGAAACATGATATGATACACATCCGGTAAAAATTTCAGGATTTTTTGATGCACAGATTATTTATAACGAATTTTTGAAATCAGATAGAAATTGAGTTTCAGAAAACTGTACCAGCAAATCGTGCCAGTAAATGTCTGAAAGTTCATGCCTTGAAACCCTTGAAATAAATCTCTAAAAATTCTACGAAAATTACTGTAACTGTCTCAAGATGTACAGTTTCAAATCTGATAGTTTCAAGTCATAACTACAAACAGAGAGCAAATGAAAATTCAAAAACTGAACTGATGTCTGTCTGTCTCAGGAAACTGTTTCCAGAAAGTTGGCTTAGATTGCAAATTTCGTAAAAATACCAAACCAACTCAGCAAACTTCATTCTGGATATCAAAATTTTCCTTTTGAAGTCTAGTTTCAAATAAAACAAACTTCATGTCAAAATTCATAAAAGAACGAAAACAGTCATTGAAATAGTGACTGAAGGTCGTGTTAACTGATAAAACTGTTTTTCAGAAAATGACCCTGCAAGATCAAGTCCAAAGCCCAATGAAACAAATTCCGAAAATTCTATAAAAATGATATTAAAAATTCTCTCTGAGTCTTCTTTCAAACGAATCTGGTTTCATAATTTTTGATGAAACAGAGGGACTATTTCCTAATTTCGAACTGATTAGTGGTCTGGTGGGTGCTATCCAAAATGTACAGCCCAGAAAATTTGTAAATTGTCCAAATGTCAAAATACATTAAAATTCACAGGAAACTCGAAAAATCTCAAATGAAATGTCTCAAAACACAGAAAATTCTAAAGATTTCAGTTTCAAGGGTCATTTGATGTTAATATCTTCTAAAGATTGGTCAAATCCGACTTTGATCATTTTCATCGTAATGCATCATGTGAAATTCAAATTAAATTGAAATTTCTTTAGAAATTCTAAAAGTCCACAAAACCAAAATGAAATTGTGTGACTTCAATGTTTGAAATTTGTGGTAAAATTCTGATTTGAGTTTAAATTAACTCAAATTGACACAAATACAAACTAAACCAAACTAAATTTCGATTTGAGTCTAAGTTGACTCAAATTGTGTCAAATCCCAAATCAAAACTAACTTGAGTATCAAATACACTCAAGTTATCTAGAACTTAGTTTGAGACCCCAAATCGTCTCGAACTAACATAATTTGAATTCAAATTGATTCAAATTAACAAAAGTGAAATCAAATTATGATTTGAGTTCAAATTAACTCAAGTTATATCCAAATAAGTGCCAAATAATATCAAAAGCGGTCTAACTGGACCAAAGCCCCAGTTTGATCATAAGTTTCCTTCGTCACCTGAATTAGCGGCCCGCTTTGTATTCAGTGTACGAGTTGCAAGGTTGTTGTGCCTGAGTGACCAGTGCGGTTACACTCTTGACTCTAACTTTGCGAAGTCCTTGTTTCTAAGTCAACAATATGCTCTGTACTTAGAACCTGGTACTTCACAGGATTCGAGAACAAATTGTTAGAGATATGTCCTAGAAGCCAATCATATTTGGCTACTTCTATGGTTTTATGTTATGGATGATTTTATATCATTTGTTCCTTGATTTATGTGTTGACAGTTCATTCAGGTTGAGGATCTGAATTATAGATCACTGTGATTCATTTAGTAGTAAATGACAACAATAAATCTAAAGCGTCCATAATCTTGATAATTAACAAGGAACATTAATTATCAATAAGATTAGTATGCAAGTTAAGTGTTGATTAAGTTCTATAAATCACAGGTTAAGAGTAACCAACTTAATTGCATATGTTTATGTTAATTGAACATAGTACAGGACATGACCCAACGAAATAAATATATGGATTGTGTTTTGGTGTCATTATTTATTTCGTTATGATTTTGATTCTAAGTTTGAGATATTTATCTTTTCCACATGAGGATAGGTTCAATAAATATCGTCTACCGCTGATTCCCGATAAGGGATGCTATACGGACGTTATTTATGTTCTCTTGAATTGTGCGGGGAAAAGCTAAATAGTCAAGAAAACCGTATGTCCCTCATTAATTCACTTAGTGAGTGACGATATCTGTTTGGGCCCCTTGATGGAGATAGATTGTTTGCTAGCAACTGATACAATTATCTCTAGATCAAGAAACGTGTAATCTGCAAGAATGACACATTCCTATCTTGGATTATACGATGATATCGTGAGGCATAGGAATCAAAATAGAGATATACTTTTATTCTCTTATGCAGGATTGAAATATTGTAGCTGTACACTATTTATGCGAATTGGGAATCATAACGTGTTGCTAGATACCGCTTATGATTATTGGAATTAAATAGCGATTTAACTCCATGTCCAACGTAGCATAAATCCTCAAAGGGTCACACAGAATTGGTGTTTTAACCATGCTTGCATTATTTATTTATTTGCAATAATTGGTATTGCAAAATATGATGAGTTGATTAATTAATTAAATAGCGTTGTAGACCGTTATAATTAATTAAATCAAAGGGATCATATAGAAATAAATTAATGCATTATCTAATCCCTAAATAATTATTATTAAGTTAATAATTATTTATTTCAACACATATGCATATTATAGGGCTTTAATTAAATAGTTAATTAAAGGCCCAATAGGGATCCAAATTGAGAGCAACAAGAGGGGCCATTTAATGAGTGATTAAGTGGACCCATGAGGCAATGCAATTGGCCCATAAAGGCCCTTATTGTGGCCGGCCATACATAGGTGGTAGGTGGGATGGCAATGTTGTAAATACATGGTATGAGGTAGGTAGGGTTTGCACTCTATATAAGGATGTGGATGGTTGCAAATCCCCCTCTCTCTCTCTCCCACTAACCTAGCCGCCCCCTCCCTTGGTGTGCGCCTCCTCCCTCTCATCTCTCCCTATTGCTCATGTGTTGAGCCCTCCATTCTTCCTCAAATAACTTGTTGATTTGCTAGAAGATTGGGAAAGCTAGGGATTAGTCACATCCTCCAAGTTACTAGCATAACTTGTTGAGGATTTGGTTAATACCAAGTGGACTCGAGATGATTCGACAAGGAGGCGGGAGCTAGACGCGAAAGAGCAACCACCACCTCGATCCTAGCCGCGGTTCAAATCCCCTTGGTTACGATATCAAGGGAGGTACATCTTTGAACCCTTTTCTCTTGTGCGAATAGCTTAATACTAGTTCCTATGTGTGTGCATGCTTAATTATGGGTAATTAATAGTAATTATCCTTGAAAAATTAAATTTGTGCACTTAACTAACAGTGGTATCAGAGCACATGGTCGTACTTAAGCTATTTTGACACTTAATTAAGAGAAATTGGCTAATTAACGGATTAGTAGAGATGATGCGTTTGTTTGCTGTCTGGAAATGGTATTTTCTGTGTTGTTTCGCGTTTTTCGCTTTGATAAGTTCTCTGGAAGTTTTTTCCATCTACATGAAAGTTGTAGATATGTGGATTGTTATTCTTTTGGCATTAGATTCACATTTTTCTGAATTAGTATGGATTTACTGTGAATAAAATGGCGACAGTGCGCAGAACCAGTTTCTGCTCGCACTGTCCTGTTTGAATGGCTTGAAAGATTTATATTTTGAATATAAGTACCAGTGTTCTATGGATAGATTTAAAGAGTAATTGAAGCTCTTTCTGAGCATGTATAAATTGTTGCATGACTTGGATTAATTTGTGGGTTTTCAAGTATGAAAAGGAAGATCTCGTCAGATCCAGTTTATTGAACAAATCGATTGTTCTAATAAACTGTACCAACTGAGAACTCCTTTAAAAATTCTGTTTAAATGGAGTTGTTCTATTTTGAGTTAGGATTCCAGAAAAATTAATTTCATAATTTTTCGTGGAAGTTAGGACCTTCAACTAGGTTAGAACTTTTCAATCGACTGTCTATTCCAGTACAGAATTTGTTGATTGTTTAGTTTGTAACTCGAACCTTTTGAACTGAACTTGGTGGTTTTCTTTTCATAGATAGTTAGCCTATAGACTAAACTAGTTTTTCTATGTATATTGTATATATAAAAAACTGATTAGAAGGTGGTCTAACAGACCAAATGGTTGAGAGGATAATCTGAAAGTCTCATAACGGTGTTTCGTGCACTTGTAAGAGATTTGTCATTTTTGATTCTCCCAGATGGTGTAAGATCTCTTCTTGAAATTTTTACTGGTAATCACAACTATGATAAAGAGCTTAAGTAATTTATTTGAGAATTTTTGGAGACCTAAAACTATTGATTTTGTTGGATTCCATTAGTTACGTTTTTTGGTAAATTACTGTTTTTCTAATTATTCAAACTAGTTGAAAACAATTGGAATACTCCTTGTTTGATCTCCTTTCAGTTATGGGATGTTGAAAGAACTTTCTAAATGAATTTAAACAAGTTTTGTTGTTTAAAATTGAGAATTTGTACACGGAATTTTCTTATGGCAAACAATACGCAAAGATGCTTGAAAATCGTTAATTGGAAACAAAGTGCTTGTATGTGCTAACTTTGTTTTGTAGGTGGAAAGTGGTTTTAGTATGGCTCATGACTCAATGCCTTGTGGTTGTATTTGAATGCATGTGTGAATGTTTGTAATGCGGCCTTTGGTGCCATTAATTAATTAATTTGTTGATTAATTTTTGATGTAACTTGTGAGGCTTGCATGCCCCTAAGGTTAGGATGGGAATAGGATGTTTTCACATGTATTTTGCACCTTTATTTTATATAGGATTTAGATCCTTATAGAATTTAGTGGGAGGGCAAGTATTAGATTAGTTTTGCTCCATGGACGATGTGGCGAAACTAATGCAAGCGGGAGCCATACAAACCCACAACTATGAGATGCTTATATGATTATTTTGTTAGGTTAGGTATGGGTGTATGCTTACACGACCACCAAACAAAGTGTCATATGAATTGTTTGTCCCAAACTAAATCGAATAAGTTAAATCGCCCTCCTTCTCTCTATCCCCTTCACGTCGATTGTCACTCATGGCGCGGTCCGCCCAAGCGGACGTCATGATTGCCAATTCGGTAGTCGGGGTGCAAATAACTAAGATTTGCAAGGAGCAAATAGTGAGAAGTGACTTTTCGATGGACCCAACTAGAGTTTGGACATCGGGGCGAAGTTCGCTTATGCGAACCAAGAGTCATGGTAAGATGATTGGTTGGAGAACCTACCTTATCTAATCATTTTGGATGACGTGCCATAGCAGGTCCATTTTGATGAAAATAGGGGTCTTGGAAATCACTATACTTAGGGACTTTAAAAGTGTAGTGAAAGTTTTACTTTTGTTAAAACTAAAAACATAAAACTAATTGACCTTTAAATTCGATAATTGTTGTAGATGTCTTCCTCCTCTTTAACGCTTCGTTCTCTTCTTGAGAAAGAGAAACTCGCCTTTAACGGTGCTAATTTCTTGGATTGGCACCGCAACCTAAGGCTTGCCTTTAGGTTTGAAAAAAGGGAGTACCTCCTCTCCACTCCGATTCCCTCTGCTCCTAAGGACACCGATCCAAAGGATAAGCAAGAGGAATATGAGAAGCACGTCAATGACGACATGGAGATGTCGGTCTTGATGGTTGCGGTCATGGAATCGGAACTCCAAAAGGAGTTCATCGATAGTGGTTATGGAGTGTTTGAAATGATCACTCGTCTCAAGAACATGTTCCAAACCAAGGCCCGCACCGAAAGGGCCCGTCTCATCAAGGTCGTCGCCAACACTCGCTTGGCGGAGGGTCATGAAGTCGGGCCACACGTCATGAAGATGGCGGGGTTGTTTCGGCAGCTTGAAAAGCTTGATACGTCCTTTCCTACGGGTGCGATTCAAGATTTCATTCTCAACTCCCTCCCTCCAAGCTTCACCGGTTTTGTTGTGAACTACCGGATGAATGGCATGGACAAGAGCATGGATGATCTCCAAAACATGCTCGTTGAGACGGAGGATAGTCTCAAGAAGGAGAAGGGCCCAAAAGATGTTCTTGCCGTGAGTGACAAGAGCAAGAAGATCAAGAAGCGAGGCCGTAAAACCAACAAGGGCAAAGGCCCGGTGACGCCCCAAGGTTCGGCCAAGGGTGCTCCCGTGGGTTCCAAGAAGAAGAAGAACTCGGCCACTCCCGAGACCGTTTGCTACTATTGTAGCAACAAGGGTCATTGGAGGAGAAACTGCCCCAAGTACCTTGCCGACAAGAAGGCGGGAACCGTCCAACCTTCTTCTTCAGGTATATTTGTCATCGAAACCCTTCTCGCTACCTCTAACACCGATTGGGTATTCGATACCGGTTCGTGTGCTCACATTTGTCGAAATGTGCAGGTCCTAAAGAATAGGAGGCGGCTCGAGAAAGGTGAAGTTCAACTCCGCGTCGGGAATGGCACGTGTATCTCCGCTATGGCCATTGGGAGCGTGGATTTAACTTTACCTTCCGGTTTTGTGTTGGAACTAAAAGATGTATTTTTGGTTCCCTCTATCACTCGAAACATTATCTCTATCTCTTGTTTGGACATGGATGGTTTTGATGTTGTAATAAAGAACAAGTTGTTGACCTTGTTTCGAAATGATGTTCGTTTTTGTGATGCGCATTTATTGAATGGTCTTTATGTGCTTGATTCTAGCGGACTTATCTTGAGTGTTGAGAATGACAATAGGAAACGTAAGATTTCACATGAGAATGCAACTTTGATGTGGCATTGCCGCTTAGGTCATATCAATGAGAAACGCATCAAGAGATTACAAACCGTTGGTCTCTTGGATCAATTCGCTTTCGAGCCAATTGACACATGCGAATCTTGTTTGATGGGAAAGATGACCAAAGCGCCTTTTCCTAACAAATGAACAAGGGCAAATGACTTATTAGACCTTGTACATACCGATGTATGCGGACCTATGAGCATTTGTGCGCGTGGTGGTTATTCATACTTCATCACATTCACCGATGATCATAGTAGATACGGGTATATCTACTTGATGCGTCACAAATCCGAATCCTTTGACAAGTTCAAAGAATTTAAGAATGAAGTTGAGAACCAACTTGGTCGAAAGATCAAGGTCTTACGATCCGATCGAGGTGGTGAGTACTTGAGCCATGAGTTTGGCAACTATCTAAAGGAGTGTGGAATCGTTCCACAACTCACTCCACCCGGAACACCACAATGGAATGGTGTATCCGAAAGGAGGAATCGAACTTTGCTTGACATGGTTCGATCAATGATGAGCCAAGCCGATTTGCCTATGTCCTTTTGGGGATACGCCCTTGAAACCGCAACTTTTACATTAAACCGTGTTCCATCAAAGTCCGTTGAGAAGACGCCCTATGAGCTTTGGTTTAAGAAGAAACCAAGCATGTCGTTTCTCACGATTTGGGGTTGTGAAGCTTATGTGAAAAGGCTAGTGAGCGATAAGCTTGGACCTAAATCGGACAAATGTCATTTCGTAGGATACCCTAAGGAAACGAAGGGTTATTACTTCTATAACCGCAACGAGAACAAGATAGTTGTTGCTCGTTATGGTGTGTTCTTGGAGAAAGAATTTCTCTCAAGAAGAAGTAGTGGGAGCAACGTGGTGATTGAAGAAATTCAAGAACCGCAACAACAAAGCATGCCTCAAGTAGGCAATGTAGTTGTTCCCAATATGGTGCCAAATGAGGTTGCACAAAATGTGGATGCACCGAATGAGATTGTAGCCGAACCCATTCCACAAGTTGTTGTGGAAGAAGAGGTTCACGAACAAGCTCCCTCAAATGAAAACTCAAACATATCGCGAGTCGATGATGTTGAGGAAGCACCTTCACTTGAAGTTCAAGAACAAAGTCCACAAACCGTTGTGGAACAAGTTCAAGAACCTCAAACTTCTACCCTACGAAGATCGGCAAGGCAAAGTCGTCCACCTATAAGATATTTAGGTTTGCACGACGTTCTCGTCATGGAGAACGATGAGCCTTTGACCATTGATGACATGAGAAAGAAACCCGACTCCAAGGAATGGCTAAAAGCCATGGAATCCGAAATGCAATCCATGTATGACAACAAGGTATGGACCTTGGTTGACCTTCCCAACGGAGTAAAACCCGTTGAGAACAAGTGGATCTTTAAGAGAAAGGTCGACATGGATGGCAACTTGACCATTTACAAAGCACGACTTGTAGCGAAAGGTTACAAGCAAATTCATGGTATTGACTATGAGGAAACCTTCTCGCCCGTCGTCATGTTCAAGTCAATTCGGATCAAGTTAGCAATTGCCGCATTCTATGATTATGAGATTTGGCAAATGGATGTCAAAACCGCCTTCCTAAATGGAAATTTGGAAGAGGATGTGTATATGACACAACCCGAGTGTTTTGTGGATCCAAAGAATGCTAACAAAGTATGCAAGCTTCAACGATCCATTTATGGATTGAAGCAAGCATCAAGGAGTTGGAACAAGCGCTTTGATGAGGAAGTCAAGAAATTGAACTTCTCTCAAAGTGAAAAGGAACCTTGTGTCTACAAGAGGTTTAGTGGGAGCGTGGTTGTGTTTCTTGTTCTATATGTTGACGATATACTCTTGATCGGGAATGATATTCCCGAATTGAATGCAGTCAAGTATTCATTGAAGAAAGTGTTCTCAATGAAAGACTTGGGCGAAGCCGCCTACATCCTAGGAATCAAGATCTATAGAGATAGATCAAAGAGGATGTTAGGTTTGAGACAAGATGCATAAATTGACAAGGTGTTGCAAAAACACAACATGGCGAATTCCAAGAAGGGATTCTTGCCTATGTCACATGGCATTTACTTGAGCAAGACTCAAGGTCCGACAACGGAGACAGATCGGGAGTACATGAAGCGATTCAAGTATCCATCTGTAGTCGGATCGATTATGTATGCCATGCTATGCACTCGCCCCGATGTGGCACATCCGATTAGCGTGACTAGTCGATACCAAGCCAACCCGGGCATGGCACATTGGACCGCAGTCAAGAATATCCTCAAGTATCTCAAGAGAACCAAGGAGAGCATTCTCGTTTACGGTGGAGACCAAGAGCTCGTTGTAACTGGTTACACCGATGCTAGTTTCCAAACCGATCGAGATGACTCCAAATCACAGTCCGGCTTTGTATTTCTGCTTAATGGTGGTGCCGTAAGTTGGAAGAGTTCCAAGCAAGATACTACGGCCGATTCCGTCACCGAAACAGCAAAAGAAGCCGTATGGATCAAGGAGTTCTTGACCGAGCTAGAGGTGGTTCCAAGCATCTCGGGTCCAGTGGATATCTACTGCGACAATACGGGAGCCATAGCTCAGTCCAAGGAGCCTAGGTCTCACCAGAAGACTAGGCACATTCTACGACGATTCCATCTCATCCGTCAGTTGGTCAATGACGGATGGGTCAAGGTCAAGAAGGTGGACGGTGCCGCGAACACAGCGGACCCTCTGACAAAGCCTTTGTCTCGAGCCGCGCATGAGTTGCATGTTGCATCCATGGGGATTAGGCGTATGCCTGATTGGCTTTGAGTTGTATCTTTTATTTAGGCGATAGTATGAGACATGTATATTTGGATATTACATTGAGTACTATACACTGGCTAGAAGTCACTATTGATTGACTCTAGGCCAAGTGGGAGATTGTTAGAGATATGTCCTAGAAGCCAATCATATTTGGCTACTTCTATGGTTTTATGTTATGGATGATTTTATATCATTTGTTCCTTGATTTATGTGTTGACAGTTCATTCAGGTTGAGGATCTGAATTATAGATCACTGTGATTCATTTAGTAGTAAATGACAACAATAAATCTAAAGCGTCCATAATCTTGATAATTAACAAGGAACATTAATTATCAATAAGATTAGTATGCAAGTTAAGTGTTGATTAAGTTCTATAAATCACAGGTTAAGAGTAACCAACTTAATTGCATATGTTTATGTTAATTGAACATAGTACAGGACATGACCCAACAAAATAAATATATGGATTGTGTTTTGGTGTCATTATTTATTTCGTTATGATTTTGATTCTAAGTTTGAGATATTTATCTTTTCCACATGAGGATAGGTTCAATAAATATCGTCTACCGCTGATTCCCGATAAGGGCTGCTATACGGACGTTATTTATGTTCTCTTGAATTGTGCGGGGAAAAGCTAAATAGTCAAGAAAACCGTATGTCCCTCATTAATTCACTTAGTGAGTGACGATATCTGTTTGGGCCCCTTGATGGAGATAGATTGTTTGCTAGCAACTGATACAATTATCTCTAGATCAAGAAACGTGTAATCTGCAAGAATGACACATTCCTATCTTGGATTATACGATGATATCGTGAGGCATAGGAATCAAAATAGAGATATACTTTTATTCTCTTATGCAGGATTGAAATATTGTAGCTGTACACTATTTATGCGAATTGGGAATCATAACGTGTTGCTAGATACCGCTTATGATTATTGGAATTAAATAGCGATTTAACTCCATGTCCAACGTAGCATAAATCCTCAAAGGGTCACACAGAATTGGTGTTTTAACCATGCTTGCATTATTTATTTATTTGCAATAATTGGTATTGCAAAATATGATGAGTTGATTAATTAATTAAATAGCGTTGTAGACCGTTATAATTAATTAAATCAAAGGGATCATATAGAAATAAATTAATGCATTATCTAATCCCTAAATAATTATTATTAAGTTAATAATTATTTATTTCAACACATATGTGTGACACCCCGTCGAATACTGTAACATGACAACACGCGACGGAGTGCCCGCCGCGGATGCCTACTGCACCCGCAAGGCTTACTAATACTTAATTTACCAATTAATACTGATTCTGCTCAAATAATATACCGATTAATTAGAAATTTATAATTAATTACTTAAATATAAAGTAAATCCTATAAAGGCCTGGTATTTTGGATTACTAACCACAATATCCAATGGTCTGCTACTCATCTTGCTGTCCAGCACTTGCTCTGAAACCTGGAACCCACAACCAATAGTGGAAAACAATGCAAAAAGCACGGAATGAGATAAATAAAATTTATCTCAGTACGGTATTCAGTTCCAGCCACTTGAGTTTTGATTATCATGTGTTGGAACTAAATACAAGACTGAGTCAAATAAATTCCATATCAAATTTCCATTTCATTTTATTTCAAATAACATTAAAACTAGACTTTCGATCAAGCAATGCAATTAGACAAATAAATTCAGTATTATTCAAAATCAATTTTCCTTTCTTAAAATTCAAAGTATGACAATTAGCATTTCAATTACTTGAACAAATAATTAATAACATGTAATAACTAACGTGCAAATTAAAAGCAACCCTTACAACTTGTTTCCAATAAGAATAGCAAGGTCAAATCAATTCAATCAATGCAATATGAAATGTGAGCTCGGCATCAATTCCATAACAATTCAAATATCAATGTATAGCAAAAGCCGACTCATTTGGTTGGGCAATTACCTAAAATGCAAGTCTGGTTTATCACAAGTCAATCATTTCAGTCATTTCCTTCAGATACCGCGAACCACCCTATAGATGGATGCCAACGGCCAATTCAATTCATACATAATTCAATCAATTAAATCATCAAAATGTACAAACAAGCTGGGAACACTCACACTCCGGTCCATTCCAGACTAGACCTACTGAGTCCCGGTACATAAGCGCTTATTACACGGTGCTTGGTAGGATGGGTCATGACTCCACCTCCAAACATTACGAGTGTCTATCTCAACCACACAAGTTGTACTTACCTCAATCAAATCACATTTCAATCGGATACCATTCAATATGTCATTTTCCAACATTTCAATCGGATACCATTCAATATGCCACTTTCCAATCATGCATCAATATACAATTTCACAAAATGATCTCATGAACAAAATTCCAATTATGAATTCAGAATGCATAATGATAATAATAATAATAATAATAATAATAATAATAATAACAATAATAACAATAATCAAAATACATATCACATATAATTAAAACTCAAGTGAAATCCGTACCTTATACTGCAAGCAAAATCCAAAGCATAAGCAAGTAAGCAAGCAAAATAATTCTACAGTGGCTCTGTCAAGTCAGCTGCTCCTAATTCCGACACATAACCACCCAACTCTAAAACAAATATAAATCTCCTTTTAATGTTTATAACAACTAATCTATGCTACTTATAATTTTTATAAATTAGATTAGAAACTATACTACCATGCATCATAATTATGCCATGCATTTACTAGACTCAATAATCATAAGTCATACAATTCACACTATGTCATCTCTACATTAATGATCATGTATGTCAAAGTAAATGGTTTATGCATCCTAATATGCCATGTGCCAATATATATATATCAAATAAAAGAATCATGTTTTTAGAAGATTAAACCAATAACAAGCAAGCTACTTTAATAAACTTTTCTTACATGCATGACAGTATGGAATGCAATAGTTAAATTCGCATTAGTCTTATTTAATAGTTATCTTCTAAATTTAGATACGTAAAAATGATCATGATATGACATGCCATTTGATTAGTACCATTGAGTACTAAATACACATCTAACCTTGCATACAACACTCATGTAAATAATAACATAATATTTAGTAGAACAAATTTATTTAGGTTTCTAATTCAATTGCAATAAGTATCACTAATTATTTTTGAAATCCATTTCTATCTTTAATGTATACATGCACACATGATAGATCATAATTTAGAGTTTATGACTAAATCCTAACCCAACCCAATATAATATCATTATTACCAATTCAACCCCTTGTACTCATAAAATCTATATTGTTACCTAATCAATAATTATTCAATGCAAAGCATGACATGGAAAATCTCATATTTACCCTTATATACATGCAACTATTTATACCAACAATAAATGCAATAATTAAATCCATGCCATATGCTTAATAATTCCTATCATGCATAAAATTCCCAAATGTCCAACATTTATCAAAGCAATCAATCCATTCATCAATTGGTGACATAATAACACAAGTATTCAATCCAACACAAATTCCCATTACTCAAATTACACATACTAATTAGATTTCGTGAACTTCTCGATAAACCCTAGAAATCCAACACACATGCAATTGACAAGAAAATTGCAAAGATAGCTATATATATACCACAAATCAAAGAAAATACTTACTTAATTTCGGCCAAAGACCGATGACGCGAGAAAACGAGCCGAAATCGCTATTTCTCGATTTTCACCACTTATCCCCGACAAAACCTTGCAAGTCCACTTGGAAATCGATGGAGAGGACCCCATAGTGCTCCAGGTCGAACGGCGGCCAAAACCGACGAGTTCGCTCCATTTCCCGAAAAACTTCCGTCGAGAAATACGACGAGGAGAGGCCATCAATCGACGATCCGAAGGTAGATAGTGCGAGAGGGTGGTGAGGCTAACGCGTGGGTACCTCAATCCGGTGAAACGGTGGAGAAATAGAGGTGGATGGATTTGGGGGGGGGGGGGGCTTCGGTTTTGTTTCGAAAGAGAGGTGTCTCTCTGGTTTGTTTTGCGCACAGGAAGAAAGAGAGAAAGGTCACCTTTTTATTTTCCGATTTTTTTTTTTTTTTTTTTTTTTTTTTTTTTTTTTTTTTTAAGGTTATCACATTCTTCCCTCCTTATAAAAAAATTTCGACCTCGAAATTTATCGAAATACATAGCAATCATACAATCCATAATACAATCAAATAGTACAAACATATTATGCAACAATTATCGATTTATGTAATGCAACTCAGCCCGACATTTTATTCAATACAAAATTAAAATACTAATGATAATACAAGAATGTCGGCCCAATCTCGGTACTTAAATGCAAGCATGACAATCCTAAGTCACAATCAAAGATCAATCAATTCAAAGTCAGATATCGCGAGTCTCTTTCTCAGAGAGAAACCAGCGATTACAGATATTCGGATACCGTGAATCACCTCTAAAGAGGGTTGCCAACGGTCAATTCAATTCCCTTTACAATTCAGACAATTCCATATCATAACATTATAACAATTCAAATAACAAAGTACTACAAGCAGAAAATACTACCACTTCTTACGTTATCATTTAAAAAACAAATCTTTCAATTCTTATAACTAGTAACATTTTGAAATGTCCAGTTATTTTCTTATCTTTTAGGAAGCACAGTAATATCAAAATTATTCTTGGCTGCCTTGGTGATCAGTCAAGGAAGTAAAAATAATTCTGATATTATTGAGATTCAATTAACAAGTCAGATGATCAGTCAGCTTGTTTGATCCTTGTGCCAACCAAAGATAAGAAAATCTTTACTCAAATAAGTTCCAAAAGTTTGTGCATACTATAGTAAATTCAGAAATCCTTAATATTCCAACCAAGCATTAATATAACATAGAACATGCTTACTATAATAACCAAAATCCTTTAACTTGCCATACCAACTCTTTTTTTTTTGTGCACTTATCAAAATCACTTTACATTTCAAACATTAGAAAATAAGCTCTATTAATTTCATCCACAAAAATTGTTACGACCTATTAAACATAACTTTTAAATTACAACACATATATAAAATAATCAAGCAACTATAAACAATTAATATATTAGATATATACAAATACAAAGCATCTGTATCCTATAATACTAATAACTTAGCTAGACAAATATTATTTTGCTAGCACAAATAGTAAGAAATCAACTTACCTACAAAACAACCCTTAAGACGTACCCATTCTCACGCAATCTATTGGTCTGGTTTGGTTGTTAAACCATTCTCTGATACCATCTGTGACACCCCGTCGAATACTGTAACATGACAACACGCGACGGAGTGCCCGCCGCGGATGCCTACTGCACCCGCAAGGCTTACTAATACTTAATTTACCAATTAATACTGATTCTGCTCAAATAATATACCGATTAATTAGAAATTTATAATTAATTACTTAAATATAAAGTAAATCCTATAAAGGCCTGGTATTTTGGATTACTAACCACAATATCCAATGGTCTGCTACTCATCTTGCTGTCCAGCACTTGCTCTGAAACCTGGAACCCACAACCAATAGTGGAAAACAATGCAAAAAGCACGGAATGAGATAAATAAAATTTATCTCAGTACGGTATTCAGTTCCAGCCACTTGAGTTTTGATTATCATGTGTTGGAACTAAATACAAGACTGAGTCAAATAAATTCCATATCAAATTTCCATTTCATTTTATTTCAAATAACATTAAAACTAGACTTTCGATCAAGCAATGCAATTAGACAAATAAATTCAGTATTATTCAAAATCAATTTTCCTTTCTTAAAATTCAAAGTATGACAATTAGCATTTCAATTACTTGAACAAATAATTAATAACATGTAATAACTAACGTGCAAATTAAAAGCAACCCTTACAACTTGTTTCCAATAAGAATAGCAAGGTCAAATCAATTCAATCAATGCAATATGAAATGTGAGCTCGGCATCAATTCCATAACAATTCAAATATCAATGTATAGCAAAAGCCGACTCATTTGGTTGGGCAATTACCTAAAATGCAAGTCTGGTTTATCACAAGTCAATCATTTCAGTCATTTCCTTCAGATACCGCGAACCACCCTATAGATGGATGCCAACGGCCAATTCAATTCATACATAATTCAATCAATTAAATCATCAAAATGTACAAACAAGCTGGGAACACTCACACTCCGGTCCATTCCAGACTAGACCTACTGAGTCCCGGTACATAAGCGCTTATTACACGGTGCTTGGTAGGATGGGTCATGACTCCACCTCCAAACATTACGAGTGTCTATCTCAACCACACAAGTTGTACTTACCTCAATCAAATCACATTTCAATCGGATACCATTCAATATGTCATTTTCCAACATTTCAATCGGATACCATTCAATATGCCACTTTCCAATCATGCATCAATATACAATTTCACAAAATGATCTCATGAACAAAATTCCAATTATGAATTCAGAATGCATAATGATAATAATAATAATAATAATAATAATAATAATAATAACAATAATAACAATAATCAAAATACATATCACATATAATTAAAACTCAAGTGAAATCCGTACCTTATACTGCAAGCAAAATCCAAAGCATAAGCAAGTAAGCAAGCAAAATAATTCTACAGTGGCTCTGTCAAGTCAGCTGCTCCTAATTCCGACACATAACCACCCAACTCTAAAACAAATATAAATCTCCTTTTAATGTTTATAACAACTAATCTATGCTACTTATAATTTTTATAAATTAGATTAGAAACTATACTACCATGCATCATAATTATGCCATGCATTTACTAGACTCAATAATCATAAGTCATACAATTCACACTATGTCATCTCTACATTAATGATCATGTATGTCAAAGTAAATGGTTTATGCATCCTAATATGCCATGTGCCAATATATATATATCAAATAAAAGAATCATGTTTTTAGAAGATTAAACCAATAACAAGCAAGCTACTTTAATAAACTTTTCTTACATGCATGACAGTATGGAATGCAATAGTTAAATTCGCATTAGTCTTATTTAATAGTTATCTTCTAAATTTAGATACGTAAAAATGATCATGATATGACATGCCATTTGATTAGTACCATTGAGTACTAAATACACATCTAACCTTGCATACAACACTCATGTAAATAATAACATAATATTTAGTAGAACAAATTTATTTAGGTTTCTAATTCAATTGCAATAAGTATCACTAATTATTTTTGAAATCCATTTCTATCTTTAATGTATACATGCACACATGATAGATCATAATTTAGAGTTTATGACTAAATCCTAACCCAACCCAATATAATATCATTATTACCAATTCAACCCCTTGTACTCATAAAATCTATATTGTTACCTAATCAATAATTATTCAATGCAAAGCATGACATGGAAAATCTCATATTTACCCTTATATACATGCAACTATTTATACCAACAATAAATGCAATAATTAAATCCATGCCATATGCTTAATAATTCCTATCATGCATAAAATTCCCAAATGTCCAACATTTATCAAAGCAATCAATCCATTCATCAATTGGTGACATAATAACACAAGTATTCAATCCAACACAAGTTCCCATTACTCAAATTACACATACTAATTAGATTTCGTGAACTTCTCGATAAACCCTAGAAATCCAACACACATGCAATTGACAAGAAAATTGCAAAGATAGCTATATATATACCACAAATCAAAGAAAATACTTACTTAATTTCGGCCAAAGACCGATGACGTGAGAAAACGAGCCGAAATCGCTATTTCTCGATTTTCACCACTTATCCCCGACAAAACCTTGCAAGTCCACTTGGAAATCGATGGAGAGGACCCCATAGTGCTCCAGGTCGAACGGCGGCCAAAACCGACGAGTTCGCTCCATTTCCCGAAAAACTTCCGTCAAGAAATACGACGAGGAGAGGCCATCAATCGACGATCCGAAGGTAGATAGTGCGAGAGGGTGGTGAGGCTAACGCGTGGGTACCTCAATCCGGTGAAACGGTGGAGAAATAGAGGTGGATGGATTTGGGGGGGGGGGGCTTCGGTTTTGTTTCGAAAGAGAGGTGTCTCTCTGGTTTGTTTTGCGCACAGGAAGAAAGAGAGAAAGGTCACCTTTTTATTTTCCGATTTTTTTTTTTTTTTTTTTTTTTTTTTTTTTTTTTTTTTTTTTAAGGTTATCACAATATGCATATTATAGGGCTTTAATTAAATAGTTAATTAAAGGCCCAATAGGGATCCAAATTGAGAGCAACAAGAGGGGCCATTTAATGAGTGATTAAGTGGACCCATGAGGCAATGCAATTGGCCCATAAAGGCCCTTATTGTGGCCGGCCATACATAGGTGGTAGGTGGGATGGCAATGTTGTAAATACATGGTATGAGGTAGGTAGGGTTTGCACTCTATATAAGGATGTGGATGGTTGCAAATCCCCCTCTCTCTCTCTCCCACTAACCTAGCCGCCCCCTCCCTTGGTGTGCGCCTCCTCCCTCTCATCTCTCCCTATTGCTCATGTGTTGAGCCCTCCATTCTTCCTCAAATAACTTGTTGATTTGCTAGAAGATTGGGAAAGCTAGGGATTAGTCACATCCTCCAAGTTACTAGCATAACTTGTTGAGGATTTGGTTAATACCAAGTGGACTCGAGGTGATTCGACAAGGAGGCGGGAGCTAGACGCGAAAGAGCAACCACCACCTCGATCCTAGCCGCGGTTCAAATCCCCTTGGTTACGATATCAAGGGAGGTACATCTTTGAACCCTTTTCTCTTGTGCGAATAGCTTAATACTAGTTCCTATGTGTGTGCATGCTTAATTATGGGTAATTAATAGTAATTATCCTTGAAAAATTAAATTTGTGCACTTAACTAACACAAATAACTCAAATCCTAAATCAAATGTCAAAAATGAGAACAAAAATCTCAACTCCAAAATAAAGCGGTATTTGATCGACTAATGGACTGGTCGGTAATTTACCATTATGGTTCAAGTTAGATTAAAAATTTAAAATCTCGACTTACCATAAAAATCCCATGAACAAATGTCACATGCATAATCACCCAACAAGTTGCATTTCACAATTCTTTAGCCTAGACACATATAATTCTTCGAATCCATTAATCAGAGGTTCTCGCGGTTATTCCCGAGGTAATTAATAGCAGGAGCTTGCGCCTGCTGGAAAGAAAGGACTCACAAAACAATAAACCTTCGCGTGAATATAAATTCATATGAGTTCTTCTCTCTTCATTAAGAAAGGACTTATATCGAATTGTGACGCGCGGAGGGTATCTGGATAGATCTTTCCCTTTCCCGCGGATTTTCAGTTTATTTTATTCCGTGGCGATAAAAAGGTCTCTACAGGATGTCCGTCCTACATGATCATATTCGCGTAATCAAATTTTAAATTACCAATCCAAACTCTTAGATTGAATATTCATATCGAAAACTTATATGAAACCAAATTTTAATTTTTTTTTACTATTTATTTCGTATTTTTAAAAAACCGCTCCTAGAACTTTTATGGAACGTCTAATTTAAAAATAGAAAATAAATAGTAAAGAAATAAAAAAAATGTAAAATTTGGTTTCATATAAGTTTTCGATATGAATATTCAATCTAACAGTAAAAAAACAACGCGAGAATTAGAAATAGAATTCTATTTTAATCGACTCTTCTGATCGGAAATTTCTTCACGTTTTTTAAAGCTATCCGATGGTACAGAACTGATGTGATAGGTAAAGGTAATTACTATTCACCATCAACCTTTTTACCATCCACACACCATCCACGTAACCGTGACTCTTCCCAACGCCTCCTCAGCGAATAACCAAAGTCATCCGATTAAATAGACGGTTAGATATGAAGCATATATCATTTCTTCTCCAAAAAAAAATAAAATCACCCATTTATCTGGAGAACCCCTTTCGCTCTCATTTGAACTCACTCTCTCCTTCGAATCTCCATCATCGATTCATCGAGCCGCGATAGTCGCAGCCACACCTCAATAGAACTGATCGTCCTTGCAACTTCCCACCATTCCTTCTTCTCTATCGTACTTCTGTTAGAGTTATGTCCTAAAAGTCAATAATTTAATGACTTAATTATTAGTTTATGTTATGGATGATATTTTATCATCTGTTCCTAGGTTTATTATTGACAGATTATTCAAGTTGAGGATCTGAATTGTAGATTTTTGTGGATCATTCTTTAGAATGACAATAATAAATCTAAACGGTCCATAATCTTGATAATTAACAAGGAACATTAATTATCATATAAGATTAGTATGCAAGTTAAGTGATGATTAAGTTCTACAAATCATAGGTAAAGAGTTACCAACTTAATTGCATATGTATATGTTATGGAATATAGTACAGGACTTGACCCATCGAAATAAACATATGGATTGTGTTATGTGTCATTGTTTATTTCGTTATGATTTTGGTTCTAAGTTTGAGATGATTATCTTTTCCACATGAGGATAGGTTCTATAAATCTCGTCTATCGCTGATTCCCGTTAAGGGCTGCTATACGGACTTGATTTACGTTCTCTTGAATTGTGCGGGGAAAAGCTAATCATCAAGAAAACCGTATGTCCCTCATTAATTCACTTAGTGAGTGACGATATCTGTTTGGGCCCCTTGATGGAGATAGATTGTTTGCATGCAACTTTATACGATTATCTCTAGATCAAGAAACATATAATCTGCAAGAATGACGCATTCCTATCTTGGATTATACGATGATATCGTGTGACATAAGAATCAAAATAGGGAAATACATTTATTCTCTTATGCAGGATTTAAATACTGTAGTAGTACACTATTTATGCGAATTGGGAATCATAACGTGTTGCTAGATACCGCTTATGATTATTGAAATTAAATAACGATTTAATTCCATGTCCAACGTAGCATAAATCCTCAAAGGGTCACACAAATAGGACTTTGACCATACGTGCATTATTTATTTATTTGCAATAGTGAGTATTGCAAAATATGATAAGTTGATTAATTAATTAAATAACGTTGTGGACCGTTATAATTAATTAAGTCAAATGGATCATATAGAAACAAATTAATGCACATGCTAATCCTAAAATGATTATCAATATATTGATAATTAATTTTATTCGTCACACTTTAATTTAATTAAGTGAATTAAATTAAAGTATAGGCTTTTAATTTAATAGTCTATTTGAGCCTAAATTGAATGCAACTTGAAAGGCCTATTAAATAATTGATTTAATATGGACTAAGAGAGATTGAACAAACCTAACACATGGACCATAAGGCCCATGTATATGGCCGGCCTTAGAAGGGTAAAAAGGTCAAGGAAAGGTTGGTGGAGAGTGGTCTATATAAGGACCACTTGAAGTAGCAAAATTCAACCTTTTCTCTTTGAATACCTAGCCACCACCTCTTTCCTCCCTCCTAGGCCGGCGCCACTCTCTCCTCCTCTCCTCCATATGCTCATGTGTTGAGCTACAACTCTCCACCAAAAATCAAATAAGTTGATTCTTGAAGAGGGTTGATCCTTAGGATTAGCTTTGTTCTAATCGAATCGCTAGCACGAATCGATTTAGACCTTGGTTAATCTCTAGGTGGACTCGAGGCGATTTGGAGACGAAGGAGAAGCACGCCATCGATTTCTATGCCGTAGGATCGAGCCCCGCGAATACGATTTCGCGGGAGGTATAATTTCCACCTTATTCTCTTGTGTCGAATTGCTTAAAGTACTAGATCTCGTGTTGCTTGTGTTTTAATTGGATTAATTAAGCGTAATTAGTCACAAAATTAAAATTGAGCAGTTTCCTAACAGTGGTATCAGAGCACATGGTCGTACTTAAGTTATTTTGACACTTAATTAAGAGAAATTGGTTAATTAACAGATTAGTAGAGATGATGCGTTTGTTTGCTGTCTGAAAATGGCATTTTTTGTGTTGTTTCGCATTTTTCGCTATGATATTTTCTCTGAAAGTTTTTTCTGTCTACATGAACGTTGTAGATATGTGGATTGTGATTCTTTTGGCGTTAGATTCACATTTTTCTGAAATTGTATGGATTTATTGTGAATAAAACGGCGACAGTGCGCAGAACCAGTTTCTGCTCGTACTGTCCTGTTTGAATGGCTTGAAAGATTTATATTTTGAATATAAGTACCAGTGTTATATAGCTAGAATCAAAGAGGACTTGAAACTCTTTCTGAGCATGTGTAGATTGTTGCATGAGTCGGATTAATTTGCGGGTTTTCAAGTATGAAAAGGAAAATCTTGTCAGATCCAGTTTATTGAGCAAATCGATTGTTCTAATAAACTGTACCAACTGAGAACTCCTTTAAAAATTATGTTTAAATGTAGTTGTTCTATTTTGAGTTAGGATTCCAGGAAAATTAATTTCATAATTTTTCGTGGAAGTTTGGACCTTCAACTAGGTTAAAACATTTCGATCGACAGTCTGTTCCAGTACAGAATTTGTTGATTGTTTAGTATGTAACTCGATTTTTTTTGAACTGAACTTGGTTGTTTTCTTTTCATGGATGGATAGCCTATAGTCTAAACTAGTTTTTCTATGTATATTGTATATATAAAAACTAGATAGAAGGTGGTCTAACAGACCAAATGGTTGAGAGGATAAGTTGAAAATCTCATAACGGTGTTTCGTGCACTTGTAAGAGATTTGTCTTTTTTTATTCTCCCAGATGGTTTAAGATCTCTTCTTGAAAAATTTTACTGGTAATCACAATTATGATAAGGAGCTTAAGTAATTTATTTCATAATTTTTCGAGACCTAAAACTATTGATTTTGTTGGATTCCATTAGTTACGTTTTTTGGTAAATTACTGTTTTTCTAATTATTCAAACTAGTTGAAAACAATTGGAATACTCCTTGTTTGATCTCCTTTCAGTTATGGGATGTTGAAAGAACTTTCTAAATGAATTTAAACAAGTTTTGTTGTTTAAAATTGAGAATTTGTACACGGAATTTTCTTATGGCAAACAATACGCAAAGATGCTTGAAAATCGTTAATTGGAAACAAAGTGCTTGTATGTGCTAACTTTGTTTTGTAGGTGGAAAGTGGTTTTAGTATGGCTCATGACTCAATGCCTTGTGGTTGTATTTGAATGCATGTGTGAATGTTTGTAATGCGGCCTTTGGTGTCATTAATTAATTAATTTGTTGATTAATTTTTTATGTAACTTGTGAGGCTTGCATGCCCCTAAGGTTAGGATGGGAATATGATGTTTTCACATGTATTTTGTACCTTAATTTTATATAGGATTTAGATCCTTATAGAATTTAGTGGGAGGGACAAGGATTAGATTAGTTTTGCTCCATGGACGATGTGGCGAAACTAATGCAAGTGGGAGCCATACAAACCCACAACTATGAGATGCTTATATGTGATTGCTTGCGATTGCTATGAATTGTCGTAGGGTAGGTATGAGTGTATGCTTACACGACCACCAAACAAGTGTCATATGATTGATAGTCCCAACTAAAACTCGATTAAGTTAAATCGCCCTCCTTCTCTCTATCCCCTTCACGCCGATTGTCACTCATGGCGCGGTCCACCCAAGCGGACGTCATGGTTGCCAATTCGGTAGTCGGGGTGCAAATAGCTAAGATTTGCAAGGAGCAAATAGTGAGAGGTTACTTTTCGATGGACCTAACTAGAGTTTGGACATCGGGGCGAAGTTTGTAAATATACTTAGATATTCACAAACCAAGAATCATATGGAACGATATGATTGGTTGGAGAACCTACCTTGTCTAATTAAGTAGGGTGACGTGCCATAGCAGACTCTACTTGATGCAAACCGGGATCTTGGAAAACCAACTACATTTGGGACATTAAATAAATATAGTGGGAGTTTTATTTGTTATAAATAAAATAATTGCATAAACTAAATGACCTTAAATGATTTTGTTATAGATGTTAAAATTATTAATTTTGTTGCGATCAATCTTTGAAAATTAACAAACTCGTTTCTAAAAGTATTTACTTAAAGAAGTAATACCGATTCCTAAGACACGATCTTAGTGAAGAGAAATTTGAGTATATCAATTCTCAAAACTTTCCTCAAACTACCCGAACATAGCAACGCGATGATTGATTGATTTTTGGTGAAAAGTTATTCAATGAAGCGTATGGCTAATATCCTCATTAGAAATTTCTAGACCTTTGAATTAGAGAATTCATATGGACTAGATTTAACTCGTACACTCTTATCCGCTTACTCAAGAAAGTGTTCTTGGAGAAAGTAGATATTAACTCCATCATTTATGATCGAGTATAAAGAGTATAAGTTGACAAAGAGATTCTTCTTTTATAAAAGGATACATGAACGTTTCATTGGCTTACAAATCGAAAGATTTAAGTAGCTAATTGATAACTAGAGATATTGATCTCCGATATCAAGGATTATTGATATTGTCATACGATCTCTTTCTAGTATTAAAGGATATGACGTTACCTTTTACGCACACTTGTTGGTGAAAAAGATAATTGGTTAAGTATTCAAGAAATACTTCACCAAGGTATGAGTTGAAATTTTGAGACTCTCATTTATGACCATACGTCACATGAGATATTTCATTTGCCGTTTATGGGAGGCATTTGAAAGGTTGTCCGAAATACCATGATTGTGACGATTAGAAATATTCTAATCCTAAAGTGTATTTTATCAACTTATGGCAAGTGACAACCCAGCAACTCTGAATAGAATATTTTATCAAATTGAATAGTATACACAAGGCAAAAAATTAAATTATTATAATTTTGTGTTGCTATGTTTTAATACGTTTCCTATTTTTAAATTTTTTTTAATTTGATCCAGATATACTAATTAATTATTTAGTTTTTCTAATGGATTAATCAGTAATCATATATATTAAGTTAGTACCTCTAAGAGATCATCTTATTTCGTTATGTATTTTTTAATACTTCACATGATCCGAAAGCATTAAATATTATTAGATCATTTAATTAGTAATTAATTTTAATTGTATTTTATTTTGTTTGTGTGAGAATTACAGGACAGGGTGAGAAGAGTTGTGCGAAAGGAATCGAATGAGGAGTTGATGAATTATGTTAGTTTGTAGTGGTTAAAACTGTGTAGGATTTTGTGTTACTATTAATGGATGTTATTATTAATAGAATTGTTCAGTTTATTGAAATAATGGATATTATTATTCTTAATAAATAAACAGTGTTCACTTCATTGCATTTAACTGAACAAATAAACAATTTTAATTGATTCCTTAAATAGTTTAATTGAACACGAAAAACAACGAAATCAAATTTTTGCCGCAATTAACAGGACACATAAACACGTTAAATTCATTCCTTAACGAGTTTACTTGAGCAGAAAAAACTACAAAATCAAATTTTTGCTGCAACTAACTGAACACATAAATACTTTAAATAAATCCCTTGACGCATCTGTTGACCCTAAAAATTAAACATCAAAACCAAAACCAAATTGCGAAAAACCAAAAGTCAAATGCCAAAAACCAAATTCCCAAATTGCCAAAAAGTCAAAATCAAATTACGAAAAATACCAAACGAACTCCAAAAATTCTCAAAATTTACCCAAAAATCCCTTATGAATTATGATGATTTATCATAATTTTTCAACTCCAAAAATACCTACAGAAATGCCAAAGTTTGCAAACAAACCCAAAAAATTCATAAAATTACCAAAATAAATCCATAAGGAATTTTGCAAAACCAGTTGAACCATTAAATTTCTTATATTTTTCTAAGTCTACCCGTAAAATTTCATCCAAAAATACCCATGGGAAGGTTCCCAAACAATTTATGTTGTTTTAGCCATAAAGAAATAAAAAAAGTATGGAGATCAAATGAAAAATCCAGAAAAATAGAAAAGGGGTGGCGCGTGCATCCATTGGAGAGAATCACAGGGGGCGAAGTATGTCGCTGCCCCCTTGATGAATTACTGTTTTCATTTAAAGGCTTGGATGCACCTGTTGTTCATAGACCGTGCATACAAATTCAAAAACGTTTCATTGGCTCACGACGAAACAGACTCACCTATCCGTCTCTCTCTCATTAAACCCACGCATGGCCCCACTTGTAAGAGGCGTCCCTTCCCTGGTAAAAAGAAGAAAAGGAGAACAGACTGCGAGTTACTGTAGCACGCCGGGTAAAAGCAAGAGAAGAGGCGACGTGGCTCCTCCAGCGCCACCAACCCAAAACCAGCAATGCTGCCCACGGTTTTGCGAAACCAGAGCCCTAGCGCAGCTCCATTTCGACCATTGGATGGAGATCAGAAGGTGAGGATGGCACACGGCTCCAAGATGAAACCCTAGGGTCCCTGCCTATATAAGCACCCCCAAATCGAAGGAAAGAAGAGAGGAAGGGAGGGGGAAGGTTGGGCTTGAGCTAGGTTAGCTTTGTGGTGCTCAATTGAGAGAATTCCATTGTAATTATAAGAGACATTTCAGCGAACAGATTGAAATAAGAGAGAAAGGTGAGAATTGAGTGATTCTTCTGTGTAACCCCTTGTTTACAAGTCAAAAGGAAATAAATTTGAAGTGAAATTGTGCTGTTTTGCTCTTCTTCTTCCTTCCTCTCATCTCCTGACCTCTCCTCCCATGGTTTAGACTGAGGAATCCTCAGATCTAGACTGAGGAGAAGTCGCCTAGCCTGAGGTTTCCTCTTGACTAGGTGAAACAATAGCTTAAGCTGAGGTTTCCTCAGTGTTAGGCTGCGATTTCATGGTTTGAGTTCAAAATAGCTCAAATTATGGAATTTCTGTACAATACAAATAATGCCTACTGTTATGCTGCCAAAATGGACCAAAGTGCATAAAAGAACATAAATTCTGTATACCTTTGCATGCCCTAAAGCTAGTGCCATAACATTGCCAAATAAAAATATGTTTATGTATAAATCTGTCTAAATGAAAATAAAAGGGGGTCTTCTTTACATAAAAAAACACAAAAGATACCTTGATGGCAGATGCAAGGTTCACTGGACAGCAGGGATTAAGCTTCTTTCATTTTGTGGTTTTATGAACAATAAAGGGTAAATCATGGGTATGTTGCTAACAAATTAATATTTTTGCTAAAATTCTGGATTTTACAAACAAAAAGACTTTGTGTTGTTGAAATAAGTTTCTTATGGTGAAATACGGCCTCTGTAACTGAATTTCATGCATTTAGGCAACTCAAATAACGTTTCATGTAAAACATTGCTAATATTACGTAAAAATGAAAATGGTAAGTTGTGAAAAGTGCCAAACGCCTTACTCTTACTCTCTGAGCAATTTCAACACATAAAACAAGCTTAATTTGACCTAAAATGAACATTAAATCAAGCCATATTGCTGTAAGTCCAATTGCATGCAAGTGAAAATTGAAGTAAAGATGCAAATCTGCCCCTTTGGCTCTTACACCAAATTGTGATGCCTCAAGTTGAAATGAACGCATCAATAGACTAAAATCAATCCCCTGAAGCTAATCAAGAGGTTGCTGGTACAAAGAAGTGATTGTGTGGGCTCCACCAACTTGACTCCATTCTGCTCAAGGTCAAATCGAAGTTCCTCAGTGGAGATCATCCCCTTCCAAGCATCTCCACGACAAATTAAACCCACCATAATCTTCAAAGGACCTTCAGAAGTGTATACAACTTCAAGCTGGCAAAGAAAAGAATCCAAAAGCTTCGAACTCCATTAATGGAGGCCCGACACTTCTCAGATCCCAGGTGGTGGCACGAGCCTCCTCAGAAAGAACAACTTGCACCGCTGTGCCCTCCTCAGCCCCACGATCCCAACGAACCCAATTTCAACAGAAACGGTGGACGGAGTCACCGTAATTTCGCCGGAGAAAAGACGAGGACTAAACTGCATAAAAGCCAAATCCAGGCGGGGAAGAAGGATTCAAACCCGTGCCACACGCGATTCGATGCGGCAAAATCACTTGTTGCGGGTCACTGACCTGTCAGAAACTCGTTACACCGAAAATTCTGAAATTAAAAATATATCTGACATGTGGGACCCACTACCATAAAATAAAATAAATAAATGCCACGTCAGCTAGACACGGCAGCACCAGATCAGCAGCCAACTAAGCCCCTGTGCACACGTGGACCAGTCAGAAAACTCCACATCAGCAGAAACTTTGAAAATTCATTAAAAAATAGTAGGAAACTCAGAAAAATACAAATAAAATACCCATAAAATTAAAAAAATCTAAATAAACCAAATTCACTCATATTTTGATATAAAAATCTGTCAATTTATTGATCTTTCCTATTTTTGAAGTATTTTCAATATTAAATAAATCTTATAAAATTCTGAAATAATGTTAAATCAATTTTGTAAAATTCTAAATGATTTGAAAACTTGATTAAATCCTTCCAACAAATTTTCAAAAATAAACATTGATATCATTTTAAAATAATAGAAATGATTTTAAAAAAAGAAATACATTAAATATCAAGTATTTTAAAAAATAAACATAATTAGAAATATAAAAAGATATTTCAAAAGTCTAAAATTAAAAAATAAAAAATAAAATAAAATTGTGAAAATTGTAAAACCCAAAGAGAAACTTAAGAAATTAAAAGTCCAAACACGAAACCCGAAATCTAGACTGAAGCCTCTTCAATTAAAAGTGAACGAAATCCCTTCAGCAAATCGAAGCCAACTCCAAGTGATCCAAAAATCAGAAATTCTCACAAAGGCCCAAAATAGCCTTGAAATTCAAATCAAATCCAAATCCCAAGACCCAAAATAGCCTTGAAATTTAAATCAAATGCAAGACAAATCGAAAGGCCCAAAATAGCCTTCAAATCAAATCCAAATCGAAAGGCCCAAAATAGCCTTGAAATTTAAGTCAAATCCAAATTAAATCGAAAGGCCCAAAATAGCCTTCAAATCAAATCCAAGGCCCAAAATAGCCTTGAAAACCCAAATCCAAATTCAAATCGTCCAAAGGCCCAACATAGCCTAAGGATCTGAAACAACGCCCCAACACCAAAAAACGAAAATCAAGTCTATCCCAAATAACAAAATCATTCAAGTGTCCTCAATTGTGTCTCGTTAATTAGGTTTGGTACACCAATTGAGCCTGATTTAAACAAAAAAAAAATAAACCTAAAATGAACATAAAACAAATGATTTCCCTAGCCTTTACATATAATTCTTTAGATCCCTTAATCAGAGATTCTCGTGAGCGATCACGAGGTAATTAACAGTAGGAGCTTGCGCCTACTGGAAAGAAATGACCCACGAAATCAACAAACCTCTTTAAGAAGCGACTCGTGTTTTGGTTCTCTTGTTGTAAAGAGATACTCGAACGGAGATCGAACCTTAAGGGGGGTGAATCCAAGGCTATGTTCCCATTCCTCGAGGAAACCCATTCCATTTTTCGAGGGATGACGAAAAAGCCACGACAACATCTAACTGAACGAAAAAATCCGTCCAATTTGATGATGTCAGCGCAAAAAAAAATTTCGGAAAAAATTTTTCTGAAAAAAATTGATGGCATCATCATTCAAAAATGATGACGTTAGCGCGCGAAAAAATGGGCCTGGGCTTCCATAAAGTTCATATTCTTGATGCTAGAGAAGATGGATGGTTGGATGGTTTTTTATTGGATGGTGTATATCACACCTGTTTACCTATTATCCAGGAGCTTATAATTTATATTAAATTAAAGAACAGACAGATCTTGGGCCGTCTGGCTTCTTCTGGGCTTTAATTCTCACATCCGACTTTTTGGATCAATGGATAGGAATAGGATTACAAATCAAGAACCACGTCAATGTAAATGACGGCCATAATATTTATTATTTTTATTTTATAAATCGGTCTGGTACCATTTGAATGTGGTTGTTGTTGACAGACTTGCATGATCCATTATTTCGATACATGTTAACATAGAGGAGAATAAGGAAAAATCACTAAATTGTAAACTCAATAGGGCCTATTTGTTAATTAACATTTTTGTCTCGAGCTCTGATTAACCTCATCTAATTAGTAGGCTAGCAGCTAATTAGAAGCACTTACAAAAAAAAAAAAAGAACTTCCACAAATTGTCATCTTGACAATTTCTCGGTTCAGACTTGCCAAGGAGGATTGTAGAAAATGAGTTAGTATTTTAGATTAAGATGTGATAAAAGTTTATTTAATTTGTTCAGTTGAGCTATTTTTCATATTGTTATTAGTTGTTATGTACACTAACAAAGTTATTAGTTAGATTATTATTGGTTGCAAAACACGTTAACAAAATTGTTGTGTATGTCGAAAATTTATTGTTAGTTATTACGCACATTAACAAAAGTATTATTCGGATTGTTGAAAGTTGTTATGTATTATTAGTTTATTACAGTTTTATTTAAATTGTTAAATCTTTGTAGTTAATTGTTATCTATTATGTACATATTAACAAAGATATTATTTGGGCGGTCGTGACGTACTTACTTATTATACACGTGATCGACTAAAATCATTGTTTATATTGTCAAGATCGGTCGAAAATAATATTTTCGATCAGTCAAGTAGAATAGAACAATATGATATCATTGACAAAATAAACATATTTGACCAATCAAGTAGACTGAAAACATTAATTGGGGAACGTGAAAGTCTAGCACAGGTAGTTAGTAGCTCCATTGTTATTCTAGAGGTGATGAGTTAAATTTCCGTTGAACGCAGAAGAGGAAAAAGCTCTATTTCGAGAGTGGCTATGCCTCTATAAATAATATTTATAGCATTAATTTTTTAACAAAAAACGTTGATTGACTTTGGAAAAGTCAATACTAAAGCTATCCACTGGCCACTGCCTGCCGTCCATACATTAAAAACGACAAATTGACGAGATATATGCTGGTATGACTGTACAATCCACATCAGTTTTATTCCCTAACTTACTTTGTCAAGGAGCAACTAATAATGAAGAAATTCACGTATGACCTTCAATAAAAAATATGAGGTCTTGCTCCGAATGGGGAAAAAAAAGGGTAGTTTAATCTTATAGTACTCCAAACATCAACTATGTACTTTGAGGCAATTTTATGGCTACTGAGAATTTACTTGAATTAATTACATTGAGTTAACTGCATTAATTATTTGTTTCTAGAGGCATTCTTATTTTTTTTTGTTAAATTTAATTTGACAGTCAATGTTAAAGCCATCTATAAAAATAAGTTTGTAAACAAAGAAATTGAAGTCATAGGCGCGTCGAAGTTATTGAAGTGGAGTTCGATGTCTCCCCATTTATTTTAAAATAATGTTGATATAAATTACAATTTGTATTTTAAAATAGAATATAGAATGTTATATTTGAGTCCCATAAATATTCATGTAAAATTATATTATTAAACCCTGCATATAATTTGTTATGCATTTTATGAAGTATTATATTGAAATATTTAACAAGTATTACGATTTGCCAATATCTAGCAATTATAAACTCCATTACAGAATTCAAACAAGGAGTTCATGTGTGAACATATTTCCTTTTGTTTTGTCAATTACATTTCCGTCAAGCTACCACAACAATGATTCAAAATAAATAAATAATGCTGATACGCAAAAGTTTAGTGAGCATTTATAGATTTTATTGAACTTCAAATATTTTTTAGTGCTGTACTCGATGCTCCTCCAGAAAGTAGAAAATGATCAAACGACAAAGCAAAGATGGATGCATGTAGTGCTTGAGAGGATCTCAACTTGATGCAACCAATTGGATTCCGACACGCTGCCCCAGTTGAACGCTTTTGTTGATTCGTCTGGATAAAAGCTTGCATGCCCCTCCAAAGTTATTGGCTTGAGCATAGATTCTTCCAATGCCTCCAAAAAAGGTATGCATCTTGAAAAGCAGGCGGCACCACGCTCCAAAAATTAAATTCTATACATGGATGGATTTGGTCTCTCTTTTAAATTCATGCCAATCTGATGCATGCACTTACATAAATTAATGTTAAATATATTGATGGTACCCCATTTTGGGGTTCTTGCTTTAAAAAAAAGGAAAAAAAATAATATTGTTAAATGAAGATAAGATATATCCTTTTTTATTCAAAATATCTCAGAAAATTTCAATTTGGAGCATAAATATAGAATGTCAACCCTCCTAGAAGTAGATCTCTGACCTTTTGATCAAGAGAAAGAACTAATCATACGGTCTAGAGTACGCCTCAACGAGTACTTAGCATATCCCGTCCTCTTTTTATAATATAATTAAACAGATTTGATGATGAGTAAAACAAAAGTACATTGTAACGACTGGCAAAATGACGTATAGCACAAGAGAGATAAGATTAGGTTCATTATGAGAATATTAATTTTCGTTCAAAAATTCTTCTTATTCCTTTTAATTTATCCTCTATTAAAGCCCACAAATAACAAAAAAAAAAAAGTAGAATGAAAACTGAAATCGCAACATTAACTTTACAACAAGAAAACACACGTCTTATATATTTTCGAATTCATTTATAGGTTCGCAAATATTGTTCTTGAAAACAACAACACGTTTGAAATACTTTTTACGAGTCCCAAATTGTGGTTCACAAACAATAATTTATTTATTTATTTGGATTGTTTGAGAAAAAAAAGAAAAAACTCTTTCGGGAGAAAACTTAGAAAAAGTGTTATTCCTGAAAGAGTGGCAAAAATGGCTAGAGTGGAAAGATTGATATTCCAGGAAGAAATAATATTGTTTGGATAGTGAATTGAGAATAAAAAATGTAAGACAAAAATAAGATAATTATTTATTTTATTTTTAACTAAATTTATTATTATTATTTATTTATTTTAATAATTGATCTTATAATATTATAAAGTAATTTTTATTATTTAATACTAATAATAATGATAATATTTAAAAATAATAATTATTATTTAACACCAATAATCAGAATAATAATTGGAATATTAAAATAATAATCAATATTTTAATATTATAATAATATAATAAAATTATTATAATAATATTATAAAAGTAATTATAATTATTTAATACTAATAATCAGAATAATAAATATGTAAAAATAATAAGAATGTTATAGAAATAATTATTGTAATATTAAAATAATATAATATAATATAATAAATAATGATAATATTGTTATAAACATAATGAAATAGTAATAAATGGCAACAACAATAATAATAATATTGTTGAGAGAGAAAAAATATACACAGAGAGATAAAAAAATATATTTTATTCACTGACTCTTGTTTTCGAGTTCTTCTAACTCGTTCCTTCCAAGTATTTGTTGGAAGAATGTTTCCAGGAAGAAAAGTCTTCTTCCTACTATTGTGGCTCACCAGAACTGTCATATATTAATACAGAATACATCACAATTCTTTCTATGAACCATAATAAGAGCGAACTTCCTATTATAATAAAAGAATTGCTCTTCATAGTTAAATTGACCTCTTTCATATATACTTTATAACAAAAAGTGCACATATTTATGTTCATACTTCTTCAGAACCTATTGATCACTCTGTATTTCACTCCCTCGACAGAACAATTTACATTATTTCTTGAAACTTTCTAAGGAAATTAATTCGTCGCAATAATCTAATATGCTAATGGTTATTTTTTTTTATCAAATCTAATATATAGTAGTAAGAGCAAAATATTTGGATTAGCTATACTCCTTTTAAAATTGATGCGGAAAATGTAAAGAAATGTTATTTAAGTTTATATTTATACTTGTGCTTAGTCATTCTCAGATATAAAGGTTATATGATGTTTTAACTTAAAATTAATATGATCTTTTCGGGCTTTCAGCCTATTTGGATGGTAACATTTCATTAGTGACCAATGAACTTAATTAAGTTGAATTTATATATCTCAAATTACTAGGTAACAAACAAGCATGCAACGAATGTAATATTTTTTTTTTCAACACGTCGTCCTTTTGAAAAATGATATAAATGGAAACACTTTTTATATAATAATAAAATTTAAATCCACCCCTATATTCTTGTAGACAAGACGCAAAACCGTGCATTAAATGCGTAAAAACAAGCACATAGATTTTGTAAAAGTTGAGGTTTTCGCTTTTCTGCAGTCCAGGGACAAAACGGCTCCTTGAATGCGATTGGCGTAGCTTTTAGGTGGAAAAAGAAAAGGCGGGGGCTGGAACCACCGATTCTCATCCAAAAAATAATTGCAACAAATTGCAAAGCTCTATTCTATTCTAATCGAATGGTCAGGGATATTTACCATAGTTCACTCTCAAGAAAAAAAGTATGCAAGGCCCTACCTGGCGATGTGCTGATTCTTTTTACTGTGGATTGCGTAATAAATTGATTAAAAGAAAATATATGTTGTGTAGAATATTTACAAGAAAACGGAAATATTACATCCAAAAAAATAGACAAAGTGATAAATCTTTTGTTTTATTTTAGAGAATATTTATTTATTAACTCGTTTAATTTTTTTTGTTTAAACAATATTTATTAAGAGGAAGGTTCCAATGCCCACTATTTTGGTGCCCCAAATGCCTCAAAATTCACACTTTTACTATCTTTAAAAAAATCTTAGATTTAAACATCGAATATGAACCGTTGATATTGTTTGATTTAACGAATTTTGTGAATTTTAAATGAACCTAAAAATTGCAAAACTTATATGGAAACATATCGCTCGTTAAATTGAGCAAGATCAACAGTTTGGATTCTACATTTGAATTTTAAAATTTGAAAAAGTAATAAAAAGTGAGTTTTTTTTAACATTTGGAGGCATCAAAATGGTGGTTACTAAAACCCTCCTGATGTATTAAAACCTATTTAAATAATTTTTGAACTATACTGTGAATGCCATACATCATTGAATTATCTTACTACCTCCTCAATAATGATTAAGTCATTAAATTATATGCTTCTAGGACATAATTCCAACATATAGCGATGATGATTTAAGTAACTTTAAAAGTATTAATACATCAAAGCAAAGTTCTTACGGTGGACTAGAGTTTTAAATTAATAACATATAGAGTTTAAACAATTTCATCAATACATTAACACTTAACAGTTAAACCATAAAATATCTAATTTTTCTAATATGTTTTTTTTAATATTTCACTTGTTTTCATAATTAATGCATGAAATTACTTGACATTTTCATCACATATTATTTTATATATATAATTATTTCACAAACCAATACTTAAAATTATTTATTATTTCATTTTTTTTTTACCACTTGGCATGTAAATGGTGCACTAAAATTAAGCAAATCAACTATTGGGTTGTTTGTCTTGTTGGATGGATAACCATCCACTCCGAAAAATTCCCATTTTGGACATGTTGATTGAACAAATATTCTATGGCAGTGGAATTTAATTGATCTTAAACAAAACTTGCCATGTTGAAGGACAGATGCTTTCTAGCTCAATTTGCTACAGTATCTAATCCAGGCTAAAGCTTAGAAAATTTCTGTTGTAACAACTGAGAAATGTCCTGAGACCTCAATGTGAAAAAATATTTGAATTACTCGGTAAAAATTCGGTGTCATCTGCTTGACAGTACTGTTTTCCCAATTGATAGATTGGTACTTAACTACGTATTCATATGTCACTTCAATAATATTGGATTTGCATAACAGTGTGCAGTTAACAGATCTAAACAAATAGTATAAAAATCTCACCGTGTATGGATGGAAATTTCATATGTCAAAATGTTGATAGTGACTTGCACCTCCACCGGTTAAGACCTATGTACTTGAAAAAAATTGATGTGTAACGTTTCATCTTATAAATGTTAAAAGGAGGTCACTACCAGTCTACCATATCAAACACTAGCTAATAGCTAGGCTGAAATTCTGTGCTTTAATTTGTTGTAATTGTCAAAAGTAAGAACCAGCAGATGTGATAATGACAAAAAATGGAAATAATGAGTGGTGGCAAATCAGCCGCAAATTCCACGCACTTGAAATATTTAATTAGATTTTGACGTAAAATGAGAAGATATAAAATGCCATAATGGAAACCTAACTGCAACTCTTAGATTATTTTTCCTATCTATATATAGAAGAAGCTCTTACATTTTTCCGATTATTAGGAATGTATCCTCGAAAGAACTGATATAATTATCATGCCAAGAGAAAAAAAATGGTTTAATTAAATTAAACAGAGTGTGCCTACCGCATATTATGTCGCTTTTTTTTCAGATTTAAATTGTAAAATCTAATAGAGATAATAAAATATAATACAAACTAAAAAATGCACAAAGAACTAGGAATCATTCACAATAATAATTTATTCCATGGATTGAATGAGATAGTCATGGAGAGAGTAAATGCATATAGCACACGATATCATAATTTGGCAAGAAAAAGAAGATCAAACGGTTGAAAACACAAGAAATTGGCCTAGCTTAAAAAAAAAAAGTTTAACCAGCTCTATAAATTAGGAATATATTTTTCTCATGCCATACGTCGTTGGAAGAATACAGAGCAAAATTTATTAATAAAGGGTCCAACTATGGAAAAACCGTGGCGGACTCAAGATTGTATGTAATGTCCTCAATTTGAATATTATTAACATTTTTCCTTTTTTTCCTCAGTGATACGTGGAAACGCAATATTATTATTATTTTTTCCCCCTTGCATTGCATGAGATGAGGTTAAATGCTTTCAAATAACTACAAAAGTAACCACTCAATGTGTGGGTAAATAAAAATTTAAAAAATATTTATGCTTTAATAAAAATATCCATTCTTTTATAATAAAAATTTGAAAAAAAAATATAGGTGATAAAAGTTTCTATATGTGCTTTTAAAAGTAATTATTATTATTCTAATAAATGCTCTTTCCATTCTACATGTAAAGTCAAATTATTACATTTTTTTAAGATAAATGGGTGCGTTTGGATAGGTGTGGGAAGAAGGGAAGAAGGGAAGAAGTGGGAAGAAGTATTGGGAAGTGTGTAATTTTGTGAAGAGTTTGGATTGTTTATAATTTTTTTTCTTCCCATCTTCCTTCTTCCTCTTCTTCTTCTCTCATCCAAACGCACCCAATTAGAGGTCTAAGCCACCCAACTTATTTTTAAATTAAATGTCTATGAAAGACCTCCAGCCGGACTTCGAACATGCGACCTTTCACTCAAGGAGTCAAGGTGCATTGCTCTTTGCCACTAGATCAAGAGCTATTTCTTCAAATGATTACATCTTTTGTCTACCGATTGACATCCAATACAAATTAAATCGATCAAACGGTACAAATGTGGGTACAAGCTAGATCTAGAGGTGATATACTAGGATGTTAAAATTTCGAACAGAACTTTTAATCAACTATATTAAACGTGATCTCACTTCTCAATTTTGCCTTATAACAAATAAATGAGGGACACTAAGTTGGGTGTAGTTAGTTGTTTTATTCCAAATTGGGAAATGATTCTTTCTGGAGTCATGAATGGTTAGCGTCTCTAAGCTCAAGTTAAAGAAATTTCTTTTCCCTTCTTGGCATCCATCTATAAATAGGTCTCATAGTGAAGTCCTTTGTCTCATTAAGCATCTTCTCTCCATATCTACCTCTTGGTTTCTCTCTCTACACCACAAAGACTCATCAGTCCATTCACTCACCCACACTCCTACTTAAAATTGACATAGAAACTCATTGAGAATCTCCTCCCCACAGAGAAATAGTACATGTCTAGCTGTTTACACACACACAACACAAATATTACATGCATACAAAATCACACATGCAAGGATGCATGTCTATCTAGTTACACACACACAGACACACTGACACATACACGTCTGAGCAGGCAGGAATGAAGAAGAGAATGGTGCATGATGCTGTTGACAGAAGATAGAGAGCACAGAGGTTGAGGTGCTCATAAGAATATGCATCCCATTCCTTCGTGCTCTCTATGCTTCTGTCATCATCTTAGTTCCTTTTTTCTCCTGCTAGCTCTTTCAGTTGTTGGTGCATTAGCATTAATTACCACTTAAACTTTTTATAAATCTATCTGCGCCTCCAGCGTTTGAGGCAAACCTGCTTGTCTTTATGTTTCTTTTAATTTAATTCTTTGATGCACATATATATAGTAGTAAGTAGGATCTAGTGCCTTAATTAAGCATTGGTTTCGTCTTATATTGATCTGTTTACAAGGTTTATTACTTGGGATCGTTTACTGCAAACTTTCTTTTTTTAAATATTTCCGTCTTCTAGTTTGTGCAATATTTTTGCAGCTTACGTCACTTTCTTTTCTTCACACTATCGAACGCAGGGTACAGGTTGAACAAAATACCAAAGTTTGACGTGTTGATTGAGCGAGAAAAATGTTCAATCATACAAATAATATTTTACTAAAGGTTTATATATGTCGCAGAAAACATAGGCTCCGTTTGGATAGGTGTGGGAAGAAGGGAAGAAGGGAAGAAGTATTGGGAAGTGTGTAACTTTGTAATGAGTTTGGATTGTTTATAATTTTTTTTCTTCCTTTCTTCCTTCTTCCTACTTCTTCTCAACGCATCCAAACGGAGGCATAGTTCAAGAGCAATATTTTCTTTTTCTAATCTCAAATCTAAACAATTAATGAGAAGTATTGTGCCTTTCATAAGATAAATTAAAAATGATTATTTTCATTGGTAGAACTAGTCTTATCAACGTCAAAAAGGTACATATGCTAATGTGGTAGACAAGTGGTGAAGGTTCGATTCTCAGGGGGCGAGGAAAAAATCTGGCAGACAAAATGACTTGACAAAGTAAATGATTGAGACACAAGTCACACAACCAACAGTACTAACAACCACCCCAGCTTGACAAAGTAAAATGATTGAGACTAAGTTAACACTAACAACCATCCTAGTCCTATGTCAATCTTGCTATTCTCAGAGATTATAATATTATTAGCTAGCTGCTCAAGTAAAAAATTATCCTCCTTAAAAGACTTTGAGTGAGGATGCATTTTCCTGAATGAGATTAAAAATATAGAGGTTCAATTAATCTAGAGAAAGTGCTGTATCAGTGAACTAAAAGTTGATTTTCTATATCCTTTTTGTAATCACCACAGTTGCTTTTGGTTTTTTTTTATTTTGCAAATTTACCAATCTTATATGACTTGTTTGGTGAACTAATGTTATTTTGCCTCTGTAGGTTCTGAAATAAGCACCTGTATTAGGTCACCAAACTGGTCATCGATTAGTTCCTATTCTGCATATGAAGGATGCCGTTTTATTAGCAAACAGCCTGTTTTGTTCTCTTTTGTTCTTTTTCAAGTTCAAAAATAACTCCTGGTGCATTAATCCTGCTGCACGTTTAACACGTAATCTTTTCAAAATTTAATATTCTAATCAGTGCCTAAGATTGGGGATACTTGCCTCATAAAAAGCTAGAAAAAAAAAACATAATATTTATAAAAATCACCGTCTTGACTTAGCATCAGTAATCGAAAGGGAAAAAAAAAAGATATTAATAGTAACAGACCCTGTTTATCGTAAGACATGCCAATTTGCAACATAATTTATTGTTTCAGGAGTGCGAGGAACGAGTTCTTGATACACAAATAACAGTTCGTTTTGCTTTGCTGAATCAGAGATTTCATCAAATACGATAACGGTACTAATGATTTTTATGGCTAATTCAACTCAAAAAGGAGACAGTTTAAAAGGTTGCCTCCATGCAATTTTCAGAAGCTCAAAGCAGCACGCACAATATTCCTATAAAAGGCACTAACACAATTTATGAAGGTCCCGAGCATTTCCTTGAACGGTTACAACATCAAAAGGATAGTTAGGAAACCAAGAGGGAAAAAAAAAAAAAAGAACGGATCCTCTAGTAGCTTATTGCGTTTCCAAAGAGCTTGTAGGTGATGGAAGCATCTTATTCAGGCTTACCAGTACATATACCATTTCCTTTATTTTTGTTTTCTTTGTCAGAAAAAAGGGAAGGCAACAGTAAGATCTAGTAACTGAGTTCAATAATTATGTTTCCGAGTGCATGCCATGAAATCAAGATTAAAACTAGGTAGAAAAGATAACAGAAACAGACTAAATTATCAAACGAGAAGTTCAAAGAGTTCCTACCTCAAATTTAAAACACAAACAATATAGTTACAACAATATGAAATACCAGCAATACTACGAAGATAAAAATAGAGATGATATCCAATTGTACATCTCAGAGGGCATCTCTGGCCGCAATTCGACAAGTAATTGCATCAGAGAGCGAAGAGATGGCCAACTCCTGTGGAGGTATTTTGAAATGCTGAAAAATAACCAATTTACAAGAAAACAATTAATTAATATACGATTAAGGTTGAAAATGAGAACTACATATTGACAATTCATTAGATATTTCCCTTGTACATTTTGAAAAGTATAGAAGGGATAAGGGTGCAAGAGATATTCCCTTTGTCTTGCATACATGCAGAATATTTCCCTTTCTTTAAGACAGGCAAGTTACTATGGGGGTCTCCAGGCATTGTCCCAGAAATATTCCAATCAAGTGAGGTAAAGCAAAAGAAAGAACCTTTAGTATTTGGTCTCGGTTCGATCTTGGTTCTAGTTCTTCCAGATCAATTTCCTTCCCATTAATAAGATTCGTCACAGATGTCATCTACCACAAAAATAAACAAAAATCATATAAACATACAGAAACAGACAAAAGTCCCTTACCATTTTCTTTCTTTTAACATTTTTTTTTGGTGGGCAAGTGACAAAGTGGGTGCATGAGAAAGGCAAAACCCAATGAAGAGTCATTCATAATTACCCTATACATGGCCAGAATTAAGCATAATAGAAGCACAAAAGAACAAACAAAATGCCAATAAACAAGGTACAACTTGTGAATACATTAAAAATCTTGTAGATATCTTACTGGTCAGTTATCAAACATAACCGGTACATAGTCTGTAAACTGTTGCACCTGTATTTAGACTTCTTTTATCATGTACATTTAGAGAAATTAGAAGATAATGCACAATATCAAAATAAAATAAAGAGTTGAAAAGAAAACCTCATCATCGGAGGCATTGAAACGGACCGCAAGGATGTAACTCATCTGGTCAGAAATGCCGCACCTCTTCAATGACTCACTTATCTACAAACAATGCAGTATGCACCAATATATAGCACAGAGTTGTAGTCAATAGCGTTAAAAGAACATTTCCCAAAGGACATAATTAAAAGTTCATGCAAGCAACCCATTTACTCTCATAACGACATTTTTCATGAATCAAATATGTATGGAGAAAATTGGCAAATATGAGGACCTAACGTTGTCAATAATTCTCTCAGGTGAAAACACATTCAGGTTTTGACTTTGTAAAATATGAGAAACGTTTCAATATAGCACTGCAACATTTTTGAATTACAGACAATACAACACGTCTTTGTTTCCTCCACGAGAACAAGTGATAAAAAAGGGAGTCTCTAGGGTCATACTCATGATACTCATCATTTCTCAGGAAATATTATAAGATACAGGGAAAAACAGGTACTAGAGAGAAAACAAGAGATTCTTCCTGTTGTGTTCAGCATCATGCAATGTTTTTCAGGTTTATAAGTGTTAAATGGAAAAAAATTCCAGCAATAAATTCTTAATCGAGGGATGTGTTTACATGCTTAGATGCCGCGTAGTTATACACAAGCTCAGAATGTAGAGTTCGTGTGGTGAGAGATTCTCTTGACTTGGATACCAGTGCCTTGTGAGCTGCAGCCAAAACAGGGAAGATATCTGGTACCTGTATTCCAAAGTTAACACCTAGATATTTTACAAACTAACCTGGTTATCAAATAATAGACACAAGGTTCTGTCTTAAACTGTTAACTCTAAATTTGGTTAAATTCAAGACCAGAAATAAGGACTATCTTGCCTGTTTTCAACAACATAGCAGTCATTCGTACAAGTGTGCATCAGTAATGCCAGAACTGGGGACACATTACACCTAGGGTTCCAGTTATTATGTTAACTTTTTTACATTCAATTGTTATGTTGAAATTACAAGTTATTATCTTATAAAAAGTCCAAAAGTTAAATCCAGCCGACCATAGTGCTCTAATAATATACTGACAGCTCAGAGGAAAAAAATAGATGTAAAGATGCGTAATTTGTATTTGTACCAGTGACGCATTAAGAAGAGCCACTTCAGGTTCCATTTTTGCAGACTGCATTAATTCGAGAAGTTCCCTAAAACAGATATAAAACAAATATAAGTGAAATAGAGAAACTCATCTACTTCCTTGCCATCTTAATATGAGATTCTATAGCATATTCAGTCAAAAGAATAAACAAACGCCTTACCATTATTTTTTGGTCAAATTGTCAATTTCTGGTGCTTTTCGTTTGTTATTTTGTTGCTTTATGTGATCGAAGCTTAATATAAAGGCGCAATAATGATCTCAGTAACCCAGTATTGTTAATTTTTGCAAAAAAAAAAATTAGCAAAGGGATAAATATTTTAGTAAAGGGAGAGATAAATACCGGCTATTGGTGACATCGGAGAAGAGGGCAACGGAAAAAGTGCTTCATGCTGACACATGGAACGATTTCATTGGTTCGTGGATTTGGGGGTTTGGTTTTCTATATTGGCGAGTGGCGACGGAGCGGGATTGCGAGAAGGGTTTTAGACGGCAAGTGCTCTGGACAAAAGACTTTTTACTTAGGGCAATCTAATGACAATAATACCCTTACATTCTCACTGGAGATTCGGACCAGCATCCTCTACTATCCTTAACGACAGTAGAGCTGTCCATTAAAGTTTTATTAATATAAAAAAAATTAAAATTAAAATGTTAAATCCAAACTGTTGATCTTGTTCAATTTTACGGGCGATGCGTTTTCATATAAGTTTTATAAAATTTGGAGTCGATTTGATACTGAATTATGTGACTAAACTATGAACGTATTAGAATCAATCAGTGATAGTTAACCATATTCGTTCATTTGTTGATCATTTGATCCAGTATCAAATCGACTCCAAATTTTATAAAACTTATGTGAAAACGCATCGCCCGTAAAATTAAACAAGATCAACGGTTTGGATTTAACATTTTAATTTTAAAATTGAACAAGATCAACATTTTAATTTTAAAATTTTAAAAATTTTATGGACCTTAGTGTTTCAGCTGGGTGCTTTGCTTCCATTTACTCAAGAGAACTCTGTATAGAGATATAAAAATATCCTGGATAAAATAAGAAAACAAAAGTTAAAAAGAGAGGCCCTGATCTTAAAAAAGGGGGCACAAGATTTAAATAACAAAAAACTTAGATAGAGTTCTAGAGTTCCAATTTTGCCTTAAGTTCCCTAAAAGTGGACTGGAAATCAAGCAGTTAAAAAATCCTTGCTCCTAAAAAAATGAGCTTGGCAGAGATAACTATCCAGATCTCAGCTAGTAATAATCATTGGTTATTTTTCTTAAAATAAGCAATGTTCATTGCATTTGTTGTTTATATTTTCGTTTTTTAATTGAAGTTATTGACAAAATGCAATCACAGAGGATTAATCAGCCAAGAGTAAAGTCTTATTGATAAAAAGGGTACTAATATATATATATAAAAAAAGATAAGAGTAAAATAATTGTGGGAATTGGAATGCAAGGCAGTGAATGAATTCCTAATCCAATCTGACAAGACAGGCAGAGGCATGTCAGAACAGGAGCATGGGGGAGAGAGAGAGAGAGAGAGAGAGAGAGAGAGAGGGTGCGTGCAACAGAATTTAGCAAAGGCGAGAGGGAGAGCGCATACCAGATCAGTTGGGGAGGTGAGGCGTCGGAACTAGGAAAAAAGAGGAGGCGGCGGGAGAGAGGGAACTGGGAAGTGTTGGAAGAGAAAGGAGAGAGAAAATCGGGAGGAGGTAAAAGAGAAAAATAAAAGCTAGAAGTGCGCCGCGCCGCCGCCGGAACTGAGAGGAAGTAAATAGAAATGAAGCGAGACGGGAAATACTTACCCATACGGGCTGACAGCGGGTCAACCATGTCAGTTTGCAATGGGATCACATGTGGATGTGGCAGTGTTCGATATGATACTCTGTGTTTCAGCCTTCTTTTATTAAAGAAAATTTCTAACTCTTAATATGAGATAGGGGTGAAATTGGACGGGTTTGGACCGGATATTCAGTACCAGTCCTATTTCATCAGCTTTTCTGTCTGATCCACGTCTGCACCTTTAATTCTTGAGTTCGGTCTGAGGTCCATTTGTTATAATCGGACTGTCCATATAAGTCCGTTCAAATTTTTGAAGGACCACGCTAGTATTTACCAGAAACCCGTCGGGTCAAACCAGTCCAGCCCCAAACCCGCTTCATGAACCGGACCGTCCCGGACCGTCTAGACCGCGATGGACCGAAGGCTTAGACCGGGACGGGTCTACGGCGGGTTTGGCCCGTCTTTTCTAAAATAACCCGTCGACCGGACCGGCCCGTCCCGTCAACCCGTTTTAAACCCGTACTAAATTCGCCAACCCGAAAAAAAAGAATAACTTTATATAATTATATTCAATTTTTTCCTTTTAATAAAAAAGTTACAAATCAAATATAAAAAAATAAAAAAATTTTAAAACAGAAAAAATAAGTAAAAAAATAAAGGAAAAATGCAAAAGAAAAAATAAAAATAATTAAGGAAAAATAAAAAACAGAAAACATATAGAAAAATAACATATATGTGGTTTATAATATATATTTATATATAATGAAAAAATAACTAACGAAAAAAAACAGCAATAAAATAAATAAAAAACTGTCGAACCAGATCGACCGGACCGTCATAACCCGTGCGGGTTGCAAGGGGCGGGTTTAACAAGGGTTAGAGCCAAGATTTCTAGGATGGACCGTCCTAACCTTCTCCGTCTTAATCCGTGGACCGTCCTTAACCCGTCCCGTCTTAACCCGTGGACCGCCACAGGTTGGACCGCCCCGCCCCGCGCCCTCGTTTGGTAAACCCTATGAACGTTGCGAATAAAAGGATTAAAGGAGACTTTGCTAGCTTAGACGCATACGTCCAAATGAACTTTTTCAAATTTTATAGTCAAAAGAGTGATACCTGTATGAATTTTTTACCGACTAATCTACATTCGAAATTATTTTGTTAAATTAAAATTATTAAGATAATCTAAAACTAATGAATTAAAAAATTGACATCATGTAATTAACTAATTATATGAAAGCTCTAACTTAGAACAACATCTAATAACAATAATACCCTTACATTATCGCTGGAGATTCCAACTGAGGTGAAGATCTAACCGTCCGATTAACGCTCGCAGGCAGATCTCTGACTCTGAGTTTGGAAAATTAACTAACAAAACTAAGTATCATCAGTTCTAGTTTATCACTGTAAAATGACTAGTGGATTGTGCTCATTTTACGCACGTGTATTTCAAGCTGATTTCCAGACGGGCTAGTCATTTTTTACATAGGCCGTATTGGGCTCATTTAGACCAAGTTTCAAGTTTGGAACATCATCAGAATTCAGAAGCTTCATTTTCGAACTTAATATGCATATATTCTTAATATATAGCTATCGAGTTAGTTGTACTCTAGAAACAAAAAAAAAAAGAATGAAAGAAAGAGAAAACTATCGAGTTAGTACACAAGCACATAATGTAGAGTTCGTATAGCGAGAGATTCTCTTGACTTGGATACCAGTGCCTTGTGAGCTGCAACCAAAACAAGGAAGATATCTCGTTCATGTATTCCAAGTTAATATCCCAATTACCAAACTAACCTGCTAATAAAGACACAAGGTTCTTAACTTAAACTTGTAACTTCAAATTTGGATCCATCAAACCAAAAATAAGGATTATTGCATGTTTTCAAGAGCACACAGTCATTTGTACAAGTGTACATTAGTAGTGCCATATTCAGAGACACATTAACCTAACTTGCTATGTTCATATTCAGTTGGTACTTGTATGAGGTTATTTTTACTAAATATGTGCCATTGCTATTTATGACAATAGTAACACTACTAATACGACGGGAGTAAGACAATAGTGATTTATGCCAAGGTACCTTAGAAGAATAGACGCCTAATTTGTATTTATTTGTACCAGTGATGCATTAAGAAGAGCTACCTCGGGTTTCATTTTTTTTTTCCAGACTGCGTTGATTCGAGAAGTTCCCTAAAACAGATATAAACAAATGAGTCAACTAGTAAACACAACTACTTCCTTACCATCTTGATATGAGATTTTATCATTTGTACTAGCATATCTAGTCAAATCAGTTAACAACATATATATCTCACCAGTAGGTACACAATCAACTAATTTATGTTGATTTAAAATATTCATTTTCTAAATTCCATCAAATTGTCCATTTTTCGTATTTTTTTTGTTTGTAATTTCGTTGCTTTGTGCGTGTTGGAGCTCAATACGGAGGTGCAATAATGATCTCAATAGCTCTATTGTTATTTTTTGAAAAAAAAAAATTGTCGAAGTAATAAATAAAGAAAATGTACACGCATGCAATTGGTGACATCAGAGAAAAGGATAACTATAAAGTGCTTCCTCCTATATACGACGTGGAGCGGATAGAAAAACTGCGGTGGAACTTAAATCTTAGATTCTTAGACATGTTCATGTACTAGCATATATATGATGATTCACATCTTATCATTAATCAAATAAGATTAAACGATCAATGATTAAAAAAGCATGTAGGAAAATAATTGTTTACATTCTTGATTTAATTGTTACACTTTTAAATTAGTGCTTTTACAAGCAGTAGTAGGGATATCTGCTCGCGCGAGATTGCAGCAGTGATGATGATCATGACCGTCCGTTTACTAGCTATCACATTGAAGCTCTCCGTGCAGATCTAAGTTTGGGATGGGAGGGTTTCAATTTTCAAAGAAAATTAACGGCTCAGATTATATCATCACTCTAAAATGGGGATTGGGGAATGAGGCGTAGGAGGACCATTATGACGAATTGTCCAATTTACACATTAGCACTTGGAAATTGATTACTGCCATCTGCAATTTTGTCATCTCTGTCATCGCTAAATATAAAGTGAACATATACAGCAAACAAAGTGAACATATAGACTATCTAAGTGAACACATACAAACAAATAAGTTCAATGAAAATAAGTTGAATATGCATGTAAACTTCTGAACAAGTGATGACAACACTTATTTATTTGTAAGTGTTCACTTAGATCGTCTATATGTTCATCTTATTTGCTGTACATGTTCACTTTGTATTTAGTAATGGCTGGGATGGTATGCCGATGACACTTATAATTCATGTTAACACATGGATGCATTTCATGCTGATTACCAAATGGGCCAGTGATTTTATATGGGCCGTAGTTGGGTTAATTTAGACCTTATATTTCAAGTTTGGCAGAATGATTAGAATTCTCTACCTTGATTTATTCTGAACCAAATAAAATATTCATATGTATGTCAGTATGTATGTATCGAGTTAGTTCAGTTACTGAGCGGATCGTGTCCTGTCCAGATTGAGTGCATTTGTCAAATTCATACTTTCTAGCTCAATAAATCGAGAATGATTCGAACGAATCAATTACAAGCAATTTACGATTCGAATTTATCCAATGCTGATGTCCAACATAGAGCAATAGAATGATAAAGTTCATATATGTGTCTATAGTTTTTCTTCTTTTTTTTTAAGAATAAAAAGAGATTAACTGTACAACATTGAATTGTCCAAAAAAAAGAAAAGAAATTAATGGTCCATCTTTCTCCACGTCAGTTGGGGAGGGACAATTTTTTGTCATTTATTTTTGGAGTAATGCTAGAATCAAACATATAGGACGTCAAACACGATCCAAACGTAGCACATTAAAATTTTAAACGGTCGATCCAAACCGCTCAATATGATCTCTATATTAAAATATCTTTGATAATCAAAATTTATATTTTTTCATATTTTCTAACTATTTTTTTCGAATTTTCAAAATTGAAGGGTTCATAACTTTTTAGATTGAGCATATTGAAAAATTCCAAAAAAACAGTAAAAAAAATTGAAAAAATATAAAATTTGGTCTCCATGAAGATTTTATAACACAGAACAATTTGAGTGGTTTGGATCGGCCATTCCAATTTTAAAAATTAAAATTTCATCGCGTTGGATAAGTGTACGTGTCCTATATATTTGACACTAGCAACTCCCTTATTTTTGGACCTACTTTTTCTCGCAACAGCAACGACCTTTTTCTATGTTTGCCATATGCATGTGCAAAACTGCAAGGCCTTAATTTGGGCTTTGGTCTATTGGAGCACATCAACAAAGTACATGACAAAATAATGGCAACTATTGCGCATTTAATTGTTTTCAGCCATTGCTGTTTTATGCCTGTATCAACAAATAATGATAATGCATTTTTCTGTGACGCATGAAATAGTGTTTCATACAATTTCAAAAAAAAAAAAAAATAATAGTGTTTCATGTGGCACTACCTGAGTAATTATAATTCCCTGGATCTGTTAGTAGAAAGATTAAGAAAGATAGTTTTCATCTCATTTGAGCATGGTGATAAAAGTGTTGTTCTTTTTTTCCTAATTTTTCGACCAAATATAGTTTTCAGTGGCGTTTGGAAATAGGATAGTTTAGTTATTATTCAAAAATAAGGTTATCTCCACAGAAAAGTAAAAATAAAATCCAATATTGTTTCTTTTCTAATATAGAATAAATTTGGAGTTAGGATATAAGCAACATTGTGATAGAGACATCTCTTCATCCGTACGTAATTCTAAATAAAATAAAATAAAATAACAACAATATCACATAAGTAGAGAATATTATATTATTATTTTGACAATTAGAGTGAATAATGAAGAAATATATGGCAAATCGTGTGTGTTTTTTTTAAAAAAAAGCTCAGAATACCTGAGTGCAGGAGAATATCTTTTTTTTCTCATTAATTAATTATTTTCTTTTTATTACACAATGATTAAGTCTTGTTCTTTTTTTCAGAAAAGAAAGAAAGCTGGACGTTGGGGAATCAATTGTAGACACATATTGAATTAAATAACAAAAATCGCTTTCGGAAAGAGACCCTTTTGTAAATTACTAATTTTCATGTGAAACGGGAGCGTTAAACTATCGCTACAGCAAGGCAACGACTGATGGAAACATAGCATCAATTATATGAAATTGTACATTGGGCCTAAAATTGTTGTTCTTCTTTTTAATTTCTTTTTAAATTAGAGGGACCAGAACTGTTGAGGTAGGCACAACGTCCTTGTCTGGGCCACTTACATACGACTTTTATATATATAGCTATACTTGTACATATAACATATGTAGCCGATTGAGGATTTTTTTTTTTTATATGTAGCCGATTGAGGATTGCTTAACTGCTTTTCTCCCACTTCCTTTGGCTACTTTGAGCAATATCGTCTCAAGTTCTGTCCAGGAACTGACTGAATCCAAATTGAAATTCACCCCAATTAATTAATGTTGCAAATTATCTTCACTCTGTTTGATTAGTACCATGTAACATGTTTTTGTGGAGTTAAATATAACAGCTAGAATAACAAATAATTTCTCTACTTGACTCTAACATTCAATAGACTTATACTATAGTTATAAATTTGAATAATTTTTAAGTCTGATTAGTAAAATTAATCTGAATATTTCTACACATATTTATGTGAACCTAATTAAGGATATATGCCATAAAATAAGGATATATTTATATCTAGACAAAATAACAGTTAGATATTTAAGGATATTTACTTGAAGTCAAGTGTGCCCGTTAATTATAACAGTTAGACAAAATAAAACTAACTTTACTTGAAATCAAAATCTTTGGCGTATACACCAATAAATTAAGGATATATGATAAAATCCTTGACAAAACTAATTAAACAATAGTAGATAGTCACACTTGCAAAGTCAATTTTCTGAGAAACATAACTAAATGTCCCAATCAAGATTTGATTTTAATAAAAATTTAAGACTAACTTAGATTTTTAATCATACGAACTCAAACAAATAACCTATCCAAATAATTAGTTAAGAGTACAAAAACGTAAATTAGAAAGATATTTATATACATGGCATTAAATGAATGACAATAACCACACAGCTTATAACTACAAAAAATCAATGAGTGGGCATGTCATAGCTTAATATTTATACCGTACGTTATTTGCCTTAAATATGAAATAGTTATTTTAACTCTTTTCTGTTCGTGTGTTTTTACTTCAGATAATTTGAGGGAAATAACTCACCTAATTTGCTACTTTGCCATATCCAAATTAAACAGGAGATACAAAGCATTATGTCTACTGGAGAAGATACAAACAATGGTGGATTGATTTTAAAAATCTGGAGATTGGCATAATGATAGGGACCAGGGACAAATGGTGGAGATTGGAAGAGTGCTGGTCTGCTGGAGATGTCAAACAAAGAGGGAACCCGTGGGGAACTTGAACAATCAGACACCCATTTCGGTTTGGGAATTACATCACGTTGTGACCCACAAAAAAATTTGGATCCTCTCCAGACTTCTCCTTTTTTGTGAACGTGCAGGAAATACAGTTTATACTGAAAACGATGGAGAAGATCCATATTGGTGAACATCGTTACGTAACTGAACAAAACTAAGTACCGTGGTAGGTAGATGCTTATGTCAATAATAGTCATTAAATGCTAACTAGCCACAAGCCATGTGATTCTCTTCGGCATGCAACTTTTGTTTCCCAAAATACTGAGACCACAGTGATGAATAATTAAAGTCATGCCTCTTAATTAGGTTCCCTTTTGTTCTTTTCCCTCCTCCTCTCTCTCTTTCTATTTTTACCCTCTTTTCATTTGATGAAAGATTGTAGAAATTTAACTGAGGCGAGGAAAATTAAAAACCATTTTCGACGTCCAGTTTGTAAATAAAAAACTTGAATTTTTTATGAGAAGTAAACCATTTTTAGTAAAATTTGAAATTTATTCGAGCGATTCTTATGTATATAAATATTTTTTTAAGTGTACCATGTCTTATCATATTAAACTAAAAAAATATATAATTATGTTTTTCTTCGAAAAAGGAGTACATTTTTCTCTCAGAATGCAGAAAGAAAATCTTCCGCGTTAATGCATCGATTAATGAAATTCCAAATATTTGAGACGACTGTATGGAATTGGGATTAATTTTTTTTTATATAAATATCAATTTCTTACTATTATTTGGAAATGATTTTTGTACAATTTAAGAATTAAGAACTATTTATATATATAATGTATGCTAAGCAGCCATAATGTACTTGACAACTTAAACGGATGCCATAATAATGCGACAAATACAAACAAGAAATTATTTAACGGATCCCTTTTTTTTTTTTGAAAAAAAAGTATGTATCAATTATAGATGTTATATAAAGGAAAAATATGAATAATTGCAAAGTCACTGCTCGAAATAAATTGCAACAGCTACTTTAAAAAGGAAATCATATAATTGAAGAGGAAAAAAACAAATAAAGTACAAGGAGATATCTGTTACGAAAGCTTAGTGTTAACAGTAGGAAAAGGAAATTTTGTCGAGTAATAGTAGTTCTGGAAAGGATGAATTTGAGAAAAAGAAAACTAAAGAGACATCTATGGAAGTTCATAGAAGTTGTCTATTTTATTATTATTATTATTTTTTGCAAGGAAAAGCTGCCTATAATTCATGGTACGGAGTGGTTAGAATTCGGAGATTCTTTAGTTTAAAATAAAAATAAGACAAAGGATAGAAAACAAAAATGTAAGAATGAAATTAATGTCAGAATATGGTCTCGTAGTAGCAATCAAGACTACCACAAACCCAATTTCTATTGGATGAATCATGAATGGATAAGGTTTCATTTTCACCTTTTCCTCAAAAGCGACACTATTGCAAAGCAAAGCGTGGGTCTTTAAAATACGCTTCAACTTTTATTAAAGTATATAGCGAATTCTCCGTTCAATTAATTGCATTGTTATTGATGAAACCCAAATCCTGTGGCAGGCTTGCAAATAATAATTAAATATAACTATATAAGCCGTGTATTTTGTGCACGGTGGTGAATTTTTTTTAAAAAATAACATTACAACTTCAATCAGTATTTTCTATTTAGTTTGTTTTAGGGAAAATCGCTTGATCAACAGCCACAACGTGTGAACTGAACTGGGATGCACGATGCAAATTTTAGTAATAATACCGTTGTATTTTTATTTTGTTGTACAAAGACGTGTCATTGAATGGAAGCAAACTAACAAACGTTAGATCGATTACATCTCAACTAAAATCTGTTCTAGTTAATGTATAGTTTTGTCTGAATTGACGCAACAAAACAAGTAATAATCAATTTGGACAAGTACACATCAAGTTTCCTCCAAGCCTCCAATCATAGAAGTAACGTGTGTTCTCTGTAACTGTTGACCATTGTGTCTTATGTAAAACTTTCAACTTTGGGCGGAAAGTAACTGCTGATAGCACCAAAATCAGATAAGTGACAGATTCTTAGGGTTTAGTGATGATCTGTTTTTTAAGATGCTTAACCATCTCCGCTTAAATTTGACGATAACATTTATTTCAAAGAATAAGTACTTTTGCTTTTACGTCCTTATTAACTAAACAACTAAATTCATATTTAACAAACTAAATCATTAGGTGTGGAATTTTGCTTTATAATTTTACATACACGTAAAATTTAACGATATTGCGATTTTATTTCAATTGACAATGAGAAGCTTATAACAATCCGGTGACACGATCCATACAGTGAATTTTATAATTAGTTTTTTATCAAAACAAAAGTCGAGAGTTCCTAATTTAATATGTATATATAGAAAGTAAAGGTGGGTAAAGTCAAATATGTTGGACACGTGTACTCATCCAGCATGAAGAAATTTTAATTTTTTAGATTACAACAACTGGTCCGAACAAAATTTGTCGGTGTAGTACTTTGCCACCCGTCCATCAAAAACAACTGGTTTTTAAGTAATATATGCAATATTAATGGTTCTATTTTTGTTGTTTAAACTCCTCTTTTTTTTTTATAATAATCAGTCGTGCTGTTTAAACTTGTAGCACAATATCTCTAATATAAAAGATATACTAATTATTAATTGGAATACTTTGTTGTTAACTTAATTACATACATTCTGTCACATCATGATTTAGGTAAAAGTCTCCAACATAAATTGACAAGTTTGACTTCTCGTTTGTATTTGATATTATTTACGGCTTGGAAAACGAGGTCATTTCTATTTATTTTGGAGTAATAATTTTACAATTAGTCCTTACGTACATGTGTCGTACAATTACCGTTTTGATCCATAAAACTGCATAAGTATCGCTCAGGTATTATCAATGTTAAGTAAATAATATAATATGTCAATTATTTACTTACATCTTACTATATATTATACTAGCATCCATAATATAATAATATATACAGTAAGATGTAAGTAAATAATTAATTAGGGTAAATTTGTCATATTTTCACCGAAATAATGTATATTTGCTAGAATCAACACATGCTTGAGCATACACGTGTTGTATCTATTTTTTTAATATGCTTTTTCAGGTGGTGACCCATTTAAAAGATGAAAAGTTTAAAAAATAAATTAGGATATTTATATAGCAAAGAAAATAATTAACAAGAATATTTTCGAATCTATTCAATTTTTTCAAATTTTGTATAAGCTTTGTAATAATTAATCCGTATAGAACTTATAAGCAAGTTTTTAAACAACGACATTTTTTCCGAAATAAAGGTATTTTGTAGCCAACAGCATGAACGTTATAGAAAAAAAGATGGCAAAAAAAGTAAAAAAAATTACTTTTTTTCGCCGATTAAGCGTGTACAATATCAAAAGACATATTGTGTATTGAGAACATTGTGTATTTGGCACATATCGTGAATAAAATGCTTAGAGATGTTTAATATCATGTACAATATCATGTACCACTGCCTCTCTAAGTACAATATTATACACAAATGTAATATTATACAAATGTCGTATACCAATCGTCTATACAAATGTAATATTATACACAAAAATACATATGAGTTTGACATAGATGTTCTCATATATACACCGTTTTTTTGCCCTCTTTTTACTTAAAAAAACGCCACACCGTTAAATCAACTTCGGACCGTCATACCGGAAAAAAACGCATTTTAGAAGCTTGCTTATAAGGTTATGATTCAAACTTATAGCATCAATTAGTCATGCTATGACTCTGAATCTTGATTTTTAGATTCAAATGTGGCTGCAGCAATAGCTGCTCAATTATTAGATTCAAATTTGGATCCGCAGCGTACCCACATGCACGCTCTCCCCGTTTTTTTTTTTTTTCTCTCCCCCCCCCCCCCCCCCCCCCCCCCCCCCCCCAATTTGCGTATGTATGATCTTCTGCGGCATATTTGTTGCTACCATTTGATGAGGTGCATTTGAATGAATGATGTTTGAAGAAATTGACTTTATACACAGGATTAACAAATTATCTGGCCACATGTAATTTCAAATTGTTGGCTTCAATTACATCTTTTTATATGAATGGCTCAAATTAAACCGTGTTATATACATTGATGGGTATGGGTCCGTTCTTTAATTTTAGATCTACTAAACCGAGTTTAAAAAACGGACTCTATTTTTCAAGATGTAAAATAAGAGCAGATCGGTCCCATGTCGAACCATTACACTCTTTGGGTGCGTTTGGATAGGTGTGGGAAGAAGGGAAGAAGGGAAGAAGTATTGGGAAGTGTGTAACTTTGTGAAGAATTTGGATTGTTTATAATTTTTTTTTCTTCTTCCTTCTTCTTCTTCTTTCTTCCAACGATCCAAACACACCCTTTAAGCGGAAATGAGTCCATTTTCATAATTTACTACGATCATTTGAATTTTAAAAATTTTCAAGTCCAAGTAACCTCAAAGTGTAATACTCGTTTAAGAAAAATAAAAGTTTTATGAAATAATTCAATAGTTCACATGTGACTAACAATTCAATGATAAGACTTAATTAAATGGCTATAATCTCAGTCTTTGTTCCAAAAAATTATAAAGTCATTGGTTTAAAAGTTGTACTTCAACAATAATTTACCAGATTCCTTTATCATTCTTTTAGGGAGCTTGGTCAAGGGTAACATCAGATGTAATAAAAAACAAACTAGGTTAACGAGTCTAAACTCTGATTAAAGCCTTAACGTGTTGAATATTAATTAACAAATGTGCATTGAATAAACGTGCCTCTAAATTAGTTTTTAGGATCCCGGCCCCTAGCTACCAACTTTTGAAAGCTTTATTCACCAAACGCAAGGGATTCAAATCGCCATTTCATTTACACCTTGGAAAAGGAGAGGAGTTCAAGGTAGTTGGGCTTGAATGTCATTTTTTTTCCCTCTTAAATTAGTAAAGGATTCACTTAACAATAAATATCCACTTTAACCTTGGATAAGGTTGGTACAATTTAGGTCAACTCTATTTCATGTCTAACCTTTTCACAATATATCACTCAAAGCAAAACAAAAAGTTAACCCGCAATATAATTATTATGAAGACCCATGATTATGAGTTCAATTATAATCCTGCTGGGATAGCTTCATAGTTTTGACACTTGTTGGTTTCAGACTTTCAGCTTAATTAACTTGCAAATTTTAAGCTCTTGTCAGTACACTTTTGTAGCGCTGTTTTATTAAACTGAATTTAAATAGTAATTCAAGAAATTTACTTCCATATAAATTTGAAGGACTAATATTTTACTATTAACGTTATCATCATCTTTAATATACAGCTTTATGAGTTATTGCTTAATTAAATTACTAAGTATTGTTGAATTAGTTAGAATGATTCTCAGTTTTTGAACTGACATCGAATGCAACAAAATTCAATAAACGAAATAAAGAAACGAAAATTAATCTACTGCGAATTGAGGAGTCTTGTAACGGTTTTAACAATAAAAAAGAAATATATATATTTTTTATTTCAACTTAACTGAGTTATGCAATATTAAGTTAAAATAGATATTAAGATAATTTTAACGATTTCATTTTCAACTGATTCTGGTTAAGGTAACAATGACGGTAGTGTTGCGAGTTGTGTAAACATTTTTCTTAATGTGGAAGTTTTGTTCTGATTATGTTTTTGTCGTCTTACTTGAATTTAATATTCATTACTTATCTCTCAATTATTGCCTTAGAAAGACAATTTTCTTTTAAATAAATACTCGTTTATTGCTCGAGACCACCAAGGCACAAGACGCAGTCTCATTGAAGCAGAAAAAGTGATTTGTCCATTAAGACAACTTATGTCGATGTCGTATTCATATTTTATGCCTCGTTAATTTTAATACTTTGATGTTCATTAATTTCGATTCCCTCTAACTCTTATATCAGTATATGTTTGTAAAGTTTGCTAATGTACAATTTTTTTTTTAATGATACAAGGGGACATATATATTTAGACCGTTTGATCTCATTTGGTTTATATTTAATCTTTTTTAAGATAGGTTTATATTTAATCTTATTTAATACTTCCAATTAATCTAATCAACTTATTTTTTCAGAATAATTTGACAACTTCTTTTCCAGAATTTTTTCGAATGAAAAAACTTTGCCAGACTAAAGAATACTATTTGGAAGAATGCCGAAAGAGAACTATTTAAAGGAATTAAAACAAATAGTGGAAATGAGATTAAAAAAAAAAGAAGCATGGTACGTGAATGGACAATTTTGTGGTACTGCAACCGATTTGATTTATTTACCATCAGTAATTTTTAGCAATTAATTAACTTTTTTTTTTTTTGCCATCTCCATTATTCCAGCAATATAATGATTTTATTTCAATTGTATTGCGAAACAGTAACATTGAAAATAATTGTAGATAACGAAGTTATATTTTAATTAACGACAACTTCTGTCTAACACACTACTATTATATTGATGTTAGAATTTGCTAATCGGATCTAAACAAAATAATGTCAGCACATGCAAAGTCGTTAAAGCGCATTGGAGTTAGGATGGATGGGTTCGCACAGTTGTAAAGTATTCATAATTGCAATTTGCAAATGACTGGGCACAAAAGCACTCATGTCCATGCAAAAGTAGGCCAGCACAACGAAAAAATATTTACGTAATTTCGTGCGTTTCGTCTGCTGCGGAACGATCTCCGAAAGAATTTTTGGTTTCGTCTGGGTTAGCGAAACGATCTACGGAACGTTTTATGGTTTCGTGAGTTTAGCGTAACGAGTTACGAAACTATGTCTTTTCGTTTCGTATCCTTTCCCGAAAACGCGTTATTATTTAATATATTAATTAATATTAAATTATTTAACATAATTAATATAAATTATGTATATATAATTCCACTGGGAGAGAGTCAGAGAGAGATCAAACCCTAATCTATTTTTCTCCGCCTCTCTCTCTCTGAAGCGGCGCCATGTCTTTTCAGTTGCCTCTGTCGATTCGAGATCTCCTTTTGTCTCTCTATCTTCCCTGTCTCTATAATCTTCTCTCTCTCTCTCTCTCTCTCTCTATCTCTCTCACGCATGCTCTTGGAGAGCTGATGATTGACGATTGATGACATTGAGTCATCTCGATGTTTGATTTTCCTCCTTTTCTGTTGGTTTCGATGAAATCCTCATCATTACTATCGAAACCCTAGACTGATTAGTACTCTCTGTCTCTTGGTTTCCAAAATCTTAGCTTAAGTGTAGGCTTGGTAGCTTAAAAGGCTTGAGAAAGGTTAATGATTGCTAGTTTTTGTGAGACTGGTGACAGAGTAGTCGATCAGTCAGGGTCTGTTGGCTATATAAGTTATAAGATGAAGAAACAAGACAGAAAGGAAGGAAGGAAAAGAGGAAGAGAGAGAGAGAGAAAGGTATTTCTTCTCTGATTTTCTATCTTATTTTAATTTTTTCCGAATTTTTTATCTATTAGTTCTTAACCTAAGTTTAATTTTACTTCTTCTTCTTTGTAGGAAAAAAAGAAGAACGAAAGTAAAGAGAGACAGAAAGGTATTAACTTCATAACTTCTATTTTGGTTTTAATTTTATTAGTTGTTTATTTTTTTTTGGGTTTTAATTCTTTTTTTGTTGTGTTCTGTGACTCTTTGTAATTGTAGGAAATTTACATAAATCTCAAAGTACCCCCACATGGCTGACTCACAGAGATTTTGATCTAATAGATGATGAGTATGATTTTTTTTAATGTTTTTAATACTTGTGCTTGTTATTGGCGTGTGGCATGGGAAACATCCATTCCTGACAGTATGTTAATGCCACTCATATGTGTGCTTGTTAGTTATTTATATGTTGTATGCTTGTGCTTTGTGTGTTTGAAACTTTGAATGTTTGTGCAATTGTGCTTGCTATGTGCCTTGTTTCATAGTTGCCAGGCGTGGATGTCTCCCATGACACACCTTTGCAAGCATGTTATGGTTATGTAGAGTAAAGAGCAAGTTGAACTGTTTAAGATTATCATTTGAGTTGGTATGTATGACTTGATTGCTTCCAATTTATAGTATGGGACCAGGATTGCATTTTGAAACTGCAGAGGAAATTGAAAGGATCCAAATTGATGCTGAACTGGCTGATGGTGGTACTGGTACCCCAACCCCAAATGCTGATGGTGGTACTGGTACTCCAACCCCAAATGAACCTCAACCTGCTGCTGATAATGCTGATTCAGTAGCAAAAAAAAAAGAGGAACAATCCAAGGAAATCAAAAGTGTGGGAACACTTTGATAGTACAGAGAAAGATGAAGATGATAACTTTACAGCCACTTGTAAGTATTGTGGCATTGAATATTTGCAAGGCAACTCTAGGAGCACTAGCTCACTGTTGCATCATTGTCAGGGTGGTTGTAAAAAAATGCCACCCACAAAAAGGATGAAACCTGATGCCTTGCAGAGACTGCTTGCACTTGGCAGTGGTGAAGGTATACTTCTCAGTTGGCACTTGTCAGTTGTCACCAATAATGTATAATTATTACTTAGCATTTGGCACTAATATGTATAATGTATTGTATTTGTACAATTGTCAGGTCAACCCAAGCCTTCAGTTTGGCAATTTGACCAGAAAAGAAGTAGAAAAAACTTGTCAAATATGGTAATTGGCCATGAGTACCCTTTTAACAGTGCAACACATCATTTTTTGAAAGTTTTTGCAACTGATCTGCAGCCTTGTTTTAAAATGCCATCAAGGACCACACTTAGGTCAGATTGTATGGGTGTTTATGAGGAAGAGAAGTTAAAATCGTATGAATTACTTGGGAATATGGATTGTAAGTTTAGTTTCACTAGTGATTTGTGGACTTGTAAGGGTAAAGATAGGGCTTTCATGGCTCTCACTTGTCATTTTATTGATGACAATTGGAAGTTGAGGAAAAGACTTCTCAGCTTTACACCAATGCCCTCTCCTCACACTGGAAAACACATTTCAGAAGTCATTTATGATATGTTAGTTTTGTGGAACTTGGACAAAAAAGCTTTTAGTTTGGTGTTGGACAATGCATCTGCAAATGATGCTGCCATCAAGGACTTGTTGAGTAAGAGTCATTTTAGAAAGAACCTACCTTGTGATGGTCACATCTTTCATCTAAGATGTGGATGCCACATTTTAAATCTGATTGTGCAAGATGGTTTGAGTGTGATGTCTGGTGAGATAGATGCCATAAGGGAAACCATGAAATTTATTAGGCATTCACAACCTAGAATGGAGAAGTTCAAGTTGGCTGCTTCTCAGGTAATTTATTTTTTTATTTCATTTATTTTAATGTTATTTTAATGTGTTTCAATTTGACCTTGTCTATGTTTATTTTTAGGTAAATGCTCCTGATAAGAAACCAACATGGGATGTGCAGACCAGGTGGAACTCCACATATATTATGCTGGAATTGGCATTACAATTGAAGGATGCTATCATCAGGTATGCAGAGTTAGATAAGACTTATTCTTTTTGTCCATCTGATCAGAATTGGGATCATGTGAAAGCCCTACATGGACATTTGAAAGTCTTCTATGATTCAACTCTAAGATTGAGTGGGGCCAAGTATCCAACCTTGAATTTGTATTTTCCTGATTTCTGTGAGGTTTATCTGAATATTCAAAAAATAAATAGTAGTCCATATACATTTGTTGTGAATATGGGACAAAAAATATTCCAGAAGTGGAACAAGTATTGGGAAATTGGAAGTGTTCTGTTGGCTCTTGCTTGTTCTCTAGACCCAAGGTGTAAGCTAGCAGTGGTTGAGTACTACTTCAAAATGTTGCATCCTGAAGAGTTGCAATCATTTATGACCAACTTGAAGACTTGCTTTGATGATTTGTTCAATGAGTATTTGATCTCAAACAACAAACAACCACAGTCACAAAGCCAAACTAGTCAAAGTACAGCACCAAGGTACTCCACTAGCAATCTGATATGTATATATATTTTTTATTTTGTTATGTGTGTTGCAATCAAAGTTGAAAATGTCTTCTTTTCAGTTCTAGTGGATCAAAGGAAGAAACTGATTCAAGAGCTGGTTTGAAAAATTTCTTGAATGATAAGAAGCAGGCTGACCCCATCTTGGCTGAGCTTGATCAGTATCTATCTGAACCACTTGATCCTTGTAGCTTGGATGATGACTTTGACATTTTGTCATGGTGGAAATTAAAAGCCCCTAAATATCCAGTTTTGTCTAAGTTAGCTAGGGACATATTGGCTGTACCAATTAGTACTGTGGCATCAGAGTCAACCTTCAATACTGCTGGTAGAACACTTAGCCCAACTAGAAGCTCATTGAATGATGAGAGCATTGAAGCTCTAGTGTGTGCACAGAATTGGTTGAGGACAGCAGTGATTGGTATTATTTTTAATTATAATTAATTTCCATTTTAATTCAATTCAATTATTACTAATTTCTATTTTGTTTGATATTAATGTAGAAAGTGGTGGTGAACTTGGTGATGCAGATGATGATGCAATTGATGAGATTATTGAATGATCTCTGTGTTATGATTTTTTAACAGTTGAACTTGGTGATTGCAAGTTTGTTTTTTTTATTTTGATAAAGAAACAGTTGGTTTTTTGTTTATTTTGGTGCCTATAGGACTAAGGAGAGTCTGTTAATTTAACAATGGGATTAATTCTATATGGATGGGTCAATGATGAAGGGTACAAAATTGCCAAGTGCTTGTTCGAGGGGATATGACTCTTACTTAGTAATTTCGATGGGTCAGTCGGAATTATTGGGTTTGTTGATATCTCCCCAATGATTTGAACTTATAACTGAGACCACCATAATTCATATGGAAATAATCCCTTGTTAAATTAGGTATTAGTTTGAAATTATTTTGATGTATTTTTTAAATGAAACATGTGTTTACAGTCTTCTGTTATTGTGCTCTTTTTTTTAAGTATTTTAGTGCATTTTTTTGAATTATTCTTTGTCATATCTTATATGAACTGTGTCTTCACAGCGAAATTTAAATTTGATCGCGGTTGATCGTTTTTTTTCGCGATTCCAGGCGAAACGATCAGCGGAATTTTTTTAACTTCCGTTCAAAATACGCAACGAGTAACGAAAAAATTTGTACTTACGCTATGTTATCGAAACGGATAGCGAAAGTACCTACTTTCGCCACCGTCGTCTACGTTAGACAAGTCTATGCAAAAAGTTCGCGTGACTCTGAGATATAGTATGACTACTTTTACAAAATGAGAGACATTAATACATTATGACTAGGTCTGATCAGGTCCCAAACCCAAAGACAATTCAACTCCAAATAAAGGCACCCCTTTTGTTTTCTATTTTTCTTTTGCTTTGAAAAGCTTGTAGGCATGGATAATCAATGATTTTAAATGAAGGTTTCAACGGAAATTGCCTCAGCAGATTGGTTGAATTTCTTCTTCATTTTTTGAAATTGATTTTCTGATTTCTTAAAAAAATTATCTTTTATAGAGATCCAGAATTCTCGGATTAATTATGGCCACACGGATGCGCTGTCATGGGTGGTAGTTTGCTGACAAATTGATACTCGAAAGTCAAAAGAAATTAAAAGCACAAAAGCATTGCTAATAAAGGAGTTTAAAAAGCAAAATGACAATGAATCTCTATAAAATCCTGTATTTTTTGAATTATTGTAGGAAGAGTATTAATTTAAAACTATTCGGAGTAGTAAAAGTGTTGTTCAAATTTTATAATTTTAACGGTACTATTAAAGAAAAAAGAATACTTTGTTATTTGATGGTTAAGTTCGGCTAGCTAGTAATATTATAGTTGTTGTTTAGACTATTTTTAATAGTAAAAAAATATTTAGATCACACTCCAACATTGAATAGTATAATTATTTATAAATTGTGAATGTTTTATTACTACAAACATGTCCTCAAAATAAAGAGACAAGCAAGTAGCCCTAGTAGGTGTTAGTACATACATCCTCATTTGTATGCGTTAGATAATTGTAATTTTGGTGGTCCATCTTAATTTTCTTTTATCGTGATTCCGTACGAGAACTTGTGCACACAAAAGCCATTCTTGTAAATCTTAACTAATGAGAAAAGATGAAAATAATAAAGGAAAAAGTACAATACATTGGGTGGTCCATTTGGTTTGGTGAGCCGAATGCTTCCTTTGAATAGACTCTTCTTGTGTTTGGATCAACGCATTATTTTGACAACTATTGCTTGATTCCCGCAAAAAGCAACCTACCTCGAACCAGTCTTTCCTTACCATTTAATGGCCGCCAAAAAAGGAAGCACAATATTAGCAAGCTGTTCTACATAAAATAAAAGTTTATTTATGACTAGGCATAACCAATTTACGGAGGAGAGAAAATAACACAAAACTGCTTCCCTTTCTAGCCTTGTTTGGATTGTTGGAAGAAAGAAGAAGAAGAAGGAAGAAGAAGAAAAAAAAATATAAACAATCCAAACTCTTCACTAAGTTACACACTTTCCAATACTTCTTCCCACTTCTTTCCTTCTTCTCTTCTTCCCACACCTATCCAAACGCACCCCTAGTTCTTTCTAAAAGATGATAATCGTGACAAAAATATATTTCATTCTCTAGAAAATAATAGTAGAAATTTGTACACTTGTGATGATTATTTACCACTTTTGGTTTATGAGCTCTAGAAAATAAAACTCAGAGAACTCAGAAGCCTCCTCCCAAATATTATGTTGAGGAAGAAAAAGACTGGGATATATCAGTCTGACTAAAAAAGGCGAAAAAAGAAAAGCATGACAACAAAGATGTCCTTCACAGTCTTTTGTTGATTCCCATCCCTATAACGTAGTGAAATTACAAAAACAAGAGGAAAAAGAAAAATCCTTACAACACAATGGTGTTACTCTTGGCATTTGGAAAATTATATTAATTATTTGTACTTGAAACAATGAAGTGAACCAAAAAAAAAATTAAATAAATAAAACAAAACAAATCAACTAACTTGCCATCTAGCTTAATGCATCTGCACATGGTGTTTCTTCTTGCTTCGCAGCAGCTTCTGAGCTTCAATCAATGTTCTCTTGAACTTCTCGATATCGGGCCTAATATTTTGCTTATCGAGGTATATTGATTTCAAAGCATCCCATCCCCCTTGTGTGTGAATCGCCGTCGGATCCTTCAACACAGGATGGTCTTTCGGGTACTGTTCACTCAGCGTAGATTCATTCAACTGCACAAAGTAATCTATGTAGTGTATCCCCATGTCGGGTGCCGGGTCCTTGAATGTCTCTTTAGTGAGCCACTCTAAGTTCCCGTAAGGCGTTAACTGGATCAGCACAGAACCTACTGGGAGAAAAACCATGTTGGTTAGGCCAGCACCATGGACCCCAAGCATGACATCGACTGAGTTAACTAATCGGGCGAAGGTCGGTGGGTCCGTGTTCATGTCAGCTTCAGCATTCTTGACCTCAAACCCTAATTTTTCAGCTGCTTCAATCATGGCCTTCAGGTTCATGAACCGGCGTGATTTCTTCCTAGAAATAATAAGCAACTTCGGTTTGCGCGTCACAACCACCTCTGCCCGCTCCAACTTGAATGCAGTCCTAAGCATCCGTTTGAATTCCAAAATTGAGAAACCAGTCGGGGTCTTTGATGGGTCGACACCAAGCTCCTTATGATAAGTGGGGCCGGCTATAACTCTTGGGAAGCAATGCACCTCACCATCGTTATCCACATCGATTATGTCATAATTTGTCAATTGCTTGAATACCAACATGAACTTCTTAATCCACCATGACTTGACCTGGGAAACCACTAATTTGACCTCACCGTGAAATGGGTATGTGTTGATGAACAGCGGCACCAATACATCAGTGTAATCATGAAACAGGTTACCAGTAAATCCGTTAGACGAGAACAGCATTGCTGGTACAGAGTGCTTCTGTGTGCATTTGGGAGGGGCCTGGTCTCCATTTGAGGGCTTTACTGTCCACTCTTTCACATATGAAAGTGCAAATTCATCGTGCTTTCGTGCATATGGTTTGATCTTGTGCTCTTGTGTGATTGTTGGGATGAAGACGGTGGCTGTGGAGCCTTGAATCCGAATGTCACCTTTTGCATCACATGTTTCAGATCGCTTCGTAGGCACGAAGCAAATTGGTCTATTGTTGACATCTGCTAAGCTGACAGTCCCAATAGCAGCAGGGTTGATTTGGACTTCTTCGTCTTCATCCTCTATGGAGGGAGCAAAAATTCATTAACCTAAGGTAGCAATTTTGAATTCGTCCACGGTTTGGTACTTTTGTAATCATTGTTTGTTGCTCTTGGAAATAAGAGAGGCATGAATTTATTGAACTCTTTTTTGGTCATCCCAGCCTAATTCCAATGTCATGATCAGATTGGTTGACATTTTCCACTTAAAAAAAAAAATATCTCTTTTATGGTAATTTTTTAAAGTCGATCTATCTTAATTATCTGGATTGATTGCAAAAAAATATGTCAAAGCACAGTTTAACAAGGAATAAACCAGATACCAAAGAAGATTTCAAAGGGATCCCCCCAAAAGTATGAAAATTAGTTTCCTATAGAAACACGTATTGATTGAAGGTTGTTCAAACCACCCTTTGTTTCCAAATTTCCCAATTTATAATCGATTTTGTGAAAGTTGCCCCAATCTTTGTCAAAGCAAATGAAGGCACTTTTGATTTCCAGCCATTTTATTCTCGACCAAGTTTCAAACAAGGAATCCAGGAAAAAATAACCTAAAAAAAAGAGATAAAAAACCACAAAAAAAAAGAGAACAAAGTTGCAACTTACCTTCTACAGTTGAATCGGTGCTGTGTCTTTCTTCATGCCTCACAACCTCGTTAGTATTTACCACAGAATTCAAATGTACATCCGATCTCACTGCCAATTCAGCTCAAATCAGAACCAAAGAAGTCAAAAAGAAAGAAAGAAAAAGAAGTGAGAAATAGAAACGCACCATGAGAAGAACCAGAACCACAGTAGTGGGACTTGATAAAAGAGAGAAAGAGTAGAGAGAGAAGCATAGAAGCTATGATCACCACATTTCCTATCCTCTTGGGTTCTCCCCTTGCATAGTGCCTTTGTGCCTTCATCTCTCCCTCTCCCTCTCTCTCTCTCTCCTCAAACCCTTCGGGGTTGTGAAGACTTTTGGATGATATAACAAGGAGTGGGGGCTATTAAGTTAAGCATATTATTATTTACTAGTATAACGTCAATAATCAGAATAATTTAAGTTTATAAAAATAATTGGAAAATGGGTTACAGGCTTACAGCGCAATGTTTGCGACCTCCCACATGATAGTCAATGACTAGGTGACAACCACTAGAGAGCACAAGAACTTGTGTTAAACCTATTTAAAGCCCAACGATAACAATGAAACTTGTGTTAATTTATTGTTGCAATTTGACTTACTTTTTTTATCTAAAAAATTATTATTAGTGTAAATTTACTTTCTTTTCAAAAATTTGTTGATTTCATTTTGACGGGTTTATTGGGTTGTGGGCTTAAATATAGACGAATGATTGCTATCATATTTATTCATGTCATTTTTGGTTTAAACTTTGAATTGGTATACTTTTTTTCAATAAATAAATCAATATTCTAACAATTTAACTAACTAAAGAAATAAATAATTAGTTAAACTTATGAATCATTCAAATTCAAGTGACGAAAGCAGCGACCGAGTCACACCGTTTTGGGTTGATTTAGTAAAAATTTCGAAGCTTCCGCATTCTGCATGAAGTATAAAATTTTCTTCTCTTTTAAATGCATTTATATTTGCAAAATTGCATCTGTATCCTCCCTTTATCACATATTAAAAAAATGGTCAGGTTGTGATCCTGATTGATACTTTTGGTTCAGATAAATGATACCTTTTCAAATAGATAGTTAATTCCAACAGTTTAAGATGATATAATTCCCACGTCATTGTATATAACATCTGCCTGGAAAATAAATTAAAGTAAAATAAAATAAAGGTAATATGAATTTGGCTTCTCTAAAACGTTTATTTGTTTAACTTTACACTTATCCAATCTATAACATCCACCATGATTTTTTTTTATCTACTCGATGAGTCAAACTTAAATTCAAGTTTCAAGTTTGCAATTTTATTTTTTGTAAAAAAGATCAAGAAAATGAGAGTACTGAAAATTGTGCATTAAAAATACCAATGTTTTAAGCTTTTGCCTCAATATATATAAATCAAAACTAAAAATGTAAATGACAAAGCAAATGAAAATTAACAATCGTATTTTTTTTTGTTGCCAATCCAATAATTTTTAAAATTAAACTATGTTTAAACCGGGAAAGAAAGTCCTATAATAATCCAATCTAAAGGCTACTATCAGAAATATTTTATAAATTTTGAAAGTTGTTTTAAAACTTAATTTTGAAGGTTGAGAAATATTTTATAAATTGAAGTAAGAACTGAGTAATGGACTAATGGTGGGGTGTTCACTTCAATGACAGCCCCCTTGATGTCTTTCTACAAGATTGGTCTCCAAAGAGTTAAAACGACGCTCACGTTAATTAGCAACTTCAAGCTCAGCCATCAATCTTTATTAAAAGGGAAATCATTGGTTGATCTTCATTTTAAAATTGTTACAGGGTCCTGATCACTTATTTGGTGACCAAACTTTTTCCTCTTAATTACAACATTAAGCAAATTATATTCAAAGACAAAGTAGGGATGTTAGCGGGTCCAATCGGGTTTTTCCTGTACATGATCCGACTATGACAATTAGTAGGTTTGTTAATTGTCAGTTGAACGCCTTAATTAATTAAAGAAGTATTATTTTCATATGAAAAAGTTACCCTATTTCACATCAAAAAGCATTTCATCAATTAATTTTGAATGAACGTGGAACCAGCGATTATACACAAGTTCTTGACTTGTTGGTTTCAACTAGACAACCAATCATGTCTCCAACGCGAAGTATGCTAACGGAATCTATTTATAATATATAAATAATTGTAAAACCTCATGCCATGAGGCTTCTGTCTTTAATGGAAACAAACAAAATGTAGTACACACTTAGGTAGTTAGGCAACTCTAGATGCCAATGTCAGGACAAAGAAAATAAAAATTTTCAGAGCAATCATTAGCCCCGGGTGTTAGAGTTCTTAATGCCATAATCAAAGTGATTTGGCGGTGGTTCTGTGCTGTTCTTTATTCTTAAAAATATTTTATTATGGTAAATTGATAATGAATTTCTAGTTGAAAACAAAGGACATTGAGGAAATTAGACATTAAGCTATTTAGCTTGCTTCAATAAACTTGAAGTAAAAGCAAAAATAAAGGCGATGAAAGGAGAAAACCAACAACAGTAGTTGCCACGGAGATATCCAATTTAAAGGGAAAAGATATATAAAAAAGACTTCTAAACCCTTGTTTCCTACCACAATCTTTTTTTATTTAACAAAAATATTTTTTCTGAGTATGCCGGTTTATTGCAAAATGAAAAATAGTAACAGAAGTTGAACTTCCAAAGGAAGAAAAGCACTACCACTACTGTAGTGTTAATAGGCCTAAAACTGGAACGGCCCAAATAAGCCTAAAAATATCTAGTTCATCTCAGGCTATGATTATAAGCCTGATGATTACCCAAACTTCAGATAGGCTTCTTGTTCCTTACAGGCTGGTTTCGCTGTTAGCTACAGACTACAAGTTGTTCTAAAATATCTTTTTCCTTTTTATTGTTCACTAGATTCTTCCGTCGCGGATATGAAGGAGTATGTGGAGAATTATTTAATGTTAGTACTATATTTATTAATTGTAGTAAGATTTGCGAAGCTGATTTTAAGTAATTGTTTGCTTTCTCCAATATAGATTCAAGGTAATTATTTGCTTGTTTGACATTCTCCGTTTCTTTTGTTTTTGTTTAGTTTTCCTACTGTAAAGACTTTAGTGTGTTTTTATTTTTTTTCTTTAATAAATTAGTTAAGAAGAATTGGAGTAAAAAATATGTAATGAACCTCATTCATTTTGACAATTGAATGTGAAAAAAGTAAAAATCATGCACAATTTTTCAATGGATCTAGCAAATGCAATAAAAATGATTTGACCAAAATGTTGATATTTGATTGATAAAAACATTTTCGTCCATATTTGATTTACAAAACCAAAATATTGTAAACCAAAAATCAAAGTATTAATTATACAATACTGCCACAATTTTTTCCACAACATAAAACTCCATACTGTACGGTGTACGCAATCAGAAAATTTCAATTCTATGAGAATTAATAAATAAGTGCTATGTAAAACGAAAAGAAGGAATCTTTTTTATTTCTATATTTTCAGGATGACGCACCATTTATAGCGAACACCATATCAAAATCGGCCCCATCAAACCAGAAAATAATATCAGGATCATTGGGCTAGTGATAGAACATGAGCAAACAGAAAAATGAATACCTAAATATTTACGGACACACCTCCATGCAACCCATCGTGTAACAAATCACAATAACGATAAATTTCGACTTACAATCATTCAATTCCCAACAAAAGAATTGGACACAATAAATCCAAATCATGTTGTCCTGAATGCACATGGACACATTACAGAATACAAATTCTATAGACCAAGAGATACACGGGTCCCATCTCTCTCTACAAAAAGAAATGGTCCTGCCAAAGCTAATTGCACATAGTGCACACAAATCAAATAAAGGCGTAACTCTCCACTTTTGTGAAGCCACATGAGTCTGCTTTGGTGTAACCGTTCATATGATGGTTCAAATTACAATATAGCATGGATCATCTTATCTTGTGAAACATTAGCCACACTAAAAGGCGTTAGAAAAAATACGGCCACGCACTGTTCATTCCTTATTCAAGATATATGGTCTTTAAAATTACTCATTAGTTTCTTCTGCTGCTGCTGATGCTTCTTCTTCCAACAGAGCCGAACAATGGGGCCGTTTGGATGAATCCGGAATTTGCAAGAATAGCAAATTCCGGAATTTAATTTATTATAAACAATCTAAACTCTTCACAACGTTACACACTTTCTAATAAATTTATTCCTAGAAATTGCAAATTTTCCAAATTCCCCAAAATCCTACAACATCCAAACGGCCCCAATAAGTCTTAACTTAACCACAAAAGATCCAGTAAAGATATGAACTAACTAAATTAATTAAGACCCAGAATGCGCCTTTTAAATATTGGAATGAAGATTGAAGTTCATAATGTTGTATGGGTATATTATGGTTCTTAAATTTGCGGAGCCACCTGTCAGAATTCATAAATTTCATGAGAAATGTTTAGTTCTTTATCCAACATGCTTGCCAGCTTAGGATTTTCGAAAGTATTTTAACATGCAAAAACATATATGTGGCTAAAGTGAATTAATTTGTATGTGACGGGGAGTGCTTTATAGTAGGCAATGTCCAATATGGCTAAGCTGATGAGTAAACTTTAAAAGTTTTTTTAACTACAACCACAAGTACAACAACTAAGTTTTTTTTTCCAAACAAATTGGATAGGCTAATTTCTATCAACTACCATTTTAGAAATATTGTTCGAAGTATAACTTTCGAAATTACTTAGGACCATCTCTAAGATTCTATCATCTCCATCATCCTCACGTTATCCAGCGTACGCATACGTAATTGCAGTTGCGAAATTAAATGTTGAAGTACGCATCAACTAACCCCCCCCCCTCCCGCGTATGTTGTCCCCCCCTTTCTCCTTCTTCCTCCCACGTACGCTGTCCCCCCCTCCCCCTCCCCTTCCTACACACTTTATAACTGTTGAAGTTAATATATTTAAATGTTGAAGGTAATATAGTAATTGTTGAAATTAATATATATAACTGTTATAGTTATATATATTAACTTAAACAGTTACGATATTACCTTCAACATTTAAATATATTAATTTCAACGGTTATGAAGTGTTCGGGAGGGGGGAGGGGGAGGGCGAACGCGGAAGGGAGGGGAATAGAGTGACGGAGGGAGGGGGGACAACGTACGCGAGAGGGAGGGAATACGTGGGATAAGGATTTCCAGAAATAGAAAACACGTAGAGCCAAAAATAGAAAACGCGTTTAATAAATTTGCGTAAATCACAGCAAATATGTTGATTTGTTAAATTTAATTATTGCGTATAAATTATATTTAGACATTCAGATTCCTATACGCCCGTTTGGATCGCTTAGGAATAAGAGGAATAGTTTATTCCTAGGCGGAAAATATTGGGAAGTGTGTAATTTTGTGAAGAGTTTGAATAGTTAGAAATAAATTTCCGTCTAAGAAGAGACTATTCCTCTTATTACTAAGTGATCCAAACGGCCCCATATTAGTTTGGAAATTTTAATCGAATAAATATGAAGCTTGATGTTAAGAGGAGCCATAATGCATCTAAGAGGAGGACCTGATTCTTAAATTTTTTATTACTTAGGTGGACAATTCTGATATAAGTGAAGTGACCATGACGTCCCTGATGAATTATGACAGAGCAAATAATGGTAAAAGAGGAGATTATCTATATATATGTTTTTGCAGCAACCTTGCCCGGAGAAACAATTGCATAATAATCGGTGCAGAAAAATATAGAAATGGCACCAAATGTAGTTAATTAGTTCAAAATTTAACAAAGCGAGAGAATATTTTGGCAAGAAATTGGACATTTGTTTTTAACTTAGTCTATTTATTTATTTATTTACCTAAAAATGTTCTTGCAGTACATAGTGGATACGAATTGCTTTAGCTGCCGGCACAATAAACAGTAGGAAATCGCTGAGTCTCATTGATCCAATTGCAATTAAAAAAAATTGATAGTCGGCATGAATTTCTTAATTTAGAAGGGACAAAAATTAATGGACTTCTAGTTTGCCTCCTTTTGGTTTATTAAATTTTAAAGCATGAAGTTCAATTCGTTGATTGCCAGTTTTAAGTTTGATAATTGTCGTTCTGACTTCTATTATTTTATGTTTTTCAAAGGAACAGATCAGAACTTCATTTACTAGAGAATGTTTCACGATTTCCATTTATTTTGACTTATGTGTTATTCTATGTCCCAACCGCCGCTTGTTAAATAACTCTTTTAAACAAAAAAAATGCACGTACATTTATGCACAAAATTATTTGGCGCCGGCTACATTGATTAAGATAATGGCAGGAGTAAGTGAATAACAGAGTCTCAGCATTCAAATGAAAATGAACCTCTAAATAATACAAAGTCTGAAGCAAGGCAAACAAATTACTTGTTTAATTATGTGGCCTTACAAGGGACATGAAAAGCTAAAAATAATTAAGAAAATTCTACCTTGAATGAAGCCAGCTGCATTTTTTTTTTAGTTAAAAGGTTTGATGACATCAAACACTAACATTACATTTCTTCAATTTTCATGGTAGAACTCCACATTTATTGGCTGGGCAAAAATTTAAAACATTCATAAAGAAACAATATTTCAAAACTAAAGATCCGTGCGCAATTATGGACCTCCTTTTATGGGTTTTTAATTATTGAGGGGTCATTGACAAGAAATAAGAAAATTCCTCTACCAAACGTTTTACGTTTTCCGTGTCTGTTCCGAACGGCACATCAAACGGAACAAAATTTGATTTCGTTAGAAAAACGAAACAGTAAGCGAAAATTAAAGTAGTAACGTTGGCTGAAACAAACGGTAAATGAAATAAGCTCATTTCGTATACGTTTATATCTGTTCTGTGATTTCGTCCAGAATTCTATGGATATGGAATAGAGAGTTGATAACAGATAAAATTTTGGCAGAGAAAAAGACAAAAATCCTTGACCTAATAGCTTCCTTCAGCCGCTCACTCATCTCTCCTCTGTCCTCTCAATCACAGAATTTGCCGTTCTGTTGGCCAATTAATTCTTCTCTTGTTCTCCTCCGTGGCCTCTCTCTCTTCCATCCATCTCCATTTCTTACTCTCTGTCCGAGGCCATGGCCATGGTGATGTCATCGATTTTTTTATTCATATGTGTAACACTTTGATAGCAAATATAAGTTAGATAACGTTATGAACGTTTAACAAAACGGAACATCAACGACTTCAAAAATTTGTGCCGTCCATCAAATCCAACATACAACGGAAAAGAAATTCCCACCGTTGATCAAACGTAACAGATAACGGAAATGTATAATTCCTTATCTGTTGTCAACGTTTGACAAGCCTATCTACGACCAGCACATCCGACGGTTCACATTTTAGCTTAGAAAGTTGTCTATAATCTTTTTCTCTAGAATTTGATAGCATAATTGTATTTGTCTAATTCGGAGTTGAGGAGGTCATCAAAGTTAGAAACCAAACTGCTCAAATTATATAAAGTTTGGTTTTCTAATATATCCAAAACTTGAAAGTTTATAAAAGAGCTTAAATTATCTTATAAACTTTTATTACCGAAGCAAAACCAATCCTAAAGTATGTTGCTGAGCTCTTGATGATATGTCTGTCAGGAATTGATGCTGCAGAGTTTGGCATAAGAACAATTTGGTTTATATTTAGAAGTTAATGGAGAAAAATCCAAAGTAGTCAATTCTGATAAGTTCCACAATTAACACATACAATATGATAAAAATGATGATTCATACACCTTCCAAAATATTTATACTTGGAAGAATCTATATCGAATAACAAAAAAATAGTTATATCTTTACGTGCATATAAATTCTTTTCTAACAGTAACAAACATAAGTTAAGATTTATGAAAATTTTGATCAATCACCTTTTATTAAAAAAACATTTAAAAATATAAATATTTTTGTCATTAGAAACTTATCGATATAAAAATAAATACTTTTTTCCCTCATAAATTGGTGCAACCTTTTTACATCAAAGCAGTATATATGACTATGAGCAGGGGCGGATCTACCACCGGGGCGGGTGGGGCTAGAGCCCCACCTCACGCCGTCGAGCCCTTGGAGCCCCCCCTTTAGCCCCAGCTAATTTTTTCTGCCATTGAAGCACTCAAAGGTGGGGCTGAAGACTTCAACAGAGATTGTCAGACCCACCTAAATATTTTTTCTAGATCCGCCACTGACTATGAGGTAGGGAGATTTTCATATACGCCAAAGTATTTTAGAGAAATCGATTCTCTACTTATTGCCCATTGTAATAATTATTGAGCACATAATATACATTATTAGAAACTACATCTTAGAAATATTTAAAGATACAATAACTTATATAAAAAAAAAATACGTACATGCGTAGCATATCTTCACATCACAATTGGTTGACCAAATTAAATAAGCTCCGACAACAGATATGCTAAGCGGGAAAAATAATTCTTTGCATATATTTGATCCCATGGGGCCATTAGCTTCAAATGATATTTCACTCAAATTTAAAAAGGCTAGAACCATGGCTTTTAAGGAGATGAATTTGAGCAAGAGTTCAAGTCAGGTCGGTGGGCGTATTGTAGGGTTGTTTTTTCTTGTCGTTGGTTTTTTCATCTTTTTGACACTCTTCCCGTATATAGACCGACAGAGCATTGTCATCACTAAATCAGGTATATTTAGAAAGTTGTTTCACAATATGCCTTATGTTTTCATATCATCTATAGGGCATAGTTTTGGACTTTTGATCATTGCTTTTCTCCGTTTTAGACTTTAATGTTGAATAAAGTCCTCAAAATCATGCAGTGTTTTTTTTTAATTATTTTTTCTCTTTTTTATCTTTCTATACACCTTACATATTGTAAACACATCATTCGTATAAACTTTCAGTTTTAAGTTTGATGGATGTTCAAGGTAGGGCCATTTGCTGGCTACTCAAAAGAAGAAAAGATCCAGTTAAATTAGCTTGTCATATATGTTTGAATGTTTGTTTGTTTATTATTTAAGCGATTTCTCCTTATTATTTTCCAATTTGTAGAGAAATTGAAAGCTATGCCATTGATCGTTGATACCAGAAAGTCTGAAAAATCAGGTAATAAGTTTGTGCTGCTCGAAAGTATCAAACACAACCTTCTATTGTGCTTCTATTTTTTTCTAATATTATCAAACTTGCATCAAACAAGTTATAATTTTCTTATGCTAGTGAGTTTGATATGATGAAGGTATCAAGGCAGAGAAAGTCCTGCAGCCTCTATCCAAACCAAAAACTGAACCAAAATCAATTTGCGATTTCTCAGCATATCGAACGGACATTTGTGTAATGAAAGGCGACATCCGTATCCATGGCAATTCATCGTTGGTACTTTTTGCCCCAAACAATCCCAATGAAGTAGCAGCCTCTGATTTGAACAAGACTTGGGTTGTCAAGCCATATGCGAGAAAGAATGATGGTACCATGGCAACTATCAGGAATGTAACCTTGAAATCATTCGCACGTCTCGAGAAGGCCCCAAGATGCACAACCAACCATAGTGTAGCTGCAGTTATCTTCAGCGACTGGGGTTACTGCGGCAACTATTGGCATGACTTTAATGATGTCTTGGTCCCCCTTTTCATAACCACCCGGAAATTCAATGGAGAGGTCCAGTTTCTGGTAACCCAAAAGCGAGATTGGTTCTTTTCGAAATACCAACCTATCATCAGCGGGCTGTCAAAATATGAAGTAATCGATTTCGACAAGGAACAGCAAGTGCATTGCTATCCGAAAGCAATTCTGAGTCTATACCAGCATAAGGATTTCAGCATAGACCCAGCAAAGCCTCCATATGGCCTCTCCATGGTCAGCTTCACCAAATTCATCAGAGAAAAATACTCACTAGAGAAGGACTTTGCTGTTCAGATTGGAGAGAATTCCTGGAGGAAACCGAGGCTGTTAATCATAGGAAGGAAACACACTCGAGTGCTCACAAATATTGATAAAGTAATTTCAATGGCAGAGGAACTAGGCTTTGAGGTAGTTGTAGATGACCTAAATCGAGGCCCTTATGTGCAAGAAGCTGCTCGAGTCGTGAACCCGTGTGATGTTATGATGGGCGTCCATGGAGCTGGTCTGACAAATATAGTTTTCCTCCCTATGAATGCAGTGGTGATACAGATAGTTCCACTTGGGAAACTCAACCAACTTTTCTATGACGAATTTGGGGTGCCGTCCCGAGACATGAACTTGAAATACTTGCAGTATGAAATTTTAGAGGAAGAAAGTACCCTCATAGATCTGTACCCGAGAGACGACCCCATTTTCACAGATCCTATGTCAATCCACAAAAGGGGTTGGCTTGAATTATCTAGGGTATATCTACAGCAGCAGAATGTCAAACTTGACCTTGTTAGATTTAGACCTGTTCTAGAGAAAGCAATGAACTTCCTTAGGCAATAGCTGATATGTTTTCATTTTCTTTTTACTTTCTTTTACTTATTATTTTCTTTACTCATCTGTACATTTAGGTATAGTCATCACCTTTGTTTTGTAATACTTTTTCTCTACCCAGTCAATTTTGATTGGATGCCAGTTTTGGAGAAAAGCACTCTTTGCTACTATAAAAATGGTAACATATTAGGCTTTTAACATCTGGCTATTTATGTAGCCAATGAGTATATTAGCAAGACCACAGTATTCCCTTCTCCTTTGGAAGGGATTAAATGGATTAAAAACTAGTATATTAGCAAGATCACAGTTTTGAAGAAGAAGAACTCGATCTTCAGTCGAGCTTAGACTTGTGTGAGGACCGAGCCGAGTTTTCAGGCCCTATTTGAAATTAGCTCGGCCCACTTAAGAAAATTGATACGCTCGATCCGTGAGCCCACGGACAGATCCGGCCCAATCCCAGCGCTGTTTAGTCAAATGATCAACTTCAGTAACTGTTGGCTACATTCTATCACAAGAAACATATATGCATTTTTTAGTACCTAGATTGTCTCTTGCTATAAACTGTATTTATTCACATAAATTATAATGTACTTGATATTGTTTTTTCCATTTCTATCTACCTACAAGTGCTTGTAATGAAACATAGTTTTTAAATTTTGCATCAAGTTTGCACCTCACCACATCATTCAAATTTAAATGACTAACAGTCTAGGTTTACAACCCTAGTGATCTAGGTTTCTTGTGATGAAGTTTAAACAATGATCGTTTGAGCAAGTTATGACTAACCGTTTAAATCAATTGAGCATTTCAATAATTTTTGGATTCATTCTAATTATTCATCACAATAATCTACATTTAAACCCTTTACACTGTAAAGAATATAACTCATGTGTTATTTATAAAAAAAAATGGATTATACAGGGTAAATATGCATATAAAGTGCAAATAATGAAATTCTGAGTATTATTTGAGCTTTTCAATCCTTTCTGAATTCATTCTAAGTCATTTCATCACAATAATCCACATTTAAACTCTTCATACTGTCAAGAATATAATTCATGTGTTATTTATTAAAAAAGATTGGATTATACATGACAAATACAATACAAAAAGTGCAAATAATGCAATTCTGAGCATCATTTGAGCAATTCAATCACTTCTGAATTCATTCTTAGTTATTTCATCATGATAATTTACATTTAAACTCTTTATAATGTCAACAATATGATTCATTTGTTATTTATTCGAAAAAATTGGTTTATACAGCGCAATTACGCATATAAAGTGCAAATAATGCAATTCTGAGCATTCCAATTGTTTATGGATTCATTCAAAATCATTTCATCACTATAATCTGCAATTCAAAATTTTATATAGTCAAGAATATGATTAATGTGTTATTTATTCAAAAAGCTTGGAATGTACAAAGCAAATACGCATATAAAGTGCAAATAATGCAATTATGAGCATCATTTGAGCATTTCAATCGTTTCTGGATTCATTCTAAGTCATTTCATCACAATAATCTACATTTAAACTCTATATACTGTCAAGAATATGATTCATGTGTTATTTATTCAAAAAGATTGGATTATAGGGTACAAATACACATATAAAGTGCAAATAGCACAATTCTGAGCATTATATGAGCATTTCAAACGTTTCTGGATTCATTATTAGTCATTTCATCACATTAATCTATATTTACACTCTTTATACTGTAAAAAATATGATTCATGTGTTATTTATTCAAAACGATTGGTTTATAGAGGGCAATTACGCATATAAATTTCATTCAATGCAATTCTGAGCAACATTTGAGAATTTCAATAGTTTCTTGATTCATTCTTAGTCATTTCATCACAATAATCGACAATTAAACACTTTATACTGTCAAGAATATAATTCATGTGTTATTTATTCAAAAAGATTGGATTAGACTAGGCTAATATGCATATGAAATGCAAATAAAACAATTCTGAGCAACATTTGAGCATTTCAATTTTTTGTAGATACATTCTAAGTTATTTCATCTTAATAATCTATATTTCAACTCTTTATACTGTCAACAATATGATTCATGTTTTATTTATTCAAAAACATTGGAATATACAGGGCAAATACGCATTTTAAGTGTGAATAATGCATTTCTGAGCATTTCAATTGTTTCTAATTTCATTCTAAGTCATTTCATCACATTAATCTACATTTAAATTCCTTATACTGGTAATAATATGATTCATATGTTATTTATTCAAAAAGAATGGTTTATACAGGGCAATTACGCACATAAATATCAAATAATGCAATTCTAAGCATCATTTGAGCATTTCAATCATTTCTGGATTCATTCTAAGTCAATTTCATCACAATAGTCGACATCTTAACTTTATATACTGTCAAGAATATGATTCATGCCTTATTTATTCAAAAAGATTGGATTATAGGGTGAAAATATGCATATAAAGTGCAAATAACGCAATACTGAGTATTATTTGAGCCTTTCAATCGTTTCTGGAATCATTCTAAGTCATTTCATCACAATAATCTACATTTAAACTCTTTATACTGTCAAGAATATGATTCACGAATTATTTATACAAAAGATTGGTTTATAGAGGGCAATTATGCATATAAATTTAAAATAATGCAATTCTGAGTAGCATTTGAATATTTCAATCGGTTCTGGATTCATTCTTAGTCATTTCATCACAATAATATACATTTAAACTCTTTATACTGTCAAGAATATGATTCATTTGTTATTTATTCAAAAAGATTGATTCAGACAGTGCAAATACACATATGAAATGCAAATAAAACAATTCTGAGCAACATTTGAGCATTATAATTGTTTCTAGATACATTCTAAGTTATTTCATCACAATAATCTTCATTTAAACTCTTTGAACTGTCAAGAATATGATTGATGTTTTATTTATTCAAAAAGATTGGATTATACCGGGAAAATACGCATTTTTAGTTCAAATAATGCAATTCTATGAATTATTTGAGTATTTCAATCATTTCTGGATTCATTCTATGTCATTTCATCATAATAATGAACATTTAAACTCTTTAGACTTGCTTGAATATGATTTATGTGGTATTTATTCAAGAAGATTGGATTATACAAAGCAATTACGCATATAAAGTGCAAATAATACAATTCGGAGCATCATTTGATCATTTCAGTCATTTCTGTATTCACTCTAAGTCATTTCATCACAATAATCTATATTTAAACTCTTTATACTGTCAAGAATATGATTCATGTTTTATTTATTCAAAAAGAATGGATTATACATGGCAAATACGCATTTTAAGAACAAATAATGCAATTCTGAGCATTTCAATCGTTCCTGGTTTCATTCTAAGTCATTTCATCACATTAATCTATATTTAAATTTCTTATACTTGAACATGATTAACGCGTTATGTATTCAAAATAATTGGATTATAATAGGCAATTACACATATAATGTGAAAATAATACAATTCTATGGATTATTTGAGTATTTCATTCCTTTCTGGATTCATTGAATGTCATTTCATCACAATAATGAAAGTTTAAGATCTTTATAGTTGAACGAATATGATTCATGTGTTATTTATTCAAAAAGATTGGATTATACAACGCAAATATGCATATAAAGTGCAAATAACGCAATTCTGATCATTATATAATCATTTCAAACGTTTCTGGATTCATTCTCAGTTATTTCATCACAATAATCTACTCTTTATACTGTCAAGAATATGATTCATGTGTTATTTATTCAAAAGATTGGTTTATAGAGGTCAATTGCACATATAAATTTCAATCGTTTTTGGATTCATTCTATGTCATTTCATAACAATAATGAAATTTTAAACTCTTTATAGTTGCACGAATATGATTCATGTGGTATTTATTCAAAAATATTGGATTGTACAAATTAATTACTCATATGAAGTGCAAATAAAAGAATTCTGAGCATCATTTGAGCATTTCAGGCGTTTCTGGATTCATTATAAGTAATTTCATCACAATAATCAACATTTAAACTCTTTATACTTGCAAAAATATGATTCATGTGGTATTTATTCAAAAATATTGGATTATATCAGGCAAATACACATATAAATTGCAAATATTGCAATTCTGATTGTCATTTGAACATTTCAATCGTTTCAGAATTTATTCTAAGTCATTTCATCACAATAATCTACATTTAAACTCTTTATACTGTCAAAAATATTATTCATATGTTATTTATTAAAAAAATATTGGTTTATGTAGGGCAATTATGCATATAAATTTCAAATTATGCAATTCGGAGCATCATTTGAGTATTTCAATCATTTCTGTATTGATTCTAAGTCATTTCATCACAATAATATACATTTAAACTTTTTATACTGTCAAGAATATGATTCATGTGTTATTTATTAAAAAAGATTGTATTATACGACGCAAATACGAATACAAAGTGCAAATAACGCAATTATGATCATTTCAGACGTTTCTTGATTCATTCTAAGTTATTTCATCACAATAATTTACATTTAAACTCTTTATACTGTCAAAAATATGATTCATGTGTTATTTATTCAAAAGATTGGTTTATAGAGGTCAATTGCGCATATAAATTTCAAACAATGCAATTCTGAGAAACATTTGAGAATTTCAATCGTTTCTTGATTCATTCTAAGTCATTTCATCACAATAATATACATTTAAACTCTTTATACTGTCAAGAATATGATTCATGTGTTATTTATTCAAAAAGATTGGTTTATAGGGGGCAATTGAGCATAGAAATTTCAAACAATGCAATTCTGAGAATTACTTGAGAATTTCAAACGTTTCTGGATTCATTATTAGTCATTTCATCACAATAACCGATATTTAAACTCTTTATACAGTCAAGAATATGATTTATGTGTTATTTATTAAGAAAATTGGATTATACAGTGCAAATACGCATATAAAGTGCAAATAATGCGATACGGAGCATCATTTGAGCATTTCAAACGTTTCTGGATTCATTCTAAGTCATTTCATCACAATAATTTACATTTACACTCTATATACTGTGAAGAATATGATTCATGTGTTATTTATTCAAAAATATTGGATTATACAAAGTAATTACTCATATGAAGTGCAAATAAAAGAATTCTGAGCATCATTTGAGCATTTCAGGCGTTTCTGGATTCATTATAAGTAATTTCGTCACAATAATCAACATTTAAACTCTTTATACTTGCAAAAATATGATTCATGTGGTATTTATTCAAAAATATTGGATTATATAAGGCAAATACACATATAAATTGCAAATATTGCAATTCTGATTGTCATTTGAACATTTCAATCGTTTCAGAATTTATTCTTAGTCATTTCATGACATAAACTACATTTAAACTCTTTATACTGTCAAAAATATTATTCATATGTTATTTATTAAAAAAATATTGGTTTATGTTGGGCAATTATGCATATAAATTTCAAATTATGCAATTCAGAGCATCATTTGAGTATTTCAATCATTTCTGGATTGATTCTAAATCATTTCATCACAATAATATACATTTAAACTTTTTATACTGTCAAGAATATGATTCATGTGTTATTTATTAAAAAAGATTGTATTATACGACGCAAATACGCATATAATGTGCAAATAACGCAATTCTGATCATTTCAGACGTTTCTTGATTCATTCTAAGTTATTTCGTCACAATAATTTACATTTAACTCTTTATACTGTCAAAAATTTGATTCATGTGTTATTTATTCAAAAGATTGGTTTATAGAGGTCAATTGCGCATATAAATTTCAAACAATGCAATTCTGAGAAACATTTGAGAATTTCAATCGTTTCTAGATTCATTCTAAGTCATTTCATCACAATAATATATATTTAAACTCTTTATACTGTCAAGAATATGATTCATGTGTTATTTATTCAAAAAGATTGGTTTATAGGGGGCAATTGCGCATAGAAATTTCAAACAATGCAATTCTGAGAATTACTTGAAAATTTCAGACGTTTCTGGATTCATTATTAGTCATTTCATCACAATAACCGATATTTAAACTCTTTATACAGTCAAGAATATGATTTATGTGTTATTTATTAAGAAAATTGGATTATACAGTGCAAAGACGCATATAAAGTGCAAATAATGCGATACGGAGCATCATTTGAGCATTTCAACCGTTTCTGGATTCATTCTAAGTCATTTCATCACAATAATTTACATTTACACTCTATGTACTGTGAAGAATATGATTCATGTGTTATTTATTCAAAAATATTGGATTATATGGCGCAAATACGCATATAAAGTGCAAATAACGCAATTCTGGATATTACATGAGCATTTCAAACGTTTCTGGATTCATTCTAAGTAATTTCATCACAATAATCTACATTTATATTCTTCGTACTTTCAAGAATGTGATTCATGTGTTATTTATTCAAATTTATTGGATTATAGTTGGCAATTACACATATAAAGTGAAATAATTCAATTCTGAGGATTATTTGAGTATTTCAATAGTTTTTGGATTCATTCTATGTCACTTCATAACAATAATAAACTTTTAAACTCTTTATAGTTGCACGAATATGATTCATGTGGTATTTATTCAAAAATATTGGATTATACAAAGTAATTACTCATATGAAGTGCAAATAAAAGAATTCTGAGCATCATTTGAGCATTTCAGGCGTTTCTGGATTCATTATAAGTAATTTCGTCACAATAATCAACATTTAAACTCTTTATACTTGCAAAAATATGATTCATGTGGTATTTATTCAAAAATATTGGATTATATAAGGCAAATACACATATAAATTGCAAATATTGCAATTCTGATTGTCATTTGAACATTTCAATCGTTTCAGAATTTATTCTTAGTCATTTCATGACATAATCTACATTTAAACTCTTTATACTGTCAAAAATATTATTCATATGTTATTTATTAAAAAAATATTGGTTTATGTTGGGCAATTATGCATATAAATTTCAAATTATGCAATTCGGAGCATCATTTGAGTATTTCAATCATTTCTGGATTGATTCTAAATCATTTCATCACAATAATATACATTTAAACTTTTTATACTGTCAAGAATATGATTCATGTGTTATTTATTAAAAAAGATTGTATTATACGACGCAAATACGCATATAAAGTGCAAATAACGCAATTCTGATCATTATCTGATCATTTCAGACGTTTCTTGATTCATTCTAAGTTATTTCGTCACAATAATTTACATTTAACTCTTTATACTGTCAAAAATTTGATTCATGTGTTATTTATTCAAAAGATTGGTTTATAGAGGTCAATTGCGCATATAAATTTCAAACAATGCAATTCTTAGAAACATTTGAGAATTTCAATCGTTTCTTGATTCATTCTAAGTCATTTCATCACAATAATATACATTTAAACTCTTTATACTGTCAAGAATATGATTCATGTGTTATTTATTCAAAAAGATTGGTTTATAGGGGGCAATTGCGCATAGAAATTTCAAACAATGCAATTCTGGGAATTACTTGAGAATTTCAAACGTTTCTGGATTCATTATTAGTCATTTCATCACAATAACCGATATTTAAACTATTTATACAGTCAAGAATATGATTTATGTGTTATTTATTAAGAAAATTGGATTATACAGTGCAAATACGCATATAAAGTGCAAATAATGCGATACGGAGCATCATTTGAGCATTTCAAACGTTTCTGGATTCATTCTAAGTCATTTCATCACAATAATTTACATTTACACTCTATATACTGTGAAGAATATGATTAATGTGTTATTTATTCAAAAATATTGGATTATATGGCGCAAATACGCATATAAAGTGCAAAGAACGCAATTCTGGATATTACATGAGCATTTCAAACGTTTCTGGATTCATTCTAAGTAATTTCATCACAATAATCTACATTTATATTCTTCGTACTTTCAAGAATGTGATTCATGTGTTATTTATTCAAATTGATTGGATTATAGTTGGCAATTACACATATAAAGTGAAATAATTCAATTCTGAGGATTATTTGAGTATTTCAATCGTTTTTGGATTCTATGTCACTTCATAACAATAATGAACTTTTAAACTCTTTATAGTTGCACGAATGTGATTCATGTGGTATTTATTCAAAAAGATTGGATTATACAAAGTAATTACTCATATGAAGTGCAAATAAAAGAATTCTGAGCATTATTTGAGCATTTCAGGCGTTTGTGGATTCATTATAAGTAATTTCATCTCAATAATCAACATTTAAACTCTTTATACTTGCAAAAATTTGATTCATGTGGTTTTTATTCAAAAATATTGAATTATATCAGGCAAATACACATATAAATTGCAAATATTGCAATTCTGATTGTCATTTGAACATTTCATTCGTTTCAGCATTTATTCTAAGTCATTTCATCACAATAATCTACATTTAAACTCTTTATACTGTCAAAAATATTATTCATATGTTATTTATTAAAAAAATATTGGTTTATGTAGGGCAATTATGCATATAAATTTCAAATTATGCAATTCGGAGCATCATTTGAGTATTTCAATCATTTCTGGATTGATTCTAAATCATTTCATCACAATAATATACATTTAAACTTTTTATACTGTCAAGAATATGATTCATGTGTTATTTATTAAAAAAGATTGTATTATACGAC